>OX376193.1:14479007-15679007 GCA_947363905.1 Lithophane semibrunnea
AAAAACCCTTATTTATAAGTAGAAATAGAGATTTAAACCGCGCGAAACGCGCGAACCCGCTACGCCGCGTACGATTTCGTACCAGCGGGACTTTACGCCGATTGCCGTTGGGAACCGATTTGTCCCAACCGCATTCTTACAAGTATTTTACATGGAGCGACTGCCATCCACAACCCAATTATTGAGTAACACAATAAACCTTGGTAAGACATGGCTATCCGACTTTCGGGGTTCTGATTATCCGTTTATTGTAGAAATCATCTACAAAACTGGGGATCAATTCATTTAGTACGAAGGCCGTAACTTCGACCGAAGTTTTGGAAGTATCACATACGTATTAGTTCAGGGCCCGAAAAAAGAATGAATGACATCACGATTTGACAGTTGTCCCTACTGCCGATGTGTTCTTACTCGTCCGAAAAAATGGTGTAGTCACGCCGAAGTTAAGAACTAATTTGGACGGCCCCATATCTTCGTTAACGGACTTAGAGAGTAGGCCCGCTGGACCGACGACTGAGCCAATATTGATGGCTAGCAACTAACAATCACAAATTATGTTAATCCAATACAAAATTCTCAACTTGGCAATTTCAAGTTTTGATTACCAACGGCTGATGGCAAAATATTACAACCGCTGCTGGGCCGAAATGAGAAATTTGAACTGTCAAAACAAAATGTAATTTTCATAGTTAATTTAAAAATATTATACCTATCGCATTTAAAGTGGATTGTTTTCTCTTTATCAAATTTTGTATTAATTATAATAATTTAAATTGAGCGAATTTTCGAATTTTCAGATTATTCTTCATTTTAAGACAAATATTTAAAAAAAATAAAATATACAGGTTGGGAAATTTTTGTGGCGAAACTAAACATGATATCTGTATATATATTTTTTTTTTTCTAAACTCATGGTTTCAAGTTACTATACACAACCCGCGGCCGTGGAACTCCTAATAATCAGTTTTAATTAGTCGAAGTATAAGTTCAGTTATTTTTTGTTTTATCGGAAGTTTCGCCAGCTTATTTTACTTACATACCATAACATGCCTGAGGCTATAGACAAAATCCCTTTTCTGTAAGCGTTAACGCCAACGGAAAGATCAATTTGTATGGAGTTGACATTAGCTTTAGAGATGTCACGTGACTGCTGCTGTCAACTCCATACAATTTGATCTTTCCGTTGGCGTTAACGCTTACAGAAAAGGGATTTTGTCTAGGCCCCCTGTATTCCCCGATGGGTAAGGCAGAGATACACAGAGTTGTACCACCTCTGCATTACCCATCAGGGATACAGGCGTGATATGAGGACACTACAGCTACAGTTACTTACCCTCACATACATTTTACCCTCAATCTTAGATTTTGGATTACAAAAAATGTCGTGAAGAAAGTTTGAGTAAGTATGTTGACGGCTGCAAGAGCAAAGAAACGATGGATGGACTTTGGGTACAGCCACATTTTGCTAGTTATGTTTAAGTTCCATGTAATAGGAAGGGGGCGAGCCTATTGCCATCAACCGGGTACAAATCCAGACTCCTGGCTACTACTGAGAAATTCAAGATAAAAATACCCAATATCATTTTGCACAACCTGGGAATTGGTAAGCTCAGCAGTACCTCTTGCGACCACTACAACGAGGCTTATTTAATTTGACCCTGTTTAAACCTCCAACTATCACGAGACACAATAGAATTTTAATTGTTATCGCTGACAGTTAGCAAATTGAAATCAAAATAATTAAATGTGAAATAGGTAAGTATTTCAGTACATAAAAAGCTTTGTCGAAAATTAATCTGTCATTAACTTGTATTGATTCATGACAGCCCAGTCTAGAAAACATTTATTAGGTCCCACCTATGTTTTGTATGGGGAATTTTAAAGAAGTTGCATTTTTCATACTAACGTTTTCTTAATATTTATAACAACCAAAAACACTACTGTTTCAAAAATTTTATGCATTACTGTTTGAAAACTAAGATAACGTATGCCACTTAGATTAAGCGACAAAAATAAGTTTTGGCTAAGTTAAAAAAAAATAGTGGTCATTTCTGCTAACAAAATGAGGTACAAATTTTTAAGGTATTTTTTATGTTAAAATAACTATAAGTAATAAGGTTTTTTTACTATTGGTAGTTGTCTATCATGGTCATTATTCGATATAATACCAAGCAATTGATGAATATTTTAAATCATAGAAGTGACGAGGTTCTATAATAGTGAGAAAAAAAACGCCAGGTGGGGACCCAATATTATAGTACATTTGTATCATGGTCTTATGTTTTGCCTCAGGCTCATTATTTCTATCAAGAAACATAACAAAAGCTTCCGTAAAAGGCATATATTAAACCTAGGAAAATACGACGATGTTTATGACCTTCCAGGAAACCTTTTTACCCTCTTAGTAAAATTTCAATTTAAGAAAGGAATTTAGAAGGTTGAATGTTATTTGTTTATGCTTACTTTATAAAATGTTTTTTTTTTTTATTTAACGTGAATTTTTAACAAAGTTTCGGAACGTGGGTAGGTTTCAGAACCAACACACATATTTACTTCATTATCTTATTAAGCAAAATGTCGGATCGTTTTTGTAAAAATAGTTTCAAAGTCACTTCTTGACTATGTCAACTTTTAAAATTTATTTTGAATTATATATTTTTCGTTGACTTTTTTCAGAGACGCGGCGTAGTTCTAACTTTTTGATTAAATTCTGCTTAAAGGTCAGTAGTTTTTAAACCTCATTAGTTTTTTTTAAACTCACCTTTTCTCATTCAAATCAAGGTGACGTTGGCTGTCGTTTGATGATATTGAATGACGGTTCGATTTATGATTTTAAAATATTTTTATAATTACTAAAGGTTGGAATAAAACGAATGTGCCGGAAATCGGAGTAAATAGATAAATCCCATTTTCGAGGTTGTTATTTTTGGATTAGGATTACAAGGATAATCTGTCTGAAAGTTTGAGCGGTTCCAAAACAAATTCATTAGTTGTTTATAAAATAACGGATCCTATTCCTATGCACGGTACTGAATTTCAGTACCTAGTAATAAGAACGTAAGTCTATTTTGACTAGTCGTAAAGCCAAGGACGATACAATTCTTTTTTTGTTTTGTGACAATCTAAAGAAGCTACTTCTTTAAAACATTTGAGTAAAAGTAATGAAGGTACTTAAACATAAAAGGCAATTTTCCATCATTGTCACGCGTCTGTAGAAATGCATCCCGCTCCGGTTGTACTAGACGTGCAAGTTGTAAGAGTGCAACCGGAGCGTGACTGAGTTGTCTCTGTCTACTTGCAGCTTTTATTCAGCTGTCTGCGCAGTAAGGATGCTATTTAAAACAAACGAGTACGGAAAATAAGTCGCTGGTAACGTTGTTTAAGGCTGAGATTTATAAACGTTACTTGCCACGTAGGTACTTTGATTTAGACATGTTTCAGTCTTTGTTTTTGCACTTGCAGTTTGACAGTTGTGCGACGTTGACAAGACTAACGCTAACGCTAGCCAAAGTATTTGCTAAGCTACGTGTATTAACGTTTCCAGTTAAACACTATTTTGTTGCAAGACGATGAAAGACAAAATTGTTACTTTTGCTTAAAACTAAAAAGTAGTGTCGTCTTTTCACGCGAATTATAAAATAATAAAGTTTAATTTATTTACCTACCAGTACAACTGTAGGAGTGAAACTTAATCTACGGTCAAATTATTTAATTTAATAATTATTATACGGTCTATTATTTTCCAGTGCAGCAAAACAGGTGTTTTTCGCACCAGCAGCTGCTTGTATTTCCCACATTGTCAAAGTCGATACAAGAAAACGAAGAGCCATTGTTTTGCATTTTTTACCTATTATAATGCAAGTGATGATAGTGGAGTTGTGGTAATTTTAACATATGTTCATATTTAGGTTTTATACTGCCTACTGTGTCCTTGATAGGTACATAATTAGTTATCTCTCACTCTCTCTCCTTCTACCTTTTCTGGCAAAGTTTTATATAATTTTTTTTTAATACATAGGTAATCTATTTATTTTGTATTTTGATTACTTATTGTATTCTATTTTATGTTTCTTTCAAGTTTTATTTTTATTTTATTACTATATTGTCTTGTGGTAAATGCTGTGTATATAGGCATTCATACCAGTATATTTTTATCTTACTTTTCCCATTTAATTGTTTTTGTATGTACTGGTATTGGTGTACCAATTAAATAAATAAATAAATAATGCGTGAAGGTTTTGTAACTAACAACACTTATAAACATATTATTATACATTGGAGTAGTTTTCGCGTCTGTCTGTGTGATCGCGATGTTTCTCTGAACTCCGCAACGGATTCTGATGCAGTTTTCACCATCATGTAGAGAATTTATTCCGGAAGGTGTATGTGTAAATTCATATTAACCTTAAATATAATAAAGAAATCTCTATGTTTTCTCAAGTTATAAGAACTGTGTGAAGCAGTCGCGGATCGCTTGTAAAAAATAATGTACAAAAGTACCTCTCTGCATACGCATTTGTAGAAGACGTGACATATTATGTATTCTTTAAAACCGTTTAATTATAAACGAAAGCCGTACAAAAAGTGTAATTTTCCAGCTTAATACACGCGCTGTGAAAATGCATCGTGATCGCAACCGGAGCGTGAATAGACAGAGTCGTGCGCGTGACGTGACGAACGTCTAGGTGGCGTTTTTATAGGGAGCTACTAAATGGAGCGTGACAATTTTATAAATGTTTGCTTAGATTTTAAATAAATAATTTTAGGAATATTTTCGTTATAAACAAATATTTATTTTTGTCTTATTAATGTATTAGGTGCAAGAGTAGAGTGACAGTAATATTGGGCATGAAGGACGTGACGGCGTTGTAAATAGCCTCTTAATCGAGCATTGAAAAAAAGTTTTTGTTCGTAAATTAATATTTTTTGGCATTTTGTATAAACAAAATATTCCATTATAATCTGTAGCAAACTTAGCATGAAAAACAGTTGATGCGAGAAAGACGACGGTCTCATTTTCTCTATATTTATTGATGAGCCGTAATATTTATCATCATTTCTGCCAGTTCTTTTCAACCCAAACTCACACAGAAATAACATAAAACAAAATGCAGTCGCCAGGCGAAACGCACCGAGACAGCACGTTTTTTATGAAAACATCTTCAAAGATATTGAAAAGATTTTATTTTCTATCTATTAAAAAACATAGTCTTTCTTAAAAAAAGATTAATGTGCCAATGTGAATGTCCGATTCATACAAATCTACGACCGTTTACTAATTGTGACATTCAATCACATTTTCCTTGCATATTTATATCATCAGCCAAGTTTATTTCAGGAGCCAATTTATCAACAAAATCATGTTCTATTTTCAAATCTACTTCACAGTTGCGCTCAACATTTTGTCAATGTCAATGTCGTTATTTCAAGTTCATGATACTGGCAAGCTTTAGAATTTAAACGACATTTTATGTTTGTTGGATTGAAAATCCCTGGAAAAACCTTGGAACCTGGAACCTTGGCTGGAGGACAGAAGAAAATAAAGAAAGCTTCTAGAATAGTGAAATGGAAGGTCCATTCAAATATGGACCTTCTTTTTAAGACGACTTAAGTCAGAATGACCTTCGAGAGAAGTCTCTTTTAAGTGTCAGTTTCGTTTGTTGTGGCCGGACCTAAACTTTTATTCAGTTGGTCCGTCATTTATCTTTTCACCTACCTTTATAAACGCATCATACTGATTTATAAAATGTCTTAATTAATACGTTAACTATTAAAAGTGTTAATATAAACGTTTATTGTTAAATGACTTTATAACGACTACATAAAAAGTTTTTTAAGATTATGTTACTAACACTATGGATAATGGGGTTTATTCATTTTTATTTATTTATTTATTTATTTATAACAATCTTACCTTCACTATCTTTACAGATCTATGATCCAATGCGACAGACTGGCCTTAATAACTAAATCCTAAATCTACACCTTATACCTAGTTAAAAAATATCTTAATCTAAATAACTTATTACATATAGTGTAACTTTTGCGAATTCACTCAAGTTGCACCACAATACATCAACCCTCCCGTGAACTTCATTCACCACGCGTATGGCTCTAGTGAGAGGAGTTCTCGCCAGTAGGTTGGTCCTGGCCGCAGGCACAGCGAGCAGGGGCGGGCGTTGCCGCCTCCACACGTACCGGTCGGGCAAGTACAGCTGTAGGTGTCGCAGCACTCCCGGGTTATGCGCCACGCCACGTAGTAGTTTCACTACATACGCTACGAGCGAAAACTCCCGTCGTACTCTTAGAGTGTTATACCCTACCATACCCAGAACAAATAGTGTAGGGTACATCAATGGGTAAATGGATATACCCCATACAGCTTGTAATACAAGTGCCTCGTGAACTTATTTTGGATACGTTCCAACATAACACTATACTTCGCCTCATGAGGAGCCCAAATGAATGCGCTATGTTCGAGGTGACTTCTGACTAATGCGTCATATAGTACCCTTAGGGTCATGATGTTGGTGAATCCTTGGGACTGCCTGAGTACGAAACCTAGGTTTCTGTATGCCTTCTTACATATCTTATTGATATGCTCACGGAAGCGTTGCTTAAAGTTATGAGGCTTTCAAACGTCAAAAATGTATGGTTAAACAGACGCTAATCATTACTTAACTTTAAGCAACGTTTATAAATAAACCCCTATTTGTACCGAAACATTAAAAAAAAAAAAAAAATATTTTTTAAATACCTACGTTAACTTAACTCAGACCCGTCAATGACTTTATCTCATTAAGTCTAATGCAATTTGAGTCTAGCAACGTTTTAGAAGTCGGATTCATTTACCGGGTTTCATTTATCATTTTTCTCCTAAAGCTTTTCTGTCAAAAACTTGCGTAGGCGACTGCCTTCACCTTCCATTTACGAAGAGAGCAAAACATAAGGGTGACATAATGACATTGTCCTCAATCTATTTCTCAATGACTTTGTTGCTATCCAAGATCGACCGTCGACGTTCACGAAATGTGAACCATTTGGGAATTCTGTGAAAATACGAGGAGTGTTCAATAAATAGTGAGAATGAGTATGACGCAATTATCTGTTATTGTTCAATTCTTTGATGCACAATGAGCCCACCCCTTTTTTTTCCTTTTTAATTTTGTTATATATGTAATTGTACATACATAACGTGTTTTAAAAGTTATCTTAGTATAGGTAGATTAGGATTATACATTTAAATATAATTCATTAATGTATGTTAATGTAAATAAATTATCTGTTATTAAATGTTATTTTATTTTTCGGCGTAGTCACCTTTCAGGGTAATAATACACTTAGTATAACTTTTTTGTAAAACTAAAATTCCCTTTCTAAAAAAATCTTCTTTCTGATCCCTTAAAAAATCGTGTACGGCGGCGACTACTGCGTCATCATCTTCTTTCTGGCCCCTGAGATGTTCCTTTAACCGCAAAAATTGGTAAACATCACTGGAGAGCAAGGTCCGGTGATTATGGAGGATGTGTCATCAATTCGAAGCCAGCTTCTTGAATGGCAGCCATAGCAACTCTGAATTTGTACCAGGGCTTGAAAACGATACCAATTCACATTAAAAGTAACGTTAAGTAACGGTATTTCCGTAGAGATACTTCGATATCGGTACAATTCGGTAGCGATACTTAGTAGCATAACATAATAATAACGTTAAAATTTTTCGTAAAAATTACCGGTATTTTTAATGTTATTGTAAAAATAGCGGTAAAAAAATATCAGTATTATTTTGTTATTTTATGCGACGTTGCCAGCCCATCTCAAAGGCGGCCGCGGCCGGCGTGCGCGCGCGCCCCTCTCACTCACACACGCTGTCGGCGCTGTTGCCATTTCGTTTGTCGTCTTCAAATCTCTCACCGCTCACGGCAGTCGTACGCGCTTACAGAACACGGTGGACCAACCAACCAAGTATATTCTCAAGTACAAGCATAACACAGAATAGCAATGATAAGATAATATCTATTAAACGCGCAAATAGTCGTACGGCAGTCTTAGCGTCGATGCAATCTGACATTCTTTTGCGATTGGACGAGAGCGACGGTAACAAAACTAATTATAACGATAAAATTGTGGTTACCTTAGATTTTAACGTTACGTATGTTTAACGGTAAAGTGTGCCAGATATAACGTTAAATAATATAACGTTATTTATTAGTTAACGATACCTGCATCAGAAGGCTGTAACGATACCATATTTTTAACGGTATTTCAAGCCCTGCAACCTTATTTTGGTGAAACAAACAAACAACAGAACACGTTCCGACACGACGCAAACAAATGACTTCTATTTTTTAAAACAAAAGTGAATTGATTGTTTTTTTATTATCATCGTAGCTAATGTGTGGGCTATGCCTGCCAATATTTTTTTTTTCTTTCCAAGGAGAATGTATCTCATTCTCATTATTTATTGAACACCCCTCGTAGTTTCGTGACTTTTCATTTTGATTGACTGATACACAACAAACTGGTGAAAATAGTAGGTAACAGGAAAGGAGATTGGGCGTTGAGCCCAATAGCGTTAAGATATATACCAATGGAAAGATCTCATCAAGAATAATATTTTTTGTTCTGAAGACTTCTCTTGATCGTTAGTACGAAAGGAGCTACAGAGCTTTAATGTGAGTGATTAAATATTATTGTAATTCTGGTATTTCGTCAATTAAATAACTTTTAATGATTCATTGCCCTGCAAACATCAACTTTGAAGCCGACCATTTTAAAACATTGGTCTCCAATAGATGTTAGAATGTTTTTAAGGGTCGGTCGACCGGACACATCGTTAAGCCTAACGCGTACCGTACAATAGAATTGAGATATATGCCAATGGAAAGATCTCTTCCAGGCTAATATTTTGTGATAGGACGCTTCTCTCGATTGTTAGTACGAAAGGAGCTACAGAACTCTAAATGTGAGTAATTAAGCATTAGTGAAAGTCAGGTATTTAGCAATGAAATAACTTTTACTAACTTTGAGCTTTGCAAACATGATCTTGCAAACCTATAAACGGATATTTTAAAACGTTGGCCTCCTAGATGCCGTTTTGGGAACAATGTGTTTTAGAGTCGATCGGCCGTACAAATCGTTAAGCCTTCGTTACGCCTGCCGCTTCCCCCAATAGAGTTAAGATATATGCCAATGGAAAGATCTCTTCAAAGGAAATATTTCGTGATAGGACGTTTCTCTCGATTGTTAGTACGAAAGGAGCTACAGAGCTCTAAATGTGAGTAATTAAGCATTATTGAAATTCATCACCTATTTAGTTCATTAACTCTGTACTGACTAATAATAGGCAAAAGTCGTGTTTGTAGCAAAGGTTATTCCTAAAAAGCTTTTTTCAGTGGTATATATCTTATGGCTATTGGACGCCAAGAATTGCTTAACTTTGGTGCGCAATTTATTACCTATTTAGGTAATTAACTCCGAACTGTTAACAATTGGCAACAGTTATATTAGAAACAAGGGTTCTCTTTGAAAAGCTCTTTTCATTGGTGTATATCTTATGGCGATTGGGTCAAGAATATTCATTAACTTCGATACCCAAGTATTCACACCTATTTGGGTCATTTACCCCGAACTGACTAACAATTGGCAAAAGTCGTGTTAGTAGGAAAGATTCCCCTTGAAGAGCTGATTCCATTGGTGTATATCTTATGGCTATTGGATTAAGAAAATTCTTTAACTTCGGTGTCCCAGTAGTCACATTTATTTAGGTAATTAACTCCAAACTGACTGACAATTAGCAAAAGTCGTGTTATTAGTAAAGGTTCTCCATGGAAAGTTCTTTCCATTGATGTTTATCTTATGGCTATTGGGCCAAGGAAATTCCTTAACTTCGATGCCCAAGTATTCACACCCATTTAAGTCATTTACTCCGAACTGACTAACAATTGACAAAAGTCGTGTTAGTAGGAAAGGTTCCCCTTGAAAAGCTCATTCCATTGGTATATATCTTATTTTTATTGGGCTTCAGGGCAGACCCCATAGGCAAAAGCCCATTCTCCTTTCAAAGTTTTATTTTCCTTAGAGGGGCGAAACTTTTGGGAATTCTGTGAAACCAGTTCCGTGACTTTTGATTGACTGGCAGACAACGAACTGCTTCACCATTGGAAATAGGTACTCGTAAAATGAAATATTTATTTTCTTTAGAGGGTTACAAAGGTTTTTCTTGAAAATAAACCCCAGAGAGTGTAGAGAGTGGAGAGTGCAACGGTGTTTGCTAGTTTGGGTGTATCAATAAAATAGATAATATGGTAAAACTATCTCATGCACTTCAGTAGCGAGGTAGCTGTCACTAATGTCAACTGTCAGTTGCGACTAATGGAAGAAAACAGAAGTAAAGCGGTGGCTGCACGAGACAATGGTGTGGTGATAGAATAGAATAGAATAGAATACTCTTTATTATGTACACCAAATAAAATACAGATTTAAATGTAGAAACATAGGGCGACACAATGGGCGGTCTTATCGCGATCTTTTACATACAACCTTTGGATGAATTAAAGTGAGAAGGAGAGACAATACTGCAGGTAGTCAGTGGTGTACCATTTACATATACAATAAATACATACATACATAATCATATACTTATCTATATAAATATATATTATTTATAATAAACATGATACAGGAGGAAAGAGCTATATTGTGATGACTGATGAGCCAGCGTAGTGGTATAATCGGCTTAAATACAGGGTAGAAAAGCTGTAGAAAAACTCGTAGTTCAATTGTAGGTACTGAGTGCCTAGACAAAGTGACATTCTATCAGCGATAACGCTGATGGAAAAGGCAAAAATGTATAAGACTGACATAAGCTATCGAAAAGCTTATGTCAATCCTGTTGAAAGTCGTTGTAGAAATACGAAACGCTTTAGAAGCGATTGTCACTTGTCTAGAGCCTCTGACTCGCGTCATGTTCCGCTGCTCGAATCGGATTCGCGTAGCGGAACATGATGCGAGTCCGTACAATTGTACTACTGCGGTTTCGCTGCTATGGTTTCGCAGCGGAGGTGTGTTACCGGCGACAAAATTCACGCGAATACAGTTGTAGGCAAAACCAAATAACTTTAAATGAAATGTTGGTAGGGTATAGAGATAAATCTGGTGATACCTAATTATCTCGGGAACCGATTGAAAGCTCGGCTTCATTACAAGTGGTAATCAGTGATGTTCTCTCATTATATCCATTGTTTTTCTTTGTTTCATAATTTTTGAAAAGGTTTCATCCATTGTTAGATATCATTTGACTAGCATCTGCACGTGACTTATCGTCCGCGTGATTTTTTTGTTCCTTTGACCCACCGCGTCGCATCGCATCGCCCGCCCGCGCCATTACTTCATTTTCGCTTAGCGTTCTAACTTTTTTCTTTATGCTCTATTATCTGTGGGTCGTATATTATGATGTTACATAGTCTAATAACCATCCTCAAGAATGTGGCTATCCAATACAATAAGAATTTTTCAGTTCCAGAGATTACCCCTACAAACAAACAAACAAATTTTACCTCTTTTTAATATTATGTATACTTGTATAGACGGTATAGTCTCATTACCATTGTTGTTCTTTGTTTCATAATTTTGAAAAGGTTTTGATCCATTGTGAAATATCATTTGATGTGTGGTTGATTTTTTTATACCTAGCATGTTTTGTAATATTGATGAGGCATTGTTCACGCAATGCTGTCTGGTACGGTGATATAACCTATGTAAGTTACCTAGGTTTATGAAATACTAGTTAGGTACTTAATTATTTTTGAAGGACGAATAGGTAGGTCGATGTGAAGGTGAACACTGACGTATGAAACTAAGAATCCAATTTGAAGGACTACAGGAATAACATAGTAGGACCTAGGTCGTAACTATGAGAGATCTAACTAACTAGGTATTCAAATAACGCATTGAAATAAATAACACTTTGAAAGTTTTTTTTTGTTTCTTCGCCTCTATACTGACGTGTTTAAGGAAAAACCAAAAGGAACAGCCGAAGAATCGAAATTTAAACTTTGACAGGACAACGTCTCATGGGTCAGCTAGTCCCCATTGATGGTGATTTATGCACCAGAAAATTCACAATTCACCATTGGTGGGGATTTCCAACGGGGATTAGTGGAATAAGCCCCAAATAAATTGGATAACGGCAGGAGAATTATGATAATTCGATTTTTTTTAATCCACCTATTGCGCCCATTTGCGGCCAGTTTCCCAAAACTGTCAACAAATCAGGTGCTCAACATTTTTGAAGCCGAAAAATGAACAAAGATTTTACTCAATTTCGAGGCTTCATTTAACCCGATTCCTGTATTTAATAGCCCCGCAATATTGATGGGTCAGGTCTTGTATCAGATTTTAACAAGGACCACTATATATTTTCCACTGTACACTCGGGTGTGCTACTGAAATATGGACACTGAATAACCTAATAAGGGTCGAAAATGGACGTGAAAAATCTAGAACATTTTTCGGTGTCTCACAAAAGAATTATATTCATATTCCGTTGTCGTTGTGGTATGTACTCGAAGTTGAAAATTGCATGACTTTATATTTGGGAGTAGGTAAGGCGAAAATCATATTTTTTAACAATTGCTTTTTGGTCCATTCTGGCGTTGTTCCAGCCTGTTGCTAGAAAGGCTTTATTAAAAAATATTAATTACACTGTCTTTGTTGGTAAATTAAATTACGTAACGTAAAACGTCCAGTATATAACGTAGGTAGTTACCATTTTATTTAAAAACTAGCTTCTGCCAGCGAATTCGTTGGCTCCACAGCATCGCATAGCATCGTTCGCCCGCGCAATAACTTCGTTTTCTTAGCGTTCTTTCAGACTTTTTGTACTTTTTGCTCGGCTCCTAAGGGTCGTAGCGTGATGATAAATAGCCTATAGCCTTCCTGCAGAATTGGGCTATTAAAAACAAAAAGATTTTTTCAAATCCGACTAGTAGTTTCAGAGCACGTTCAAACAAGCAAACAAACAAACAAACGAGTTTGTTTGTTTGCATCATTAGTATTTTTGTCAAGAGAGTTCTTGACAAAAATAACAAACAATGGCAACACAACAACAGCCGCACGGGTCGATCCATCAGGTTAAGCAGGCTTCTAACGACCCGTAACGACTGTCAAAGATCCACGAATGACAGCCGGGACCAACGGCTTATCGTGCTGTCCGACCCACGGAGGAGTTTTGGTATGTAAAGATGGTCACCCATCCACAGATCCGGCAAGCGTAGCTTAACCTGATGGATCGACCCGTGCGACTGTTATTACACGCCACGAGCTCCTCGTTTATGACTTAAGAACGATTTAATAATAAACTAAAACTATGCACAAAGAGTAGTTGGTAATTTGACATTCTATTAGAAGAACAAATGTTAAAGGGTCAATAAAGTTCAATTTTGATTTAGTATTAAATTCAATTATAATATTTAGTAATCCAAAGAATCGACATAAGAAATTTCGATTTTCTTGAATGTATACACGTGAAACATTATGCATTTTAGTTTAAGAAAAGACGTAGACTACGATATACTTAACTAGAATTTATAGCTTTTCCCAGCGGCTTTGCCCGCGTGCATGCCATGTCAGAAATTATCCCACGGGAACGTACTACCGGGATAAAAGTATCCTATATCCTAACCCAGGTCATAGTGTATTCATATGCTAAATTTCATCCAAATCCGTTCAGCCGTTTTAGCGTGAAATTCACTTTCGCACTTAATTATAATTAAACTTAGGGTAATTATGATATTTTTTCGAAAGAAGTGGTTTCTGGCAAAGCTCGGTAATATTGGAATCCCAAGGCGTTACAGCATTCTTTCAAATAAATAAAAAATAGATACATATAATAATAGTTATATATGGCTTACTCTTCCGCACTAGTGTGAGAATGGAAAGTAAAAAGCACTTGTGTTCAATCACAAACCACTTTTCGAGCGTGTGAAACGTGTTGAAAACTTGTAAATTCGAACAGAATTAGTAAGAGGCTTTTATAAAAATGGCGGGTGGCAATGTTTAAAAGACTCTTGGAATTTCTGTTCAAATAAAAAAAAACCAGACTATGTACTGATTCGTAGCCACACAACTACGTACATAAGATAGTGATGTGACACAATACTTCATGCACCGTGCAGATGAGGTGTTACGTAAGAGACACTAGAGACGTGAGGGAGTGCTCGTAGGCACGTCACTAACATGCACGTGTGTTTCTCTGCGAGTTTGAGTAATTATCACGGTAGGTTATGAACGGTAGATAAATGCTTTTTATTTTTTCAATATTGATTTTGGCAAAACTACCTTTGCTTATGGAATCCAGGGGTAAATGCGCAACAACATAGACATATTAGACATAGAGAATGGACTGAGCGTTAGCTTTACAAAAGTGACCACTCTTTAGAAAGAGACAAAGCGACTGTGCGGCCAATACCTGTCTCTTTTCTGCAAGCCTGTAAAAAAAAATTGAATTTCACCATCATTTAGAAAATGTGTTTCGGAAGGTTTATTTATCCTTAAATATTATAAAACAAAGTCCTCCACCGCGTCTGTCTGTCATCCAGGGGGCCAAGTCTACTAATTTACAAACGTGTCAGTGGTCTCACAATGATCAGTTTTTGAAAGATAAGCCATACAAAATCTGTCAAAAACTTATCATTGCAAGACCAAGACCACTGACACTTTTGTAAATTAGTAGACTTTCTGTTCGCGATAAACTCAAAAACTACTGCACCGATTTTCATGCTGTTTTCACCAATGGATAGAGTGGTTCTCGAGGAAGGTTTTAGTATATAATAACCGACATCCACGCGGGCGAAGCCGCGGGCATCGGCTAGTGTATAATAAATAAATTAATATCGAACTTAGATAAAGCACAGAAATCTTGATGTTTTTACAAGTCGCCATATCAGTATATTGCAGCCGTACAAAGAAGGGGCGGATCGCTAGTAGAGAGTATTGATGTAACTGAAACATTCAGGGAATGAATAGTAAAACAGAATGTAATAAACTTGAAAAGTATCTTCGTTACCTAAAGTTTATTCATAAAACCCTTCTAAATGGGTGTTGGATCACGACTGGGATTAAGTGAGGGCCATTCTGTTAAATGGCTAAAGGGTTTCATAGCCTCAGGGTCCGATAAAGTATTAGAGGATTTTTGTAATAGTCATTGGCTGTCGAAATACTTTTATGTATGGATGACAGCTGTGTCGAAGGTATGAGTATGACTGCTTATAAACGTTTCGGACCTTACCACAAAAACTTGGACACTTGTTTAACGCGTGTTTAATGTCAGTTTTATATCAAACTCCATACAGAAATGTCATGTTTAAAAGGTGTTTAGGTTAAACAACTGCTTAGCACGGTTTTGTGGTAATAAGGTTTATATTTCCGGAACAAATGACTGGCGTAGAATCTTCGAATCGGAATAACTCCGAATAGAAAGTTTTCAGTTGAGCCTTTATTTTTTTAACATAATAATGGAAACTTTAAGAAGTACTTATCTATTTTCCCGTTATTATATTATGTATATCTGCAGATATTTTTATAAAAGTTACTAGGTACTGCCCGCAACTTCATCTGCGTTTATCGGGATAAAAATATTTTATGTTGCTATTTTATTAACCCAGGTCATGGTCTACCCATGTGCCAAATTCCATCCAAATCCGTTCAGCCGTTTTGGAATGAAAGGGTAACAACCAAACTCATTTTTGCATTTATATAATATTAGTTAGGATTCTTGCTCTCCATTAATGTTTTTTAAGGCACATTCTTAGTTTGAATTACTCTTTTCCTAGCTTTTCCAAAACAGGACACGTGAAAAATTTAAATTAATAATTCTCATCAACTCTTCAGCAATTATCGTAAGATTTTTTTATACCGAAGAGCCGAATGAGAGAGGTGTTGAAACAATGCTTTAAAGGCCTACCCTACCTCAAATTGCTTAAATGATCCTCCGTTATGCCGAAAATACTGCAGCATTAATTTTGAAATAAATATACGTTAAAGTTGAGGATTGATGCTAGGTCTTATGTTTGACGAAAACACGATTGCATAAAATTTTCTCGTTAAAAAAATCCAATGTTACCTATAAACCGCTGGTATTCAAAAATATATTTCAAATTAGATCATAAAACTTTGCATGATAACTGAACTAACTAAAAGCAGGTCATAAGTTTTTTAATTTTTTTTAAATTACCGTTTTCACCGTAAAAAGCAATTACCTAAACTATTGGAGGCTTGAGAGCCGCCGGCACCCCACTCCGTCTCGCTCTCACTCAGGCCACGAGTGGTATGGTGCGAGCGAGATGAAATTTGAGTTTGGGTAGGCCCTTAAGTGAATATATAGTGTGTAATAAATCCGGCTAGAACTGGGTAGGATTAAGTGGCCACCGTTTCCCTTAAGAGTCTTATCTCATGGACGCCATTTTCTTCAGATATATGCTGGTAATTGAATTTGAAATTGTTGCGTTCATTTTCAGCTGTGTTTGTCGGGTCAATAAACCTTGGGCTCATAAATTGTGATCATCAAAAGGCCAATTCTCGTGCTTAAAAAAACGATCACATTTAAGTCACAAAGTGTCAAACTTGTCAAAAATGTTGGTAAATTTATAGTAATTTTGACAGATTGCGAATGAGAAGCAAATGCGAACGTTCTTAGGAATTGCCCCTCTGATGTTTTATGACTAAAATGATTGTGTATTGTTTTATTAGACTTGGCAACACAAATTATTGATTTTTTTAAAGCGTTTTAGAAGATATAAAAGTGTGTGCTGACTTTTCACGTACTTTTTTAGGGTTCCGTACCTTAAAAAGAAAAAACGGAACCCTTATCCGTTTGTCAGTCTGTCAACACCCTTTTTTACAGAAACGCGTTGAGTATCAAGTTGGAATTAATATCAAATCTACGGACCCCTCTTTTTTTTTTTGAAGGTGGGAAATCATCCAATTTCTTCTCCCGCTCTGGGCGGAGCGGAAGGGCGTGTCAGACTTTTACTGACTAAAACCCACCCGTGTTCCTTCAGTTGCCTGTTGCCAAGGTCCCGGTATCCCTTTCGGACTAACCCGCAACCCTGGCAGGCATCGGTCCTAGCGGACCCCGCCAATTGTGCTGACATCTCTTTGAGGCGCAAGTGGAACACGACAAGCCATTGACCCGGGCCTGGTCCTAATCGGACGGCGAGCTACCCATTGCTCGCCGTCTGCAAGCCCGCGCCGGTGGCCGGGAATCCGCCTGGGATTCCCGACGCCCTAGCAAGTTGGAATTAATATCAAATCTACGGACCCCTGAAGCTCTAAAAAAATCAAGCTTCTAAGTCAACGCAATAAAAAAATACGGCCATTTATGCGACATATTTTGACACTTGCAAATAAATCAAAACATAAAGGGAACTTCCCGTTGGCCTATGGTCATGAAAAAAAGTCCAAAAGTTCGAAGGTTTATCAAAAAAAAAAGAAATTAAGATTACAAACTTACATTTGCAGTTGTAGAATATTTCTTTCTTTTTTTTTTTTTTAATACTTTGCCCCACTCTAAGAATTTCTTCCTGTATCGTGGGTGCGTTTACAAACATATAAACTCACATACACTAACACCCAGACCCGGAACAACTACTTGCAGATCATACAAATATTTGTTCCGTGCGGGGATCGAACCCGCGGCACGTTGCGCAGCAGTCCATCGCTCTGCCACTGCGCCAACCGTGTCGTCAAATTGACCCGAGACGTATATCAATGTCTGGTAGAACATGCTTTCAAACTACAATGTTAGGTTTTTTTAGAATAAATTCATACCACTACGGAACCCTTCATTGTGCGTGGTCCAACACGCACTTGGCCAATTTTTTTCTTGTTTCATTTTTTGAATGTCTTTAAAAGACATTATTGGGATAAAAGTCCTCAAACAAGCAAAATATAATGAAGGCGAAACTTGCTGGCTATGCAAAGTATCTTTTTAACGAGCACGGTATCGAAATTGCTTACTCATAATTTTTGTTTAGGAGTCGATAGATTGTTAAAAAGACGAATAAAAATGTCGACGAATATCTTTTACATTACATCAAAGTTATCTCTAAGAGAACAAGCTTAAATGAATGTACAGTCGAACAAGCTATTTGGTATACAGGCAAAATATATTCATTTTCCGCTACACTGCTAAAATTCGTTTTGATAGTTTGTGTAATTTAACTTTTTGAGTTTATGGCTTAGGAGAGTGACGTAAAAGGATTGTTGACTACTGAAAACAATCACAAAATTGTTTTAAAAGTATTCGCAAGTCATCTGCCTGTATACCAAATAGCTTGTTCCACTATGCCTAAGTTTAGGAACATTATACTCAACAGATTTCTGAATACTTTTGAGTGTGAACTAATAAAATACATGGAATACTACAATCCGGTCGTGGGTCGAATGAGAATGCGTTCTTGACACCTGTCAGTTTCATACGAACGAATGTGTTGCGAATTTGATCCTTATTCCTACTAGAAATTTACCAACTGATAGGGTTTTCCCCGCGATTTCATGTCATGATCTACCTGTATATCAAATTTTGCTGAAATCTGATTAGCCGCTAAGGCATGGCCGGAGCAGTGGTGGCCCAGTGGTAACGGCCACGACTTACGAGTCGTCGTAGGTCGTGGGTTCGAACCCAGACTGGCGCTTTACTTTATGTAAATAATTTCATCACCACTGCTCTCAAAACGGTGAAGGAAAACATCGTGAGGAATGGCATGTCTTAGAACCAAAAAAATTCGAAGACATGCTACATCTAGCAGCCCGCACTGGGCTCGCGTGGTGGATTACGGACCACTCCTTCTCACAGAGAGGAGGCCTGTGTCCCAGCAGTGGGAACATTATAGGCTGATTAAGCATGCTAAGGCATGAAAAAGTAACAGAGAGATTGAAAAGAACAGTTGACTGTTACTGTTGATGAAGAAACTGGCCGTGACTGAACTAAAAACACCTATTCTGTAAGACCGAAGACCTCTCCTTATTTTCACAGATAACAATAACAACACTATAACTATATTGTTAATTGTTTTTTGGTTTATGTTTCTCTTCTACTCTTACAAACGATGTCTACATCTCTTTTATCTACTTTCCTATCGCAAGTATGCTGGAAGAGATTTCTTTAGAAATAAGCATTGCCTTTGCACGTATTTTTCTGTTCCTTTCCTCTTGTCTGTATATTTATGTGTGTGCATTAATGGTTAAATAAATAAATAAATGAATAAATAAACGACATTCACATGTAAAATACCTATATTATTACCTACCGACTCAATTCACGCCCATGTTAGTATTTATTGAAGCAACAAGTCGCTTGCACACAAAATATGAAATGTTTTCAGAATCCACGGAATAATTTGCACAGCCATTTTATTAGCTTCAGGTTCCCTGTGTTTAAATTAGGAACAGCCATTTATTTTTTTAAGTACCATGAATTTATGGCCCAAGTTTTTGTAAAAGGCGTGGGTGTTGAACCATTTGTCGAAAGTACTTAGTTTTAGGGAAGTATTATACTTTTATAATCCAGTAGTTTGCGGCGATAATCATCCTGCGGTTATGTAAGTTCTTTGTTGTAGATAGGGCCGGATTTAAAGGTGTGGAGGCCCTGGGGCAACCAAGAAGTGGAGGCCACTAAATTTTTATGGAATAGACGAAAAAAAATATATTCGGCTATCGGTATCAAAGTAATTCAACGTATCATATTTAAGACCACCAACCTCGGAAATGAAAAGAACATTAAAAAAGGTTCCTTGTGAATTAAACCTTATTAAAAAAAAAAAACGTGGAGGCCCGAGGCCATGGCCCCTGTTGCCCTGCCTTAAATCCGTCCCTGGTTGTAGAGGTAGCAATGAATAATCTTTTAGGTAAGTAGCTACATACCTAAGTACCTACTTAATTATTTTCTTTTTCTTTTTTCTTATTATTTCTTTAAAGCGAAAACCTTAAGGTACACGAGGCAAACGACCTCAAAAAAGTGGCTGGGACAGACTGGATGCTTGTTTATTATATATTGTTATAATATCATCATTCATCATCATTCTCCTGCCCTTATCCCAATTTATTTGTGCTCGGCGCAACATGTCCCTTTCTTTCATACCACTCTATTAGCTGTCATCTCAGTAGTCACTCGCTTTCTAGCTATATCATCTTTCACACAGTCCATCCATCGTTTCGTTGGTCTTTCCCTACTCTTATAGCCATCGACATTCATACCCAAAACTTTCCTCACAACATTTTCCTCATTCCTTCGCATGACGTGCCCTTAACATGACAACCGATATATCAAAATCAAAAATCAAATCAAATCATTTTCTAATTCAGGAATACACCCATATAAAATTCACAATAGATTACAAATATATATATATATAATAATATACATAATATAATATAATAATATATATAATATATATTTATATGTTTATAATAATTGCTCAATAATTGGATTCGTGTTTTAATAGTGTTTCTTTTACGAAGCATTAACTTTTATTAACACTTGAACATGAAGGCTAAGTTACACGTAATGAAAACTCATTTTCCGTTAAAGTTTAAAATGGTTTTAATTTGAGAAAAGTTACTTATACATCATTAACATTGCAGGGTAAAGGTTGTTGTGCTACGAGTATGTTGAACTGTGGTTGTGGATGACCTGTGATAATTTATACACCCCTTTGCAAAAAAAACGGGCACCTTAACAGTCATTGGCTTTTGTATGGATAATATTAATATTTTTACTATGTCATTAGCATAAATGACTAGTAATTTGTTATAATCAATAAGAATATAGTTTTTTGGCTACACCCCTCTTCCAGAAGCGCTACAATTTTACTAGCTCTTATTGCTTTTTCTGCCATTACAATCAACACAAAGATATCACTTTTAAGTCACAATAAGGCTGGATTATGCGACAAACATAAATTATTCTACTAAAAATAACGAGAAGTTAGTTTTAGTTGCCAGGATAACCTTCTAACCGCAAACCTGCAAAATGTTAGTAAAAGTCACAAACGGAAAACGGGATTATTATTGTTTTGAAACAAAAGTTTCGAATTTGGAATTAACTTTTTTTCATACCCAGACTCTTTATTAAGTGCCAGTAACATAGTTTGGCTATTAAAACCTCTTTACAACTAAATGATTACCAATAATGTACAAAAATCAAAACCGCCCGTTTTTTTTGCAAAGGGGTGTATTTAACTAGCTGCGTCCCGCGGTTTCACCCGCGTAAGTCTCGATCCCGTGGAATATCGGGCTAAAAGGTAATAGGATACATTCCTTCCTCGGGTCCTTCTCCAGGTCATATGGTCTACCTATGTGCCAAATTTCATCCAAATCCGTTCAGCCGTTTTACCCCTGAGGTAAAAAGTTTTTCATTAATTTAAATATTTTTTAAAGTTTAATTTAAATACTTCGTTGGTCTAGGGGTCACAAGCGCTACTGAGCATGAGGTCTCGGGTTCGATTCCGGGTCGAGCAAAGTGCGTAGTGCGCAGATTGCGCAGATCTGACGATAGATTCGCATTCTGTGTGCCGAGACACTAATTATTGACAAAAAATCATTGTTCTAAAATCTTTTTACAACGAAAAGGGTCTCCACAGCAACGTTGAAAACAGAAACAATAGCAAAGATGCTCAACTTGATTATTCCTTTAATTACGGCCTTCCCTAATGGCTGGTGGAGCATACTTCGCCGTGACAGGGCTTTGAGGGTTTTCCATTGTGACGTCACGCACCGCTATTGTTCCTAATGGCTGATGCTTCGGGGTCGTAACTAGCAAATCAGATAAAAAAAGTATGGGACAAAAATAAGGGATCTGAAAGATAGATATAATGAGTAGGCAAGGAAACTCTTAAGCTGGCTGTAGGAGTTCTGAATGAAATTACGAAATATTGCTCTGTAGTGCAGTAAAAAAATATTATAGTAAATATAAAACATTGATTATAGGCAATATTGTAGTGCCCTTCAAATATAGAGCGATATTTCATAATTTTATTTAGTAATAATGACAAATCAATCAAAACAGCAAGATATTTGACAGCTATTTGCGACGTTGCCAACTTCTTTATTCACACTTTTAATCAACGTTTTACTTTGACGGTTCAACTCTTTCTATAAGCAGCGACGTGAACATAAGCAGGACATCGTTTTTCTGGGTGGAAGAATAGGATTACCGGCCTATGTGAACTTAATTATTTGCTATGTATTTACATAATTATGCTGTTATATAACTTAATTAAAGTGGTTTCTACAATATACCAATGTCCTTAATTGGATGTCAGATGTCAATACATACGTAATTGACATGATAAGATGTCTGCATTCGCGAAATTATATTAATTATGTGAACCTGTAGGCATCTATGTTTTTTACATAGTCATACATAATATTTCATGACTACATTCGCGACAATCTAAGAACGTCAAGACGGATTGTCTTGTCGTTTCGTTCTCGCACATGTAATAAATCTATCAATCGATATGTCTCGAGAATCAGTTTATATGGTACCAATTTTTTTTTCATCGCTACACAGTGCATTTTTATAGCTGTCAAAACGGACTTCTTAGATTGTCGCGAGATTGGATTTGACGTGTTTTAGTTTTAGAACATTGATTATCAGTGGTATTTGCAAAATAAAAACTAACGATACTTCTAAGTCTACCGTCTTAATAATTAAGCCTTCCCGCTGGGTAAAGTGCAACTGCAGAGGTAACTGAAGCCATCGACACTTGTCGATGGAAGCCGTCGACGAGTCGCCGGCAGAGGTCGCGCGTCGACGCCTGCCGCCGACGAGTGTTTATGGCTGCAATTGCCTCTGCCGTTGGCAACATGCCGCTCGTGTATATGAGCACTAAGCGGATTGATCACCCCGAAAGCCGCTCACATTTGCCTCTCACACGTCAATGAAGGTACTGACCCAAACATTCTAAAAACTTCAAAAATCATCATAAGCAACTAATAACACCAAAAGCGTGGTCCAATCCCTAAGGCAGACCCACAAAAAATGACAGTAATTAAGCATTAAAAGAGCAGCTAATTATGCGAACTCGTAAAATCATAGTTCACCAAACCAAAACGGTTTATAATGTTATTATTATAGGGGTTTAATAGATGCCACAATGACTTTTAAAACGAAATTATTCGTCTACTACTCTACAGAATTGACAAACTTTTAATAGCTATGAGAACTCAGTCGACCAGCTTACATGACCTCTACAATGCGGGCTATTGTGATAGTAAAATTCTAAGGACAGCGACACACACATTGTGGTTTACAGGTGTCTAGGTAAAATGGTTGTTGGTAGTTAACATAATTATGAAACCTTTGTTTGAACCACGGTTTGTGACATCCATTTAAAACATAATATGACAGTCTCATTTAAACTTTAATTTACTAATTTTAGTTGCTGCATCGGCATTTGTTATATTAGTCTGAAAATAGTGAATTTTGAATTGGCGCAAAATTAATTTCGGAAAGTTCGTTTGAAACTGAATTAATTAAGAACAGGTGCAATTGTGGCGAAGTTAATTTTATTAACATTAATTGAACTTAATTTTATTGTGAATATTATTCGGTGTGTTGTGTGATTTCTTCGAAACTAGTAAAAATTAATAAACATATTTCAGCGTTTCAAGTATGAGCTTTCAATTAAAAGCAAAGCGACCAAATTGGATTAGGTTCTGAATTTAACAGGTAATTCTATTGGTCGTGCATGTTATTTACCTGATGGTTCATAGAGTGTTGTACTATTTGATTTGGGAATGTCTAGATATCACATGACATGGAGGGAGGAGGCCTGTGTCCCAGCAGTGGGAACGTTATAGGCTGATTGTGTTATGTACTATTCATGTTATAGATATTACTATGTACAAAATAATAATTTGAAAGTGCAACTCGTCATAAAATGGCCATAAAAGACGCTAGTTCAATATGTTGTTTAACGATCTTATATTTGGGTAACGACTAACGACTCATAGGGACGTGACGAGGATTCGATGTTCGATGTCGATTTTTATAGCTTCCCAGTGATTTATCGAATACTCTGCTGGTTATTTGGTTGTTTTGCGAAGGACAGACAGAAAAATCTTGTAAAAAATATGCTTATTTTATTGTATTCGGATATTTGTGCTCCATCCCTAAGTTAGTGGATGGAATGAAAGTCTTGTTCTAGTTTAAGTATCCAATATAATAGTTTACGACACATCTGTCGTTAGAATTATCGATTAAAAATTATGTTCCCTCTCACGGCCTTACTCTGTATTTTTATGTATTTCTCACATCTCATAAAATACATTATATTTACCTGTTGACATTTTTTAATCATAAAATAATATGTCTTTTTTAATACTTAAGTACCTGAGCTGTTTTAAGCCTGAGACACATACCTAATTGTTTTTTTAAATTGTTTTACACATTACGTTTTAGTCTCATAGGGGCGAGCCTATTCCCGTCAAACGCGCACAAATCCAGACTCCGGGCTGCTACTGAGAAATTCCAGGTGGAAAAACCCAATAACACGAAATTACCCAATTGATAAGCAAATATACCACCAACTATTGTCCGTGTATTCAAATCATAACTGTCATTCTTTGACAGTTATATGAAAAGGCATAGGAAAATTTTAGTGACGTATGATTTCCATTGTGCATCACACAGTGTATAGTTACTGTCCACAGTGTCCACCTTTAGCGGAGATGGGGTTGACCCAATCGGGGCAGGATCGTCACGGTTCAAATAAAATAAAAAAACTCACAGCAACACTAGAAAACTCATCTACAAAACCAAACATGCATTGGTATTTGTCTTCAACAGTCAATATCCTGCCATTGGCAAAGTTGTAACAAGCTGAAGTCCCACAACAAAGCCGCGAGCTAGTCAATATGTATATTTACTTATTAATACGACTACATGCAGCGGGCACACAGTATAAAGATGACCAGTAACTCAACTAGGCCCTTTTTGTAAAAACAAAACCTAAGCGTCAAGGGGTGATAAGGTTGTCAACCAAACTATTTAATGAAAATGCACTACACGTAGGTATAAAGCATAACCACTTGTCTCAAAGCGACAGCCCAAACTAACTGGGTATCAGAAGCATGCTTAGATTTTGTGTAAAATCTTTTTTGAAAGTGAGTAGTTTCGACCATTCATTTGTTCCTGGTTGAAATACTGTTCTTAGTACTAATAATATATACTGTGGCGGGGATATTGTCCATGCAATATAAATTGTAAGTTAGGAAACTAAACCGACAACGTTTATGCGCTTCAATGAACGTTGTTTATGAAATATTGACGGTTTTCGCATATTGTTGTAATATTTATTGAAGCTATTTGAACTCAGGACGGCTGTGTAGAAGTATTTTTAGCGGTTGATAGATTTAAAAGCATTAATAAATGTGAAGACGGGAGAGCAGGATATGGTTATAATAAATGGAGATATTTTCTTTAGATATGAGAGGTTCGTGGCTCAAAAAAGGTATATAACCCCCTCAGACCAAATAAAAATAACCCCATGTTTTTCTATTGTTATGTCTTCTAGATTTATATACCTAAAGCTAACCAAACTTGACTAGATTATTAGCCATTCATTTAGTTCTAAGCTTCCGAAAAAAAACTGCCAAAGAGAAATGCCAAGACGTAACCGATCACCATAACCGCACTTTTTACACAAGAAGGTACAAAAAGTACCCACACCTGCCTCGCTTTTAACAGCTACTACACTTGGTAGTTTCTCAAAGAATTCCACTCACCATAAAACATTTGATAACGGGCCAAATACTCAGCATTCCCAAACACATAACAACAAAGAAGTAAAAAGGCACTCAAATGTCTATGGTTCATAAGTCAAGATAGCTTTTTTTTAATTATGAAGCTACATCCTTACTTTAGTTATGACCTCTTTTATTGACCTTTTTGGAGGTTCTAAGTTTCTTTGTTGGTATCGTTAAAAGGTGAAGGAATTGTAAGAGTCGTCACTTCGTCAGGTACTGATACCAGTCGGAGGTGC
Source organism: Lithophane semibrunnea (assembly GCA_947363905.1). Taxonomy (NCBI): domain Eukaryota; kingdom Metazoa; phylum Arthropoda; class Insecta; order Lepidoptera; family Noctuidae; genus Lithophane; species Lithophane semibrunnea. The sequence continues at coordinate 14,505,053 of OX376193.1, forward strand.
AGCGAATGTACAAGTATCTCTCCCAGGCCCCCGACTCATGGTAGAAGTAGGAACAATGGGGTTTTAGTCTGTAGAAGTTTGACATAACCCTCCGTGCTCCCAAGACGGAGGGTATCCATGAGGATTTCGCAAAGGAAAAAAAAAGTAATTGTTTTAGAAGAACGGGTAACTGGAGTACCAGAAGGCGCAGCTTTGGAAGGCGTCCTATAAGATGGACCGATCTTGTGATGGCCGCAGGAATCCGCTGGATGCGGGAAGCATAGGACCGTTCGATGTGGCGACGCTTGGGGAGGCCTATGTCCAGCAGAGGACGTCTTTTGGCTATCATTTTAGCTTGAAGACGAATGAAGATGAATGATGTTCGAATAGTTGTTTAAATCTAAGACCTAATGAAGGTTGTGGGAATCCGGCTACTTTTTCACCGCACTATTAATTCAATGGTACATGGTGTAGAATATTAGCGGTGTGACCACGAGTCCGAACTCCAGGAAAATCATTGCTGTTAGTCACCTGGTGTGACCACGAGTCCGCACCCGATTTTTATCTCAATATTCGCATCTAAATCCGTTCAGCCGTTAAGGCGAGAAAAGATAAATGACAGACAGACACACAGAGTAACTGTCACATTTATAATATAAGTAAGTGTTAAGACTCTCGCAGACAGGTGCGACGCGATTCTGGTAGAAAAATTTCCATTAAGTTTTCATAATAATTGTTCTACTAGAGTTGCGTGTCTGCGGTAGCCTTTTATTATGATATTATGAATGCTTGTCGAAATTTTATGGGCTCTATTTACTCTTATTACTGCTGTAAACTTCGTTTAAAAGACGATGGATTGAAAATTACGTAAACGAAATAAATTGAATTTTCAGAAATGTTGATAGTGAAACAATTAGGCTAAGTTTAATCTTTGTTTACTTAAAAGAAAGATAAAAGATATTTTATTTACTTTAATATTATTTTCAATTTCCAGCCCCATTTATTTTTTATAGGTAAGTACAGATATCTTTTACGACCCAGAAAATTAACAATGCAAAAGAAAATTATCACGAACTGCTGAGGCGTTCTGTTAAAAGTTTTGTCGCGTACTGTACGATACCCGTGTAATTCTACAAGACCTACATCGTGTTCAACTGTAGCAATCGTAGAATTTTATAAGTGTCTACAGTTGTTGTTTTTTGGAACGAAATTCCCTATAGCACGTTTATACTCTGCGCACTTGGCGAATGAGAGCTAGACTGAAAAAGTGTACATTTATCGTCACAACACTTGAATTTTTTTTCATTTATAGTTACTCTCAAACGTTGTATTTATTTGATTATGCCTGTTATTTATTTAATAAATAATATAAAGCGAAAGGAATTTTGTTCCAAACGTGTGTCCCACGACACCTCTCGATTTTTTAAATAATTTTTAGGGTTCCGTATTTCAAATGGAAAAAACGGAACCCTTTTAAGATCACTCGTGTGTCTGTCAGTTTGGCCGTCTGTCACAGCGTGCGTACAAACTTAAATTTGCAGTTGGAATGTACGGAAGAACATGTTTTTCAACTACAATGTTAATTTTGTCCTTGGGATAAATTCATCCCTTCATTGTGCGTGGTCCGAGACGCTCTTGGCCAGTTTTCTTGTTTTATCATGCACACTTGGTTTTCCAATTATCATACCATTATTATATTGTGTTACGCGAATGGATAGAATAAGAAATGTATACAAGAGCAAGGCTGCAAGTTACACAGTTGACTGAAAAGTTGTGTGGAAATCGCGGCAGCTGGATGAGAGTTGCCGAGAATCGAGCTGAATGGTGTGCAATTGGAGAGGCCTATGTCCAGCAGTGAACTGCTATAGGCTGATGATGATGAGGTTTTCATGGTATGGGCATGTGATGCGGAAGAATGGGCGAAATGTAGTCACGAAAGTTTTAGTATGACTGTGGCTGGGGTAGCGGAGGGCCAAAGAAACGATGGCTGGATTGTGTGAAAGAGGATATAGCTAGAAAGGGCTACTGAGTGACTACTGAGATGACGGCTAATAGAGTTGTATGGAAGAAAGGGACATGTTGCGCCGAGTACAAATAAATTGGGATAAGGGCAGGAGAAGAGATGATGATTTGCTTTTCCAGTTCACTTAAGACATTCGCAGAATTTATGGTCGACTTCGGCTGTTTTCCATCATCTGCCTAGCCTTTTCCCAATTATGTTGGGGTCGGCTTCCAGTCTAACCGGATGCAGCTGAATACCAGTATTTTACATGGAGCGACTGCCTATCTGACCTCCACAACCCAGTAACTGGGTAATACGATACCCCTTAGTAAGACTGGTTGTCAGATTTTCGGGCTTCTGACGACCCGTAACGACTGTCAAAGATCCACAAATGACAGCCGGGACCATCAGCTTAACGTGCTTTCCGAGACATGGAGGAGTCTCGGTATGTAAAAACGGTCACCCATCCACAGACCAACCCCGGCAAGCGTAACTTAACCTGATGGATCGACCCGTGCGGCTGTTATTACGTAGCCACGAGCTCCTCCATATTAAAAAAATAATAGATTACAATACAAAACCCGTGACACTAATCTTATGGTAGTTCCTCGTCCTACGCCCCATAGCATTATCTAAGCATTAATAAACTTCAACTTCCAATTTCCTTCGTCTTCGAAAAACTTTGTATCGAACGAAATTGGGAGCACTATCTGTCAAGATCGATTTAGTACAGCTACGGTAAAAAGTTTTGCAAGGAACGACACGAGCAACGGGTGTTTTATTGGAAGAAACTTCGAGGGCGCGCTGTACTTTAACAAAACAATATACTTACTGAGATATAAAGTGCTTGGGTTGTACATTATTACATTTGGGTTATATAGTTAGTGGAAGTTTGATAACTCTGTTATATTCAGAACTGCCCCATTGGTCTCGTGGTCTGCAGAGCGTGGGGTCCTGGGTTCGATTCCCGGATCGGGCAAAGTGTTATTGGATTTTTCCATTAGGAATTTCGTAATTAGCCCGGAGTTTGGAAGTTGGCGGTGTGATACCGTGCCTCGGAAAGCACGTTAAGCCGTCGGTCCTACGCCTGATCTCTCTCCGGTCGTGTCGGATTACCGTCCCATCGGACTATGAGAGTGAGGGAAGAGAGAGTGCACTTGTGTCTGCGCAAACACTTGTGCACTATAATATCTCCCTCGCCGAAGGTTAGTCTCCGTTGAGATTGACCGCCATGGCCGCAAATACGGTCTGGAGGACTATTATATTAGTCACCTAACACAAGCATCTCATTGCCTAAAAGGTGACCTCCAAATCGTGTTTGCTGTAACCCGTTTGTAATTGAAATAAACAATTTTTATTTAAACAATTTTTTTTATTTTTTATTATGTTCATATTATGACTGTCTTTTTGAGTATGGCACGTTTATATACAGTAGGTATGTTATCTAACGAAGGGCGTTCCCGATAATCTGCAATAGAGTAGAGTCGATACATGCTAAAACAAAAAACAAAACATGAAAAAAAAAGGTTTAATTTTGTTTTTTTGTAATAAAATATTCACAGAAAATATTTAATTTATACGGAAAAGAAAAACTCTGTACACGCACCCTTGTCACACTTTGTCTTTCTACGTTTAAATACAAGTGTGCGTGTACAGAGCGTTTCTTCCACGTATCAAACTACAATTAAAAAAAATTACTTGTAATTTTTTTTTTGGTATGGATGGACGCTATACTAATACGGGTTAACGGTAACGCCCTTTGTTAGTTAACATACTGTATATAATAATATGTATAATGTTTATGCGTGTAAGACAAGAGAAATCTCGATGTAGTGAAGTCTTAAAAACAGTGCAAAGCAGGGGCGGGACGCTAGTTAACAATAATTTCATCTGCTAAATCATTATTTTCATTACTAATAATAAGTGGTCAATGTAACACAGTTACTGGTATTTATAGCTTTACCCGCTCTCTCGAACAATGAGACGTAAATCATCCCCCTATTTATAAATACCGATATTTTATGCTATTCCTGTATAATTTGGTGATTATTCGACGCATTGGATTATTTTGTAATGTATTGCAGGCAATCTATAAATGTACTGCATTGCTTAAATAAGCAGCAATTGAGCAGTTGATCTAATATTGGACAATTGTATTTATATGGAATAAGAGAAAACAGAATCCTATGCTTTAAGTAAAACTGCGCACAATTAGTGAGTGCCTGTCACAATCGATTCATGGGTATTTTTGCAAAAGCCATAACAATGATAATTTTTTGGGTTCCGTAGCTAAATTGGAAAAACGAAGACCTTACTTAATATTTTTCTAATTTCCGATTGAAATTGGGTCAGTGAACGCTCGGCCCGAGTCAAATCAACCCGAATAATCATAAATGCCTAATCAAATGTCGTTTGGCCTATAGAGATTGAATCACAACTTATTAGTCTTTATTTAAACAGTAGCTTCCGACAGCAGTTTCTCCTGCGTGATATATTTGTAATTTTAGCCTATGTTACTCAGTGATAACATAGCATTCTACTGGTGAAAGAAATTTTAAAATCGGTCCAGTAGTTTTCGAGTTTATTCATTACAAACAAAAACACAAATCTTTTCTCTTTATAATATTAGTGTAGATTTAATAAATGAATAGACGATCGATTCCAAAGACACGCGTATGTTAAAAAGGGTGTACATCACACAGTCACATAAAAATGGCTTCACATTTGGCCTGCCGGTACATTACATAACACGAGTTAATATGGCCGCCACACGAAATGGATGAGTCGTCGCCAAATATTTCACCGCAACATACTCCAATTCGCGTGTTACACGTCTGTTATGATTATTACGCATTTTGTGGTTCATTTTTTAAATTCTGAAGACTCACAAAGATTAAAATTTTGTAGTAATGTAGGTATTGGATGTTTATCCTCTATTTCCGTGGATGGGTGACCATCTATTATGTTTACATATCGAGACCCGTACGTGACTCGGAAAGCACGTTAAACCGTTGGTCCCGGTTGTCGTTTGTAGATCTTTGACAGTCATTACTTTATGGCACCCAGTTACTCGGTTGTGGGGGTCAGGCAGTCGCTCCACGTAAAATACTGGTATTCAGCTGCATTCGGTTAGACTGGAAGCCAACCCCAACGAAGTTAGGAAAAGGCTAAGCAGATTTATTGACATCAGTAGAGGAAAACTTTCAGGAAAACTATTCGAGATAAATTCGGATATTCGATACCTTTTATCTCTACTACGCAGTGATTGACCAAATAAAAACCAAGACAGAGCGCTGCGAGCGCTGCTAAACTACACCTCCGCTCTGTGCATACACGCTCACATGCACACATTTACAACCGTTTACAATCATACTACACGTTACTAAGTGCACACATGTTTACGAAACCGGCCTCATGTCATTGTTGACAATGCTTTGTCTTGGGTTTTTATTTGGTCTGAGTATCTTACGTTTAATTCTATAAATGCATCTTTTTGTGTAAATACTAGTATCGTAAATTGTAACAATAGCAACATTTATCTTTACCTACTTATATCCTATATGCAAGAATGTAATTGCATAGTCAACGCAATACTAAACATATTGGCCTTTGCAAAGGAAATTAGGTAATGACAACAGAACACCAAGTGCTTTCCTTTGAGACCAGTGACCAGGCTACCGAGTCTGTTATTAAGTTTAACGGCGACGGTAATTAATGGCATGTTGCTGTTGCATACGCCGAAGCTAAAGTCACGTGTTTTGGAGGAGCGGACTAAGTATATAATGTGGCATTGGGGAAATATACATCACTATTAGCAGAAAAATAAATAGGTCCAAAGCTGCAGTGTCCGGTATTCATCAAAGTACCTATCTACTTTTGATTTGACTAAGTTATCAGCCTGGTTTTGTAGTCTGTTCCGAGATTTTCTGGTAGACCATGGTGTTGACCATGTTCAACATCAAAATTTGCTGGATCTACTGATGAATTCATGACGTAGACGATATCTTCTTGTTTTAGTCTTTGTGCCTTAGGACCTTCATTACAACTGATCTTGCTAAGAAGTGGAGTAGTTCTGGTAAAACACGGAATCATCGGACACGACCGCTGTACCGCGCCTTAAGTATGTGCGCGGCGAGACGGGGGGCAGTGCAGGCCGCTCATTCGTCAACGCTCTCGGCGCACGATGTCTCGCCGCTCATTCGTCAACGCTGCCCCCCGCCTCACCGCGCATTCCTGAGGCGCGGTACGGCGGTTTCGGTCAAAGTTATAGGTTACATTCTTAAAGAATATATTTAAAAAAAAATGGAATCCATACAAAAATCCGAAACAGCCACTCTCATACCATAATATTTGGTTTTTCTGCCCATAATATTTGAAACGATGTTCAAAGGGCACTCACATATCCCAGGGGATTTAAGGTTTTACATAAGCAAAGTTACAATGTACCTTGTCGTTCTTTATAAGTCCCGAATTACATCAGGGATGGGGGAGATAAAATTTTCAACATCAGAGCTAGATTTGAAGGGCCGTAATAACGCTTATATTTAAGTTTATAAATATTACCTACGTGTTGTATTAAATTGTTTGGATTGCGGCTATCTTAGTAGGCTACTGTATTACATTTCAACAATTTTATTAAGAACATCAAGAAATTATGATCGAATTATGGACACATACCTTTGAGTAACGCTATAATGTCTATTAATGAACAATTTGCATTTATATTCTGTCCGTCTAGACTCCATCAATACCCGTAATGGTATTAATTCTGTCATTTGAAACGATAAATTTGGTAGACTTACGCAACAGACACTTGTATAGATGTCGAAAAGTGAAACATTCATCCACTTTATATAAAAAATTCTTCTTCTTTGAATGGGATTGGCGTTTGAACTTCGGTCTAACTTAAATAATTTCTTGCTGAAGATCTAGGGCCTAATTGCTTAGAATACATATTTTACTACTCTTCATTTTCAAAATTGTGTTTCGGATTCCTAGAAACTAAGCTCTAATGTAAATACTAAGTTTGGAATCATCTTAATAATTTTAGTGAAGCAGACCGTAGCATTTATTTTACAGATTAGTTAACTTTTCATTGTAATTTGAAAAAAATACTAAAAGGTACTTTTCTTTGTTTCAGGTTATTTCCTCACATTCGTGAAACGTGAATAAAAGTGCAAAGTGAGAATTAGTGTAAATAAAAACAGTGTTAAGTGTTGTACAAAAATTAAAAATCACGTAAAAGTAGGATCGGATTTAAAATAAAATGCTGTAAAAGCGTGCGTTCGTAGCTAGACGTGTGTTCCCTTCGGCGCCACAACGAGGACTGCGACTAAACAGCGATGGCTCGGCCTGAGGTTGTGCGATGAGCCAGCCGAAGAGGAGGGGATGGACGAGCCTAGCGCCGCCAAGCGGCCGTCAGTGCTAACTATAGACAGAGCTGCGTTCTTACTACTGAGGGTTAAAAGAGCCTTCAAGAAGAAGCGGCAGCAGCGAAAGGAGAAACAGTAAGTACAATAAGACGACATGACGATGTAAAAAAAAAAACAATTACTTAATTTTTTTTTAAACTCGTCGAGCGCAGAACCTCCTCCTTTTTGTGAAGTCGGTTAATGAACACGTAATAACTAGTTAATAGGAGTTAATTGAGCGAATGTGGATGACTCAATCTTTAGTTCAAAAAACAAGTTTTTCAGTATGCTTTTATTGCACACATAATATTATCATACCTAAGTTAATCAAAGATCGAATCCTAAACATTTCTGTCCAGACTTCTCTAGGCTTCATTTTGTATACAGGACACGTGTGCCTACATGCTGGACCAGTTCGGGCCTGTTTTGCAAACTTGATGAAAGAGATCCCTAGGACTTTTACTACCTACCTTTTTTTGTGGGAAATTATCAAATAATTTCTCCCGCTCTGGGCGGAGCGGGAGGGCGTGTCAGACTCTTACTAACTACAACCCACCCGTGTTCCTTCAGTTGCCTGTAAGTTGCCACAGGCCACGGTATCCCTTTCGGACATTCCCGCGACCCCGGCAGGCATCGGCCCTAGCGGACCCCTACGATACGACTTAGGTGTGAGAAACTATCGTGTTACCTTATTGCTCCCCATGGCATGATTAATTTTCTTAAGAAGGACTGCAGTAAACGTTGGACGATATCAAGATTGCGTATCTAGGGAAAAGCTTTGGAATAATCCAGTCATGGTAATATTCATATTATTAAATTAAGAATTCAAAATTATGACCTTATATTTGGTTCTATTAGTGCTGAGCACCATAGTCAAATACGCGAGAGACACGTTGTCGACGGCAGCAGTTGCCTCTGCCTTTGACGCGTGCTGCTCGTGTGTATGAGCACTTAAAGATAAGGAAGGTCCGACCATCTGGGTCCCACCTCCATTTGATAAAAACTAATTTGTTCCTGCGTATAATAAAAATAAACCCTTATTACCCTGACCCCAATCAACCATGTGCTCTCATTACACATTACCTGCAGATAATTCCCTTTGCTTATACAAATGCAAATGAGGGTAGTTCGCATTAAAGGCACGTACCACGTTTACTGAGCCCACGATCTGCCTCTGTAAATCGTGTATACGACAAACACATTGACGAAAGCGACGTACATTGCTTGCTCACAATGTTGGTATTCTTTCACGAGAGAGGGTGGCGACCATTGAATAGCAAGTATCGTGTAATTGCACGAATAAATAAATGTCAGAGGTACGATGCTACGAAACAGCTTCATTACGCTCCGGTTGTTTGACCCGAGAGGTCGTGTTTGCTGTTAGATTTTATCGCTCTTTTAGTTTGATATTGGGGTAAATACTAAGGATAAGCATAATCAGCCTATAAATTTCCCACTGCTGGGACACAGGCAGTGCTCCGTGAGAGGTAGTGGGCTATAATCCACCACCCGGGCCCAGTGCGGGTTGGTGGTATCATGTGTCATGGTGTTTTCATTCACCGTTTTGAGAGCAGTGGTGATGAAATAAATTACACAAAGTGAAGGTGTCTGCCTGGGTTTTAACCCACTACCACTACTCGTAAATACTGAAGCTGGTTACTATTATTTTTATGTGGACTACCATAACAAAAGGTTGAGTTCTAAATAGAGCTTAACAGTACACTAATGACCAAATCGTTCATCCAAAACTGATTCTTATCTAACGAACTTTTTAGTATTCTGATCTTGCTTACGTAATTTCTCGAAGACAAAGTCAGAATCAAACTACGTTTAAACGTAAATTTTGCCAGACTTCGAGAATCTAATCTTTGATCTTAGTCACGCTCTATCCTGGTTTGATTAAGCTGATTTCGGTAAATTATTGGAATACATATATTTTTTATATGGTTTTAGGTACTAGTATGTACTACACAAAATTGTATTGGTTCATGATGATTTTAATATTAACCAAATTATTGTTTAAGGGGGAGTAGTTTGACAGCAAAAAATCATATTTCACCCGCGCAACCCTTACCTACCCCTCTCATTAAACACGACGAAAACAAAACACAATGCCTTCCCGCCAGCAGAAACTTTTCGTCTGGCGTTTATAGAATTCGAATTTCAATCTTCTGTAGTTTATTTTGCTTATACGATACGCTAAGCTTGAATTCAGAACTATAGATCATGTTCATGTTTTGGAACTAGAAACTCAATGTTGACGTGAAAAAGTTCAAATTTAAATGTTACCAAATTTTATTTAGGACCTTGTACAATTTGTACCTAATGACGTCTTTGTGGAAAACTATGTTACCAAGTAATAAATATAATGCTATATCGTGGATTTCTCTCTTTGGAGGATCGTGCAAAGTGATACCCAAGTAAAAAATAATATTCGTATAATGAATTTTGCACTGTATTGTGCAACGAATATGGCATGTGTCATGAAAATCTTTCCTGCGCCAAACGCGAACAATCCCCTTCGAAAACATTTGAAACAAATGAAAAAGAGGCCGAGTTCTGTACAAAAGAAATAAATGTAGGATTGTTGGCTTCACCACTAAAAGAATTGACATCTATTCATCTATGTAAATGGGTGCCAAAGTACCAAAGGGACTAATTATAACAAAGGCCCGAGGTACGCGCTCAGTACCGGCGCTGTGTTTTGGGCGCGCGCCCGGCGCCTTTTGGACGCTCGTCAAACGCAACAAGATTTCCACATTTTGTTGTAACTTTTGAACCGTGTTTCTTTTAAGTTTATTACTAATGCGGAGAAAATGACAAGGAAAAATAGTGAAAAAGGAACTCGCGTCCAAGCGTCAAGGGCACGGTTAGGCTTCATTTACGGAGACGCGAGGAGTCGCGCGTGGCTTTGGGCGGCGCGGCTCGCACTGAATTCAAACATATGGCGTTGTATGAGTGCGTTTACGGAGACGCGATTTTACACGCGTTTGTTTGAAATGGAGCGTTTTTTGCGGCGGAGCCCGCGAATGGCATAACCGCGTCACACGCGGCGTTTCATCACGGCGGCGCACGTAGCAGCAATGCCCGCGGCATACCTTCTCCCAGTCTTATTTGTACATCGCACAACGGAGATGCAAGTTGAGAGTGGCAAGTTGCGTCATGTGCAAGCCTAACGGCGCCCGGCATGGGCGCTCGCTTAGACTGCAGCGCTTGATATAATTCGTTACATAGGAATTCATACAATTTTATTGAGCGCCCGAAACGCAGCGTACAAAATGCGCGTCTCGGGCGCTTGTTATAACTAGTCCCTTAGTAGAAAGTTTAGTATGGTCCCTCTTTGTAACTGTTGAAATTGTAGCTTTAAAAACATGCCAAGTTGCATTATAACTTTAGGCCTCATTTACGGAGACGCGAGGCGTAGCGCGTCGCGTGCAGTGTGGCGTCACGCGGCGCGTCTGACGTTTTTTCTGTTTACGGTGCGGCGGCGCGTGAAGCGGCAGTTATCATCCCACGCGTTAACATAAACATATGGCAATATACGTCTTGATTGTCGCGGTTTTTTTTTGGGGTTATAATATATATTTTTGAAATGTGCTAATTAAAACCTTTCATTTGATACCCAACATGGTATGATTAAAAAATATTTTTTGTTGTTCATGATATGTCACCTAGAGGGCGCCATTTACAATTTAAAGTGTTGATAAAAAAAAATTGTGATGAGTCTTTTAGAAGATAATATGTGGGAACAGACATAGATAAATACATAGAAACCGGTCAAAATTATAACCCTCCTTTTTGTTTCGCCGTAGTCAGGTAAAAACTAAAACACAACTACGACAAAAAAGTCAACTAAAGAGATATAAACAAGACATCACGGACGGACAAATTAAAAATCCGGAGTCATACGGAATCTGTTCGAGTTCGTTCGTTATACCAATAACCGAAGAATAAAGGTATTATTCTTTTATGTCAGCTTATACTGTCCCACTGCAAAGGCCTCCCCCAAATCCTTCCAAACATCCTTTTCTAGGGCCACCTCGATCCAACCCTTGCGGTACGCGTCTAGATCGTCCCTCCATCTCTTCCTGGGCCGGCCTCGGCGGCGCCGTCCATCCTCAGGCACCCACCGTGTGGCGACTGTTGCCCAGCGGTCGCTATGCATGCGGCTGACATGACCCGCCCAATCCCATTTTAGCTTGGCAGCCTACGTCTAGGATCCCCGTTTTGGAGCGCAACGTGGTGTTTCGTATTCTGTCAGTTCGGTTTACGCCCAGAATGCTGCGCTCCATTGCTCTTTGGCAAACCCCAAGGCGGAACTTTTGCGACTCGGTGAGCGACCAGGTCTGGGCACCGTTGGTTAGGACGGGCAGAATACACATATCGATGAGTTTTCGCTTCAGGGAGATCGGTAGATCGCCCTTCATTAGCGTCTTCATGGACCAGTAGCTTTTCCAGGCATTTTCGATACGGCGATCGATTTCCTTTTCTTGCCTGTTCTCGAAAGAAACTAACTGGCCCAAGTAGATGTACTCATCGACATAATGTATTTCCTGCCCATCTACCTCGACCCTACGCTTAGTGCTGTTGGTCATGGCTTTGGTTTTAGACCGATTCATCGCGAGTCCAACCCTGAGGCTTGCCGTGCTTAGGTCTTGAAGCATAGTCTGTAGTTCCAGAGCTGTGGTGGCAAAAAGGACTATGTCGTCGGCAAATCGGAGGTTAGTCAACCTCCTGCTACGGACTTCAATGCCCTTGGTTATCCATGAGGCTGCCAGTGTTCTAAATATCTCCTCGAGAGTGCTTGTGAATAATTTTGAAGGTATTATTCTAAACAAGTTTTATTTAGGGGCGGTCAGTCGCTCCAATTGTTCGTCTAAGGGTCACCTTACAAGAAGTTTCTCAAAAAAAGTGGGAGTAAACGAATTTGGATCCTGAGTATATCGCAATAAGATTTAATCTCCAGTGCGAATTTTCAAATGAACGTGGAATGGGCTCGTTGGCTATGTTGTAAATTTTCTCCGCAAGAAAATTCACCGCAATATAGAGCAATGGCGCTAGTTTTACCTACTTCTTTCTATACTCCGTGCTACTATACCAGTCAAAAATCTGTCAAATAAAATGTATGTCATCTTGAGTTTTAAAATATCAACATTGAATTTTATATGTTTATTTAGACTCGGTATTTATTTATTTATCAATCAATAACACTTGTAATATTCGTTTTGGAAGTGGTTTTAGTGTTTTTTTCATGTTTTCTATGTCTCAGTTTCTTTTGTGGAATGTGAGAAATTACGAAAATATTATTTACGAAAATAAATAATATATCAGCGCAGCTAAAAATTTGAGCGTAGTCCTCTCGTCTCAACAGAGCGACGCCGACTGATTTGTGAAACAAAAATATGCTTGAAGTTCCCGTAATGTGCGACGGAAGATGGCTTCTTCCACGAACTAAGAACGTCGTAAGTCCTACAAGCTTTGATTCGTAATAAAACCAAAAATAAAAGGAATAAAAAAAAAAGCCTACACAATTTTTTTTGCCTTGTTTTAATACATATAATCATCTAATTTTTATCATAATAGGCATTAGCATTTTAAGTACAAATCGAAAATACGTGAAAATTAGAGGTAACTTCGTGATATTTTTTTATCGAGAAAATTTTAATATTTTGTGTTTCTGTTACACAAAAAGTTTGGAAATATCATGTAGTTACTCATACTATTTTTATTTTACACCTAAGTCTTATCAATTTCATGAAAAATCAAATTGAAGACAGGCAATTTTGCTTCCAACCCGCCCTTAAGTGCAGATTAACACTATTTGTAAGTTTAATTCGGCTTGATGCAAAGAAGATCTACAGTTATTTAAGGAACTAGCATCCAGCGTTCGGCGTGGCAAAACGTCGTGTTCATCACATCCTGAGGACGCCACGTTGAGAGGACACGTGTCGATTTTTTTTACAGGGTCTTTTTATAACTCTTGAGGAATAGTTAAGCGAATTGGTTATATAAATATATCTGCGTCTATGGTATTTTATTTAAGGAATCTACATTAATGTGGGTTAGTGTAATATGTACGAAAACGGCATTCAAATCCTCTTTCTACTTTATTTATTACATTTCTCATTCACACTACATTAGGCTTGCTAGCAAGCTCTACCACAAGCTTCTCCCCTTCAATCTTTTCCCTCTCTTCAGCAGGTTTCTCATTTTCATTTTCTTTTTTTTGTTGAGCGCTTAAATCCTTCTTTACTGGAGGAGGTGGTTTGAATAAATTTATATTATTTTCTAATTTCTTATCACCGACAACAGTTATAGCATCGCTAGGTAATGTGTCTCTTTTCTTTGAGTTGAAACTGTACTTTGGCATGTCGAAATTACTCATGACAGTTGACAAGTCTTTCTTTTTCGGGAACAGGATCACTTCTATGGCTTTTGTCTTCGAAATAGGTAACATTGATTTGTTTGGGATTATGCTATCGAAGAGGAAGGGCATCATCGGCAGGGCGTTCGATCTTACTGGGCTGGGCTTCATAGGTTTCTGTTCCGGAGTGAATTCAAAATACACTGAACCTTCTTGTATATGTTCGTGAGAATCACAACATATTGTAGAGCGGAGTGGATTGTTGTTGTTGAAAGAGAACATATCGCTATTCGAAAGAATCTTGTTAATGAGACCAGTAGGATTGGTCAGAAAGGAATCTTTGGTGTTACGGTGACTCGAGCATAGACACGGCTCTTCTGTAACTGGTTCATGTTTTGTGAAGAAAGCTGGAGGAAACGCTGGGCCATGTTCTGGTTTCATCGCATGAGAAGGGCCATCTGAAAGTATTAAGTCATGATAATTTGATTTTAAATATTTTGGTTAATAGAGATAGATAAGTCATTGCTTGCCTTGAAGATGTACTGGAAAAAAAAACTGAAGGAAATACGTCATACCTCGTCATGTCCTCAAAGTCCTTTTAGAGATATTCAATATTTTCGTATGATTTAATTATACTTTTGTCTTTTGGGACAGCAATATAATTTATCAAAATCTTACCACGACCGTTACCAGAGAAATAAAAGGAAACTTCCATTTTTCCGAGATTCACAAGGGAGTTGGTTATGGTAGGCATGGGCCGGGGCGCCTCTCGAGACGAGGCGACTGCCATATACCCCACCAATACAGTCAACGTGTGCGAAAACATATTCTGGGAATAAATAAAACTTTATTTTAGTGATGTTTTATGGCAATTTGGGATTTATTGCACCGTTTTTGTTGCGATAAACCAAAGAATTTGTGTGAAGTATAGACAATAGATTTCTGGATAAATGGATTTTGCTTTTAGGTGCATATTTATGTATATTTGTGTCTTTTATTTTTGGGTCTCAAACTAAAGTACTGGAAACTCGTAAACATGACGTCATTTAGTTAAATTGCGTTGTTATTATATATACTCTATCATCATTTCCGCTTCCAATGTTAGCGTAAGCAAACACTTTAATGGATTAAGTTCTAATTGCTTATCCATTAAAATGTGACACAGCATATATTCAATTATTTTTAGGGCATAGAAAAAAAGCTGATACAGTTTAGTGAAGAATAGGATTTAAATTATTAAATTAAATCAATCTGCCTAGCGTTTTCCCAACTATATTGGGGTTGGCTTCCTGTCTAACCGGATGCAGCTGAATACCAGTATTTTACATGGAGCGACTGCCTATCTGACCTCCACAACCCAGTAACTGGGTAATACGATACCCCTTGGTAAGACTGGTTGTCAGACTTGGTTATCAGACTTTCGAGCTTCTGACGACCCGTAACGACTGTCAAAGATCAACGAATGACAGCCGGGACCAATGGCTTAACGTGCTTTCCGAGGCACGGAGGAGTCTTAATATATAAAGATGGTCAACCATCCACAGACCAACCCCGGCTTAACCCCGTAGCTTAACCTGACGGATCGACCCGTGCGCCTGTTATTACTTAGCCACGAGCTCCTCCTCCTCCTGAATTATTAAATTAAATAAAGCAATAAAAACTCTAAAATTAAATCAAATCTAAAAGCCAAAGATTTAAAAAAAGCTTAAAAGTGAATATTTAAGTAGTTGTTTACCGTTTGTCGTACTCTGCCAGCAATAACGAATTGATTGAAATTCTGTTCAAATCAAATTCCTTTTGTTTCGCAACTTTCAATTCGGTTTTATTGGTTTTCCATTTTATTTTTACGATTGAGAAATAGGAATTGTTGGCAAATTGTCGGTTCGAACGATATTACTTATAAATGCGATGTTACTGGCTTTCTTATAACGCTTTTAGGAATAAAGGAATATCTTTTATGAGGCTTTGGATCGAATGGAAAAGGCTTTCAAAGGCTTATGAGACTTGTTTAAGATTGAGGCATATCTTTATAATCACGTGAATGAGCGGACTAAAGTTTTCACAATTCATCTTCAATTATATTCGGTATATATTTTCTGTTTAAAAGACAAAACTTGAATTCCCCGAATGAATAGTCAGTGGTGTAGGCTTTAGCACATGAACAATCAGTCTGCCTAGCCTTTTCCCAACTACGTTGGGATCGGCTTCCAGTCTAACCGGATGCAGCTGGATACCAGTATTTTATACGAAGCGACTACCTATCTGACCTCCACGACCCAGTTACTGGGTAACACGATACCCCATGGTAATACTGGTTGTCAGACTTTCGGGTTCCGGGACCAACGGCGTAACGTGCTTTCCGAGGCAAGGACGGTTATCGGTATCACCACCACGCATCCACGGTCACCCATGGTCACCCATCCACGGTCGGCCGCTGCAAGCGTAGCTTAAACAGATCCGTGCGGCTCTTATTACTTAGCCACGAACTCCTCCAGTAGCCGCGAACAATTCGCCAGTTACGTTCAAGTCCGGGAATTTTATAAGGGAAAATGTATGCATGTATTTATAATTTTTTTTATCACTGCTGCCAGGGTTGCGGAAAAGTCCGAAAGGGATACCGGGGCCCTTGACAACAGTCAACCGAAGGAACACGGGTAGGTTTTAGTCAGTAAAAGTCTGACAGCACTCCCGCTCCGCCCAGAGTGGGAGAAGTTATTTGATGATCACCATAAAAAAAAGACAAATTTATACACTGCAAAAAGAAAAATTTATACATTATGGGTGGCTTTAACGCGTACTGCGATCTCTTCCAGGCAAGCTTGCTTTTAACACTTTGCTTGTCCTGGGATCGAAGTCAGGACCTCACCATGTTGTACTTGCCCAATGCCCATATTATTAGATAAACGAGAAAATGTAAGAAAAGTTAGTTGTAATTCCATTCCTTGTTTATTTAGGGAACCACTAAAATGATTACAAATCGAGTGCGTCAATTATGTAAGGAAAGGCCCTACATAAACAAGTTGCTCTTTGTTTCCTAGCGGATATTAGTCTACGAAATTTCCTGTATTTTAATAGGATTACATACATAGATTCAGGCCTTGTTCCCATGGGGGAAGCAGGAACTACAGAACGCCACCTGCTACGATCCTTATATACTCCTTTTTGCCTCGTTTACGTTCATACATCTGGTCATATACGCGCTCCAGCTGCGAATATTACGCACTTGACCATTCTAAAGAACATCACCAATAAGGTCATTATATGACCTCCATATCCGCGATATGCGTATATCCATTTGACTACTATTATATTTGACTGCCCCGTTGGTCTCGTGGTCGCAAGCGCGACTGCAGAGCGTGGGGTCCTGGGTTCGATTCCTGGGTCGGGCAAAGTGTTATTGGATTTTTCCATTAGGAATTTCGTAGTAACAGCCCGGAGTTTGGAAGTTGGCGGTGTGATACCCCCGTGCCTCGGAAAGCAAGTTAAGCCGTTGGTCTTACGCCTGATCTCTCTCCGGTCGTGTCGGATTGCCGTCCCATCGGACTATGAGAGTGAGGGAAGAGAGAGTGCACTTGTGTCTGCGCAAACACTTGTGCACTATAATATCTCCCGCGCCGATGGCTAGTCTCTGTTGAGATTGGCCGCCGTGGCCGAAAATACGGTCTGGAGGACTATTATATCCATATGAGCGTCCATTCCCGGCGTCTCCAATCACATCTGCCATGTAAATACCTTTTGTTAGTCGTCTTACATTCAACCCCTCAAAATGACCAAACCATCTAGGCAAACTCTTTTCAATTTTTGTCACTACATTTTCTTTTAAACCATATCGATAATACATTTTAATATTCATTGTAACTAATCAATTTTCACGCCCCCTTAAGACCTAGGCCAAATATGGTATGCCTCATGACATAGAGGTGCCATAAAGAATCATCATCATCATCTAGCCTTTTTCCAACTATGTATGTTGGGGTCGGCTTCCAGTCTAACCGGATGCAGTTGAATATTTTACATGGAGCGACTGCCTATCTGACCTCTACAACCCAGTAACTGGGTGCCATAAAGAATATGAGTTAAAAATCCTACCTAATATTATAAATGCGAAAGTTAGTTTGTTTGTAAAGGCTATTTAAATTTAAATATATATAAATTTACATATATATAAAACTATATAAATTTCTGAGAAAACTGCACCGCGAACAATGCGGCGGCGTCGCGTCGCGCGTCGAATCGCCCCAGTATGTAAGAGCCTTTACGCTTTCACGCTAAAAAGCCTAAGCAGGGGATTATGAGTGAACATTGTGAAAGATAGTGAAAATAAACCCAAATATTTTAAAGAATCGTTCATTTTATTTAGATCATCGGTGAAGGACCTCAACGATATGCCTACAAGTTGAAGTGTCGTTTTATTTATTCCTATTTCGATCCGAATGCATTTCAGCATCGGCGTGCAAGCAATAAAATGCGCTTAAATTGTATTTATTTATAAACGTCGATTTCTGAAACTGATCGTAAAATTTCGCACGTTTCGTGTTGCTAGCTTTGGGAAAGTTTCGTAATTTCTGGGAAAATATTTTGTCGAGGATTTATGCCAGGTGTTGTATAGTTAAATGCTCTTTATTGTATTTTCCTTTCTGATTGGTTTTCAGTAGCTTTTATAAGGACTCTCTGCTCTGTTTCTCATAAATTGGTTTTAATTAATTTCAACACAGATGTCAGTTTTATATTTATTGGTACCAGTCATTTTTCAGGCAGTCAAGGCTTTCTAATAAAATGATGCAGTTAGAAAAGGTATGCGAAAACTACTTGTTTTACCTTTCATACATTTTTGGAATGGGCTGGTTGTCAAAGTCTCCTGACACTGATCTTTAAGGGTATGAGGAACAGAGTGTAAAGTTCTCTCACATAGAAAAGGGAGGATCCTCCGACTAGACGGGTGTTGTGTCTGGTGGGCAACTGCCCAACGATTGATGTATATGAATGTCAATCGCGCGGTAAACTCTAATTGCGCGATGCAGGATTTATGTGACGTCAGGATTTTTGATGGGTTTTACCGTCTTCTACGGTGGGAATCTTTCACTTTGCTCATAACCACACCGCCAAAAAACTGAAAAAAATATTATGTTGGACTTTTCTTCCCTTTACTAGCAACACTGTTCATTGGCGGACTTATTGGTTCGTTTCACGTCAACAGTTAAACGCAATGGCGGTAATACATTTGGCATTCCCATTACTGGTACGTACCGTGTGTGATATACATACATACAACTTTGTTTTACGTCTCCTGAATCACGTTGTTTTGGCGTTAGTCATCGAGGCATATATCAATTGGCTGTCTGTGGAATTTTGTTTGTAGTTTTTTCCTTATAGATGGATGTTTGTAGTAATTCCCAGAAGCTTCTAAATTACGTAGATAGGTATCTTGCTCAGTCCAAATAAAAAACCAAGTCAGAGCACTGTCAACAGTGACGTGAGGCCAGTTTCGTAAACATGTGTGCACTTAGTGATGTGTAGTTTGATTGTAAATGTGTGCATGTGAGCGTGTAAGCACAGAGCCGAGGTGTAGTTTTGGCATGCTTCACTATATTGTTCGCAGCGCTCTGTCTTGGTTTTTTATTTGGTTTGAGGTCAGCTTGTATAAGTATATCTGCCATTGGACCAGTCCTTTCCATCAGGAACCTTTTCAATGTAAGACCGCCGTTTCCTAATTGGTTGGTTGCGCATGACAGCGGTACGATGAGATGGTTGAGTAATTAACATTTCCTCGAATACGGAAACGGATTATACCTACATATACATCTAATACCGAAATCCCACGATCCGCGATTTTGCGGATGGGCACCGACGAGCCCGGACGACGCAACGCCGGACCGTGGGAAGGTGTACGTGCGGAGTATCGCAGACATCGGAAGTGCGCGGTGCGTGGCGGTCTGTGGTCTTCTGCCGTGCGTGTCCGTCTGCAATATAGCCGATCGGCGGATTCCACCATTGTGTTGCCATAAGCTTAAGGTACGGGTACTTGATATGAATTTTGTTGGTTATCATTATGGTTTTAAATCGTTTTGTTGCTTTGTGGAAAGTCACCTACTTATGACACCCACGGCAGAAGTAGGGTTAATCTACCTATCTTTCATTTGGTTGATCTCAGTGTATTCGATTCTATGGCTATCAATATTGGTAGTTTTAATTTAAGTCAGAAATTACTTCTGTTTAAGCAGTTGTTTCTTTGAATGATGCAAATGATAAAAACACACGAAAGGTACCGTACAATATTTAGCAAAAAATGTTTCTTGGGGAACCGCCTTGATTTTTTAACTTTATTTTATTATTCGTTAGTTATAGCGGTAATAGAAATACACAATCTGTGATAGTTTCAACTGTCTACCTATTACCGTTCATGAGATACCTATAGCCTGCTGACAGACAGACGCTCGGACGGAGTTAGTTAGAGGGAGGAGTAATAGCGTTTGGTACCCCTTGGACACGGAACCCAAAAAGTATCAATAATTTTCATCTTCTGCATCCGATTTGCTGAAAAAGAAATCGGTAACATAAAGAAAATGTACGCCGTCTTTGCACGTGCCAGTTGTACGTGCGTCACTTCAGTTTCGATAAGCTTACTTTTATCAATAGCTGGGCTTTGAGTTAGAAAATATAATACTTATTTCTTATCGTGTGAGAGATAGAATTGGATTAACAGCTTAGCCTGGTTAAGTAAGTCGGTTCTTATAAATATGAGTTTAGAAACGATATTTGATTGGCAACTAGACCAGCTCGTCTGCCATCAAACAAAGGGTGAACGAAGGGCGACAGGGCATGGATTTTTTATTGCAGTGTTGATATTAGAATAGAATAGAATAGAATACTCTTTATTATGTACACTATAAAAAATACAGATACAAATGTAGAAATTTAACATAGGGTAACACAATGGGCGGTCTTATCGCTAAGAGCGATCTTTTACAGACAACCTATATTATTTTCTATCAGGAATTGTTCAGTTGCACCTTTTTTTTTGTGGGAAATCATCAATGATTGAGGGCGTGTCAGACTGACTAAAACCGGGTGGGTTTTAGTCAGTCAAAGTTCCTTCAGTTGCCTGTTGCCAAGGGCCCCGGTATCCAAGTTGCAGTATCAGTTGCAGCCTTGAGTGTGGATTTTTGCTCGGCTCATGGGGCTCGCCTTTATTACATGAGACATATAGATATAACTTATCAGTAAAATGTGGTTGTAATGACTAAATACCTCTGCCAAACTTTCAGGAAATACAGATGTTATGTTTTATGTAATGTCTGTTCCAAAAATATGTGTTGAAAATGCAAACAAACCCTGTTTAGGTCAAATTCTTACACAATCAAACAACAAAGTAAAAACTGATAAATGTGTTACTAATTCAGTAACACATTTATCCGTTTTTAGAAGGTTTGAATTTTATTTATAACTCACCACTTTTTACAACAAATAATTAATGTTCGAATAACATTTTTAAATTATAACCGATAAATCATCGACGATAATGATTTTAAAATGAACGTTAATTTCGAATGAAAAATATAACAACAACGGAGGTGATTTAATATTAGAATATCGTGTTTAATTATTCAATTAATCTAATTGAAGCACTCAATTTGTAAGTGGCATTAGAAAGGGCATCCACAGGTACGTTTTCCATTTCTTTACATATACTTTGTCATATACTTTTGGAAAAAACAATAGACATTTGATGGAGTTATTGTTTATGTAGATATAGGTACTGATATGCCTATGCCAATATTTTGATGTTGAATAAAAACATTTCAGTGATATTGAGATTTCTATTACGTTATTTATTCGGATATAAATCACGTTAACCTTTGAACCACTCGGGATGTTGTCGTTGTATCACCAATTTGTTATTCCATTTTCGAAATGTCTATAAGTAAAAAGTAAACAAAGTACCAAACATTGTTTACTTTTTATTTATCGACATTAACAATTTACAGGTAATTTGTTGTGAGTGGTGGTCGAATGGGGCAATTTTACTTGTGCCAGCTTGGGATCTGTATGTGGGTGACTAGCCACTGTAATTACGATGATTGATAGAGCAAAAAGTGTAGGTATGGGTTTGAACAATACTGCCAAACATTTTTATTTTTTTATTGGTTGAATGGGAGGCTTTTGGCTACTTTGTATTATTTTTTATTTTTTTGTTGTGTGTGCGTTTTGTTTGTGAAGAATAAACAATTTTTCTTTCTTTTTTTCTTTACTTCGTATTTTTTTTATAGTGTGGCCATTAGTGCTGTGCACTCCCTGAGGTATGCGCGACGAGGTGGGAGGCGAGGAAAAAAGTACATGAGTTCACATGAGATCGATACATGTCGGACAGATCTGCCACGAGCGTTGACGGCAGGGCTTGAAAACGATACCAATTCACATTAAAAGTAACGTTAAGTAACGGTATTTCCGTAGAGATACTTCGATATCGGTACAATTTGGTAGCGTTACTTAGTAGCATAACATAATAATAACGTTAAAAATTTTTGTAAAAATTACCGGTATTTTAAATGTTATTGTAAAAATAACGGTAAAAAATTATCGGTATTATTTTGTTATTTTATGCGACGTTGCCAGCCCGTCTCAAAGGCGGCCGCGGCCGGCGTGCGCGCGCACCCCTCTCACTCTCACACGCTGTCGGCGCTGTTGCCATTTCGTTTGTCGTTTTCATAATTATCTCTCACCGCTCACGGCAGTCGTACGCGCTTACAGAACACGGTGGACCAACCAACCAAGTATATTCTCAAGTACAAGCACAACACAGAATAGCAATGATAAGATAATATCTATTAAACGCGCAAATAGTCGTAAGGCAGTCTTAGCGTCGATGCAATCTGATATTCTTTTGCGATTGGACGAGAGCGACGGTAACAAAACTAATTATAACGATAAAATTATCGTTACCTTAGATTTTAACGTTACGTCTGTTTAACGGTAAAATGTGCCAGATATTACGTTAAATAATATAACGTTATTTATTAGTTAACGATACCTGCATCAGAAGGCTGTAACGATACCATATTTTTAACGGTATTTCAAGCCCTGGTTGACGGCGCACTGACAGAGCACAGCAGCCGATTCTCCCCCCCGTCTCGCCGCGCGCATACCTCAGGGAGTGCACAGCACTAATGGCCACATTATATGTCAATGATCGAATGGCAGGTACTTACAATCAATTTCTTGAACATAGACATTAAAATCGCTACATTTAAAATTATAACAGCAGCCCTGAGTCTGGATTTTTGCCCGGTTAACGGCAATAGGCTCGCCCCCTATGACATGGGACTTAAACTAAACATAACTGGTGAGATGTGGGTGTACTATAGGTACACCTCTGCATAACCCTTCGGGGAAACTAGGCGTGATGTTATGTTTATGTTTAGCTTTTCTGAAATTCAGTCAAAACACTCCAAATCAGTTTAAAATTACCTGAATGTTGTCTGTTACGCCTGAAACGCGTAAATAAACGGCAAAATTAAACAAAAACCGTAAATTCAGACAGTAACCTTTTGTTAATTTCCCCCAAAGTTCAACATCAGCTAATTTGTTTTGAAAATAACACTGTTTCTTAATAAAACAGTTAAAATGGAACGTGACGGATTCAGAGTAACATTTATAGAGAAATCGTGCCGTTCAGTCGAGCAGTCGTGGACTAAAATAGACTCGCCCGTCTTTGTTTGAAAGGGTTGTAAGTGGTTAAAAGATAAGTAGCTGAAAGAAAGAAAGAAATAAAGAAATTTTATTAGCTGCATCAGACTAGTGTTTTCGATTATAATTGTTCATGAAATTAGGTCTTGGTGTAGGTTTAAGTCTACTTCAAGATTTGGCAGATGTGGCTTTGTGTCTCTCTGAGGTTAGCATCTAGTCTGCCATAGCATAATTTTAATCAGCGTATAATATTACCATTGCTGGGACACAGGCGTCCTTTTGGTGA
The DNA here is from genome assembly GCA_947363905.1 of Lithophane semibrunnea. Classification (NCBI taxonomy): domain Eukaryota; kingdom Metazoa; phylum Arthropoda; class Insecta; order Lepidoptera; family Noctuidae; genus Lithophane; species Lithophane semibrunnea. The sequence continues at coordinate 14,528,779 of OX376193.1, forward strand.
GAGGAAGTGGGCCGTAATCCACCACCCGCGCCCCCTGCGCGGGTTGGTCTAGCTTCCCATAGCTATTTTGATTCGTCTACATCTTAGATTGGTCTGAGATGTGATATACAAGGTGAAATATTATAGTAAGAACCCTGAAAAATCAGCTGTTCCACATTTGTCGAGTTGTCAGAATATAAATAATGATTTATTTTCGCGTAAAAGTTGTGCTTAATTATGTACAATGACACCATATGGGTTTCCAGATATTTTAATAACAGCTAATATAGCAATATCCATAATTGCAAGAGATTCGCGGGCCCAGTGCTGGTTGGTAGATGTCACATGTCTTCGAATTTTAGGTTCTAGGACATGCAGCGTGGTACGCCCCACTCCTTCTCACCGAGGCCTGTGTCCCAGCAGTGGTACCATTATCTGCTGATTATGCTTAATATGCTCTATAAGGATCTTTTACCGTAAAGTGTAAGCTCATGCCGCCTGTGATAAAGGTTTATCCTAGTACAGGCATCTAACATTATAATACCTTTGTAAATTTCTAAGATTTATGTTAATATTTTACCAATTTTTAATGCTAAATAAATATTCTATTCTATTCTATTGAGTTGCTTTTTGCAAAACTATAGTTTGTCAGTACTGTAATAAAGCAGATTTTCTATTGGAAATTACTTAGAAACACAAATCACTAATTAAAACATTAACTGCCACATCACAAGAGTTCACAGATACGGTAGATAAATACGTTAAATTATAGTATCAAAATGACCGGGTTAATAAAATAAAACCTACAGATTTGTAAATAAACATGCTTCGTCTGTTTCGTTTTGTTAATGTAGAAATTGAATTGTAAACACGTGTTTTATTATCTTTCTTCTCTTGTTTCCAAAGCTCAGCGTTCGTTAATTACATTGTGGATAGGAATTTATTCGTCCTATTCGTCTGGTGGTGAATGAAATTTTTATTAGAGACGAAACACGCAAGATTTCATGTGTCTTCAAGATTAATTTTCAGAATACGCGGTCTGTAAATAGCTCAGAACATTGCTTGATTGCTTATCTTCGGTAAGTCGTGCAGAATTTAAAAATACACGGAAAAATGATAAAACAATTGATAAACTATAGATCCTAGAATTTCTAAACAACATCATGCGATGAGGAATCTAACATTCATTCATTGATTGAATCAGTACATTCTGCTAAATCAGAAGGATGACTCACAATCTGATCTTCATAGCTCGGTAGGATAACTTATAATTGGTACCCTGATACAATAGCCATGTGTAATACATCGTTGGATAGCTCTTTTAAACTGAATACAAGTTATTATGGCGCCTAATTCGAAATCCTTGTCCGTTCGGAGTTATACTGTACCAAACATGGCAGTTTTAGCAATACCAAAATAAAATGAATAAACTTTTCATCACCATCATTCAGTCGAAAGACCTCTACTGCTGGACATAGGCCTCTTCCGTCCATCGCTATTTCGACTGGACCTGTGCCTCCCCGCATCCAGCGGATTTCCGGGACCTTCACCGGGTTATCAGTTCAATTTGTAGGGAGTTGACTCTCAAACTTTGTACTCTCTTATTGTATTAACAGCTTTGTAATATTTTTCGTAGATGTTAGCAGCACTGGAAGGTATTCAAGCTAATCTAAATTCACATGGTGGTGCAATGAATGCGAAACCGTATTTAGATCCCAAAAGACGAAGTGAAATAGTAGATGAAACGTTTTTAGAACAAAAAGATATTTTATTAGAAATGGTAAGTATTTTATGCTTATTTTTAATATTAGGATATGGGCAAAATATGGAGTAGGTATTAACTGTGTTGGTAGTCGCCCTCGATTAAAAGCCTAAATTAGGTTTTCTGGTGACATTAAAAAGGCAATATGGTATTAACATTTTTAAGTCAAAAAATCCAGAGGCAAAACAACTATGATTCCACGAATCATCAATACTGCCAAAAGAACAAAGTTACGAATTCAAAGAAAATTATACTTAGCCAAAAATAAAAAAGTAGCTATTCGTATTCATGTTCTCACAGAAAATTATCACACAATTAGAGCCAAAGTATTAGAAACTTAGCGACATCACACCGATGTCAGTTCAAGAGTTCACCAACTTTCAACTGAATTGGTGATCAAAGTTTTGGCACATAACACAATTGCTCCTTTGGTGAATTACTCTCGATGTGCGAAGTTTGAAACAAATCAATTATCTGATGCCGGAGGCTTCGGGACGGACGACTAATCTTGTTAGGAGCCTCTTACATGATGTAATTTGGATGTGCGAGATATTATGTTGTTGTAATATATCATGAGACGGATATATTGTTATATATTGGGGACGTAGGGAATCATCGGAATTTTGAAGTTGCTGGCTTTTACCTTGGCTAGAGGCTAAGCATTACCATACAACGTGGCAATGCCACCTGTCTCCTGGGTACATTAACCGCCAACAGTGATGTGGAGGAATTTTTCGACGCCATATTTTAGTTAATTGTTTATTTGTAAAATTACTTTTAATCAGTCATTTAATTTAGTACCTAATGTACATTCACGGACTTTAATTGATGAGCCACCTGGCACTGTTCGTATTTTAGCCGTGTAATGCAAATCGGGTTTATTCGGTTCCCGACACGCAAAGTCATATGTCTTCGTATTAGAAGAAGAAAATTATATTTCGTATCTTTACCGGTTGGCTAACCTGAGAGCCAGAACTACAAACTTGACAGCAGAGTGACTACTCAAAGTCTACCAATTGCAGGTCTAGCAACAGTAACCTAGCTACGATAAACAATTGTTGCTAGGTTACTGTTGCGATAGTAACGTTAGCGTACGGAGAAATTCTCTGACATCGATATTTCAACTGTCACTGTCTTCGAGGTCGGTATCAGATAAATTGGATAAACTTAATGCAACATTGTATTTATTTTTATCATTGATAACTTATTAGTCAACCTCTATGGATATTTCCGATTAAAAGTAATTTATTTGTCATCTTGTTTACGAGCTTGCGATTTGAGTTCGTGTTTAATCGTGTAATCTCGTGAATGTATGAAAGTAAACAAGAAGGCAAATAAATTACTTTTAATCGGAAATATCCATAGACGTTGACTAATAAAGTCAACCTCTATGGATATTTCCGATTAAAAGTAATTTATTTGTCATCTTGTTTACGAGCTTGCGATTTGAGTTCGTGTTTAATCGTGTAATGTCGTGAATGTATGAAACTGAAAAATAGAAAAGTTTGAAGGTGGCTCATCAATTAAAGTCCGTGACTGTACATAGTTCGTTGTGTTATGTATATTGTCTTTCAATATGTGTTTTGCATACCTATTTGTACTTATGTAGACAGTTCACTGTTCTTCCGAATATAATCAATACAAATCGTGTACTGTCAAGGCCGAATCCATCATTTATGTTTGCTCTTATTAACTTTGATGTGATAATTGCATTATTTCTTGTATTGACGTAATCGTTGTCATTAAACATTATCAATCTGTTACAGTTTCTTTTATTGTTAAATTTCGTATCTAAGTTCTTAATGTTATTATTTCTATTAAGCGTTACTTCTTTTTCTCTTTTATCATTTATATATATTTGTTTTTCTCTTAAAAAATACACCATAAAAAGTAATCTTTAGAGAGTTATTGTTGTGTTACTCATTCGGGATAAAACAGGGGGTTACTTTAGTATCTACTAATTAGAGCTCTTTTTGACTAATATACAGGGTTATTGGTAAAACACCAACAACCTCTTAAGTAGTCATTGTACTCATCATTATGAACAACTTTTATTATGGGAACAAAAATAAAAAAGCTGTTCAGTACATTTATGTTCGCATAACTCGTCAAAATGTATGGAACAGCTGTTTTTTTTTCCGCGATTTCATAATGGTTCCCATAGTAAAAGTTGTTCATATTGATGAGTACAATGACTCCTTAAGAGGTTGTTGGTGTTTTACCAATAACCCTGTATAAATTAATTACCCACACAATAAATTAAAGTACTAATTTCTAGCTAGAAACAAAGCTCAAAGAAGTCAGAGAGAAAAGGAAAAAGAAAGCGCTGGACAATGCTGATGGCAATAATATTAACAATTTTCTTGAAACTCATCAAAAAAATAGTGACAAAAATCCAGGAAACGTTGATTTGAAGCTGAATGTTACCGGCATCAGCGCTATTGGTGACACTAATATGGAACTCAAGTATGGAACTGGTATGGAAACTCTTACAATATCTAATTTGCGTTTTCAATTTGGTCATCATGTACTTGTGGACCTTCATCCCTATCTCTATGTGGCCTAGAGCTGTGTCCTTTAGCGTAATGACGCTATAGTGATAACTAACGTTGAACAAATTTCTTATCTGATAAAAGCAGTTTTGCCAGCGGAGCGACTTTTTGATGTTCTTTTATATCAACCTTGGATTTTGCAGTAGCTCATTCTTTTACGGAAGATATACGATCTTAAATAATGTTTCATATATTTTCACCAGTCTTTATGAAATGACAATTTATTCCCATAGTATGGAAGTTATATTTCTCAACTTATATACCAGGAGTTTGAAACATATTGTCAGTGAACGTCTTCCTTTTAATAATATACGCCAAAGTTAAGTCAATTAAACCAAGTTCTCCATAAGTAATGAGCACTGACAGGGAAAATTAATTAGTGATGACGTAAGCTTTTAATTTCGTTTGATACAATACGAAAAGCTCCTGAACATTATATTTAAACAAGCTTAAGTAACAAGATTTCGTATAAATATTTAAACAGGAAAATGATTTCTGCGGCTGAGATTAGAAAAGGGTTCAAGAAATTGTAATTTTTTTAAGATACTAGCTGACCCGTCTCACGTCCTGTCAAAATTTGAATTTCGATTTGTCGGCTGTTCCTTTGGGATTTTCATAATAGGGAGAACAAAACAAACACAAAAATAATAATCTGTCGAGCCATTTTCGACTCTTTGCGAGACTAATGCAGGGCAATTGTTTTTATATATAAACTAGCTGCTCGCCCCGGCTTCGCACGGGTAGCAAGTAGTTATCTACGGCGCACCTACCCTACCTACCTACCTACCTAACCTACCTACCCTACCTACCCTATCTATCTACCTATATACCTACCTTACCTACCTATTTATATACCTACCCTACCTACCTACCTATATACCTACCCTACCTACCTACTCTACCTACCTACCCTACCTACCTCTACCCTACCTACTTTTACCCTACCTACCTACCCTACCTACCTTTACCCTACCTACCTACCCTACCCTACCTACCCTACCCTACCCTACCCGACCTACCCTACCCTACCCTACCTACCTACTCTACATACCTACCTACCTACCTACCTACCTTACCTACACCTACCTACTTACTTACCGAGACATTATCAAAAGACCCATTCTATACAGAATGTATGAGAAAACGATTTTTCTTCATATTTTTTTTTTCGTGAATTTTTCCAATTTTTGAATAGTTATTCTGCTATTCTGGGCGGAGACAAATCCAACAAATCAAAGATCATCAAAATCGGTCCAGGAGTTCTCGAGTTATAAGTGCTTGAACAAACCCGACTTTGTTTTATAGGTATATATAGTATAGATAGATAGAAAAAATAGAAATTGGCTAGATAAACGGGTTTGGGTTCGAACATTTTATTATATAGGCGTACATTTTCAAAACTAAATAAATCTGTGCACTAAAATACTGCAGGGAATCCAATCGCTAGTCGTGACAAATTATACGCACAGCCTCTATTGGGATTTGTATTTATTTATATGAACAATTTGTTAAAACAAAATATTTCAGCCTTTCCTCAGAAAACTTGAAAGAAATACACGGTCAAATTAAACTGCCCCAGTCAGTTCAGTCGAATAAATGACCGTATTTTTTTATTGCGTTGACTAAGATTCCAAGTCTTAAAAGCTTGATTTTCTTAGAGTTCCAAGGAACCGTAGACCTACGTATATTAATTTAAATTTGATACCTCGACGCGTTATCCTGAGAAAAAGAGTCTTGACAGACTGACATACAGACACACAGACGGACAACGAAGTGATCCTATAAGGGTTCCGTTTTTGCCTTTTGAGGTAGGTACGGAACACTTAAATAATCTTGCAGCCTCAGAATAAAATTAGACCAAAGCATTATATGATTTTTTATTAAACATGGCATATATAACCATTAACCAAGTTCCTTCGAGCAAAGTGTAATTTAGCGACAACAAGCTATGAAAATGCTTTTACGAAAAGTAATAGGCACTGAAAAAGTCTCATATCCAAAATAGGCGTTGATAATAAGTAGGTAAACATGAGAAAAGCTAGCTCCCATAAAGAGGCTGAATTAATGAAAATCCTGCTAATGCCTAATACATTTTTAGGTAAAGCGTTGATAAACTTGGTTGCTCAAGGAATATCTAACATTGGCAATGTTCATGTGGAACTGGGTGTTGGAGAAAATGGGTTTTTTATACCTGCAGGATTGACTGGCTTGTTCGCTGGTAAGGATAACCATAAATACCTGTTTGATATAAGTTGAGGAGCTCGTGGCTAAGTATTAACAGCGGCACGGGTCGATCCATCCAGTTAAACTACGCTAGCCAGGGTTGGTCCGTGGATGCGTGGCCATCTTTACATACCGAGACTCCTCCGTGCCTCGGAAAGCACGTTAAACCATTGGTCCCGGCTGCTATTCCTGGATCTTTGACAGTCGTTACGGGTCATGAGAAGCCCGAAAGTCTGAAAACCAGTCTTACCAAAGGGTATCGTGTTACCCAGTAACTGGGTTGTGGGATCAGATAGGCAGTCGATCCATGTAAAATACTGGTATTCAGCTGCATCCGGTTAGACTGGAAGCTGACTCCAACATTTTTGGGAAAAGGCTAGGCAGATGATTATAATTTGTTCCTATTAAAGAAACCAAGCTTGGAGTGAAAGATAACCGAATATTGTGAAATATTTCTCAATAACTCTTCTATTGTCTTCGCTATTCGGTAGTTAGACTGAAATCCTTGCAAACATACAGCTTTTATTAACCCCCGACGGAAAAAGAGGGGTGTTATAAGTTTAATAGCTCAAATAATGTTAAACCATCCAATTTTTATTCATTTCAAAGATCGTGGGCCCATAAAATTCGCAAAAAACGTGAGCATTAGCGTAACGTCAACTGAAGCACCAGCCACAGAAAAGGCAGATAATTCTCGCAAAAGTGGTAACAATGCTAATTTAAACGAAACAACCACCAAAGTAGATCATACTTTGGTTATTGATCGTGCAACTGCAGTAAATAATTCCACTGTCCAAGTGTGGAATACACCTGATGTACTGCCTCTTGTAACAGCAAATTCGACAGTTACTGTTGCTGTAACTGGTAACAGTACTGTTTAGTTAGAAAATGTGTTCAATTGTAATAAAGAATTATTTGCCATGGTTTCTCTTTATTTCTGACATATCCTCGAACCAAAGATTTTAGGACATGGGACCTCGACATCAACAAGCACTGGGACCTTTGTGGTGGACTACAGGCCACTTCTTCTCACAGAGAGAACTGACAAAGGCTTGTGTTCCAGCAGTGGGAGCTTCAATTTTCTGTAAAATCAAACCAATGGGCCATAAATGAGGCTTTTTAATAGCACAGCGGCAATGGGACGGCCATATTAGCCGTAGAACCGATAACCTTTGTGTTAGACGTATTTTGAGAGGAGACTGCAAATCGGCAAACGTAAGGTAGGACGCCCTCAGGCTAGAGGGAGCGACGATCTCCGCAGGGTAGCTAGTAGCAGCTGAATGAGAGTTGCCGAGAATCGAGCTGAATGGCGTGCAATTGGAGAGCCCTATGTCCAGCGGTGGACTGCTGAAGGCTGATAATTGTGATGATGAATGTTAAAAAGGCTGTCCGTATTTAGTGTAGATGAAAATGATTCTAGACGGTGAAAAATATTATGTTTTCATATTCGTATCACATATTTACATCGCTTTCTGGGCGTGTGTTTATGGAAATGAATTCTTAAATATTAAACCGTCTTTTTACCATTCCGTCAAAGGGGTGTGATTGGTATAAGTTTTAATAGGGAAGAAAGTTTCATAAAATTGCATAACAGCACGCCTTGGTTCCCAAGGGTTCGGCAGAGGTGTAACTACTTAAAATACACCCACTTTACCAGTTATTTTAATAGGAGAGCCTATTGCTAAGAATGATTTATGTGGTAGCCAAACCGAAAAACTCAATAACGTTGTGCTTTACTTAGTAATCGAACCCAGGAAGGTGGTAAACTTGGCTACCGCATTAGAATAATTCCTTTAATGTGGAGGATGTTTATTTTATCGCTATATTAGGCAGGCTCTCTTTCGGGGGAGTATGGGCTGGAATGCGGGGTGAGGCAGGGGGGGCTGACCTCTCCCAAGCTTTTCAGCCTGTACGTCAACCAGCTGATCGATGAGCTCAGCAGCACCGGCATAGGATGTCATATAGATGGAGTGTGCGTGAATAACATCAGTTACGCAGACGATATGGTGCTGCTGAGCCCGTCGATTGGTGCCGTAAGAAGGCTCCTGAAAATTTGTGAGTCCTACGCGGTGGCTCATGGGCTGAAATACAACGCGAAAAAGAGTGAAATGATGATTTTCAGGACGGACAACAAGCGATACTCATTCGTTCCGAATTTCACTCTAAGTGGTACAGCTCTAAACAAAGTCGAGCAATTTAAGTATTTGGGCCACTGGGTTACCGGGAGGTAGGCACTGGGTATATAGAAAGAGAGCGCAGAGCGCTGTCTGTCCGATGCAACATGTTGGCCCGCAGGTTTTCACGGTGTACGGGGGCTGTCAAAGTTGCGCTTTTTAAAGCGTACTGTCAGTCCTTTTACACCTGTAGCCTGTGGGTTAACTATACACAGCGGACATACAGCGATCTGCGCGTTCAATACAATAACGCGTTCCGGGTGATGATGGGGCTGCCGCGCTACTGTAGCGCCTCCGCGATGTTCGCGGCGGCAGACACAGACGGCTTTGCGGCCATCATGCGCAAACGTTGCGCATCTATCATGCGCCGCACGCGCGACAGTCCCAACACCATCCTGCGCGCGCTGGCGGACCGGGGTGGGACTCTCCGATGCTGGCGCGTTGGATACGGCTGCACGCAGTCGTTTAGTTATTTGCCGCCATCATCGGGAAGTCCAGCCGGACATGCCACTTAATTTTCAAATGTTTTAAATAACCATTATTTATACTAACACTAGTTTGTAAGCTCGTAATTTTACTAACAAATATGGATGTAATCATAGGATGAATCTGAAATAAATGATGATTTATTTATTTATTTTATTTATTTATATTCAGTAGAATTCCTGGACCAAAACGGATTTCCTTAGATAACCATTTTTGGTCAATATTTTAAAACTAGATGGCGCTGATGCCCGTTTCCCGGTTGAATGCCGTAATTACAGAGACAATTAAAGCTATTGTGCCTCGTGTGGACCCACGTTCCAGGTTACGAAGAAGTCATTAAAGATATAATCTAAGTATCCCAAAGAGGTTCTTACTTTCAGGCGATAGAAACTCCGCAACACTCATTAATGAGCATAATTTCATGTATGTTGCCATACAAAAAAAGGTAACGTTCAAAATAAATAACACACATTTTAAACACAAGAAGGCTGCAAACGACGTCCATTTTCTTCCGCACTTCTATAAGCATAACTCCTCAAATTGTATTGGGCGACACGGCAAAGGCTTTTGGCGCGAAATGAGCGTCGTTTACCGCAGACGGCGCACGGTGGATCGAAAATCGACTGTAGAAGACATAGGATCTCGATTTCTTAAATGTTATTTTTTTTGCTGGAAATGACTTCTGCTGATCTTTACTATGTACAAAAATGACACCCGAGTTAATTCTGCCCAAAAACGAAGGAAATATAATTTTTTTACGAAAAATTTGTATGAAGCTAGTATGAAAAATCGAATTATCTCCTAAACGGCATGTTTAACCGTAATATCCTTGGAGGTGGTCATAGTGCTAATTATTTATGATTTTTTGGTTGCCGATTTGACGAAAAATTTAATGCCGTTTTTTAAAAAAAATCGTCTAAATATTTTTATTTATTTTTACATGTAAAACGATCCCTTTTAGTGTCCAAGTTAAAAAGTTCGATATGTTATTAACCCAAATATTAAGAACACACAAAACAAGAAAAATTAAATGAAAAAATTGCTGTTTTTTGACACATTTTTATTAATTTAAATAAAAAAAGATTATCAAACTCTTATTTAAGTAACATATAAAGTTATATTATATACAAAATAATTTAATTTAAGGAATTAATACTAAGCATTTGTAAAATAAAGTAAAATAAATTTAAAAAAAGACAAAATATCATTAAATATTACAAAAAAAAAACCAAACAGACTCAAATACAAATTTACAAATATGTACATATATAATTTTTTTACAAATTTTCCTTGTCACTCTCGTTGTCAGACTCCAATTCTGAGTCAGCATCCAGATTGGATATATCCAAAAACTCGAACTCAGTTTCCTGAAATTGAATTAAGTCGAGAGTTTCAGCAAAAAAGCTCTGCTTTTTCTTGGCATCTAACTTAGGCCTTTGTGCACTTAGCAAAGGATCCGAAGAAACAACAAGCATATTTAAAATGTCTTGATTGGAATCCTGCCTCCTTCTTTTCCGCGAATGATGTTCTCGAAACCTCCTAAAATCTTTGTTTCGAGACTCTGAGGCTTCTTCCGAGAGTCCCAATCGGCACAATATTATTTTTCTCGATTATGTCAGCCCCATGGATTAATAATTTATGAACGGTTGACGACATGTAGTACCAGTCGTATAATAATACGTACTTTTCTGCTGTTTTGCGGGCATAATCTCTAAATTTTATTATATCGACCTGCTCTCCAGATGTAATTGCTTGTAAAATTACAGCAAATCTTTTGATGAGGTCTTCATCCAAACCGGTTATAGCTGCGGTTTTATTAGGAAACTCAAAGAATTTTCTTGCAGTATTCCCGTCATTGGTTGTTCCCGAGCCTTGTTTTACTATATCAATCAACAGATTGAGCTCATCTTTGAATTTATTTTGAATTACTTTCTTCCTTGTCTGTAGCATTTCTTTGTGCTCATCACTTCTCGCTGCCCACCGTTTGAAGTCGAGCCTGTATGCAATGTGTAACAGACATTCCATACAATTTATACGGGCGTGTAGGGATGACAAGCCAAATTCATACAGGTCAGAACACACAATGTTTGATGTTACAGCATCTAAGCGGTTCATTTCTGTAGGCTTTGCTAAGCACGGGTAGCACGATGCATTTGATCTAGCTTCAGAAAGGTAAGTGCAAACTTTAGCGTCGATCATCGTCATCATTAGTTCATGAGTCACCCTATTATTATTATTGCACTCTGTGGGGATAAGGGCCTCAATTTCTTCATCCATTTGTTTTTTCAGCTCAAGGACAACTGCTTCACTCTCCTTTACAAAAGTAAACTGAACTGGACGACAATACAAAACTGAGCATGGTTTTGGGTTCGTCCATAAGATGTTGTCTCCATCTGTCAGTTTAAGTGGCACCAAGGAGGTCATGAAAATGCTCGAGTCATCTTCCTCACCCTCCATTTTCTGCTTGTATCGGCTTTGGTTAGAAGCACCATCAAATCCCCACTTGGATATTAGCTTCAACTGCTTGTTATGCTCTTCCTTAGAAAGGCTTTGAAGGATTCTTGTAACTGTGATATCAAGTAAAGCTTGAAGTGTAATCCTAGCCGATGAAACAGTAACTGTCACTGATTGCTTCGGAGGGTAGCAATCAAGCTTAGTTTGTTGCACTTTATAGTAAGATGGATAAATATACTTAGCACCTTCCCGAATGGCAGCCTCTCGCAACGTAAATATTGCCACTTTGAGAGTTTTAGCGAAAGAAGCAATCCAAGCGCCTTTTCTGACGTAAATATGATTGTTTTCGCTGGTTTCTTAAGCGTTTCATTTAATTTAGCGGCTGCTTCAGGATTTTTCATCATGTATTCGATGACAGAGGCGATATCTCCATGCCCTTCTTCTTTTAAACGTGCTGCAGCTGCATATGCCAATTCACTGGAATCTTCGCCTGTGTGTTCATCAGATCTTCTCTTTTTTTGTTTACTTCCCAGATCTTCGAATGGTTTACGGGATGTTTTCGTCATTGTTCCAATGGACGTTGATGTCAACGGTTCTGGAGAGACTGAGGGCGCTCTTGGTATCTCATCAACACTTGGTTCTTGATTAACTAAACTTTGCACAAAACTCGGCCAATCAATATTTGCTCCCAACCAATTCTCGTACTTTCTCCTGAAATTATCAAGGAATCGGTTGGATTTCTGCCACCTTTGTAAAGCGGCTCGCGTAAATCTCCGACAAAATTCTTTGAGAACAACACGATCTTCGTCAGACAGGCAATCGCCTATGCGGGATACAACTGCACTGAACAATACTCCATGATCAAATGAAGTATTCTCACTTCGTAGAAGAACAAACAAGTCTAAATTCGTGATTAAACTTTCCATTCTAAGATTTTATAGTCGCAGATTTAGTGTTAGCAGTTACACAGTTGTGAACAAACTAAATTATAAAACAAAACTTTAGCCCTTTTATTGCAAAACGCCAATAATTAGGTAACTACCCTCATTAGTTATCTTCTCATTAGCTAATGAAAATTTATAATTGTCACTAACTATTCTTAGAACTCATAGCACTGCTAATTAACAAATTAGTTTACTTATCAGGAAAAGTTGAATGTAATCTATAGTTGGCATTGTCGTGAGATATTGAAAATCATTAAATCACCTATAAAGACTCATTAGAAGAGCTAATCAGTGTAGTTACTTAATCACTTCTTTTCGGACTCATTAGAAGAGTAAACAATTGGTAATTTGGTTGTATGAAAAGTTTTAAAACTCATGATGTGTTGATAAATATCTAGCTCAAACATAGTTGTCTACGTGTGGGTGTACTATAAACCTCTGCCAACTCCTTCGGAAATATAGGAGTGATGCTATTTTATGTTACGTGTAGTTAAAAGTCCGTTTTCTTCAACATAAACACTAAAAGGAATCGTTTCATATGAAAAAACAAATAAAAATATTTTGACGATTTTAAAAAAAAAAAACGGCATTAAATTTTTCGTCAAATCCACAACCAAAAAATTATAAATAATTAGCACTATGACCACCTCCAAGGATATTACGGTTAAACATGCCGTTTAGGAGATAATTCGATTTTACATACTAGCTCCATACATTTTTTTCTTATAAAAATTATAACTCTTCCATTTGTGCACACATTTACTTCATATGACATTTTATAGAACAGTAATGATCAGCAGAAGTCATTTCCAGCAAAAAAAATAACATTTAAGAAATCGAGATCCTATGTCTTCTACAGCTGATTTTCGATCCACCGTGCGGCGCCAGTAAGCACCATGTTGCATTATGATGTCACACGAAGACGCTGGAACAGAATAACGTTGTTAAAACACAATACATTGACGATATAAATACAGGGGAATTGTAGGATCATTTTAGCGGTAGCGATAATAAGGAAGCAGAAAGGCGCTGTGGTGTAATTAATGGCGCGCCCTACCTCAGATTTTATCCCGCTCGCACCATACTACTCGCGACCTGAGTGAGAACGAGACGGAGTGGGGCGCTAGCGGCTCTAAAGCGTCGAAAAGTTTAGGTAATTGCTTTTTACGGTGAAAATAATGGTAATTAAGAAAAAAATACATAAGACCTGCTTTATAGATTGTTCAGTTATTATGCAAAGTTTCATGATCTAATTTGAATACCAGCGGTTTATAGTTCTGTTTCGAGGTAACTTTGGATTTTTTTTCTATCGAGAAAATTTTATGTAATCGTGTTTCGCCAAACATAGGACCTAGCATCAATCCTCAACATTAACATATATTTATTTCAAAATTAATGCTGCAGTATTTTCGGCATAACGAAGGATCATGCTAAGCAATTTGAGGTAGGGTGCGCCCTAAGGAAAGGTTTCGTCTTGCAGTGGATTATGTGAGAGGAGATAATTTATGTCGGATAAGTAGCTTTATCAAAAGACTAAAGTATTTAAACATCTTGCTGGAACTCGGAATGTGTAATAAAAAATGTAACATAACATCACGCCTTTATTCTCCGAAGAGTTCGGCAGAGGTGTACCTATAGTACACCCACATTTCACCAGTAATTTTTAAGTCCCATGTAATAGGGGGCGAGTATATTGCGATCAACTTTGTGCCCAGTTGATCCAGACTCGGGCCTACTACTGAGAAATTCCAGATGGAAAAACCCAATATCATTTTCAGGATTCGGGAATCGAATCGAATCTCAACGTTTGCGACCACTAGACCACCGAGGCAGTCGAGGCAACGAGATAGGAAATAAAATAATTATAATGAAATAATAGGGAGGGCTATGTGCAACAATGAGATTTGAAGTGAAATAGTTTACTTAAAATTAAGTAAATCAAATCCTAGTTAATATTATAATAATTTTTATTTTATTTTATTTTTTATTGATAAGAAAGGTACATTTTAAGTTTTATAACGTACATAATGTCCAACAAAACTATGCACATAGTTTGTCTGTTGGATCAATATTATTATTCTTTACTTATTATCTTACGAACTAAATTAACAATTACATATAGTAAATATAGTGTATTTTTATTAATTCTAAATATTATATAGTAGAATTATATAATGTTATGTATGTATAATGCTAATGTAGCGTGTAGGTTTATTAGTAGTATATTCTATTAGTAGCTAGGTATATTAAGTACGTAAGTATGAACATCATAGATCAAACATAAGTATAGATATTAAGAGTACATAGCTTATGTAAAAACAGTAGTTTAGCATGTAAGACAATATAAATTTAAGGCAGTGTACTAATTAGGCAATTTAAGGCAGTGTACTAATTAGGCAATTTAAGGCAGTGTACTAATTAGGCAATTTAAGGCAGTGTACTAAATTATAATATGCGAAAGTGAGTTTGTTTGTGTATTTGTTTGTTACGCTTTCACGCTAAGACAGCTGAACGGATTTGGATGAAATTTGGCACAGGAGTAGACCATGGCCTGGAATAGGACTAAGGATACTTTTTATCCCGATATTCCTACAGGATTGAAACTTACGCGGGTGAAACCGCGGGGCGCAGCTAGTATTACATAATTCTTTCAAATCAATTTATTTTTATCTGACTTTCAAAGCCAATATTGAATTAATATAAAATACAGATGCTAAATTTCTCATATTATTTCGTATAACTTGCTCGACAAATTGATATTCCTTGGAGAAAAATTACAGTCAGCCGAAAACGTGTCTTACGATTTTTGCACGAAATCAAAACAATATTTCTATAAATAAAGTCTTATTGTAAAAGAATCCTTTTCTGTGAAACCTCTTTAATTTTCTGCCAAATAGTTTTGATGTTCATAGTTCAGTAAAATCTAGTGCCTAAGAATATTTTCTGAGAGTTATTGTAAATTGGACAACTATCTTGATTTATTTCTCCAATCTGACAATTAGTTAATTCGATAAAAGTTAATTTATAGCCAGCTTTATTAGTTAATTAGGTTAGAAATTATTTGATCAAGCTCCAAGTTTTCTAAATCTGCACCCTAATTGCGTAATACACGATCAATCAGAATTGCAATAAGTTTGACAAATGCCTAATCCATTGCTTCATAAGTTCGAAAAAAAATCTGAGATTTTTTTTACTGTCAAAATTAAACAAATAAGTCTTATCCTGGGAATAAATTTTGATTTTTTGACAGTTCATACAAAAACTGTCAGACGACATTTTTATTCCACGGATAAAAGATATCTGACTTTGATGAAATCAGCCCTTAGTCGGTTACGAAAATAAGTTACGCCATTAGATAGCAGTTTCAGTACTTTTTTAGTTACTTCATTCTTAAACCTTTACTATTGTCAAAAAAAAATTGATTTTTTTATATCAATTTTGATATAAAAAAAAATCAATTTTGATAATTCTGCCAATTTCAAAATATATAAATATCTTCATTTTGAAATTGTCATTCTCTGTTTCCTATGATTCTCATTTCTCTACTACTTACTAATAATTCTTCTCGACTCTAAAGTCTGTTTTTTAATTTCGCGGACTAATTTGACAGGGGCAAATGTCAAACTCCAAATTGAAAAAACAAAGAACAATCACTTAATATGTCAAATTAGTCTATGAGATTAAAAAACAGACTTTATAATAGAAAACTTCAGTCGCAATCACCAATAGGTATCTAGTTTCTTGAGCTGTCATCCGGGGGTGAATGTTGGTACCAACTACCCACGATACACGCCTGTCACGTAAAACAAAATGGCGGTGGTAGAATGTCTGTCGTGTATGATTTGCAAGTCCGGGCTCTGCGTGTCATGTTTCGTTTTTTTATGATTTTTACGGGATATCATGAAGTTTTGTTGTTTTTCGTAATCATTATCTTTGTGTGTTGTGCTATATTGTTTCGTGGGACGTGTTTCGTGTAATTTTATAGCTCATTTTCTTTGCAGTATTATAGCACAATATCTATAAATATAAACAGTATAGAAACTAGGCCTATTTCTTGAAATAGTTAACTACGCTCCATTTTTAAAAAGATCACGGCGATCATTCTTCTCTACAAGGTACAACTGACAGCACCGCGACAATCGCTTGGGGTCTCGTCAATGAGCGCGTCTGTGTGAGTGTGCTATTTCGACCGTTTACTACGTAGTTTCTGTTCTGTCCATATTTCTGTGGCCCTAGTGAAAAGGGGTATAAGTCCGATTTTGTGAAAAATGAGTTAAGTATACAGAAGTGATCAGAGAAAAATGCTCTATCGTTTGGTGTAAACGGATCTAAGCTATCTCTAAAAATAAAGAAGTTACCTTGTGTAAAAGGGTCCAACTGACACCAAAAAAAACTACAAAAGTCGGTTTCAAGTACTTTTGTATTCTTTTAAACGGATTTTTTTAAATATATTTTGTGTTTTTTAATCTAAATTAACATAAATTACCCACGTTTTTATTTGGTTAGTGTTTATCAATACAACAACACTTGGTTCTTAAAAATGGTTTAGTGAGTAATGTGATATTATTAGACATAAATCCGTTTTCACTAAAATAAAGGGAAAAAATCGAAGTAACTCTGTTGAGATTAGTATGAACATAATCATTCCAAATGCGTATTCATTTTCACTTGTATGAATTAACTTTTAACAATATGGGAGAAGGGGTATAAGTTATATTATACCCTAAAGGAATTCATTTTGTGGTTAGTATAAGTCACTATCTTAAAAACTAATAACATTAAAATAAAAATAACTCAATAATAATAAAGAGCATAAATTGTTTACCTATAAAAAACTTCACATGTATTTCAATTGGTAGCGGTTTAAATGTCACACGAGGTCAAACACGCAATTTGAAGCGCGCGGAGTGTTTTTTGCGTCTCCTGTAAAGTTGCATTTTTGGACTTAGATCCCTTTTCACTAGGGCCACAGATTTATACTGTGGTTATAGTGATGTTTCTTTTATTGAAAATCAATAGTTGCTTAGAAAGAGCTATGCTACCAACCAACTTGATTGTATTTTCTTTCTTTGACACGTTAGAAAAGTTAACTTGGCAAAAAAAAATGCCAAAGTGTGACTGATTGACTATAATCATTGTTCCAGTTAGATTTGAAGTATAAAGGACCAGAGGCCCTAGACAAAGTGCTCTTATATCAGCGATAACGACGATAGAAAAGGCAAAAATGTATAGGACTGACATAAGCTATCGAAAAGCTTATGTCAATCCTGTTGAAAGTCGTTGTAGAAGTACGAAACGCTTTCGAAGCGATTGTCACTTGTCTAGGCCCTCTGAACTATGTACAGCGTCCACGCTATAGAGAAAACATTTCAATCCAGATTCCGATCAGAGAATCAAAACTGAAATTCAGTTCACAAGTTTCATCCCAAAATACAACTGTGAGTTTTGGAGTACAAGTGTCGTGTTTACTACGACTTTGTACCAAATAATGCCACGGGTTGTTAAAACTTTCCAATTAAATCTGTAGTTTTAAAGTGTTGTTGAAAGGATTTTTAATAACTTGTTTGCACTGCCTATTTATATTTTCTTTTTCCATTTCAAATAATCATTATGACTTTTTTTGTGACTTTCTTATTTCTACAATATATTTTGTTTTTTAATCTTTATAATATCAGTGGCTTAATTCAGTATAAGATTGGCGAATACGTTTTAGGAAACATAGCACAATGATAACCTTGGATTAGTTACAAATTATTATTGCAATACCCAATTTGAAGCAGATTGAAGTATATTGATCATACCATCCAGCCCGATTTCACAGTATCAATAAGAAACAATATTATATCGAAATCTCAGTGTACATGTACGCAACAATTTAGAGTGGGGGCAGTTACGTAAGGACGCGGAAGGACGCGCTATTTACCGAGCGGCCGTAGGTAATTATTTCAAGGTCACTGCCGAGACGTAATACTGCTACTTTATTATACTGTACCCCGGTGGTGAAGATTGCGCATTGTATATATGAGGCACTTGGGGGTACTGGTATTATATATACTGGTATTCAGCTGCATCCGGTTAGACTGGAAGCCGACCTCCAACATAGTTGGAAAAAGGCTAAGCAGATGATGATACGTCCATTCCTGATAAATCGACTCTTGAGTTTTCACGGTTTCTTTGCCTCAACGTCCAGCACAATGATACATTCAGGGAAATTAATTGTGAACGAAATTAACATCCTGCGTTTTGCCGTGTTACATTTCGTACAACTATTAAAGAATGACAATTGTAATTTGGATATACGGACAATTTACGTTGGTAGTCAATTAGCATGACATTTAATTTCCCTGAATATAATTATCGTATTGTATAATTGACATTGTTTTCTTCCTACAGTGCGGCGGCGGCAGCGGCGGCGGCGGCGGAGGCGCTGGGCGGGGGAGGGCGCCGCGCCCCCCCGCCCCTTTTGCGCTCACGCACGCTGCCCGCCATCATCGCGCCCGGCTTCTCCATACTACATGCTCAAATCGACCCGCAGCGAACTAATAATGGTAAGTGGGATGTAATTTAATTATAGGTATTTTAACCTAAGGTGTATTTTATATATTAGGTACTACTTTAAGATCGTGTGTACAAATTGACCTCTCCTAGGTTCAGGAGTGATAAAGATTTTGGAAAAATAAATCATAAACGTCGATAAAGATGTTAAACGATTCACCTCCCCTAAACATTATAGAGGGTTCTGAACATATACCGATCTATGTACCTAATTACACAAGTAACTGAACGAAAACCATTGAACGTTGATTTTTAGTGGCACCTGTATTTGAGGTAATTTGAGGTCTATATGATAAACCACAATATATTTCTCTAGTATTGTTGCTGTTTTCCCAAAACATGTATTTAAAATTTGTAAAGAAAGAAAATAATCCTATCATTGTGATATTTTTTTTGTTCTGGAACCTTCTGGTTACGGAAATATTGAAGGGCCAAGTTCTAAGACGTTTTATAAAGAAAGTTTTAAATGTTATAAATTAATTTGAAATACCCCCATAAACCCTGAACCGTTCCATGCACCTATACAAAATGTTTCGCATGCGTTACATTGCGCATTAGGTGCTGTAAACAGCGATTTTCCACACCAAAACTAAAAGACATTTCCCAGCAACTATTTTTGTGCAATGTTACATAATTTGATGTACAGAATGCGTAGTTCACAAGGTATGCGTAGGCTATGTTAGGGGTTTTTTTACAACCTGTATGTAATGGTGATGTATATAAGGAAGAGTTTTTACCAGTTTTTTTTTTACATAGTGTTTTCTTTTTTAAATTTTCTGGATCTATTCTTCGTTTAACGACCAAAATATTAAACATCATTGCAATCCACGAACGTTTTTTATGGCTTGTAATAATGAAGGAAAAGGCAGTTGGCACGATAGGCTGTAAACTGAAACTTGCAATGAATTGCTTGATAACAATCTTCAAACTCATTTACTGAAGTCACAAAATTATAACTGAAATGTACAATATCATACTTTACGGTACTATGAAAAATGTTTTATTTTTATACTGATTGCATTTCCATGTTAGGGTGTAAAACAAAACATTATACTAGGTAAATAAATAGGTACTTACGGACCGTGAACTTACCTATTTATGTTGTACGCCTCTTCCCGCGGCTTCGCCCGCGTGGATGTCGGAAAATATCCAGGAACGTACAACAGGGAAGTACCGGCCGGGACGTAACCAAAATTGCCTGTCTTCAATTCGATTTTTCATAAAATTGATAAGACTTAGGTATAAAATAAAAATAGTATGAGTAACTACATGATATTTCCAAACTTTTTGTGTAACAGAAACACAAAATATTAAAATTTTCTCGATAAAAAAATACCACGAAGTTACCTCTAATTTTCACGTATTTTCGATTTGTACTTAAAATGCTAATGCCTATTATGATAAAAATTAGATGATTATATGTATTAAAACAAGGCAAAAAAAATTGTGTAGGCTTTTTTTTTTATTCCTTTTATTTTTGGTTTTATTACGAATCAAAGCTTGTAGGACTTACGACGTTCTTAGTTCGTGGAAGAAGCCATCTTCCGTCGCACATTACGGGAACTTCAAGCATATTTTTGTTTCACAAATCAGTCGGCGTCGCTCTGTTGAGACGAGAGGACTACGCTCAAATTTTTAGCTGCGCTGAGATATTATTTATTTTCGTAAATAATATTTTCGTAATTTATCACATTCCACAAAAGAAACTGAGACATAGAAAACATGAAATAAACACTAAAACCACTTTCAAAACGAATATTACAAGTGTTATTGATTGATAAATAAATAAATACCAAGTCTAAATAAACATATAAAATTCAATGTTGATATTTGAAAACTCAAGATGACATACATTTTATTTGACAGATTTTTGACTGATATAGTAGCACGGAGTATAGAAAGAAGTAGGTACAACTAGCGCCATTGCTCTGTATTGCGGTGAATTTTCTTGCGGAGAAAATTTACAACATAGCCAACGAGCCCATTCTACGTTCATTTGAAAATTCGCACTGGAGATTAAATCTTATTGCGATTTACTCAGGATCCAAATTCGTTTACTCCCATTTTTTTGACAAACTTCTTGTAAGGTGACCCTTAGACGAACAATTGGAGCGACTGACCTAAATAAAACTTGTTTAGAATAATACCTTTATTCTTCGGTTATTGGTATAACCAACGAACTCGAACAGATTACGTATGACTCCGGATTTTTAATTGGTCTGTCCGTGATGTCTTGTTTATATCTCTTTATTTGACTTTTTTGTCGTAGTTGGGTTTTAGTTTTTACCTGACTACAGCGAAGCAAAAAGGAGGGTTATGATTTTGACCGGTTTCTATGTATTTATCTATGTCTGTTCCCTCATATTATCTTCTAAAAGACTCATCACAATTTGACAAATGAGGTATCGTTGGAAGCTTCTTGATCGTCCGCTGGTCATCGGCTATATGAAGACCAAAGCACAATCAGTCACACACACACACATACACTCATACACACACAATCCTACAACACACTCACGTACACACAAAACACAACAAACACACAAACATACATAAACCACTCACGAGCAAGCATGCATGCACTTAATTTATATTGTTTTAATTTTATTGCATAAATTGTTAAGTTTAAAAAAAAAACGGGTGAAGACACTGACTCCTATAACACAGGTTCCACCTAGCTCAGGAGTCAGGGCTTCAAATTAGAATGTAACACCTTTTTATGTCAATAAAACATTTTTTATTATTTTATTTTTATTTACATTAAATTGAAAATGGCGCCCTCTAGGTGACATATCATGAACAACAAAAAATATTTTTTAATCATACCATGTTGGGTATCAAATGAAAGGTTTTAATTAGCACATTTAAACAATATATATTATAACCCCAAAACAAAGCAGCGACAATCAAGACGTATACTGCCATATGTTTATGTTATATAAGTGCCGCTTCACGCGCCGCCGCACCGTAAACAGAAAAAATGTCAGACGCGCCGCGTGACGCCACACTGCACGCGACGCGCCACGCCCCGCGTCTCCGTAAATGAGGCCTAAAGTTATAATGCAACTTGGCATGTTTTCAAAGCTACAATTTCAACAGTTAAAAAGAGGGACCATACTAAACTTTCTACTAAGGGACTAGTTATAACAAGCGCCCGAGACGCGCATTTTGTACGCTGCGTTTCGGGCGCTCAATAAAATTGTATGAATTCTTATGTAACGAATTTTATCAAGCGCTGCAGTCTAAGCGAGCGCCCATGCCGGGCGCCGTTAGGCCTGCACATGTCGCAACTTGCCACTCTCAACTTGCATCTCCGTTGTGCGATTTACAAATAAGACTGGGAGAAGGTATGCCGCGGGCATCGCTTCATCGAGAATTGCTGCTGTGTGCGCCGCCGTGATGAAACACCGCGTGTGGCGCGGCTATGCCATTCGCGGGCTCCGCCGTAAAAAACGCTCCATTTCAAACAAACGCGTGTAAAATCGCGTCTCCGTAAACGCACTCATACAACGCCATATGTTTGAATTCAGTGCGGGCCGCGCCGCCCAAAGCCACGCGCGACTCCTCGCGTCTCCGTAAATGAAGCCTAACCGTGCCCTTGACGCTTGGACGCGAGTTCCTTTTTCACTATTTTTCCTTGTCATTTTCTCCGCATTAGTAATAAACTTAAAAGAAACACGGTTCAAAAGTTACAACAAAATGTGGAAATCTTGTTGCGTTTGACGAGCGTGCAAAACGCGCCGGGCGCGCGCCCAAAACACAGCGCAGGTACTGAGCCGCGTACCTCGGGCCCTTGTTATAATTAGTCCCTTTGGTACTTTGGCACCCATTTACATAGATGAATAGATGTCAATTCTTTTAGTGGTGAAGCCGACAATCCTTCATTTATTTATTTTGTACAGAACTCGGCCTCTTTTTCACATGTTTCAAATGTTTTCGAAGGGGATTGTTCGCGTTTGGCGCAGGAAAGGTTTTCATGACACATGCCATATTCGTTGCACAATACAGTGCAAAATTCATTATACGAATATTATTTTTTACTTGGGTATCACTTTGCACGATCCTCCAAATAGAGAAATCCACGATATAGCATTATATTTATTACTTGGTAACATAGTTTTCCACAAAGACGTCATTAGGTACAAATTGTACAAGGTCCTAAATAAAATTTGGTAACATTTAAATTTGAACTTTTTCACGTCAACATTGAGTTTCTAGTTCCAAAACATGAACATGATCCATAGTTCTGAATTCAAGCTTAGCGTATTGTATAAGCGAAATAAACTACAGAAGATTGAAATTCGAATTCTATAAACGCCAGACGAAAAGTTTCTGCTGGCGGGAAGGCATTGAGTTTTGTTTTCGTCGTGTTTAATGAGAGGGGTAGGTAAGGGTTGCGCGGGTGAAATATGATTTTTTGCTGTCAATACACGCCCCCTTAATGCAGGTTATAAACTATCTGTGTGCCAAATTTCATCCAAATCCATTGTCTTTTTTGTACCAATCTGGAGCGTATATACATTCAGACAAACAGTATACTATTTTATTATACATAAATGTCTATCTATCTATCTATAACATAACATCACGCCTGCATTGTCCGAAGGGTTCTGCAGAGGTGTACCTATAGTACTCCCATATTTCGCCAGGTATGTTTATGTCCCATTGGGGGCGAGCCTGTTGTCATTAACCGTGCACAAATGCAGACTCCTAGCTGCTACTGAGAAATACACAACACACACAGACACACAATAAGGGTTATGATTACGGCCATTAAAGCATGGCTAATTAGTACACAAATAACGTTGCAGGGTCTAATTTCAATGTCGTTAATCTATTTAAGTAGTAGATTACGATTTTTTGTTGGAAAATTGCCTAAACTACTAAAGGTATTTTTAACGGAGAATTGCGATCACTCATTTATACCAATTTTTATGTATAAAATGTATGTGTACAACAGAATTAATAAATACGCATACATACACTCCTTCCTTCTTCCCAATCAATCTGCTTAGCCTTTTCCCAACTATGTTGGGGTCGGCTTCCAGTCTAACCGAATGCAGCTGAATACCAGTATTTTACATGGAGCGACTGCCTATCTGACCTCCACCTCTAAGTACAACTGGGTAATACGATACCCCTTAGTAAGACTGACGACCCGTAATGACTGACAAAGATCCACGAATGACAGCCGGGACCAACGGCTTAACATGCTTTCCAAGGCACGGAGATGTCTCGGTATGTAAAGATGGTCACCCATCCACGGACCAACCCCGGCAAGCCTGATGGATCGACCCGTGCAGCTATTATTACGTAGCCACGAGCTCGTCACTCCCCCCACTCACTCCTTCTTCTCAGGGGTTTCAAAAACTACAGAACGCCACCTGCTAAAAGGTACGTCATTAAATACAAAAAAAAAATCATGTGAGTTAACTGATTCCCTTTAAAAATAAAACAAAAGCATTGTGGAAATTATGGCAGCATTTTATCTGCAAAAGATACAGCACTTAGCCTGCTACGTTGCGGTACCCGCATCTTTTACTTTGTGTTTCTTTTATAAATGAAACAAAACAATAGCGAAAGATAAAACGAGCCATCAAGCAGTTTCTTTAAAAAAAAAAAAACCGCGTCCATATTCCAGCTGTAAATTACTCCTTTGAGATGTTTTTCCTTTATCCGAAGTATTCTGGACTGAAGTACACGGTGCTTACCTGTGCAAACAAATTAACTCACTTTTTATTCCTCGCGAAATAGCTTCTTTCTAAGATTTTCTTTTTTTTTATTTGAATTTCAAACGGACTCTTTCCCTACTTCCTTTGTTTGGACTTTTGAGTTTAAAAAATAATCTATCTGCACGCGTAGCATGACCACGATAGAAACGGGTTTTGTCGATGGAAGAATAGACAAAATGACAGATTGTGATTGTGCATCTGTCATTTTGTCTATTCTTCTGTTGTCTTTGATTCGTTCGGATTTGAGAGTAAATCAAAGACGCGTTCAAGTTCTATGCTAATTGTTGTTTCTCGTTATAAGTAGGGATCCTTTGTAATTTCTGTAAGACAATAATTCTGCGAAATGGAACTGTAGTTGCAAGTTTCGGCAGCAGAAAAACTGCAGTTGGATATTAAACGATATTAGTCATATATATTTTATTACACGTTATATTTATTTTATTATTTTAGTTATATTTATTTTATTATTTTAGTTATATTTATTTTATTATTTTAGTTATATTTATTTTATTATTTTAGTTATATTTATTTTATTATTTTAGTTATATTTATTTTATTAGTTATATATATTTTATTAAACGTTAAATGCTTCGGAATTAATTTTATACACCATAATATCCTCACTTCTTCACGACTCTTATGGACTTTATACGGATACTTTAATAACCTATCAACAAAGAGCAAGTAATAAATCAAGGGATCTTCGAACCTATAAAATATCTATACAGGGTGTTAGGGTAAACACCGTTATCCTTGCAACCACTGGTTTGGTTTCATTTATATAACGTAAAATCAATGGAAAATTACAACTTTTTTTACATCTGCGTTTTACCACAAGATACGGAAGTTCGTTGCCCTATGCGCTAGGGCAACGAACTTGCGTCTCAGCACGGGTGGGGGTGCGGGACGTGACCTGAACGGCCGCGAGCGCGACCCCTCCCTCAGTCAGTCAGCTGTTTCGCTAGCGAGCATGGTGTCGGATAGAAACTTTTTAAAATATTTTAATGAAAATAACGTTTTTTTTTTATTGTGTTCAGTCATTTATTTTTATGTTTAAGTCAACTACCCATGGTTTGAATGACAAGAGTGTTTACCCTTACAGCCTGTATATCTAAGTATACAATATTTAAGTAGTAATACATTAATTGAGGTCGTGGCTAGCGGTCACTATTAAACAGGGCAATGACTGTTCGTTGGTCTGGTGGTGTCAAGCGCTACTGGTGAGCATGTTAGGTTCGATTCCCGGGTCCGGCAGTGTTATTGGGTTTTTCCATCTGGAATTTCTCAGTGACAGCCCGGAGTCCGGATTTGTGCCAGGTTGATAGCAATAGGCTCACCTCCTATTACATGGGACTTAAATATAACTGGCGAAATGTGGGTGTACTATCGCGGTCTAAAAATGTTTATCAGTTTTCAAATTAGCTTCTTTATCACACTGTGTGCAGTAAAGTCTAAAATGCTATATCTGCTTCTTATTACTTTTACATCTTAATTTTAAAGTTGACACATTACCATAATGACATAAAATGCTATACCTCTTTCGTATTACTTTTATTTCTTAATTTTAAAGTTGACACCTGTTGACGTATTACCATATCCATAATGACCTTTAACAAAGAAAATAGGTTTGAATTTTAGTAAATATAGATTGATAGAAATAAAATGGTTAGTATAACCCTGCAACAAAGGGCTGAAATATTATTTCTCCACGAAGATGGCTGGATATTAGTGCGATATCACGAGAGCTCAATATAGCTCGATTCACCGTGAGATTTTGGATTCGGCGTCATGGCGAAGAAGGGCAAATAACAGATCATAGAAGCAATTCAGGACGACGGGTGATACTAACCACCGCGCAAATAACTGATATGGTTCGACATTACGAAGAGCGCGGCTTCACACCAACTAGTCATTTTGCTGCTTTGTATGATGTGGGTCCTCGGGCGATTCGACGAGCTTTGCACGGAGCAGGGCTACACTACAGACGTCATGCTATAAAAGTGGAATTCAAAGCTCACCACAAAACTGCCCGACTTAATTTTTCGCGACAATATCTTGATTTTGATTGGTCGAATTTTATATTTACCGACGAAAAAACTTTTAAATCGAGTCAAATTGGAAGATTGACTTTATGGCGTTATAATCGCACTCGGTATGATGAAGCTCATATCGTGCCTCAAAATGAATCTGGTCGCATAACAGTAACTTATGGGGGTGGATGAGCCACGATGACGTCGGAGAACCGACGTCGTTAGAAAAAAGGGCTACTGCGAATAATTATGTGTCACTTTTGGAAGAAGTGATGCTGCCTACTGTGCGCGTTGTGTATCCTGTTGCAGAATTCCCACAAATTGATTACGTTCAGGATAATGCACCGATACACAAGGCCCGGGCTACTATGGCGTGGTTCAACATGCACCGTGACATTCGTCTCATTCAATGGCCTGCTCGGTCAGCAGATATGAACCCGATTGAAAATCTGTGGGGCATAATGGTTCAACGCTGGGACTGTCAGAACGAAAGAAACCCTGAAATCACATTGTGCACCGGTATGGGATGATATCAGGGGGACAGATTTATGCGCGCGGCTTGTCTCATCTATGAGAGATAGACTACGTGCCGTCATAGCTGCTGATGGAGGCTATACTAGTTATTAAAACTATAAATTATTGATCATTTCCATAAAAAAATAAAAATGTTTATTATATAATTGACTATTTTTGCATTTTTAGTAACAAGTTCAACCTCGCTTGGTTAAAAAAGATTTGTTTGAGACAAAATATTTAATGATAAATGATTTATTTCTGTAAGTAGGTTTGTACAAACACTTAAACGTCAATCACATTTTTAAAACTAAATGAGGACGGCGTTTAATATCTGACTACTCTGAGAAGAAAGGCCGAAACAAACTCAGTATTGTGCTCTATACCTAATCAAAATCACTATATTGTCATCGACCTTGTGACATAGATGTGTGCATGCAATTATAAACCTTAAGGTGGTAAACATTCTCAGACCGCGACCGTACTATAGGTGGCCATTTGGCCAACCCTTCGAGGAATACAGGCGTGAAGTTTTGTTTTATGGTTTTATGTTATCTTTAAGTACTTTTCTTTTCGATAAAAAAGGAAAAATGAACAAAATGCTTAAAGATAAACATTTATACAGGACTATCGAGAATTTTCGCATGTTATCCAAAATGATTACGGTAATAAAATTCATCAGAGACAGTTTAAATTGGTACAGAAATGAAATTGGTAAGACTTTGAATAAGAAAGTTGTCGCGTTATATTATGTATGTTTTTGATATTCCTTGACATGTGTATGTAAGTATTTTAATTGTATTGAATTTTAATGAATTGAATCTTTTGAGTATTATGTTATTGTTTATTGTGTATATTGTAATCGTAATTAAATTTAATGTAATGGACTTTGTCTGAAAATAAATAAATATATTATATTATTTAATATTAGAAAAGTATGAATGTAAGATTCTAATAATGTAGGTGGTGTGTGTAGGTGATGTAGGTGGTGTACCTATAGGTAATATTTATACCTTTTTTTATATTCTCCTTTTGTACAGAATTTTTGCAAAAATTATATTTATTGCAGTTTCCGAGATTTTCCCTCATTTAACCTCGCAAATAATCGATTACGTAATAATATATTTTTTTTTTGATAAAAAGAAACATAACAATTGATATTATTACTATTTATATTATACATTATTATAACCTTCGTTGTGAAAGAAAAGTTTTTCCAGGAAAAGTTAAGCTCTTGGCTCTACAGGAATTTAATTAGGCGAAAAGTGAAAGAAAAATAAAAAGGAGTTTGGAACTTTTCTCGTTAGCAAACTGTATCGTGTCCCCGTGAATACTAATCCTTCTTTTAATCCGCGATGAAGAGTTGCACTAATTTAAAGTTTTGTCAAACATGAACATTGTGATGTTCAAGTCCAATTTTTTTTTTTTTTTTGCAATTTGTTATATTTATCTCACTTAATTATTACTTTATCTAAGAGGGAAGGTATATTCATGATAGTGATGACAAACATTATTAAAACAGTTTTATTCAGAAAAATGTTTTCGGTTTTTTTTTCAACCTCTCTTATTATTTTATTTCAATGCCGTTAGTGGAATAATAATAATAATAGTCCTCCAGACCATATTTCGGCCACGGCGGCCAATCTCAACGGAGACTAGCCCAGAGGTTAGTCTCCGCGAGATATTGCAGTGTACACAAGTGTGTGCGCAGACACAGGTGCACTCTCTCTTCCCTCACTCTCATAGTCCAATGGGACGGCAATCCGACACGACCGGAGCGAGATCAGGCGCAGGACGAACGGGTTAACGTACTTTCCGAGTGACGGGGGATATCACACCGCTAACTTCCAAAGTCCGAGCTGTTATTACGAAATTACTAATGGAAAAACCTAATAACACTTTACCCAACCCAGGAATCAAACCCAGGACCCCTCGCTCACTACGCTCAGCAGTCGCGCTTACGACCACCGGACCAACGACGTAGTTACCGCATTGCCGCATATTTACTGCCTGAAAGCGTAGTTATTATACCTGAAAACGACTCAAAGATAAAAATAACCCTAGTGCTTCCTACTGCTTAATGTGAGTTTGTAAAATTCCATTAAAGTTCGCGTGTTTCACAATCGTTTCTCCAGAGGCAGCCGGTGCATTTCCTTTGCACGCAATCTTCGGGGCTATCGTAGAAAAAAAGCTATCTGTCAAGCGCGTGCGAAGGTTGATTATCTCTGTATCTACAAAGATTACTGGACTCCTTTTGGTGATTTGTTTGAATTACGAATAGTTTTTTTTTTTATACCAGTCTTTTGTTTTCTTACTCGGTTTGTTTACTTTAGGTAGTACCTACTTTTTTTGCAGATTCGATTGTATAACCCACGGAACAGAAAAAATCTGTTTCGTGGTATAACCAGACAAATGACAACTAGGTATTTCGTCGACTGAAAATTTATTTGATTTTGTGTGCGCATTCTCTACATTCGAGAAACACGGGTCGATCGATCGGGTTAAGGCATGCTTACCGTGGTCGATCCATGGATGGGTGACCATCTTTACACAACGAATTAACGTGTTTTCCGAGGGTTGGAGGTGTCCGTGCGTCGGAAAGTCGTTGGTACTGTAATTCGTAGATGTTTGACGGTCGTTATGGGTCGTCAGAAACGCGAAAGACTGACAACCAGTCTTACCAAAGGGTATTGTATTACCCAGTTACTGGGTTGTGGAGGTCAGACAGGCAGTCGCTCCATGTAAAATACTGGTATTCAGCTGCATCCGGTTAGACTCGAAGCTGTCTCCAACATAGTTGAGAAAAGGCTACGCAGATGATTCTCTAAATTTGAAAAAAATACGATTAAAATATTGTCGGTAACCAGTGCAGAGTTTGCATTATGTTGTCGTATAAGTTTCAGTTTCACTAACTTCTTTTAAGCTTTTAAGTTCTTACTTAAAATTAGTGATTCATAACGCCATTCTTCCTTTCGTCGGCAAGTTACCTCTTAATACTTTGGTAAATGAGCCTGATCTTGTTAAGTGAAAAGTTTCGCTAGTAGAGGGAAATTTCTTTATGTCTTTTTAATAACTAAAGTATCTATCTATAGGACCTAATGGCGATGTTGCCTTTCTTTACTATAGTCAGAAGTGACATAACATACATGTGCATATGGCATGCTCGCCAAAAGAAATTAGATAGGTTCTCAAAAATTTATTATTTATTACAAGTATCGATCTTTTACATACGTCTGAGTCAATTGGAAAATACCTCTGACCGCTCTTCTTTTGACACCTCAGAAATCTCGAAATTATAGGCAGCCAGTGTATCTTCTTTGCTTTCAAACCTTTTCCCTTAGTTTTTCTTAGATTTTTGAAAACAGGTAAAAATCACAAGGTCCTTGTAAATGTCGTTTTTAAGATGAATATACCTACTGCAGTAGAAGCATTTCGTCTCAAGGCTTTCTCAAGGATAAGTTTAATATAGATAAGATGTAGAACGTTACGAAAATCCACGTACGTATCCAAAATATTTCATGATAATAATGTCATTATTGTCTCATATATATCACAGTAATTACTGATATGTTCAAGTAAAATCATACACTAAATATAAACCAGTTGAATGCCAAATTATTAGACTCAATGAGACACAATCTTCATAGACCACAATAATGATATACTTACGACAATTTACTGCCAACAAATGTCTCAATGGAGTTTTTTGCAGCCGACATGATACGAAATATTCGAAATATATCTTATGATACATCTAATGATTATATCCTGACATAATAACCGTATAATACAGCCTTTTCGAATCATATTTTGGCTCCGATTCAACTTATAGTTTGGCACAAAGAATGAGTGTTGATAGTACGTATATTTATTTTCTCAGAAACGAAATGAATGGACACACTTTTCTTGAAAACATTTGTGTATGGTAATTGGTAATATGGATTGTTTAAGAAGCATAGAGTGGAAGAAGCATAAGCTAGAAGAAGCATAGAGCTCCTGGTGGCTATTTTGATAAACTCTGAAGTAAGCAATACTCTTTGTAAATATCGTAACAAATATGAATTCTACTTTGATAGAAATAAAATAAACCTAGCAGTCTTTATTTAGTCCAGGAGGCGTAGCATGAGCACCGTTTTGTCGACGGAAGAGTAGACAAAAATGACGTTTCCTATAGACAGTAAACAGTACGAGACGGCAGCAAAATAGAAAGAGTCAACTGCACTTTTTACGAAATTCACTCTTTTACATAATTCGACTCAGAATTCTTTGTTTTTTCATAGGATTTATCGGTTGTCAGTGTGATTTTGACAGTAAGGATAGAAAACTTTCTTCCGAAATAGTCTACATATAAAAAGACCTAGACAAAGATCGTTAGAAATGAAAGACAAAATGACAGATTGTAGAAAGATTTCTACGGTGGATGTCAAAAATGAAGAAACGCCATGCTACGCCTACAGATCAATAGGATCCTTAAGGCCGGGACGTAACCAAAATTGGCTGTCTTCAATTTGATTTTTCATAAAATTGATAAGACTTAGGTATAAAATAAAAATAGTATGAGTAACTACATGATATTTCCAAACTTTTTGTGTAACAGAAACACAAAATATTAAAATTTTCTCGATAAAAAAATATCACGAAGTTACCTCTAATTTTCACGTATTTTCGATTTGTACTTAAAATGCTAATGCCTATTATGATAAAAATTAGATGATTATATGTATTAAAACAAGGCAAAAAAAATTGTGTTTTGGCTTTTTTTTTTATTCCTTTTATTTTTGGTTTTATTGCGAATCAAAGCTTGTAGGACTTACGACGTTCTTTGTTCGTGGAAGAAGCCATCTTCCGTTGCACATTACGGGAACTTCAAGCATATTTTTGTTTCACAAATCAGTCGGCGTCGCTCTGTTGAGACGAGAGGACTGCGCTCAAATTTTTAGCTGCGCTGAGATATTATTTATTTTCGTAAATAATATTTTCGTAATTTATCACATTCCACAAAAGAAACTGAGACATAGAAAACATGAAATAAACACTAAAACCACTTCCAAAACGAATATTACAAGTGTTATTGATTGATAAATAAATAAATACCGAGTCTAAATAAACATATAAAATTCAATGTTGATATTTGAAAACTCAAGATGACATACAATTTATTTGACAGATTTTTGACTGATATATTAGCACGGAGTATAGAAAGAAGTAGATACAACTAGCGCCATTGTTCTGTATTGCGGTGAATTTTCTTGCGGAGAAAATTTACAACATAGCCAACGAGCCCATTCTACTTTCATTTGAAAGTTCGCACTGGAGATTAAATCTTATTGCAATTTACTCAGGATCCAAATTCGTTTACTCCCACTTTTTTTGACAAACTTCTTGTAAGGTGACCCTTAGACGAACAATTGGAGCGACTGACCTAAATAAAACTTGTTTAGAATAATACCTTTATTCTTCGGTTATCGAACTCGAACAGATTACGTATGACTCCGGATTTTTAATTGGTCTGTCCGTGATGTTTTGTTTATATCTCTTTATTTGACTTTTTTGTCGTAGTTGGGTTTTAGTTTTTACCTGACTGCGGCGAAGCAAAAAGGAGGGTTATGATTTTGACCGGTTTCTATGTATTTATCTATGTCTGTTCCCTCCCTATATCTGTATCTTCTAAAAGACTCATCACAATTTGACAAATGAGGTATCGTTGGAAGCTTCTTGATCGTCCGCTGGTCATCGGCTATATGAAGACCAAAGCACAATCAGTCACACACACACACATACACTCATACACACACAATCCTACAACACACTCACGTACACACAAAACACACAAACATACATAAACCACTCACGAGCAAGCATGCATGCACTAAATTTATATTGTTTTAATTTTATTGCATAAATTGTTTAGTTAAAAAAAAAAACGGGTGAAGACACTGGCTCCTGTAACACAGGTTCCACCTAGCTCAGGAGTCAGGGCTTCAAAGTAGAATGTAACACCTTTTTATGTCAATAAAACATTTTTTATTATTTTATTTTTATTTACATTAAATTGAAAATGGCGCCCTCTAGGTGACATATCATGAACAACAAAAAATATTTTTTAATCATACCATGTTGGGTATCAAATGAAAGGTTTTAATTAGCACATTTAAAAAATATATATTATAACCCCAAAAAAAAGCAGCGACAATCAAGACGTATACTGCCATATGTTATGTTAACGCGTGGGATGATAAGTGCCGCTTCACGCGCCGCCACACCGTAAATAGAAAAAACGTCAGACGCGCCGCGTGACGCCACACTGCACGCGACGCGCCACGCCCCGCGTCTCCGTAAATGAGGCCTAAAGTTATAATGCAACTTGGCATGTTTTCAAAGCTACAATTTCAACAGTTAAAAAGAGGGACCATACTAAACTTTCTACTAAGGGACTAGTTATAACAAGCGCCCGAGACGCGCATTTTGTACGCTGCTTTTCGGGCGCTCAATAAAATTGTATGAATTCCTATGTAACGAATTTTATCAAGCGCTGCAGTCTAAGCGAGCGTCCATGCCGGGCGCCGTTAGGCCTGCACATGTCGCAACATGCCACTCTCAACTTGCATCTCCGTTGTGCGATTTACAAATAAGACTGGGAGAAGGTATGCCGCGGGCATCGCTTCATCGAGAATTGCTGCTGTGTGCGCCGCCGTGATGAAACACCGCGTGTGACGCGGCTATGCCATTCGCGGGCTCCGCCGTAAAAAACGCTCCATTTCAAACAAACGCGTGTAAAATCACGTCTCCGTAAACGCACTCATACAACGCCATATGTTTGAATTCAGTGCGGGCCGCGCCGCCCAAAGCCACGCGCGACTCCTCGCGTCACCGTAAATGAAGCCTAACCGTGCCCTTGACGCTTGGACGCGAGTTCCTTTTTCACTATTTTTCCTTGTCATTTTCTCCGCATTAGTAATAAACTTAAAAGAAACACGGTTCAAAAGTTACAACAAAATGTGGAAATCTTGTTGCGTTTGACGAGCGTCCAAAACGCGCCGGGCGCGCGCCCAAAACACAGCGCAGGTACTGAGCCGAGTACCTCGGGCCCTTGTTATAATTAGTCCCTTTGGTACTTTGGCACCCATTTACATAGATGAATAGATGTCAATTCTTTTAGTGGTGAAGCCGACAATCCTTCATTTATTTCTTTTGTACAGAACTCGGCCTCTTTTTCACATGTTTCAAATGTTTTCGAAGGGGATTGTTCGCGTTTGGCGCAGGAAAGGTTTTCATGACACATGCCATATTCGTTGCACAATACAGTGCAAAATTCATTATACGAATATTATTTTTTACTTGGGTATCACTTTGCACGATCCTCCAAAGAGAGAAATCCACGATATAGCATTATATTTATTACTTGGTAACATAGTTTTCCACAAAGACGTCATTAGGTACAAATTGTACAAGGTCCTAAATAAAATTTGGTAACATTTAAATTTGAACTTTTTCACGTCAACATTGAGTTTCTAGTTCCAAAACATGAACATGATCCATAGTTCTGAATTCAAGCTTAGCGTATCGTATAAGCAAAATAAACTATAGAAATTCGAATTCTATAAACGCCAGACGAAAAGTTTCTGCTGGCGGGAAGGCATTGTGTTTTGTTTTCGTCGTGTTTAATGAGAGGGGTAGGTAAGGGTTGCGCGGGTGAAATATGATTTTTTGCTGTCAATACACGCTCCCTTAAATGAAACATAGTGCGGGACGCCCCCAGCTAGATGGACCGACCTTAAAAAGTTGGCTGGGACAGACTGGATGCGGAAGGCGGAGGACAGGGTGTTGCGGCGCAGCCTGGGAGTGGCCTATGTCCAGCAGTGGACTGCGATAGGCTGAGTTGATTGATTTAAAAGGATACTTAAAAACAACCGATTTCCAAAAAAAATATATTTATAATTAATTTCGGAAGTCGGTGTCTTTGCTTTTCAATTTTCGGTTTTCGCTACTGACTTCCAAAATTGTTAGTTATTTTTCACTTTATTGTGTTTTTTTTGGAAGTCGGTTGTTTTTTTTTTTGAAATTGTTTTTTTATTTTCCACTTTTTAGTTGTGGTACCTACCCCACACGAATTCTCTCTATGTAAATAACAATGACGGAGCAAATAATATGTCGTCTAAGTGGGATAAATACGTAGGTAATTATATTGAAGCTAACTCAAAAACTACGCAAGCAAAGTTAATAAATTTTATATGGGACCACCTCTGAAGCATGACCTCAAACAAAAAAATAATCATCAAAATCGATTCATAATTGGCGGAGATATCGCATGAAATACAAAAAAAAAAAACATACAGACGAATTGAGAACAGGAGGTTCTCAATTCGTCTGTATGTTTTTTTTTTTTTGAAGAAGTCAGTTCCTTTTTGAAGAAGTCGGTTAAAAATAATAGAAAACAAAGAACTCGCAGTTCTAAAATACATCAGCTCATCACTTACACCACATAATATCACAGTTTTGTCGTGCTCATGTGTGGAATCACTCGCGACGCGTTCCATATAATGCATTTGCCAAACAGACGCTGCTAGGCACTTGTTTCTACGCCACGTCGTCTTCCATTTTGAAGATAAACAGCTTCTATCTTGGGAATTAGATGCATTGAAAGTTAGTTGTGTTTTCTGACACATTCTTATTGATAAAGATATATCAATAGAAAGACAGATAAATCTAGATTACATAACACCATAAAACATTAAAAATAAGAACCTTTGAGAGTGTTGTAATTATAGGGTGTGATGTCTGAAACCGCTCCTTTACAGACACTATTTGAATACGATATAATTTAATTCAAGCGAACTTAACTTACTGTATAAATAACATAATCAGCCTATAACGTTCCCACTGCTGGGACACAGGCCTCCTCTCTGTGGGAGTGACTGTAGGAAATTAAGGAAATATAATTAACTTGCCTCAATAATAAAATCAAAAACAAGTCCTCAACTTTTGTTTTTGCAAATACCATTCAAAAACTGGCTAACTAAATTATTACGGTATCATCGTAAATCATTTTAAAACAATTTCCAAGAACAAAGTTTATTTAATACAATTATTGTGGAGTAAATCACTTTGATTCGCAACAAATATCTTTGATCGACGCCTTAATTGGGAGCAACTGTTACTTTTTAAAAAACTTCATAATTTCCATCTTGTTACTAAGGATGGCTAAAAATTGTTAAAGATTATTTATCTACACCCATGCTATAAATCCTCTCTAAAAGTTTCTGAAACAGTTAGCTTATAGATAACATTAAAACATCCAGTGTCATAGTAACCACAATATCATCCAAACGGGTGTTATAATGTTGTACTGAATTTCATAATGCAACTCATTAAAAAAAAGAACATTGTCATTCACGAGCGTTTCACTAACAAAGCACCGTAATTTAAAAACAAAACACATTCGAATTCGAAAAATTCGAATTCACTTCGTACCGCGCCATTTTTGTTCGATATTGGTAGAAGTTTCATATCATGAGTGTACATAAAATCTTGTATGCAACTGTATATAATTAGGTTTAAAACACTCATGTGATACTATTAAACCCACATTCGTGTTTTAATACCCTTTACTATATAACAGTTGCATAAATAACTATTTCGTTTGCTTAGATTATCAGATCTGTGACGAGACACAGGAATTAAATCGTAAGTACATATACTCCCAGCTATGGAACGAGCCATGCTTAGAGCATATCTGAGAGATAGAATCCGGAATGAGGTAATCCGGCAGAGAACCAAAGTTGTTGCAATATAGCTCACAGAATAAGCAAGCTGAAGTGGCACTGGGCCGGCCATATTAGCTATGGAACCGATGACTGTTGGGGTAGACGTGTTTTTTAGTGGAGACCGCGAGTAGGCAAACGTAAGGTAGCACGCTAGGAGGCTAGGTAGAGCGACGGTTTTCGCAGTGTGTCTTTGGGTACGGAACCTAAAAATGAACCAATCGTTATTCTGATTAAAAACTTTTTGGTATCTAAAAATTTAATTATTAATTCCGCAAAAAGTTTCAAAGCAACGAAAAGTCACAAATTGAAAGATCACAAAGACCCGAAAAAAGAAACTTTTTGTTCTCTATTTAAGAGGTAAAAAAGTTTGCAACGGAAAGGATTCGAAAGTCCTAAAGAGGGTTATTATTGAGTTTTCGACAAAATTTTACCCGCTTCGACGAACTCGTGTCAAAGTAGAGAAATTGTATCGGTTTTTCTATTGAGAATTTTAGTGTAGGTACCTACGGACTTGTGAGACTTTCGGCCTCTGACGACCCGTAGCGACTGTCAAAGATCCACGAATGACAGCCGGGACCAACGGCTACACGTGCTTTCCGAAGCTCGGAGGAGTCTGGGTATGCAAACATGGTCACTCATCCACAGACCAACCCCGGCAAGCGTAGCTTAACTTGATGGATCGGGCCTAGAGATCGACCCCTTTTTTTTCCGTTGGTAAATCCTCATGGATGTTATGTCGGACTCCTACCGACTAAAACCCCACTGTTCCTACTTGTACAGTCACGGACTTTAATTGATGAGCCACCTTCAAACTTTTCAATTTTGCAGTTTCATACATTCACGAGATTACACGATTAAACACGAACTCAAATCGCAAGCTAGTAAACAAGATGACAAATAAATTACTTTTAATCGGAAATATCCATAGAGGTTGACTAATAAAGTCAACCTCTATGGATATTTCTGATTAAAAGTAATTCCGATTAAAAGTAATTTATTTGTGACAAATAAATTACTTTTAATTGGAAATAGTCTCATCCATAGAGGTTGACTAATAAGTTCTTAATGATAAGAATAAATACAATGTTGCATTAAGTTTATCCAATCTATTTGATACTGACCTCCTTTGAATCATAGCTCATTAACTCAATAATTCAGAAAACTTAACTGAAGACAGTGACAGTTGAAATATCGATGTCAGAGAATTTCTCCGTACGCAACAGTAAACTAGCAACAATTGTTTATCGTTGCTAGGTTACTGTTGCTAGACCTGCAATTGGTTGACTAAGAGTAGTCACTGCTGTCAAGTTTGTAGTTCTGCTCTCAGGTTAGCCAACCGGTAAAGATATGAAATATAATTTTCTTCTTTTATTACGAAGACATATGACTTTGCGTGTCGGGAACCTTATAAACCCGATTTGCATTACACGGCTAAAATGCGAACAGTGCCAGGTGGCTCATCAATTAAAACCCGTGACTGTACCTACCATGAGTCGGGGGCCCAGGAGATACTTGTATCAGCCGACTGATCAGCCCGCCATGCCTAGCGGGCCTCATCACAAAGTGCGGCCGATCCCACGACCGCACGTGAGAGATCGACCCCGAAGTATCGCCATTTAGACCGGTTCTGTGCTTCTCGCGAATCCAGCGGTTTGCACCAGGTCATCGGCTTTTCCTTGTGGGAGTCCTTCCAACTGCAACGCTACGTCTTCCAGTACCCGGTCGCCACTCCAGAACGTTTCCGTCCCGTTTCTGCGAGAAATGTCACCACTGCCAATTAAGTTTTTGCAATTCTTCGGGCTATGTCGGTTACCTTCGTTCTTCTCCGGATCCGCGGAGACGATCCGGCCTTAAAAATCACATTGCCCCCCCCTAGGCCAGAAGCTGTGTATGCCCATGGCGAAACTCCAAGCATAGTTCTCTCCATTGCCCTTTCGGTGACTTTCAGTCTTGTATTTTCCATAATTGCTTAATTAATTCTGCAGAACGTGAATTAGGTTGTATAAATGTATTTCATCTAAATCTTTATTACCTACGTGTATCTTGTTATTGTGTAATTCAAAATATGGTTCGCTTCGAGATTTCTTGGCCGTAATTAAAGTCATAACTTAAATGGTATTCAGACCAACCGTAATTAACTTGTGGCCAAGTTTGCTTATTAAGATCATTGCTTCAATTTGTTGCTTCAGAAATTACATAAAGAAATTCTAAATATATTTGATTTAAACTAATGTATAGTTTACTCTCTCGGCGGGGATCCATGTAGGTAAATTGACACGTCTCTGCGAACCTATTTCATAAAAAAAGACGTTTTTAACAAACCAACCAAAGCGAGTAACTGACACTTTATTACCTAGTTTGTGATAAGTTAAGTTGCGCGTCGTACGGTATTCAAATACTAGTGCTATGAAATTTTGGTTACTCATTGGTGACTTTAATTTGTCACTAGTTATTAACCCCCGACGGAAAAAGAGGGGTGTTACAAGTTTTTTTTAAGTAGCTTTGTGGATGACGACGGCTTTATTCAACAAGATTTTATTTTTGCAATAGATAAATTAGGGTAAAGTTTATATTTTTTTTTTTCAAAACACCCTTAATATCACAAAACCCACAAGCTAGATAAAGATTAGAATAATAAAGACCGGTAGATAAAGATTAACGAACACTACCATGCATGTTTCCCCCAAGCTCAATGACACACAGTAGTCTAAAGCCTTCAGAAAAACTTATGTTCTTCAGGAAACAAAAAGGGTCGCATTTTCATTCGACATGTAGATCTGCACTGAGTAGGGTGTGACGGTAAGCCAGTGCGGATCCCTCATTTATAGTTACAGTAGCCAATCAGTAAGTTCCAAAATGGGATGGCCTCGTTGCGTAACTCACTCACAATCCCTTTCGTTTTGACAATTCAACAATACTATTCATTGCGTTATAGCTTGAATTATTGATTTTTTGAAACATTATGAAGTAATTAGTTACTAACAATAAATTATACTTAGACAATGATTACATAGTCTGATTTTTTATTTTTTTGTTGATTTTTTGGTTATTTTTATGTTATTATGAATATGCTTCAAAATAATGGGGATAACAATTTTTAGTGAGTTATGCATTAGTACCTAATGGAGTGTTTCTTTATGAAAGATCCTTATCTTTTCACAAACACGGGTCTTATTATAAGAGATTGGTATCTTTATTTAGAGCGATCTGTAACCTGCAAACCACTGACAGCTGTAAACAATTTTAACAGTGCCCTCATTGTACATATACCAGACATCTATGTTCGTCAAAAATAATATGTATAAATTTGACCGAGTAGGTAGTCAGCGTCGAGCTGACCGGCTACAAACTGTTGGATCTAAAACTGCTTTATTCAAGAACAGTATTTTCATAATGGCTCCAAAATTATACAATAAATTGCCAAAATGTATCAGAAGTGAGGAAAATGTCAGCCATTTAAAAAAAAAGTTGTTCCTGTTTTTAGTTGAAAAGACGTATTACTCGATTGAAGACTATTTAAATGACAAATTATGACTAAATTTAAATTTCTTTGACATTCTTAATAATTAATAATATATGTAATTCAATTACTTTATTTTATGCGGCTCATGACATTTTTCAATTGCTTCATTTCTTTTATCCTAGACTTTATTCATTATGATAGTAAAAATAACCTGCTTACTAATATTATATTTGTATGTTCACAAATAAAGATTTGATTTGATTTGATTTATCAGCCACAAATAAGTCTCCTGAATAATATTCCTTAATTAATCTCAGACAGCTTGCGTCCTAAACGATTATTCAGTTTTGTGTTAATCATTCCTATGATTTATCTCCTCATTTCTGACTTCAGTTAGTAAGCCGTCATCATTACTAGCTAGTGATGTGACACTTGCACAAAATATGCGCCTGAGTGCGTTCAAAGTTTTGGCACGGGTTTAGCTAAAATTAATCTGTCTTAATATTAGATATTTAATGTATTTTAGAAATTAGAATCTGTGTTGGGTACTAATATTGCGTCAAATGTGTGTTTTCTTTAGATCTAGCTGTCATCGTTTATAACGTTTTATTATCGTCCTGGTATTTTAGTCCATACTATTAATACTTACTATCAATGCAAAAGCTTCTCTGATCGTCTAGCTGTTTGTTAGATTCGCCCATCAAAACGGCTTAACGGATTCGATGTAACTCATTTTGAATCCTGAGATTTTTAACTTTATTTAATTTTATTATTTGCTGTTACATTTTCTACCCATTACGGTTAAAAAGATACAGCCCTGTGACAGACGGACGGAGCCTTAGTAATAATTGGCACCCTTTGGGTACGGAACCTTAAAAATGCAAAAGCGGTGAAATGGACTGTAAAAGTTTGTATGGAAAACTCAGAAAACAAAATGGACGTAGTCGGGGGAAAACTGTTATTTGTGGTATAAACATTGAATAGAGAAGTTTTATTAAATTAATTTCGTAATTAAATATTCAGTTTGTGTACAGAATTTAAACTGCATTAATAGTAAAAGCAAACTATGCTGTCCATTTTAATGTACCTAATTGGATTATGAGAATGTTGAATACATTTGGCGGTCAGATTAAATTAGGTCAGACATAGAAACATATTCATGGTCCTCCCATAGAATTTGCATCTATTACGGAGGAGTGATTTACATTCAGATTTAGTTTTAGAGGGGACAATTGGAGTGGCAGAAGTAATAATATTTTTTATTTTTTTTACTAACTGTTGTTCGCGACTTCGTCTGCGATTCAGGATGAAAGGTACGCCTATGTCCTTCTCCAGGTCAAGGTCTACCCATGTGCCAAATCCGTTTATCCGTTTTAGCGTGAAAGCGTAAAAAAAGCAAACAAAAAACTCACTTTCGCATTTATAATATCAGTTTAGTTAGGATTGCGGGATGGCCTGGTGTTGACCTCGATCTCGCCTGATGGAACGAGGGTGCTCTCAAAATGCCTGCTACAATGCTATAATAATAATGCCGTAATATTTAGTTTATCGGTTTTCATCGTTTTACTTTTGTATTTATTATATTATATTTTATTGTTTATTTTATATTTAGTACTGAGATGTATTTTATGTCCGTAGGGTTGTCCGTGGCATCACAGTGGGCCCTATCAGAATACCAGCGCTGCGGTATTTGTTTATTTTTTCTCAAATATCGCAGCATTATGCTGAGATAGGAGCCTTTTTGGCCTCGCACAGGTTTCACGTTATTTTATTTTATTTTTTTACTTGTTTTATTGATTTTGTTAGTTTTAATGTTTGTTTTTTTTTTTTTGTAATATTTCCTGTGCGTGTCCCAAATAAAATATTTTTCTTTCTTTCTTTCTTTCTATAGGTTTATGGGACAAACCCAATTTCTAAAAACCAGAAAAAAAAATCAGCTGTTCCCTATATTTTGACGAGCTATGCGAACATAAATGTAGGGAACAGCTGATTTTATTTCGCGATTTTAGGGTTGGTCCCATAGTAAAAGTTGTTCATAATGATGAGAACAATGACCCCTTAAGAGA
Organism: Lithophane semibrunnea; assembly: GCA_947363905.1. Taxonomy (NCBI): domain Eukaryota; kingdom Metazoa; phylum Arthropoda; class Insecta; order Lepidoptera; family Noctuidae; genus Lithophane; species Lithophane semibrunnea. The sequence continues at coordinate 14,571,476 of OX376193.1, forward strand.
TTTCGTGTATGAAAGATACACCTTAAATAGGTTGGTAATATAAATAGGTATAGTTATGTAGTTTGCCCAAAAACGTAATTATTTCAAATATTGATTCGAAAAATACATATGAATTGAAATAATATTGGCACGAGAATGCAACTACATAGGCCTCCTATGTCAAGTCATGGACTGCTAGAGTGACAGGTGTAATTGATTTATTGAGGACATGGAGAATTGAGCACGAAACCATATTTGCAATGAAATTGAAAAAAAAATTGGCACTAATAATATCTCCCGCGAAGGTTAACATCAGATTATTCGCCATGGCCGTAATTCGGTCTAGAAGACTGTATGTGGATTTACCCTTGAGTAAAATACAATAGACGTAGATATATTTAATAACCTATTCTGCTTTACTATTTCTCAAGAGTCATAAAAAACCCTGTACGAAATCGACACGTGTTTCACCTCTCAACGAGGCATCCCCAGGATGACGGTTGACCAGTCGCGAACCAGAACACAACCGCAAAGTCACGCCTGAATCAATTCACTATCTTACCATTTAGTATAGAAATAAGAAATTTAAGTATAGGAAAGTATAAATGGTAATATTGAATACCTAAATAGTGCAAATTATTTCCCTAATTTCCATTTATTTCGTTCCTAAAGTGAAAACTCAATGTCACTAGTTGCATAAGTTATAAATAGTGTTGGCACAGACATTCACGTTATTATTGTAATGGCCTCTTGGTAATTTGTTATGACTGACCGCAAATCGTTTGTGTAAACACGTCGAGGTAATCTAAATAGTTTTATTACATGTAAAATGGTTGTTAAATGGCCAATAAAAATATAGCTTAGCTATTATATGATGGACTAGTTAATCTAGAAAATATCGTAGCTAGTGTAATAAAAAAAATGTAGCTTAAAAGCCCGGAGTTTGGATTTGTGTCCGATTGATGGCAATAGGCTCGCCCCTTTGACATAGGACTTTGACTGGAGAAATGTGAGTCAAACACTGTGCCTTAACCCTTCGGCAATACGCCGAAGATATGGTATGCCGCTGGTATGCTGGTATGACGTCATGTCATGCTATGTCAAAACTTTGCTGAAGTCTTCAGATACATGAGGGATTTATTCAAACGGAAACAAAGCTAATTACGATATTTTTAGCTACACTTTTTCGACCTAATAAATACTGCCACGGCGAGTTTCCGCACTAGATTTTATCAGAATCAAAAACTAGGAAACATGTAAAACAAAATCCATTAATACTTTTGCATATTCAGTTCTAATCTCTAGGATTGCTGAATATATTTACATTTGTTTGAAGCCTGAGTCAGTAGGGGCTTTGTTTTACAATTCAAATAAAATATAGTTTAAAAACATAAAATATTTTTACCAGACTACGGTGAAGCAAAAAGTAGTGGTATGATTTTGACCAGTATGTATGTATGTTCATATGTTCCTTCATAACTTTTAAACTTCTTATCATAATTTGACAAATGAGGTATCGTTGGAAGCGTCTTGATCGTCCGCTGGTTTATAGGCTATCTGCCTTCTGAATCTGTTCGTTTTATGCCCTAACACGTCTAACTCTCGATTTTTAATTTGTCTATCTGTGATGTCTTGTTTAGGTACATATTTTTAGTTGACTTTTGTGTCGTAGTTGGATTTTAGTTTTTTTTTTAGGTAACGGATTTTGAGACTTGTGACTTCCAGTCAACATTTTTAACCTACTTGTCCAAAAATAGGTACAAGAGTTTTCATATCATAGAGACCAAAATATTAATATCAAGATCTTACGCAAGAGATTGACCATCTAAAGGACTCGATTCGATTTGTCGGTGATGAACAGTCTGATATCTCAAAACAAGTTGGTCACTTTAGTAAACAAATTCAAGAGTACACTGAATCTAAACATATATGATATCTCAACTTGTCCTTAAAATCGACTCCCTGGAACAGAGCGCTCGTAACTGCAACATTGAAATTTGTAACATCCCCGAAAGGCTTAATGAGGACCTGGTTGCACTTATGATCAATATTGGTTCCGCCAAAAATTGCAATTTAAAGCAGAGCGACATAATATCAATACACCGGGTTCCACATGCCCACCGAGATACTGATAAACCCAAGAATATTATTGTAAAACTGACCTCACGCATATTACGGGACAATATTCTTAGCACTCACCGTTTAAATAAGGGGCTCAATACCGAAAAACTGGGCTTAACGGGTACGTCATTTTCTATCTTTTTGCACGAACATCTCACTTTAAAAAACAAAAGGTTATTTCGTGAGTGCCGAGATGCAGCAAAGGCGAATAATTACCGTTTCCTATGGGTTAAACACGGAACGATCCTCGCTCGTGAGAATGAGGGAGCAAAATCATTCGCAATTAGATCCCCAGAAGACATTGCTAAGATCAAGCCCGGCCAGTCAACCCCTATTCCCGAGATCGCAGAATAAGCGTATCCAAGTAAAATTCATTAGCCGTCTGTGTTTTTGTTTTGTAGTTTTTAGCGATTTAAGGGTTGGAATGGTGACTTTGTGTTGTTTATATGCAATCAACATATATCTAAATTATTCATTGCCTCTTGCTGTTAAGTTAATTTATAGGTTAAGGAAAAATGCTACATTATCTAGGGTGTCCCTTATTCGTGATCTTGGTATTCTCTTCGACGATAAACTTCACCTTGATGCCCACATTAACAAAGTTGTAAATAATGCGTATCGGATGTATGGTTTTGTGATGAGATCTGCGAAGGAGTTTGTGCGCCCCTCTACCCATTTATATCTGTATAAGTCTCTGATCAGATCGCAACTTGAGTACGCAGTGCCAGTGTGGAATCCCTTTTACAATAAGTATTCAGAAACTATTGAAGGGTTTCAAGGAAGATTTCTAAAAGCCATGCATTACCGTTGCTTCCACATAGTTTTATCTTATGATGATTTACTTAAGAAGTATAACTTACTTGGTCTAATATCAAGACGCACTCTCCTAGAGACGGTATTTTTGTTTGATTTGTGTAGCAATGTATATGACTGTATTGATATCCGTAATAAAATAAGTTACATAGTTCCTAGAACAACAGTATGCCGCGGGGTGCGCGCACGGCCACTGTTTGCTGTTACCTCCTGTCGCAGTAACGCGGGCATGCGAGCACCTCTGCGTCGACTAACTAATAATTACAACAAACAATTCCAACATATCGATATGTTTGCTCTTTCTGCTGGTAAATTCAAAAATACTGTTTTCAAAACACTTAGTCAACAAAATTCTAATTAATATTTGCATGCTTTGATGATTTTGTATTTGTTTGCTTCCCTTTTGTTTTAATCACAAAAAATGTTTTCAACTTAAATTATTGTTGTAAGTATAAAAGTTTTAGTTTAAATAGCATAGTTTGTAAAGATTATTTCTATTTGTATTCCGTGGAAATTTCTTCCTACACAATGTAATGTGTCACTGTTTGTTTTCCCCTAATAAATAAATAAATAAATAAATATCATGAAGTGGGATTACGTATAGTGAAAAGTTTGTGCTCTGCGAATAGTAGTGGTGGCCCAATAGTAACGGCCCGACTTACCAGGGGTTCGAAACTCAGACAGGCTCTCAAAACGGTAACGGTAAACATCGTGAGGAAACCGGCACGTCCTAGAACCAAAAATTCGAGGACATGTGACAACTGACCCTCACTGGGCCCTCGTGGTAGCGTATAGCCCACTCCCTCTCGAAGAGAGGACGCCTGTGTCTCGACAATTGAACATTATAGGCTGATTATGATGGTAAAGGCATACCTTTACCATCATAATCAGCCTATACCTACCTAGACTACCTGCAAAATAGTCCACCATTGTTCATAAACAATGGTGGACTATTTTGCAGGTAGTCGTAGCGTACAGAACGCCGTTCGTCAGTGAACACTTTGACCTTGAGCTGATCTAGCGTAGTACTTAGTTTCCATACATTAAGAAGCACTTTCATTTTTTTTTTTATTTGACAAAATGCATTGCTCTTTCCCATTATTTTTTTTACGGCTAATATCTGGTACCAGTCAAAAAATGAACTTCCCTGTCATCCAGTGCCAAAGTATCTACCACAAAATCCATCATACAGCTTACAGATTCTGGCAGCGTTCCAAAACGATTACCGCAACCATTGAGCCGCATTACCGTTGCATGGGACACGAACACCTATTTAACAGAACCATAACTTTGTGAATTTGGCACTCCATTTATATTATGGCGCTGAGTCAGCGATCAGCGAAGATTTTTTTGTAAAACTGTAAACTTTTTTTCTTATTCCGTTCCAAAGAACCTAACAAGCAATATAAAAGAGTTTTGTTTTGAAAAAAAATATTATGGCATTGACAGTGTACCGCAAATCCTAAATATAAGATTATAAATGCGAAAGTGAATTTGTTTGTTTGCTACGCTTTCATGCTAACCGGCTGAAAGGATTTGGATATTACGTTTCCGTACTTTATTTCTTTTACAATATTTAACACAACTAACTATTTACACTCATCATCTGCCTAGCCTTTTCCCAACTATGTTGGGGTCGGCTTCCAGTCTAACCGGATGCAGCTGAATACCAGTATTTTACATGGAGCGACTGCCTATCTGACCTCCACAACCCAGTAACTGGGTAATACGATACCCCTTGGTTAGACTGGTTGTCAGACTTTCGTGCTTCTGACGAATCGTAACGACTGTCGAAGATCCACAAATGACAGCCGGGACCAACGGCTTAACGTGCTTTCCGAGGCACGGAGGAGTCTCGATATGTCAAAATGGTCACCCATCCACGGACCAACCCCGGCAAGCGTAGCTTAACCTGATGGATCGACCCGAGCGGCTGTTATTACTTAGCCACGGGCTAACTATTTACACTAGTACAGTAAATTAAATGACTAACTAACTATACAAATAAATATAAAAACAAATAGGCGTCGAAGTACTCGTCCGCATCGGTGTCATCCGGAAACGTGCCCAGAAGACTGGCAGCATTGCCACGTTGAATGGCAATGCTAATTCTTTGGCAAAGAGCGAGCCAGTCCTCTGGTCACGTGAAGTGACGACCAGTCGGCGAGAAAAATATTATTCTCATAATAATATTCACAAACTTTAACATTGTGTGTTTTGTTTATGCCTTCTGCCTAACTCTAAATAAGTATGTTTTTCATAATTAAGCATAATATATAATTTGAGAGACTAAGGTATAAGTTTAGTACTGAGAATTTATTCAGTTTATTGCGCTAGCACGCGAGAATGACCGCAGGTACTGGCTAATTAGTTTGCAAAATTACCAGCTAAATAAATAAACTAGGGATTAATTTAATATTATGATGCTTTATTAAAAGATTTTACCTAGCAACGGAGCTGCGTTTTATTAATTAAAAGATATTCATTAACTTGATGCTATTTAGTGCTCTCTGTTAAATGACTTTGAAGTCTTTGGGGATTCAAAGTGAGTAGAAATGCTTTGCAATGCCTGGGAGGTTGGACCAAAAATGACCAAGAGCATTATCACACCGGTGGTTTACCAGCGTTTTTGCACGAGGCAATTTGGGAACGTGCTCTCTGCGACTGCGAAGCGAGCTACGCGAGCTCACGCGACATGTTCTCTGCGTTTTCACAATCTTGTTCACTCGCTTGTCTCGATTGCTCTAGTACACTCACTTCAATTGCTCTCGAACAACGACCGAGGCGAACACGTTGCGTAAGTAGCGTGTGCGTTACCATGCGTTTGCACTGGCGAAACATTCACGACCAAACATGTTAAAATCTCTATCTTCTGTCAATGTTTCATACAATTTTCGACAGGAACTAGAGATTTAAACATGTTTATTGTAATGTTTCGCCAGTGCAAACGCATGGTTATACACACGCAGCGAGTGTGAACAATGCCTCGCCGGTAACACGCTGATAAATTCATCAGTGTAATATGGCCCTAAAGGTCGCTTCGCACTGTTCGGGCGACGAATTTCGCCGCCCGCAGGCCCCTCCTTATGGTGGCCGGAGATCGTTAAGCGCCCTTCGACGCCCGGCTGCTCTTCTGGTGCGGGTGGAATGAGAGGTATGCTCTCTCTCCCTCTCCGCTGCCTCCTTTGCATTGAAACGAGGGCACAGCGCTGTTGGGCCCAAGCTGAGCACTCCTCAAGCGTATGTTGGGCCGTGTCCTCGGAGCAGTCCACGCAGTGATGACAAGCAGCCGTCCGCTCCCAACCTATGCGACGCAGGTACTTCCCAAAACATCCGTGGCCACTAAGTACCTGCGTCAGCCGAAAACTGAGGGCTCCATGCTGCCTCTCCAGCCATTCCTCCATAACAGGCCTTACCGCCATTATTGTGGCGAGCCCCCACCTGGGTTGCGCAAGCCGCTCCCTCCATTCAGCCACTAGCATCTGCCGGAGCTCAGTCCTTCGTGTCTCGAATTCCCGGGGAACCGGACGCTGACCACTCGTTAGCTCCACTTTCCGCCAGTGATATAGAGACACTAGGATTTTCGCGTCCAGATCCCAGGGCATTGATCCGGCCAGGAGAGTTCCTGCCTCGTAGGAGATCGTACGGTATCCCCTTATCACCCTAACAGCCATTGCTCTCTGCGGCCTATGTCCAGAGCCCTAAAGTGACATACTATCAGCGATACAATGACTGAATAGGCAAAAATCTACAGGACTGACATATGCTATCAAAAAGCTTGTGACAATCCTGTTGAAAGTCGTTAAAGAAATACGAAACGCTTTCGAAGCGATTGTCACTTGTCTAGGCCCTCAGTTTAAATTGATTGTACATGAAAAGGATTACGTTTAGTAGTGGTAGGTACTTGGTCTATTTTAGGTACAATCCAAAAAGGTGTTGTAACGACAAGAATTAATTTGGTTATCTACTACTTTGTTCCTAATATTGTACCAATGTGTGGTTACTAAATATATAACACATTACGTAGGTATTTAATTGTATATGACATCTACTCATACAGGACATTATAGTACATGTGTGATACAGTATTATGGAAATCAAATTGTAGATCTTTTGAGGCTGACTGTACCTACCTACAAAATTTTAGACCAAGTCATAAGTTCATAATAATACATCATAACATAATAAACATTTTATTTCTCTTATAAAAAGGTGCCTTAAAAATATGAAGAATAGTTCGATACCTCAACGATTAACCTTACACTATGTTTATAACAGAACAGTAGTTCCATACTTGACTAATATCAGTCGACATTACCGGAAGAAACAACTTGTGATGAAAAGTAATGCACTATTACACACAAGTTTGGAAAACTAATACCCCAATTACTTCGTTGTAAGTGCAGTTTTAAGTTGAAATTATGTGAGCTTAGATAATGGCCAAAACTATTAACAACCTAAATACGAACGCTTTTGAATTGAAAATATAACTATCCTTTAGAGTTTTTTTTTCTTTGCGAGAATCACTGTTATTATTTGAAGCATTGATAATTATAAATAAAGTCTTAGAACTAAGTAAATAATTATTCTGGCAACGAGAAGTCGAATTTACGTTATAGGTTTATAACTCACTAGGACCATGGTCGCGCTGCCAGCAAAACACACACAGCTTTATGGTGATATCTCACCAGGCGTCTGATCGGTCGCCCAAGAAACCATAATTTTTTTGGCAGTGTCACCATGGTTGCGCTGCCACTGGTGTCCTTGTGAGATAGGGCCTTTACTCCACGCGTCCGTACTAGGCCCACTGTGCTGAGAGAAAATTATAATTACTTACCTTTGGACAGAATATGTAGGGTTGGAAGCATTATAAGTAATGGTTCTTAGAAGGATTTCAAATAAGGCCAAAGTAAGCCATTCACCTCATATTTTAACCCAAAAATCAATTATCTTGCCCAGCTTTATTAGTAATCATAAGATACGACCAGAAGTTGCCCAACCCTCCATATTTATGGGAGGTTTCGTTCAAAATTGACGTCAGAAGTCGTCCCGTGCGGCGTATTTGCATAATACTTGAATTTTAATTGTCAGCTTACCTGAGGGAGATAAGGGTTTTGGGCTTTCGGATGTCGTACTTTAAGGTAATTTAAAGCTGTGTTGAAGATCTAATTCAATTGACACTTGAGTGATAAAAGTGTGCCTACTTAACAATTAATGTAGCTACCTATCTAATGATTTTAATGACCGTCAAAGTAATATGCATTACAACAACTTACTTTTAGAATAGATTGCCCAAAGCATAATCGGAAATCATCTCTAAATATTCTCTTAAACTGGCCGGGTGAAACACCCTCTAATCCCTGCATTAAGTACTTACTTTTGGACGTCTAGATCTTACTGGAGAAGTTGGACCTTGCGTTTAAAGTCTCTCAGGCTATTAGGTAGGCATAAATCCGCACTGGGATAAAAAATCGCGCGAAAATTCGCAGTGTCTAGCCCGGTTTATATTCAGTGTACGGTGTACGTTTCACCGCGAATTTTAATTCGCCAGTGCGTTTATATATATAAGATACCATGTGTTACAGAATTGCGATAATTTCGTGCGATTTTTTATCGCTGTGCGGGCTCGGCCTTAGCAGTGTTCAATGTAGTCAGAACTCCCAGGTGAATCTGTTTTACCTTCAATCAAATCAAAAGTAATTCAAACTAGGCTGAGAATCAGCAATTTTCGAACGTCAAAATTACATAAGACAGTCCCCCAAAACGCCCACCCTTCACCACTTCCTAATGCTTTAGCTGGGAAGAAGAAGTGGCGCAACAAACTCCCCAGCAGCACAGCTGTCTCTTCAATATTCGACCAAAGCCAGGTAGATTACCATCCCCTTCGATGAAGCTCTTGTATACAAATTGAATGATGGAACTTAAAGCAAGCCAGTATTAATATTCATTCACTATGTAAATCAAATTCAAAATTGCAGTAGGTACTGCACCAGGAACTTAAACATTTTAGTTTGAAATCGAAGTTTCTAGTTTGATGAAACTGTGGTTAAGATGCCATCGGGAGGTGATTCAAACTGAAAATCTTTGGAAAGAGCTTTCAGTTTGAGGAGACCTGACCAAGTTTGGATAGAAGAAATTAAGACGATATTAGTAGTAGAGAGAAAGTTTTAGTTAACCTCTTAAAAGTTATGAAAGTTTTAGATGTTTTTCATCGTAGTAAAGCTAGTATATGAAGCGGCAATTTACAGCAACTTCAATGAACGTATGCAGATCGATAATATTTATGTTATGGTTATAGGAACGCATTTTATCCGTTCTATCAGCGGTTAGTTTAGGTTAGGTCCCCAATAATGTCCTACCTCAGATATTATCTCGCTCGCACCATACTCGTGGCCTGAGTGAGAGCGAGACAGAATGGGTTGCTGGCGGCTCCCAAGCCTCGAATAGTTTAGGTAATTGCTTTTAATGGGGAAAGTAATGGTAATTACAAAAAAAATTAAAACATAGGACGTGCTTTATAGTTAGTTCAGTTATGATGCAAAGTTTCATGATCTATTTTGAAATATTTTTTTTAATAGCAGCGGTTTTTAGTTCGGTTTAGACTTACCTAACTTTGGCATGTTTTTGTATCGAGAAAATGTTATGTAATGTAATCGTGTTTTGGCCAAACATAGGACCTAGTATCAATCATCAACTTTAACATTATATTTATTTCAAAATAGTATTCTCGGTATAACGGAGGATCATGCTAAGCAATTTGAGGTAGGATAGGGCCTTAAGCAGAATAAAATAAATAATAAAATCATTGTCTTACAACGACAGCAACAATCACTGCCAAGTCAAACACAATAAAGGGGTTAGAACTTTAATAATTGCTCGTAATAACTCGAAACTATACACCGAACAGATAAAAGGGGAAGTTTCCAAGTAATCGAGAGCGTATAACGATTCAATTTCAAAAGTTTTAAGAGAACGTTACCTTACTTTAAGTTAAATCGATGTTTCGGAAGATTTTCGAATGTGATCGTCACATGTTTCGATTACATTACTGAAAGGTCTTTGAATTTACCTTTAGGTAGCACTCGTTTCAGAGAGGTTACATTAAGTGTGAATACGAGTACCAAATAATTGATTGGGTAGGTACATTTGTATTAGGTTTCGGAGCGATATCCTTTGTTTTGTTTTAGCAAAATATAATTATCCTCCCGAGTCTTTTTATAATGTGATCAATCGCCTAAAGTTCAGAAATATTTACTCGCACCTTTAAACTTTTAAAGGTACTTTGATCAGTTTATGAATCATAATGGTACATTGATCAGTTGCTGAATCGTATAAGGTACGGTCACGGACTTTAATTGATGAGCCACCTTCAAACTTTTCAATTTTGCAGTTTCATGCATTCACGAGATAACACGATTAAACACGAACTCAAATCGAACGCTCGTAAACAAGATGACGAATAAATTACTTTTAATCGGAAATAGTCTTATCCATAGAGGGTTGAGTAATAAGTTCTCAACACGTGTTAGGGCGGCATAAATCGAACAGATTACGTGTGACTCCGGATTTTTAATTTGTCTGTCTGTGGTGTCTTGTTTATACCTTTTCAGTCATAGTTGGGTTTTAGTTTTTATTACTTAATTTTTTTTTAAATTATTTTGGTGTTCTAATATATATATATTTTTTAAATGTGCTCATTAAGCCCTTTCATTTGATACCCAACATAGTACGATTAAACAATTTTTTTTTTTAGTTCTTGACTTTATTTCTTCTAGAGGGCGCCATTTTTAATTGAATGTGACGTCACATAGCCTATAACCAGCAGACAATTAAGACGCTTCTAACGATACCTTATTTGTCAAATTGTGATGAGTGGTTTAGAAGATACAAGGGAACAGATGAACATACATACCTACATACATACCGGTCAAAATCATAACCCTCCTTTTTCTTCGCCGTAGTTGGGTAAAAATAAATACAATGTTGCATTAAGTTTATCCAGTCTATTTGATACCGACCTCCTTTGAATCATAGCTAATTAACTCGATAATTCTGAAAACATAACTGAAGACAGTGACAGTTGAAATATCAATGTCAGAGACGTTACTTTCGAACTTGTCGAAATGACTATTAATATTTCTCCGTACGCTAACGTTCCTATCGCAACAGTAACCTAGCAACGATTGTTTATCGTTGATAGGTTACTGTTGCTATACCTGCATTTGGTTGACTTTGGGTAGTCACTCTGCTGTCAAGTTTGTAGTTCTGGCTCTCAGGTTAGCCAGCCGGTAAAGATATGAAATATAATTTTCTTCTTCTAATACGAAGACATTTATGACTTTGCGTTTCGGGAACCGAAAAAACCCGATTTGCATTAAACGGCTAAAATACGAACAGTGCCAGGTGGCTCATCAATTAAAGTCCGTGACTGTACATTGACCAGTTAATGAATCATATAGGATACATTGATCAGTAGATGAATCATGTAAGGAACAGGTTGATCAGTTGATGAATTATGTAAGGTACATTGACATAAGTTGATGAATCATTATAAGATACATAGATTAGTTGGGAAGTTGGGTGTACCTACTATAAAATACAATAGACGATGATATATTTAGTAACCTATTCCGCTTGACTATTCTTCAAGAGTCATAAAAACCCTGTAAGAAATCGACACGTGTTTCACCTCTCAACGAGGCATCTTCAGGATGACGATTGACCAAACCACACCGAGCGCTGGACGCAGAGACTCTTTTACTCTGCGTCCAGCGCTCGGTGTGGTAACACTTCGCGTTCTGGTTTGCAATTGGTCAATCGTCATCCTGAAGATGCCTCGTTGAGAGGTGAAACACGTGTCGATTTCTTACAGGGTTTTTATGACTCTTGAAGAATAGTCAAGCGGAATAGGTTACTAAATATATCATCGTCTATTTTATAATGGATTTCCGCAAAGTCACGCCTGAATCAATTAAGTACCTACTATAGTTATACCTACATCTCTGCCTAACCTTTCAGGGAATACAGGTGTATTATGTGATAAGTTGATGTTTAGGTAGCCACAAAAAATGTTTAAAGATAGTAAATATAGCTTAATAAAATGCTGTGCACAGAATTCTCTCGAATGACACAAAATGAAATCCAAAACCTGTCTTTCTAACGAGGACCAAAAAATTGAAAATTCCGTGTTGTTATGTAGCATTTTTGTTCTAGTAGTTTACTATTTCAATCTCCACGGATATCATTAAAAGTTAACCCAGTTAAATAATAAAATTACTGTTGGTTCCGTGAAATAATCAGCGAAATGGAGCAGTTGTGAACACACTCGTTTTCCTTATTTTCTCTCTAGATCCTGATGTATGGGACTCGTCGCTGATGAGAAATACAACAAAAAGGTTCTACTATTTTCGTAAAAGGAAGGAGTTCGGATGTTTGTTATTTTTAAACGCATTCTTTCTGGCGAAGTTTATTTAAACGGTCTCCTAAAATTATTTTCTTCCATTTAATGTTTGTGGTACATCAGCAGGTTTTTAAAATTAAGTTTAAAACAATTCGTCCAAGGAAAGGCTCTCGTAATTTCCGGAATTCTAAAATCTAAAAACGTGTTCAAATCGTCTCATATTCACAATAATTAGTCACAAATCTATTCATTAGTTTTTATAGAATTCAAACATTAATTAATTAATTGGTAATGATTTTATCATCTATCATCATCATCTGCCTAGCCTTTTCCCAACTATGTTGGGGTTGGGTTCCAGTCTAACCGGATGAAGCTGAATACCAGTATTTTACATGGAGCGACTACCTGTCTAACCGCCACAACCCAGTAACTGGGTAATACGATACCCCTTGGTAAGACTGATTTTATACGATAAATGATTTTATTTCTGTATGTAGGTTTGTAAAAACACTTTTAAACGACAAACATTTTAAAAACTAGTTGAGGTCAGCGTTTCCTCTCTGACTGCTCTGAGAAGCAAGGCCGAAAAAACCTCAGAGGTCATAGTCTCTTTTAAAATCCAGAAATAATCTTGGTCAGATCATGTAGATTGGTGCCTGAAATGGTCTGTTGAGGAAAGAACCACACAGATTGAGTGGACCAGCCCTGTCTGTGAAAGCATTTGTCAGTACAATAGTCAACTAATATTTTGTTTAGTTGAAGCTTTCTTAAACGAAGATATTTTTGTCGTAATTCTAATCAACTACCCAGGGCTTGAAAACGATACCAATTCACATTAAAAGTAACGTTAAGTAACGGTATTTCCGTAGAGATACTTCGATATCGGTACAATTTGGTAGCGTTACTTAGTAGCATAACATAATAATAACGTTAAAATTTTTGGTAAAAATTACCGGTATTTTTAATGTTATTGTAAAAATAGCGGTAAAAAATTATCGGTATTATTTTGTTATTTTATGCGACGTTGCCAGCCCGTCTCAAAGGCGGCCGCGGCCGGCGTGCGCGCGCGCCCCTCTCACTCTCACACGCTGTCGGCGCTGTTGCCATTTCGTTTGTAGTCTTCATATCTCTCACCGCTCACGGCAGTCGTACGCGCTTACAGAACACGGTGGACCAACCAACCAAGTATATTCTCAAGTACAAGCACAACACAGAATAGCAATGATAAGATAATATCTATTAAACGCGCAAATAGTCGTACGGCAGTCTTAGCGTCGATACAATCTGACATTCTTTTGCGATTGGACGAGAGCGACGGTAACAAAACTAATTATAACGATAAAATTATCGTTACCTTAGATTATAACGTTACGTATGTTTAACAGTAAAATGTGCCAGATATAACGTTAAATAATATAACGTTATTTATTAGTTAACGATACCTGCATCAGAAGGCTGTAACGATACCATATTTTTAACGGTATTTCAAGCCCTGCAACTACCTAACCTATTTAATCCATCTGAATTCAACACACGCTAAAGAACATCCTATATAAATCTTCATATACAGCGTGTCCGAACACTAACATCATATTTTGAACTCCGCTCGTACTGGAACGTTGATTTATATTTTGTCACGCGTGATGCAAAATTTATGGCGCCGTGCCTCGGGGGCTGACGTGAAAATGTGGCCGACGAGGGTCGAGAGAAGTTACACTTCGCTTGTAATTTGTGCAAGGTCGCGTCTTTGAAACTTCTGCATGTATTATAATTCTGGTTTATTCATTAACCGGCTTAAGCATTTACATGTCAAAATAAATGAAATGAAATTGTTTATTCTGTAAATGATATCGGAATCACTTTTACACGTCTTAATAAAACATTAAAAATAAGCTAGATGAGGTCGGCGTTTCCTATCTGATTACAGAAGAAAGACCGAAACAAACTCAAAGGTCGCAGTCTCTTTTAAAGTCCAGACTCTTGGTCAGGCCATATGAGGGACCAGCATTGGGAACACATATAATCACGCATCGGGTCCATCTATAGCTGGAGATTTATACTTCGGGTTTCGAAAAGAAAAGCCAGCTGGCATATTATGCATCGCCTTCGTGGAAAATCGTCCTACGGGAACTTACCGGGGTAAAAAGTATCCTCATATCCTAACCCAAATCATGGTGTATCCGCATCCAAATTCGTTCAGCCGTTACGGCAAAAAAATCAATTATAATATAAAAGGTCAAGCTCACGTTCTAAAGCATAATCATGCTACTAAAAGCAACTGTATGCTGCAAACGTGTTAATGTTTTGTTAAAATGGATAAGTAAGTTTTAACGGTCGTAATCATGCCTTTGGGACTTATGAGCGAGTTTCTGTATACGGGTAAATTAGGATGTAAATGGAATGTTGTGCAAGTTCGTGTCCCTGGACCCTGCTAAAAGTGATTTTCAAGAAAGTTCTTTATTTAAATAGAAATTATGAAAAGCAAGGTCGTGTTAAGTCAAGTCAAGGGTGAGGCAAGGAAGGGTTAAGCCCTTCAAATCGGAACACAGCTGCTTGGCGACAGATTTAGGAAGTAGAAAATCATTTTTGAATGTTGAGTTGGCACTGAGGAGATGATGGACAATTTGTCTTAAGAAAGTGGGTGGCTCTTTTAAAATACCGTTAATTAAATTAAGTATGCCTTATTTATAGATATTATGTGTGTGTTAGATTTCCATGTGACGTCGAAGTAGGTATGGTAGCGGTTGAAGAGCGCTAGCTTGTAGAGCAATATTGTGTGGAGGCTTAGAATAATAGATGATCAATTTATATTATATTTATTTTATATTTGACATCTTATCTCAGAGAAACGTGCACTCTTCTACGCGTCTATTTTAACACTATCGTTTGTTTCTGAATCATTGATAATAGACTTTTCTTTTGCTGTATATATATTTAATCAAAATGGAACGAACATTTTACTGAAAACACATGACAACCAAGGATGTAACAGCTCATCAATAACAAAAACCTATTAATTCTTATTTACAATCCTTACATATTAGAAAACAAAGTTTTCACCAATGGATAGAGTGGTTCTCGAAGGAGGTTTTAGTATTATATGTAATAACCGAAATCCACGCGGGTGAGGCCGCTCGCATCAGCTAGTTAATTATAAATTCGCTTGAATTATCGAATGCAACATAAGGCCTGTACGACATAAGGTCGCCTTTTGCATGTAACCTGTATACTACCTACATTTAATAATTTTAGCACCACATGAGACTTATAAAATCAAACACCATAAAGCATAGAGTTATTAAACGTATACGCGTGACATTTATGACTGGCCAGTAATGTTTATTGCTATGCCATTAGAGCGGTTAATAACTCCATAAGTTAAGAGTGCAGTGTGATTTTACACTCCATCGATAAAAGGTGAAATTCCACTGAGAAAGATATTTAAGTCCAATTGTTTCAGAATTCTCTGAAATCTTCTTCAATGAGGGACCAATGTTAGTAAATGTATCCGACTTGATGTTCCTTAGCTATAAAATACAATAATGTCACCAAAGCACTTAGTCTAGACGGCATGCGGCAGTGGAATGCTTTAGTTAGAAAATTGTAACAATTTATATCGCCGACGATAAATTTCCTATGGTTGTCGTTTTATCGGAAACCATTTAGGTATTGAAACCGGGAAATACTGAAAACATAATAAAGTGAGGAACTTAAAAAAAAAAATGGTTTTATCGTACCATTTTGGGTATCAAATGAAAGGGCTTAATGAGCACATTTCAAAAATATATATATATTATAACCCCAAAAGAATTTAAAAAAAAAATCAAAAGTAATGAAAACTAAAACCCAACTACGACTTAAAAGGTATAAACAAGACACCACAGACAGACAAATTAAAAATCCGGAGTCACACGTGTTAGCATAAATCGAACAGATTACGTGTGACTCCGGATTTTTAATTTGTCTGTCTGTGGTGTCTTGTTTATACCTTTTAAGTCGTAGTTGGGTTTTAGTTTTCATTCTCGACGCATCGACCGCGTTCGGCGCTCCGATTGGCCATTCACTGGCCTTTACTGGTGAAGGGTCAATCGGAGCGCCGAACGCAGTCGAGGCGTAAAGTCGAGAGGATTAAAAGAAACTCACATTAGCGCCTCAGGTTTCCTCACGATGTTTTCCTTCACGGATGACAGTGATGTCTAAGGTAAACTTAGAAAGTATACAGTATGCAAGGGTAAACACCGTTGTCACTCAAACCATGGGTAGTTGACTTAAATATAATAATAGAAACGTTGTGCATGAGATGCGTGGCCTTTGCCACTAGGCCATCAAGGCTCTCACAAACAGGCGCGATATCGCGGGCGCGACAAGGGTATCGCCGCCTGTTGCGCCAGTTTGCACGAGCCTTCATGACATCGCAGTATATTAAATGTAAAATTAAAGATCTAAACAAAATATTAAATAGTGGATTGTAATTGTCGGACAGATCTGAATTCGGGCAAGCAAGTCCCCAGGCATCCATAGCCTTAGGTCTCGAATAATATTTAGATCAACATACAACCTGACACTGACCTGCAAATTGCAAAAAACGTAAGAAAATTTGAATTTCGCGGGCTACCCTGAAACTTTCGCCTTAAAAGCTAGTCACAGCCACTTTATCCATTGCTATGCTCTGATGGATATGTTATGGACCAAGTAATAAATAATGACTTAGGGCGAAATAATGAATTATAATTTGAACGTCCTTATTTATCACATTGCCTCGTCATTATAAATATTAAAAAATGTCCGGTCGATTTGATTATTTCAATAGTTGTTATCATACTGCCCTCTCATATTGGGCATTTTTGAAACTGCCCGGGCATTTTTTATAATGCTCTAATAATCACTTGGTGCATAACAGATACACTAGGAATTCCACACGTAAATAAAATCGTCATTTACCATTTAAATTCTCCAGAAAATATAATACCTACCTATAGTATGGAGCGCATGCACTCTGTTACAACTGGTACACAAACGGTCGTTGTCGCCAGTACTTATTTGTTATTTGTCTCAAAGTCATCATACGTCTACGGTGCGGTTTAGCTGTAGGTCTTAAGGGTTCACGATGCACATCTGAAAAAAAGCGCATATTTCCTGTTACTATGCTGTTCAAACATACCTGAGGTGTATCGGTGTGTGTACACTTTACGAAAAGTTTATGCGCATGTGGCACTAATGAACCAGCCAGTTCATCTTCCTGCCCTCGTTTTCATAAATGACAATAAACCGTCGTCTCAAAGTTAAGCCTGGAAATAGTGTTACTCTGAAGTCAGTTGAGTAACGTCGGTCAGAGTTACCATTAGGCGTCGTTCACGACGCTAACCCATTACAAACTAAGTAACAGCACATTAGTAAGTCACGTCGTGGACCACCATTTAAATACTTATACTAGTGCTGTGACATTCTGACTACTCATTAGTAATGTGGGTTTGTAATATGTAACTTTTGGGTAGCGTTGTGGACATCAGGCTTTATACCTACTCACAATAAATTGGCGTGTTTAGAGTAGTACAGACGGTCAGCGAGCACGAGTCCATATAAATCGGTACACGACTGACGTCGACTAGATCGGCGTAACACTATTTCTAGCCGTGGTTTCTTCGTAGCCATGTCTTCTTTGTTTTTATTAAAAAAGAGAAATATGTATGGATTATGCCATCTATATTTCTCTTATTCACGTCACATTCTGTTACTCCTCAGCGTTTCCGTCACAGACCCTACTTTTAAACTATCTCTTTTAAAACCATCCCTAACGTACGCCTGTTGAGCGATAAATTATAAAGATAATTATACGATAATCAATTTTATATGAGTGGCCCAAATAATTATGAATATTATTTTTCGTACACAAATGCGTAATGAAATTATTGTAGTTTCGATAGTTGGATGTTAGCTTGTGAAAGAAGTCGTGAGAAACATTTTAGAGTTTAGACAACAAAACTTAGTAAATTACCATCGTCATAGTCTGCAGAGTCTTCGTCAGAATCTCTGCAAGAGTTTTTGTCAGGATCATCTTCACTATCTTCATCACAATCTCGGTCAGAATCTTCATCAGAATTTTCGCCAGAATATCCGTCAGAATTTTTATCGGAATATTTTTCACTGTCTTTGTTTGAATTTTCGTCAGTATCTTCTTCACTACATTCGTCAGAATCTTCATCTGAGTCTCGGTCGGAATCTTCGTCAGAATCTGTATCATCATTTTCGTCGGAACCTTCATCAGAATCTTCATTAGAATCTTCGTCAGAATCTTCGCCAGAATCGTCGTCAGAATCTTCGTCGGAATCTTCGTCAGAATCTTCGTCAAAATCTTCGTCAATATCTTCGTCAGATCCGTCGTCAGAATTTACGTCATAATTTACATCTGAATATCCGTCAGAATATTCTTCACTATCTTCGTCTGAATAATCATCGACTACTTCGTCAGAAACTTCATCAGTATCTTCGTCAGGATCTTCATCAGAATCTTCGTAAGAATTTTCGTCAGAATCTTCGTCAGAATTTACGTCTGAATAACCGTCAGAGTATTCTTCACTATCTTCGTGTGAATATTCATCGACTACTTCGTCAGAATCTTCCTCGGAGTCTTCGTCAGAATATTCATCAGAATCTTCGTCAGAATTTTCATCAGAATCTTCGTCAGAATCTTCCTCGGAATCTTCGTCAGAATTTTCGCAGGAATTTTCATCGGAATCCTCCGAGGAATCACTATCTGCGTCAGAGCAATATTCATCAGAATACTCGTAAAAAGAGTCTTCGTCGGAATCCACGTCAGAATCTTCGTACGAATCCACGTCACTATCCGCGTTATAATCTATATAAATAAAATATGTAGTATCTTTGTCAACACAATGGTGAATTTTATGACCGATACAATGATTGTGAATTTTGTGGCCAAAGTGACGATTGTGAATATGACCTCTTTGCGGTTGTATAGTTTTTCGATAACTCCGAACGCGTCCGCGAATTGCTGATAATGACAAAAGGACTAAAAATAATATAAATATAATTCTCATGTTTGAAATTATATTCGTGTGCACTTCTATTAACGGTTCGTAGTATTTGTTGTAAAAATTGTACTGATTGTTCATTTTATAGGTAAGAGTACCTATAAAATGAACAATCAGTACAATTTTTCAAGTAATTTTAAATCAAAGCGATCATTTGAATAATGATTACAAAATTAGAATTACTGAAACAATGAATCTGATTTTAAAATATTCTGGTTATAAACACGAAGGTTTAATTGTTTTCACTATAAAACACTTGTGGTATTTCAAACAACACTTTACATGTAGGTACAGTTATATTTATTATTAATAGTTAGTCACTGCATGAGGTTGATCATGTTATAATATAACCTATTTATTTATAACTTAAGAATAATAGGACTAAGTAGTCATAAATGATAATTTCCGATAACCTCCGCACGGGCGAATCCGCGGATGAAAGCTAGTTTTCTCTAATTATTTTTAACTGTAGAATATCTGCCGGATAGTAAGATGGTTTTCAGTACGTACTGAAAATTAACATAACGCCTGTATTCCTCGAAGGGTTAGGCAGCGGTGTATCTAATACACCTCAGAAAACCAGCGTCAGACAGTATCTGTCTGGCATTAATGCTGAAATGAACCTTTTTGGCGCAGCCGTGAGGCACACATTATTGTTGTAAAAACATAATTTTAATTTTTTTGTTCCACTAATGGCGCAATTTCATTGGAAGTTAACTTGTTCGGTATACAGCATACGGGGAGTCCCCGCAGGCGAGATAACAACCAATGAAAATTAACAAGTCGATACGTGTTCGTCACCGTCTGCAGGGATTCCCCGCTTTTACCGATCGTGATATCGACCACTGAAATTCATCGGTCGATATACAGCTTGCACGAGTCAAATACTTTTTCGGTTCCCAGAATGCGGACCCTGTGGCCTGTGGCACGCGTTCCAGACATCTCTCGCAACTGGCATGCGGGCCCTATCGACTTATGAAATTGCGCCATGACTGTGTCCAAATAAACGTTATTCTTTCTTCTTTCTTTTAGTTATGTGTTCCATGTCATAGAGGGCGAGCCTGTTGCCATCAATCGGGCACGAATCCAGACTCCGGGCTGCTGCTAAGTAGGTACTGAAAATAGGTTCTACAATTTTTTCCCATTGCTAAGAGTTTAACCTATTTTCCCTGAAACTGTGTAAACACGAACATACGGCTAATGTGTGCCCTAATATTTATGGTGCGTGTCTGCGCAGGAAATTAAAAGAAAGCGCGCCATATATCAACTGTCTACCTTTTTGCGCTGGCAACCCCACATCCGGTTTGGTATCCAAGTTACCAGACTAATGTTGCAAGACTTCTAGAAAATACTTTAACATCTAAATGATACCTTTTTTTTTCATAATAAAAAGCCACAGTTTAATTTTGAAAGGTACGCACGGCAACACATCAAGCTATACATTTCCAGTATAAGCTGACCTCGCATTGTATAGAAATCTTTACAATGCGAGATCAGCATAAACTAGAAATGTATAGCTTGATGTGTAGCCGTATGTACCTATAATTAACTTTGGTTTATAATTTATTTTATACTTTAAATACTTCTAATAATTTTGACATCTGAAAGAGCTCGATGTGATTTTTTATTTTCAGATATTGCAATGTAAGTAATTATTACCGAACCAATAGTAATATAATTCTCATAATGGTTTCTTTATGATTAAGAAAAAATATTGTAGGTAATGTATTTCTCATGAAAGAAATGTGAACATGAATTCGTTTATGGGTGTTAATCGGAAACCTACATTCTTTGTAATATCAGAGTTGGTAGCTGTAGTTGGATTATCGTTTGATAATACAAGGTAACAATAGGGTTACTTGTAAATGTATTTTATTTAGAATATTAATCATTTCTGAGATGTAAATCTTGAAGAAGAAGGCGTTGAGCTCTCAATTAGATATTTACATTTATTATTTTGAAACGTGGTCGCTCATAATGGGCCTGAAAGTCACCCAAAGGGCAAAGGAGAGGAGCTTTGCTTGGAGTTTCCAAATGTGATCGAATCAAATATGAAGAGACCCGTAGGTATCAACCAATCCAAAAATATTCAGGAGCCCTCCGTCCCCATAATTATGGTCCAAACCATCAAACACCCAAATGAAACAACCTACGAGCCGCAGCTCAATCCGTACGTAACCCCTGACTAATGAAATGTTTACTCCGGTCAGCTCCATTAGTTTATTTATTTACGAGCGAGTTGCCCCTGCTTCGCATGGTTTTTACAACTTTGTTGTTTATATTATGTAAGTTTAATATTAAATGTATTAATAAACACACCTTCCGGAAAAAATCTCTAAGTTATAGAGAAAACCTAATCAAAATCCGTAGCGTTGTTTGGAAGAACAACGGGGTCACACAGATAGACAAGAAAAGCGAGTTTAATTTATAATATACGGTATGTTATCTAACAAAGAGTGTTCCCGTTAACCTGGAATATTGTTTTTTTTTTACTGATAATATTTTTTTAGCATTTATGGGCGGAATATTTTTTTATTGATATGGCGGGTTAGTGGGAACGCCCTTTGTTATTTAACATACTGTATAGATACGACCCAGCGGGTCTCGCTTAATGGCAAACGACATCGGGCCCAGACGGAGATGGCGAGATGAGCTGGACACCTTCATTAGAGATTGGTCCCTGTCAGCTCTGGACAGAGACAGTTGGAAAGAGAGTAGGATGGCCTTTGCCCAACAGTGGGACAATAGCAACCGTTTTTCGCAACTAGGCGGTTTAATTAATTACTGCTGCATTTATTGGTTTTAAATTAATTCGCTGGCCGTTATCTTAAGAGGATTAAAGTCGGTGAGAGATACAAGGCTTACAGTGCAATTGGCTAGAGTATTTGTCTTTCCTAGAGCATTAGCATTCGCGAGAAATTGCAACATAAATGATTTGGGTGAGACTAAGTTTTTATTCTCTTGATTGAAGAGATTTTATTCTCTTCCCAAGTATTTGATACCGGAGAACCAGAGTTAAAAGTGGCGCGATAAATATTTATAACTGGTGTAAAAATACCAATTCTTTGCGGGAATTACGTTGCGAACTACCGTAAACAGCGAATTTTCACACCAAAAATAAAAGTCGGTTCCCAGCAATTACTTTTGCATAAAGTTACTTAGTTTGTAAATATAATGCGGAAATGACGGTTTCGTGAAGGGTCTTATTATACCCGCCTTCTTTTCAGAAGGCGGGTATAATAAGACCCTATAGGAATGAGATACGTAATGGATGGTATTATTTTGTAATGGAAAATTGCCTAGAGGTCTAGATTTATATTTATAGCATGCAGCAGCTTATAGCACTATAATTCGTTTGTGGAGATTACATTGTGAATGTTTTGTCGGCGTCTGCCCCATCGCCGGCGAGGAAGCGATGAACTATCAGCTATTTTCTCGCTCAAGAAACGTACAATAGATATACATTCCCTGTAAACAAAAGAGATGAATATATAAATAGTGGATCGCTGACTGTTTCCACTGCCGGCGAGGACTCGCTCCACTATTCTTCGCTGAGTGACAAGAGCTATCAAAGATAATACTCGCTCAGCGATACTTGCTCAGCGATGCTCGCTTGGCGGTCAGAACTCACGCCGAGAGACCAACCAGCGGTCGAGCGAGTGGTGTCAGTACCTAATCGCCCGTCGCACTCGGATACTCGCTGATAGCCCAGCGAAAAGACTATCGGAATTACCTACACACTCGCTGCTCACCAACTCGTCGTCTTTCAGTTGCTAGGTATACTTGCTACTCGTTAATCGCCGGCGGTGGAACAACTGCCTAACTTAAGCATGTGTGTAATAAGAGGAAAACAGCGAGAATTGACTGCTTATTATTCTAAGCAAGGTGTTCCTTTGAAGGAACTTGATTAAAGTTAGCTATCCGTCTGACGAGGTAGTGAGGACGTGACGTCAGAAGTTAGCAGGCTTGTAAAAGGCATAAAAAGGGAAAATATAAAGTCGGAGTGAAGTAATTAAGAAGGTGGCGAGTTAATGCAATTAACTGGGTACAAATCCGTACTCCGGGCTGTTATAAAGAAATTCCTTAATGAATTTCCTTAAAGAAAACTCCAATATCTTTGTGGCGGCATCTATATCGCCACATGCGAACTACGCATCAGAAACCTGAAGTCACACAAAAATCCTGACGTCACTTATAATCCTGCATCACGCAATTAGAATTTACCGCGTATTGGACATTTTTATACATAAGATTCCAACATCAATCGTTGGGCAGTTCCCCGCCAGACACAACACCCGTCTGGTCGGAGGATCCACCCTTTTCTATAGAGGATGAGTGATCTTTAAACCGTGTTCCTCATACCTCTAAACCTTAATCAAAAAACTCTGCTTATTCTTGCTGTCTGGCTAATATTTTACGACATAAAATAAACCTCATAAAAATTCTAGATAGAAATAAAACCTTTACAAACCTCATAATGTGTTTACATCAAATTAAATGCTTTAGATGCCCGTAAAAGCGAAAAGCTATTAAGTGGACCCTTGAACCTAATACCAGACTTAAATACAGGCTGTAAGGGTAAACACTCTTGTCATTCAAACCTTGGGTAGGTGACTTAAATATAAAAATAAATGACCGAACACAGCAAAAAAAAAAACGTCATTTTCATTAAAAGATTTTAAAAAGTTTCTATCCGACACCGTGCTCTCTAGCGAAACAGCCGACTGACTGAGGGAGGGGTCGCGCTCGCGGCCGGTCAGGTCACATCCCGCACCCCCCGCCCGTGTTGAGACGCAGGTTCGTTGCCCTAGCGCATAGGGCAACGAACTTGCGTCTCTTGTGGTAAAATGTAGATTAAAAAAAAGAAAAAAAAAGTTGTAATTTTCCATTGGTTTTACGTTCTATAAATGAAACCGAACCACTGGTTTCAAGGATAACGGTGTTTACCCTAACACCCTGTATTATTTAACTCTAACTCCACCCCGTGGTTTCACCCGCATAAGTGTCGATCCCGTAGGAATATCGGGATAAAAGTACCCTGAGTCCTAACCCAGATCATGGTCTACCCATGCACCAAATTTCATCTATATCTGTTTAGCCGTTTTGGCGTGAAAGCGTAACAAAAAAATTAACTCACTTTTGCATTTATATTATTCGTTTGGATAGTTAGGACATAACATCACGTCTGTATTCCTCGAAGGGTTGCGCACAGGCATACCTAATAGTACATCCACATTTCGCCAGTTATGTGTCGTGATGCGAGCCTATTGCCATGAACCGGGCACAAATTCAGACTTCGGGCTACTACTGAGGAATTCCACATGGAAAAGCTTAATAACACTTTGCCCGACCCGGGAATCAAACCCAGGACCTCATGCTCAGCAGTGGCGCTTGCGACCACTAGACCAACGAGGCAGATAAAACTTTTACAGACCTCGTATTGTACACAGAATTAAATGTTTTAGATGCCAATAAAAGCGAAGGCTATCAAGCCCTTGCACCTATTACCACAGTATAATAAAGTAACAGTATTATGTCTTGGCAATGACCTTAAAATAATTACCTACGGCCGCTCGGTGGATAAAACTTCCGCGTCCGTTCGTAAAGAACTGCCGCGCATTCAATACTGTTGCCCTATTGCATACACTGAGATTTTGATGCGCGTCGTTTCGGCCGTTTTCTATGAAGATAAAATACTGTTATTTATATATACTGTGCTATTACTATACTTTAAGCGAGTGAACTTATTTCTAATAGATTCAATGTTTAATGGTGTTCAAAAGTTTTTCATTGTTAATATCGATAGCTCTTTGAAACTTTTCTTTCTTTGAAAATCGTTAAAATTTGATCGCTGAATTTGAAAAGTTTGAGGTTTTATGATCGAAGTTTCTAAAGCTTTAAATAGTTGATTGAATGTAAGTATTGTAAGTAACTTATCTAATGTTACGATCTAAGAGAAACTTTTTGATTAGATTGTTTACATTTCTATATATTTTTACATTTCTCATGTTGGTTGAATATAATGGAAATACATACAATCTTTTTATTGCGTTTTTTTATCTAGAATTTCTCAGTAGCTGCCCGGAGTCTGTATTTGTGCCCGGTTGATAGCAATAGGCTCGCCCCTATTACATCAGACTAAAGGCTCTTACATACTGGCGCGACTCAACGCGCGACGCGACGCCGCCGCATTGTTCGCCGTGAAGTTTTCTCAGAAATTGTTTTGTTAAAATTCGCGTCGCGCGACGAATCGCGCCAGTATGTAAGAGCCTTTAAACATAACTGGCGAAATGTGGCTGTGGTTATACCTACTATATAGGGTATACCTCTGCCTAATAAAAAGGCGAGTGCGGTGCTCATTCTCTTATGTGGTGGTGTTAATTTTATTAAAGTTAAGATTACTCATCCCTTTCCAAATATTTATGTACGTCTCATACCAATCAGAGCAGTGGTGGCCCAGTGGTAACGGCCGCGACTTACGAGTTATAGGTCGTGGGTTCGAACCCTGATAGGCGCTTTACTTTGTGTAAATTATTTGATCACCACTGCTCTCAAAACGGTGAAAGAAAACATCGTTAGTAAACCGGCATGTCTTAGAACCAAAAATTCGAAGACAATTGTGACATGTACCAACCCGCACTGGGCCCGCGTGGTGGATTACGGCCCACTCCCTCTCACCGAGAGGAGGCCTGTGTCCCAGCAGTGGGAACATTGTAGGCTTATGCATACCAATCGTTGCTCTATAATCAAATAGAATTATTTAATTAAGGGAAGTCTTAATTAAAACTTGAACGAAAAGATCAGCAGGTACAAATTAATTTCTTGATCTATGTAGATTAAACCTAATATTTATTAAAATGTTCTCAGCTGAATAAGATATTTTGATAAGGTACCTTTGCAATTAGATTAACTAAATAAATTAGATAATACATAATCCTATCGGTGATTATTATTTAAACACAAGGATAATACCTAGTAGGCAAAGAGGTACTTATCAATGTGCATATCATTTGAAAACATTACGAACAGTGTTTATAGATATTTTCAATCATGATTTTCATCCCTGAATATAGATCATCATCATATCAGTCGAAAGACGTCCACCGCCTGGACATAAGCCTCCCCCAAGCGTCGCCAAATTGACCGTTCCTGTGTTTCTCTCATCCAGCGGATTCCTGCGGTCTTCACAAGGTCATGGGTCCACCTTGTGGGAGGCCTTCCAACGCAAATATACCTAAATCACTCCAATCGACAAATCAAATAGACAAACACATTCAAACATTTTAACCTATTTGTAAGCAAATTGAGTCGCACATCAAATTATGCAACATAACTAAGTAAACACCGATAATCTAAATCAGATAGGTTCGATACATATTGCCAATATCGACTACTTTATGTAAACATGGCTTAGAATTCTGCTCAAATATTTGCCTCAATTCTATCTCAATTTCTGATTGTCGTGCAAAATGAACCAATCTATGAATGAAGATCTATTCAGAACAGAGGTAAGCCCTAGGAATTGGCATGACAATTTTAGCATTGTCTTAGATAAAATCCTTCGATTAACAAAATATAGTAAAAGCTGTATAGTTATGGCTGTGCGTATAATTAACTTAAATGACTAAATAGCAGACTGTTTAAAATTCACTTGAACAAGTGAATTAAAAAAAAAGAACTATTATCAATTAGCCAAAATTAAATTATTATCATTTAGCCATTGCTAAATAATAATCATTTTAATCGTTCTCTTTTTGAACATAACTGTTGTGTCAATCATTTTGCATACTTTAATCTTAAGCAAAACATGTATGATCTCATCCTAAATCATGTAACATCTTAGTACAAAATGTTTTAGGAAAATAAATAAGTAAATGTTGTCGATAATTTAGCTGTCGTGATGCGAATTAGGATAGGCTTATGTTCAGCAATGGATTATGATACGCTTAGGCTCAGTTGGTTTATCGATGTGCAGCAGATGTGGAACCGTGTTTTTTTAGGCATTCATCGAAGCTCGTTTTTAACAGACTTTTACTGAGAATAATTTTTATTTTTAAAGATTTTTTGCTCACAACTGTGAGGTTTGTGGAGAAAGACGTGACTTTCACTAGAAGGCTTCAAATTCTTTGCACTAGCGACTTGTGCGACTGTTTTTTTTTTTAACATTCAAGCAGATTCTCCTATCTGGGGGCACGGTAAGCCTGTCCCGATCGCATCTACATGAGAAATATTTAACTAAATTAATGAATAATTAACTATTTCAGAAAAGTAATGAACAGTAAATCAATTTTTCACCTCCAAGCCACATATTTTGACTAAGGTGTAGAGTTTGTGAAGTTAGGGCTTGTAGAGTTAGGGCGTGTAGAGTTAGAAGCTTGGATCTGCTAACTTGTTGACAGTGCGAGCCTTAAGGACTCGTCTTGGCAAAATTTTACATAAAAATGTTTTTGGTGGGACTTTTATTTCCAAACACTGAATAATCCTAGCTTCCAACCATTTAAAAGCCCACAATTTCTGATACTACCCACGACAACATTTCTTGCTGCCTATTGGCTGTTCCTCGCCAACTATCTAACTCCTACAAAACTTTAGGTAGCTATGTCGGAATTCATAAAGTTAATTATCAAAACCCTTCAAGGCGTTAATTAACGGCGTGATTAACAAAACTGTTAGTCAATTAGATAAGTTATAGTTAGCCGGACCTTCGTCAAGATAGTTAGCGAACTCTCATTAAATAGTTTTAGGCATAACAAGCTACCTCCATCTTCCTTTTGGAGAAAATTATTTGGATTTTTCACATAACATAACATCACGCCTCGTTTCCCCGAATGGTTAGGCAGAGATGTACCTGTAATACACCCACATTTTGCCAGTTATATTTGTTTGGAATTTTTGTGTACACACGGCTACACATCAAGCTATACATTTCCAGTATAAGCTGACCTCGCATTGTACAGAAATCCGACACAATGCGAGATCAGCATAAACTGGAAATGTATAGCTTGATGTGTAGCCGTGTGTACATTAAATTACATTTGTAGCTACAATACCATGCGTTATTCCCAAGGAAGTAAACACAAACTATAAAACGAAGAGAGAACCTTTAATAATGTAAATTTAGCTTTTTGGTAGGTACAGTAAGCCACTCCTCGCTGGTAACACTTTGACTTAGAGCCAGAGACAACTGGCGTTCCACCCACTGTACTAATTTAAATCCTTAAATATTATAAAACAAAGTCCTCCGCCGCATCTGTCTGTCGTCCTGTTCGCGATAAACTCAAAAACTCAAAAACTGCACAGATTTTCATGCTGTTTTCACCAATGGATAGAGTGGTTCTCGAGTAAGGTTTTAGTATATAATAACACTTTGCCCGCGGCTTCGCCCGCGTGGGTGTCGCCACGCGGGCGAAGCCGCGGGCAAAGTGTTAGTTATACATATATAATTTGTGGAAGCTTGTAAATGGCAATTGTATGTACATAACTACTTTAAAGATAATGAGATAAGACTGTAAGCTTTCTGAAGAATAAATAAATAAATAAATAATTTCTTCATAGAAACTATGTAACAACGTTTCTCTACATATGGCTATATTTTATACTTTATATTGATTAAGGACCAATAAATATAAAAGATCTTGTAAAATAGCACACATTTCCCTTAAAATTCGGCTAAAATCTAAGCATATTTCCTTCACATTTTTCGTCTGCCCCAAATTCTATTCGCTATTCCTTTTATGAGATTCCTTCCGTAAATTTCATGTGATCCTCGATAATTTACTTCTGTAGACCCGAGATTGATACAATTATTATACTTACGTACAACAAAATATTTGCGTACGATACGTTTTAGAGGAACTTACGTTCAGTACGAAACGATAGATAGCATTGAAAATGTGCGTTCATTCATTTCAATTTTACGAATGTATTTGGTTATATGACTTTACAAGTTATTGCGTTTGCGTAAAGATCATTTTCACTTAAAGCAGTAACAAAGATTGGTGATCTTAAAGGCGCACTCAGTTCGGACGGTGATCGGTTGATTTAAGTTTATGTGTTTAATACTTTAATATTAAAGTTGCATATAACTAAGAAATCCCGATGTTTTGTCAACTCGTAAAAACCGTGTGATGCAGGAACGGGTCGCTAGTTAATGATAAATGTTAAGTGCTTTTCTTAAACTTCTGCATTCAAAAGATTATGGTATAAAATTTATACTTATACCTATGTTAAAATAACTGAACTGAAAAATGGGTAACTTACGAAATATATTTTGTTCACCTCAATGATATTATATTAACAGATATGTTATAAGCGCGCAATCGTGAAGACTCGAAAACATTGCAATTGTAACGTTTTTACTTGTAGTGAAATGTAAAATGAATGAAACGTGGCTAAGTGTGCCGCTGCTGCGCGGAACACTTTTTTCGGTTGTTTTGTGAGTGTATAACATATCTGTTAATATAATATCATTGGTTCGCCTACCACCATAGCAACTTGTTGTACTGACATTTATTATTCTCCATAAATAACCTCATAACACCTGACGCCACATACGCGATAATATTCTGAACTAGTTCGTTAATTCTGAGTGAACTATGTATTTAGTTCATTCGTTCTTTTGGAGCGATCCATAATGAGCTGTCAGAAACTCCCGCTTACTCTAATTATTATAGGTCTTTTCGTGGCTTGATTAGATACGTCAAGAACTTATTTGTATGTAGAAATTCGTTAATAGCATCATAATATCACGCATTTTTTCCTCGAAAGGTTAAGATGTAAGTATGTACCTATAGTATTAGGTACTTACACCCACATTTCGCCACTTGTGTTTAAAGTCCCATGTAATAGGGGGCTGCCTATAGCCATCAACCGGGCTCATCATCTGCCTAGCCTTTTCCCAACTATGTTGGGGTTGGCTTCCAGTCTAACTGGATGCAGCTGAATACCAGTATTTTACATGGAGCGACTGCCTATCTGACCTCCACAACCCAGTAACTGGGTAATACGATACCCCCTTGGTAAGACTGGTTGTCAGACTTTCGGGCTTCTGACGACCCGTAACGACTGTCAAAGATCCACAAATGATAGCCGGGACCAACGGCTTAGCGTGCTTTCCGAGGCACGGAGGAGTCTCGATATGTAAAGATGGTCACCCATCCACGGACTAACCCCGGCAACCGTAGCTTAACCTGACAGATCGATCCGTGCAGCTGTTATTACTTAGCCACGAGCTCCTCTATCAACCAATAGCCATCAACCGGGTTCCGGGCAAAAAATCCTGTTAGAAAAACCAATAAACACTTTTCCTAACCTGGGAATCGAAATCAAGGACCTCATGCTCTGTCATAGCGCTTGTGACCACTAGAACAATGAGGCAAATACGTTAAAGGCAAAGCAAAAATGTCTCACTAAAGTAATGGACATTGCTTCAATTGCATAATCTATCAGAAATTGCGGCCTACATGCTTTAGTATTGGACAGTGGGATTTGGTTATGCAATGATTGTGGTTGAATTCCCGCATAGTGACAAATATTTGATGCTGCCTGCATGGACACAAATATTTGATGCTTCTGATACTGTGGACAGTATCCGTTATATAATTGAGATTGCAAATGCGGGAATGTAATTGTGTGATTTATTATAAACACGGATGACATAAAGAAGATACTTCCGCCATCAATCAGGGCATCATTCTTGTGACAGGTCACGCGACTAAGATAATTATGTCAAGTCGCTGAACACTCGATATAAGTTAATGGAAGGTTAGTATTTAATGACAGCTTCAAAAATTTAAAGTTGACAATTTAATTAAATGGAAAGTTGACAAAGGGTGTCAATTTGATTAACAATTATTATTAATTTCCCTCACTGCATAAAGGTAATTTTTCGACCGTTCGTGAAATTAGCCTATTCGGGAATTCTTAATTTCGGTTTATATTTCGGTTTCGGTATCGGTTGTCATGGTATGGGCACGTGATGCGAAGGAATGAGGAAAATGCTGTGAGGAAAGTTTTGGGTATGAATGTCGATGGCTATAAGAGTAGGGGAAGACCAAAGAAACGATGGATGGACTGTGTGAAAGATGATATGGCTAGAAAGGGGGTGACTATCGAGATGACGGCTAATAGAGAAGTATGGAAGAAAGGGACATGTTGCGCCGACCCCAAATAAATTGGGATAAGGGCAGGAGAATGATGATGATGGGAATTCTTAATTTGGACAATACACACATAAATTATAGCTGTGGCAATGTAAAGTGTGTAGGATACTTTAGGTCCTGCTTATTTCATAATAAGCTTGTTCTTGCTCTTGTTAGCGCGGGGATAAAAAGAGTGGATTGTATGAAATAGCCAATGGTTTAATGCCGTCAGATCTTTATAAATACTATAGTAATACATACCTTAATCTAATAATACATTATCTGAAAATCCTTTTATAGGAAAAGAAGCAGTAGTTTTTTTCACTAAAACCTTTGTCATAACCCAATACTTTAATATGTAATTCAATTATGTGCAAGGGTACGTGCGAGAACTCTGGGTTATGTTGGGTACACTTGAGGTTGAGGTGGAACCCCGCAGACACGGGAACAATGCACAACAGGATCGATGGCGCGGCAAGATTTAATGAGATCCATCAAGTTAGGGCTGTCGCAATAGCATAATAGAAAAACGAGCGAGCCGTACCTACAGTATAGTCGCATATCGAAAATGGGTTGGTCCCATCTGACGGCCAATTAACGCCCGCGCGCACTCATTGGTCAAATCAAATCGCGCGCGCATGCCCGGCTTCCTGTTACACACTTCCGTCTCTTTTCACGAAATCATTCCCACAGATTGCAGGAAAGTCATTAAACACAGTTTTTTTAACGATTTTAGTACACCAAAACTAATAGTCAAACGATTGGTACGGCACCATTTTATTGGCAAGCTGTGAACAGTTTCACACTCACGTGTGTCGTGTTGGAATCTGAATCAACCAGCCGTGCGCTAGTGACGTCATAAAATTACTCATCCGTGTTCAATGTGTGGTGACAATGCCTCATATACTTTGCGAGCGATGCTAAATACACATGTATTTATCCGGCTAGTGCTGAGAACATAGCTGCTACTCTATAGGGAAATCACATATTAAAGAAAACTTTAATGATATCTGGCAGGTGGCATCCCTATGTCCAATAGAAGGCCGATGGGTCACACTCTGCATTTTTAACGAGGAACGTGACAAAGTTATTCGAGGGCCCAAGATAATGACTTTGTACGCCACACTGGACTACAATGGCGCGGTTTTTTCACAATACCTAAAAATCTTTAAATTAGACGAGTCTTTTGATCTTGAATTTTCATTAGAAAGACTTGACTGAAGGAGCAAACGATGTCTGTAAAAGCTTGCACAATTGTGGTTCTGCCGCTTCAGCAAATGAATAAGTACCTGTTTGGGAAAATCAAGAGATTTTTGTTGGAATCTAGGCATAGGCAGGAGTTGTGTTTGTACATTCACTCACGTTGGTCATTGGGAAATATCTATAGAGTCCTTAGGACATTAATAGTTAGGACCGATGCCAGCCAGGGTTGCGGGTTAGTCCGAAAGGGATACCGGGACCTTGGCAACAGGCAACTGAAGGAACACGGGTGGGTTTTAGTCAGTAAAAGTCTGACACGCCCTTCCGCTCCACCCAGAGCGGGAGAAGTCATTGGATGATTTCACACCCTCAAAAAAAAAAAAAAAAAAAAGGACATTAATAGTACTAGCCTAATATTGTCCCACTGCAAGGCAAAGATCTCTTCTTATACAAAGAAGGCATGTTGGCGATTTCAGAGATTAAACTTATGCTAGAAATAATCTTAATAACTAACCGCCTTGCCACGGGATGGGCGGGCGGTACGGCGGGCGTGGCATGACTACATTTCTATTCATTTGTTTTAGTCGCAAGACGCTTCGCCGTTCGCACCGCGCGAAAATTCGCTGCAGCGAATGTCCCGTGGCCAAGCGGTAAAGGACTATGTACATGACCATTAAGGGTCTACATTTCCTCAAGATTTTTCCTTCATCGTTAACATAATGTACATGTACAATGTACACGAACAATTATTGTTTTTGTTTTCACGTTTTTTTAAAAGAATTTCATAAAAAAGGTGGATTCTACAAAAAGTTTCAGACTTCTAAATCAATTTTCGAACGCAAACTCAACTGAACTTTCAAAAATGTCAGAAGGCAAAGTCGAATCTATCAGGGCAGAAAAAAATATTGATGATACAATAAAGCTTGGGTCCCAAGAGACTGTAGTTTTGGGGGACAAACTTTATTATCTTGAAGTACGTTATTTGATGTTATTCGTGGGACGTGGACGGCATTGGACGGTTTGGAACGTGTCTGTCACTGTCCCAAGTTTCAAGTGCTTTAGATTATGTTCAGTTTAATATTTGGATTGGACGACGTTTACTTTGGCGGAGATTGATAAGTTTCTCCATTTCTTGGTTGATTTGAGAATTTAATTGAAATTCTCTTTGAATTATTACGTACTAGATAATTTTGATAGAGTTGCGGTTTTCCAGTTTATCAAAATGTTTAATAGGTAATGGAATGCCTTGAAATTTTGGGAGTCATTAATCAGTAATTTTTTTCGTCTATAAAATACCTTACAAATATATCCCAGTCAGCGTCTGTCAAACGAGAATTTTGCAATATTTTGTTCCACAAAAAAAATCTTCAGAATCGTAAATGCTACAATTCCAAACCCCTATCTGGACAAAATGTTTCCACTGTGCAATTTCCGACTCGAGGGTAAATTTTTGATTACAATACAAACCACATTGTGTAGCCAATATCGCTTGAAAATCTATTCAATTCGTTAAAAGGTCCCGATATGTATTGTTACATATTTAGAATCCACTTCGAAATACAAAAAGGTTTTAGTATTTTTTTTGTCAAGTAGCTTATTAGGCAGGTTTTTTTTTTGGTTCCTTTTAGAATTTATTTTAGCAAAAGGTTGCTTTTACAACTTGATTTGGAAATTCAAATGATTTGGCTCGTAAGTGTCCTTATTTTTCCTGCGTACCTACTTCTTGTTGTTGAATTTCTAATAATTTTATTATAATTGGAAATACTGTATTGAAAAGCAGCTGTAACCACTTTGTATATTTTTTATTGTATTATATTTTAAAAACCATCGTTTATTGTTTTTTGCCTCGAAGCCAGTCAAAGACTGTTCCAGAACATACTACCAAAACAAAAAAGTTCCACTCTGTTCTTCAATTTTTTTTTAAATTGTGGTCATATCTGTGCCATTTAAATGAAATTTTTAATTATTTATTTATTTATCTTTTTATAAATGTCGGGTCTGTTGTGTGACTACGTTGTTCTTCTAAACCACGCAACAGATTTTAATGCGGTTTTCATTATCACTTAGACAATTTATTCCGGAAGGTTTATGTTTATTACTTACTTATAATAAAGAAATCTCGAAACTTTGTCAATTCGTAAAAAGTACACTCCTGCCTAACCCTTCGGGGAAACAAGGCGTGGTGTCATGATATGTTATCGACTGAAGAGAGGGGTTAAGAGTACAATTGAATATACAATGAGATATAAATTCATATAAATGAGCTCATCAGAACCTGAAGACGCGTTGAATAGATCTTAATACTATATTATTTGACGCCGGAATTATTAATAGTAGTAAGATAGGAATTGTTATGAACATTCTATGCACGCAAGGTTGTCTATTCAAAAGCCAACATTAAAAAATATTTGCTATCGTAAGCAGTGACTATAAAAAATGATATATGAAAGACACAATTCAAGAATAAGAATCCGAGAAAATCCTCGAAAGATCATTATCGTAACTAGTGAGCTATAACCCATGTCCCTTCTGTGCAATTCATTCCAAATGCTACTAAAACTAGAAGAAAGAATAGCCTATGAGAATAAAATTCGTCTATAAAATCGACAGTGAAATAAATGCTCGTAGCTTTTTGTCAATTCAAATTCTTTTGAATAAAAGTCTAGTAGCAAATGTAGATGAGTGTTCAGAGATCAAAGAATTAGCTCAATTTCTTTTTCTTGTAGAAATAAATAAATAAAAGATAAAACCAAGAAGACTATCTACTGCAGTACTCCAAGTAAGTTTATTAAGTGAGAGTCTCTTGATATTAATTTCGTAAAAGAAAATGTCTGCAACAATAATTGTATTTTTTTAATTAACTTACTTATTCTTAAATTGTGTTATTTAGATCTTTATTTGTAAAAAGCTGTAAACCCTGGGGCACGATTGTAGTATGGTATTGTGTAAATTCTTATTTATAAGAAAGATGGTTGTTATGTTGTCAATGAAAAAAAACAATTATTGTTGATTTTGAAAGTGAACTTTACGTTATATGGTTCAGTATAACCTAACCTAACCTAACCTAAACATGTAATGCCATGTTTCGAATATTATTAAAAAGACAACCATAAGGAAATTCGATAAGCCGCCAAGCGGTCTATAAGTTATCGCCACGGAACAGAGAGAGACATAAGACATTACACGTGGTTACAGCTCGTGATATAACACGAGAATTTAACCACACAAATTTATTTCTAAAAATAAACCTAATCCGACCCTAACTCAATTACTTACGGGAATCGAGGTTAATCCCAATTAGCTCTAGTTACAAAAGGCCTGTATACCAGCCCAGTAATATGACTACAGTTAAGTCAGTCCAGCGCTGACTTGCAACTGGGGTAGTGTAGACACTAGTTTCAACCGAGTCCAGTGCTGACTTCGCGCCCTCAAGTCAGTCCAGTTGACTAACCTACCCGTCTATTTTCGGGTTCATAGCTTCCCCTCGCCTGACTAACTAACTTGCTGCCAATCTCGTCTACATGAACCCACTGACTGTGTCCGAAATTCCGAGTCACTGGGTCCAGCCACTGCCATCGTATGAACCAAATTGGTAAATCAGATACAACGACAAACATGAACTATAATAACCAAAGCCCAAATAATCATCAGGATTGACCTTTGCGGGCCGTTGAAAATAAAAGGTTCTCATTCTGCCCCTGAGACTTCAGAGAAAATCCTTTTTCCGAAGAAAACCAACCGAATCCAACAACTATCGAAATATCTATTTGGTGGAGGCAATAAAAAAATTCCTCCCTCGCTTTTTGGCTGTCTCAAATATTTGTCTTATCCTATGCCAAAATGTTCGGGATAATAGGACCCAATATGCTCACTGCATAAGCGGTATGGTATGATTTTATTTGCCCGCGTATTGCTCCGGATGATGGTACTGAGCTACTTTCGAGGGTTCTTTGAATAAATAATCTTCCGCACTGTTTTATTTCTACTCTTTTTTAATAATAATGTATAATTTTTTTTTTTTTTCAAAAATAAACAGGTCTAACAACTCTTCAAAGACAAACATGAAAAAAATTTGAAAGCGTCTCATGTTAGTCGGTAATGAGGGTGTACTATTAAATGTACCTCTGTCTAATCCTTGGGCAAAACAGGTTTTTGGGTGTATATTACATCTAATGACTTTCTCTTCATGTTCCTTTCTTTAATACCTTCAGCGCCTTCGACGGCTTTTTTTCCTAAAACAAGCCACTAAAACAAAAACATCACAATCACTTTTGTTGCTCCGAAGTCTACCTACAATATTGCGTTCTATGCACTTAACACTTAATCCAACTCATCTAAACCTCTGAAACTCTTACACTTGTGCCGAGAAATCCACTTGACAATTTCAGGAAGGCTGTACTGAATTAATGATCTCACAATAACTACTAATGGCACTATTACTGTCACCAAGCCTACAGGTGAATATTAATTGCTAATCCGTTGCTAACCTAAAACTTAGATGCCTAGGGTAGTAACCCAGTAGTGACATATTGGATTATAGATATATACTAGATTAATGAAGGATCGACACCTTGGACTGAGACCTGATGATGTTGTAGCACCTGAATATGAATATTCAGAATTTACGGTAGGGTGTTTTTTTTTTTTTTGGTAGTTATTTTGGCGTGTGCTAGCTGACTTATGACTAATAATTAGATTTGTGTTTTGTGTTGCGTAATGTAAATGATTTTGCATACTGAACAAAAAGCTGTATGCTGCTGGGGAGTTTGTTGCGGCACTTCTTCTTCCCAGCTAAAGCACTAGGAAGTGGTAAAGGGTGGGCGTTTTGGGGGACTGCTTTATGTTATTTTGACGTTCGAAAAGTGATGATTCTCAGCCATGGGCGTACCCAGGGGGGGGAGGGGTGGCAGGGGGGGCAGCGGCCCCCCACTGGAAATCTAGACACTGGCAAAATGCACGGTGCAATTGCCAAAAAACCGCGCGCGACGATGGCACACTACACTACATATACCTAATATTTCACTCATGTATTTGTGTAGTGTGTATGACAAAACAGCCGCGGACGATCCGACCTAAAAAATCTGACTTGCCCCCCCC
Source organism: Lithophane semibrunnea (assembly GCA_947363905.1). Taxonomy (NCBI): domain Eukaryota; kingdom Metazoa; phylum Arthropoda; class Insecta; order Lepidoptera; family Noctuidae; genus Lithophane; species Lithophane semibrunnea. The sequence goes on from OX376193.1 coordinate 14,609,278, forward strand.
TAGGCCAGAAACTCGGTACGCCCATGTTCTCAGCCTAGTTTGAATAAATGACTTTTGATTTTGATTTTGTTAGGTACTTTCTGGATAATTTCAAGAAAATTCTGTAACACACGCACAAAACCAAGGCCTTCCATTTTAATAGACGAACATTAATTGTAAATTATGTTTAAAGAGCGGTAAACTGGCACTTTGCGAATTTTTCATCGTGCGAATTTACACCTACGCCATTAAAACATATATCTTGATTTTAACAACTCAACAATATTCATTGTGTTATTTACGTTGTTGAGTAGAGGAACCTTCCAAACAACAGCAATGGATTAGGAATTATAGAGCCACGAGGAACAGGGTGTAAAGTTCACTCATCCTCCATATAAAAAGGAGGACCCAACCAGGTGGGTTTTTGGGGTTTGGTGTGACCAATTACCTGTTATGGTTGTCCAAGGACCCAGTTCCTAACGCATTAGCCGTATCCTTAAATAATTTCAATTTTCTTTGTTACAGACATAACTCAAAGTCAAATGCTATGCCGCGGCGTGTCGGGTCACAAAGTTGGCGGGTTTCGAGCGCACGCGCCACGTATCTCGTTCACCAGTAAGGATGAGCCGGACCCACACGAACTGCGGCGGAAATCCGCGAGCAGCCGCCTTGGAAGCTCGCCTAGGAGTAGTATCGCTAGTGAGGATCGAGCTGATGGTATTGCACTTAGGTAAGTACCTTCCTTTTAGTTTTAGAATATGATTTACTCGTTATGGGTTTTTTACGAAACTGTTCTTACAAATGAAGACTGAATGATGTTCTTATGATTCACCAAATATATACTTCATAACTTGAACCCATACAGGAAGACAAATAGCAGAAGCAAATCAATTTTAAATAAAAAGATGAGTCACTGAACGCTTAAGCAATGGAAAATGCTATTTATTCTAGGGTTAACACAACTAGCTAGGTACTGTAACGCCTGAGGGGCGTTATTTGGATATGTGAGGGTGTGTGGTGGAGGTTTTCCAAGGATTTATTAATTAGAAGACACGTTTATACATATGGAGGGTCCGGGCTGATCCTCACAACATAAAAAACACACACCTGTCAATATTTAAATACCGACTGCTGGAGCGTTCGCAAGTCAAGGCTGCAGTTCTACCAGCCAGCCCAACGTGGGGTTGCATAATCGCATAAAACCTCTACAGTACTTACCATAGAAAGGTACTTAGGTACGTATCATTTTGAACTCGCTAAACTCAAAAAATTTCTAATTTTTTAACATGTTTAAAAGATGCGTATTACATGAGAAGTTTTGTTTTTTTATAAGTAATACAGGGTTACTCTACACCAACTGCAGCAAATACATTCACATAGTTCTACATAGCGCATATTCTTTTAAAAAGAAGTTTCTCTAAAAATTGCGGAGCATTTGCCTTGGGAGTGCACTGCAAATATTACTAGGGAATCCCTTGGCGCAATCGTAACTGCTCCATTCAAAGTGGATAGAATAGCGTCTGATACGTCATTGTATAGAAAATTTATGTGGATGCATTAGATGGAACTTGTTTAATCGACCGTGGTAACAGCATATCTTTTCTAAGCTATGTTGGGGTCGGAACCTCATTTTAATTGCTGGTAAAAATGTAAGTTTTATTACATAATAGTTAAACTCCCAACTGTACCGATAGTTCTATGGCCAAAGCTATGTTGGTCTTTAAGCTTTCGACTGTTAGCTGTGCTTCCGAAACTATATCTGGGTGGGTTACTGTATTGGCTAGATTGGGTTCTTTTACCCCCAAACTCAATGCTAATTTCATAATCATAATCATTATCACTATCATAATTATTATCATAATCATAATCATTATCATAATCATAGTTATTATCATAATCATTATCATTATCATTATTGTAGCGTCACCAGTCGTTATGAACTAATTAAAGTGCAGTAAATAAATACGTACTCGAAAATATATATTATATATTATTAAGTTGTAGTGTTCGTAATGTCACGGACGTACAGATTTTATTGTATCTATACATTATGTCAATAACAAGTGCGTGAGTCATCGACCGCTAGCAGCGGCGGCCGCGCAGCGAGCGAGCGGGACCCCTCCCTCTTCCTCGCGCCTCACCGGCTCGCCAGTCCGTTGGATGCCGCTGGGCTAACAACACGTTTCCGCTTTCGCAGTCTTATGCATCTCGCGCGCTTGTTACCAACGCTTATATATGTACTCTGCTTATCTGCCTTCTTCTCGTGCTTGTATAAATGTGAATGTGCTTCTTCTTGTGTAGACTTTCACCTTCCATTCTTCAAACTGTTATATGTGTTTTGTGTGTGGACTTTGGAGTATTATACCAAGTTAGTGAGATTACCGGCTTTCATTCATCTCCCGTACGTACACACTTCATTGGTGACCCCAGAAGAACACCATGCCACAAGGAGACGATGATAAAGGTCAAAGTAAGGACGCCCCGAGCTACGATGTATATCGCGTCGGTGTGCGGGTACCCCCATTTTATCCGGAAAAACCGGCGTTGTGGTTTGCGCAGCTAGAGAGCCAGTTCGTGCTCGCAAACATCACGGCCGACGCCACGAAATTCCATCATGCTATTGGAAGCCTGGACCCCATTTACGCATCCGAGGTGGAAGATATTATCACGGCACCTGCAGCGCCGAACAAGTACGAGCGGCTAAAAAGCGAGCTAGTGAAGAGATTATCTGCGTCGAGAGAAAAGAAAGTGCAGCAGCTCCTTACTCATGAAGAGCTTGGCGACCGCAAACCCTCGCAGTTCTTGCGACACTTGCGCCACCTGGCGGGACCGAGCGTACCAGAGGAGTTTGTACGGACTATATGGACCAGCCGTCTGCCGAGCAGTACGCAGACTATTATTGCCTCGCAAGCTAAGGCGAGCCTGGAGGAGGTGGCTGAGCTGGCTGACCGCATACAGGATGTAGTGCCAGCAACCCCGCAAGTAGCAGCGACAACAGGTCAGATGGCGACACCAGGGAGCAGCGTGGACCAAATGAGTGGTCAAATCGCTGAACTCACGCGACAAGTGCAAGCCCTCACGTCGCAGGTCGACAGATTATCCCGGTCGAGACAAAGATCCAGCAGGAGCGACAGTCGAGGACGGTCACCTTCAAGAAGGTCAAACTCGAATTACCGGAAATTCCCAAACTGCTGGTACCATTATAAGTTCGGTGATAAGGCAACGAAGTGCATAAAGCCCTGCGAGCAGTCGGGAAAAGCAACAGGCAGTCGATAATGGCGACCGGCGACTGTCGTAGCACTGGTCGCTTATTTGTCACTGACCAGAATACCAGGATGCAGTTCCTCGTCGACACCGGTAGTGACGTTTGTGTCTTCCCAAGGACAGCAGTGAAAGTGCGCCGTAATAAAACTAGCTATGAGCTGTGTGCGGCTAACGGTAGTACGATAAACACCTACGGTTACGCGTATTTAAAATTAAACATTGGTTTGCGTCGTGACTTTGCTTGGCGATTTATAGTGGCGGACGTGACAAAGCCAATAATAGGTGTCGATTTTTTATCACACTACAACTTAATTGTAGATGTTAGAATGCAGCGACTGATCGACGCTAACACTACGCTTGCGACCCCTGCTTTGCCTGCTCGTCCTTCTGATGTTGTTTCTTCGGTCAAGGTAAGAATTGGTGACACTACATATCACGACATACTCCGGGAGTTTCCAGACATAACCCGGCCGTCGGGTATACAACGTACACCTACACACAACACCTTACACTACATACGAACTACATCGGGACCACCCGTGTCGTGCACACCGCGTCGACTGGCACCAGACAAGCTTAAAATTGCTAAGGAGGAGTTTGAATCTATGCTTTCGAACGGTACAGCCAGACCCTCCGACTCACCTTGGGCTTCACCCTTGCACCTAGCACCTAAGAAAGATAATGGATGGCGTCCATGTGGTGATTTTAGAATGCTCAACGCGCGTACAATACCCGATAGGTACCCAATTCGCCACATCCATGACTTCGCCCACAACCTCTCTGGATGTCACGTGTTCTCGACAATTGACCTTGTAAAAGCATATAATCAGATAAGAGTCAATCCAGAGGATATACCGAAGACAGCCATCACCACACCGTTCGGGCTATATGAGTTTCCTTACATGACGTTTGGATTGCGCAATGCAGGGCAAACTTTCCAACGTTTCGTCGACGAAATGCTTCGAGGCCTGGACTTTTGCTTTGGGTACTTAGACGATTTTTTGGTCTACTCAAAGGACCAAAACGAACACGAGCACCACCTACGTCAGCTGTTCTCCAGATTACAAGATTATGGGATGGTGATAAACACATCAAAATGCGTATTTGGAGTCTCACAGGTAACATTTTTAGGCTACCAAATCACATCAAGCGGCACAAAACCATTGCCAGAAAAGGTTGAATCGATCGACAGCTTCCCAACTCCAAAAACAGTGCGAGAACTAAGAAGGTTTCTAGGGATGGTCAATTTTTATAGGCGGTTCATACCACAGGCAGCTCAACACCAGGCACCGCTGAACAAGCTTCTAGAAGGCTCGGTAAAAGGCTCGCACCCTGTTAGTTTCACAGCAAAGGAAGACGACGCGTTTACCGCTTGCAAAACAGGTCTCTGCCAAGCAGCAATGCTAGCGCATCCTGACTGCGGAGCTAAACTAGCCTTAGTGACAGACGCCTCCGATACCGCCATGGGTGCAGTCCTTCAACAGTTAAAAGACGAAGAATGGCAACCCTTAGCTTTCTTTTCTCGTAAGTTAAGCACAAGTCAGCAAAAGTACTCCCCTTACGACCGAGAACTGCTCGCGATTTACGAGGCGATCAAGTACTTCCGACATATGGTCGAGGCCAGAGAGTTTGTTATCTACACAGACCATAAACCCATCTGTTACGCGTTTCATACACGAAAGGAGAATTGCTCACCACGACAATTTAGACACCTGGATTTTATCTCGCAGTTCACCACAGACATCAGGCACATTTCAGGAAAGGATAACGTAGTCGCCGATACCCTATCACGAGTAGAGGCAATCGCTCAGCCCGTCGACTTAAACGTACTAGCCAAGTCCCAGAGCTCCGATACAGAGCTCAAACAGCTGCTCGACGGGAAAACATCACTGCGCCTGAGAAAGATTACACTGCCGGGAACACTGTCTGAACTGTACTGCGATGAGAGTAGCAAGACACCAAGGCCATATGTCACGAAAGAACTTCGCCGCCAAGTCTTCGACAATCTACACTCCTTGAGCCACCCAGGAGCCAACGCCAGTGCCAAACTGGTAGCAGAGCGTTACGTGTGGCCCGAAGTGAAGAAAAACTGCAGAGAATGGACGAGAAACTGTTTGGCATGCCAACGAGCGAAGATAACTCGCCATGTATCCGCAACCCTTGGCAACTTCAAACTGCCACCATCACGTTTTATGCATATCCACATAGATATGATCGGGCCACTACCAATCTCTCATGGTTTCCGGTATTGTCTCACCGCTGTAGATCGCTTCACGCGATGGCCTGAGGCAATACCAATCAAGGATATCACAGCTGAAACCGTGGCTAACGCGCTTCTGTATGGGTGGATCGCACGCTTCGGCTGTCCCACAAAAATTGTAACGGATCGTGGCAGACAATTCGAGTCATCCCTGTTCAAGCACCTGTCGGAAATAGCTGGATTCACGCACAGAAAGACAACTGCTTACCACCCAGCCTGTAACGGTATGGTTGAGCGGTTACATAGACAGCTAAAAATAGCCATCACCTGCCATGGGAACTCAAACTGGATAGAGTCCCTACCACTGGTTCTTTTAGGTATCCGAAGCGCTTATAAAGAAGATGTACAGGCGACACCCGCTGAACTGGTATACGGTGAAACATTGCGACTGCCAGGAGATTTCTTTGATCCAGAAGCGGTTGGCAACATGGATATGACTGACTATGTATCAAGGTTACGCATGTTTGCCAGAAATATTCAACCGTCTCCAGCATCACGACATTCTAATAGTCGGGCAATATTCATATTTAAGGACCTTGCCACCGCAACACACGTCTTCTTAAGAGACAACGCGACATCCGGGTCATTTCAACCAGCATACACAGGGCCACATAAAGTACTAGAAAGGGGGGACAAAGTATTCAAACTCCTCCTTAAAGGTAAAACAGTCTCAGTATCGGTAGACCGAGTGAAACCAGCCTACATACTTCGAGACTCACACACCACAATAACACACAGCAACACTAACCATAACGAACACGGACAGAATCAGACTTCACATGACACACCAGTCAACCCAATGCTGACCGAAGACGACAATATTAAAAGGACACGGTCAGGCCGTAGGGTGCGTTTTCCTGATTACTATCGCCCTTGACGGTCTCAAAGGGGGGGTGGTGTAGCGTCACCAGTCGTTATGAACTAATTAAAGTGCAGTAAATAAATACGTACTCGAAAATATATATTATATATTATTAAGTTGTAGTGTTCGTAATGTCACGGACGTACAGATTTTATTGTATCTATACATTATGTCAATAACAAGTGCGTGAGTCATCGACCGCTAGCAGCGGCGGCCGCGCAGCGAGCGAGCGGGACCCCTCCCTCTTCCTCGCGCCTCACCGGCTCGCCAGTCCGTTGGATGCCGCTGGGCTAACAACACGTTTCCGCTTTCGCAGTCTTATGCATCTCGCGCGCTTGTTACCAACGCTTATATATGTACTCTGCTTATCTGCCTTCTTCTCGTGCTTGTATAAATGTGAATGTGCTTCTTCTTGTGTAGACTTTCACCTTCCATTCTTCAAACTGTTATATGTGTTTTGTGTGTGGACTTTGGAGTATTATACCAAGTTAGTGAGATTACCGGCTTTCATTCATCTCCCGTACGTACACACTTCATTGGTGACATTATCATTATCATAATCATTTTATTTGCAATAAGTAAAAAAATCAAGTAATAAAAACTAAAACCCAACTACGACTTAAAAGGTCGAACAGATTACGTGTGACTCCGGATTTTTAATTTGTCTGTCTGTGGTGTCTTGTTTATACCTTTTAAGTCGTAGTTGGGTTTTAGTTTTTATTACTTGATTTTTTTAAATTCTTTTGGGGTTATAATATATATATTTTTGAAATGTGCTCATTAAGCCCTTTCATTTGATACCCAACATGGTACGATTAAACCATTTTTTTTTAAGTTCCTCACTTTATGTCCTCTAGAGGCCGCCATTTTTAATTTAATGTGACTTCACATAGCCTATAACCAGCGGACAATCACGACGCTTCTAACGATACCTCATTTGTCAAATTATGATTTGTGGTTTGGAAGATAGGAGGGAACAGATGAACATACATATATACATACATACATACATACCGGTCAAAATCATAACCCTCCTTTTTTCTTCGCCGTAGTCGGGTAATAACCAGACGAAAATAAGAAGAATGGCTGAAAAAAACATAAAACTTTGGTTTAATTACAGTTCTTATTTGGCTGACTTTTCTTAAACGTGATTCTTTGACTGTCAAGGTCAAGTCAAGTCGCCAACCTCAGAAGCTGGCAAGCCGCCTCGAACGGATATTTCCCTTTCAAAACTTAGTTGCTCATAAATATAGCCTTTTACTATGCAAAAGTACATAATACATCATGTTAAGATTATCATGTATCATCTTTTTTACAGGCAGCGTCGTGTTTATCAGGGCAGCGTGCTGGGTCCAACGTTGTTCTTAATTTACATTAACAATTTATGCACGTTAGCCTTGCCTCATACCAAAATCTTATCATATGCCGATGACACAGCACTGCTCATTGATGGTTCGAACTGGGAACAGGCTAAAGTTTATACAGAAACACCTTTAGAATTGTTATGAATTGGCTATCTGGAAATCTCTTAACACTTAACTTAGACAAAACATCATTCGTAACTTTCTCCCTTTCGCAAAAAAGCCAACCTCAACCGGAGACGTATACAATTCAGGCGCATACCTGTGACACTGCGAACGCCTATTGTGACTGCCTCCCTATTGAGAGGACCTCAAATATAAAATACCTTGGAATCCAGGTTGATTGTTTACTGAGTTGGAAAAAGCACATTGATGAACTCGTCCCCCGTAATCGTAAGCTCATTTTTGTGTTCAAGAAACTCAGATCAGTGGCAGATCTTAAGACACTGAAAACAGTTTACTTTGCGCTTGCCCAATCTTTGCTAGGTTAATGCATCTCTGTCTGGGGTGGCACCTTTGCAGTCAGTATCTTACGGCTTGAAAGGGCACAAAGATCGGTCCTTAAAGTCATGTGAAGGAAACCCTTCAGGTACCCTACCGCACTTCTTTATAAAGAGTGTGAGGTGTTAGACAACTCTTTGTGCTCCAAATTACATTGCGCAAACATGCCACTATACCACACTACCTACGGCTACGAGAAGGCAAGCGCAAAAGAACGAGACTTTGTAGCACGGAGAGACATAGAACTGCTCTTGCTCAGCGGCATTATTGGATACTGGGTTCACGAGTTTACAATAAACTAAATGCTGTTCTTAATATTTGCCTACTTACACGACAGCAATGCAGGAACGCTGTAAGTGACTGGCTGAAAGATCTCACCTACGAAGAATCTGAGAGACTTATACAATTAGTGAGTTAACTGACATTTCTTTTTCACCAACGTATACTCATACATACCTTCTGGACACACTACCAAACACACACACACACACACAAACACACACACACTCAAACACACACACACACACACACACGTACCCACACACAGCACGCATACACAAAACACACACTACAGCACACACACTCCTTAAGTTTATTTGTATTCTTATAATACAATTTATTCAAAACTATAATGTATAATTAATTCATTTAAAAATCAAGTTGGTCGGGAGGCAGGTGATGGCATTCGTGATACAGGGTAATCCTAGTACGAGTGCCAAAGCACTCCTTTGACACCTAAGTGCACATTGCATAAGATCAAATTTGTTTTTAGGAGATTTATTTGTACCCATTTCACTAGTAATAAATTTTTTATACTTTTTTTTAAATATTTTTTGTTTCGGTTAGGGTGAGTAATAAATTCTTCTAGGCATTTTTTGTCATACCATAGTTTTGCATTCTCTATGGAGTTTGTTATAAAACTGACATTAGACACGTGTGCACAAGTGTCTAAGTTTTTGTGGTAAGCACCTATGGTACCATAGGTACCTTTAATGTAAAACCAAGTCTGTTAATTTATTCAGTACCTATCTATTTGTCATCTTTATTTCTTTATCAGTATTTTCATTTATTTTCGTATTGTTATCTATTCATTGTAGAAATAGGTCTCCTGACATGGGTTTCTTGTTTCTTCTGAGATTTTTTTTTTTTTTTTTTTTTTTTGTAAGTTAATTAAAAAGGGTTTTAATTTTTTTTTTATATACCATTTTTCTATATACCTATCCAAATTATCTAACTAACTTATGATTATGGCCTCAAATGTTTTTATTTTTCTCAAGGATCTATCTTTATTTTACATTTATTATACTAAATTAACTAAAAAACAATTACATATATATATATTTCTTTATTATTATAGAATTACTTGGCAATGTTTAAAGGTGTAATGAATACTGTCCTCTGAAATAGATGTTAACCAGCTGGGCCACGATTGCTTAAGACAGCTTGTAATTTTCCGTAAGCATAATTCTCAAATTGTCCACCAGGATATTCCCAAAATCAGATTAACCTTGAAAACATAACAAAAAAATCTCTTGCATATCTATAAAGATATAATAAAATAGTAAGAAGAATTTTTGTCCGTTTGTCTAGATGTATGTTCCGAATTTTTTTTTTTTTTTTTTTTTTTTTTTTTATTTTTTTTTTTTTTTTTTTTTTTTTTTTTTTTATTTTAAAAACGTTGCCCCACACTAAGAATTTCTTCCTGTATCGTGGGTGCGTTTACAAACATAGAAACTCACATACACTAACACCCAGACCCGGAACAACTACTTGCAGATCATACAAATATTTGTTCCGTGCGGGGATCGAACCCGCGACACGTTGCGCAGCAGTCCATCGCTCAGCCACTGCGCCAACCGTGTCGTCAATTGGCGTCGAATTGGCGCAAAAATTGGCTGAGCGGTTTTAGATGATATACAATAAAATTAAATGTAGCACATAAAGGCTCTTACATACGGGCGCGACTTATCGCGCGACGCGACTTTTAACAAAACAATTTCTGAGAAAACTTCACGGTGAACAATGCGGTGGCGTCGCCAGTATGTAAGACCTTGACTCAGAGGTCATCAAGAGAGTCCCGCTGAGGACACGCTGACGATAGTTTTTTATCTGGATTAACACAGAGGATGCTTTTAATCCCGGTACTACGTTGCCGTGGGTTATTTTCCGACATCCACGAAGGCAAAGCGGCGGACAAAAGCTAGTTTTTACCCGACTACGGCGAAGAAAAAAGGAGGGTTATGATTTTGACCGGTATGTATGTATGTATGTATGTATGTTCATCTGTTCCCTCCTATCTTCCAAACCACTTATTACAATTTGACAAATGAGGTATCGTTAGAAGCGTCGTGATTGTCCGCTGGTTATAGGCTATGTGAAGTCACATTAAATTAAAAATGGTGCCCTCTAGAGGACATAAAGTAAGGCACTTAAAAAAAAATGGTTTAATCGTACCATGTTGGGTATCAAATGAAAGGGCTTAATGAGCACATTTCAAAAATATATATATTATAACCCCAAAAGAATTTTAAAAAAAATCAAGTAATAAAAACTAAAACCCAACTACGACTTAAAAGGTATAAAAACAAGACACCACAGACAGACAAATTAAAAATCCGGAGTCACACGTAATCTGTTCGATTTATGCCCTAACACACACCTTTTAAGTCGTAGTTGGGTTTTAGTTTTTATTACTTGATTTTTTTATAATATTAAAATAAGTAAAGAAACATACAAATTGAATCCCTGTCATACATCCGTCGATACTCTAAGACGATCACATAGCCGCGGGCGCGGTTCCCATATTGCTACTTATTCCAACATCACCCTATATCTCTTTTTAGATTTTCTATGAAGATAAAATTTGCTTTTGTAAGCCGAGATCGACTTTGTCCTAATCCCGAATTCGTTTGATGCCTTTTTTTGCAATGTTTACTTACGAAAATTTTTTTTCTTTACGTAGAATTCAGATTTATTTTACTATTACCTTAGTCTTATTTTGCTAGGTTTTTATTTATAGGTAATAGTGTTACAGGTAATTATGTTTTTTTTCATAATTACAATGGAAATGATGATAACAACAAAATCTGAGAGAGCATGTGTTTTTTGAGTACAGTCTGTAGTACGAAGAGCTACCTAGCCGTGAGAACTTTTTTTTTGTTTTTATATTTTGCTAACTGTAGGTACCATGTGGTATATCAAATGAAAGGAATTATTACGAGGATCTCATTTTTTTATGTGTGAACAAATTTAAGTTTGTAGTTGGAATGTATGAGAGAACATGTTTTTCAACTACAATTTTAAGTTCTTAGGATAGATTCATCCCAACTACGGCACCCTTCATTGTGCGTGGTCCAACACGCACTTGGCCGGTTTTTTTTATCTATATCGATCGATATGTTCGTCAATTGTGGACCGAATTTGAAAAATTGTTTTTTAGATAGGACCTTTAAGTACCTACCTACGGCCCTTGGGGTATTTTCCTGTACCTTTTTTATTGCCTTTTTACCCGACTGTTCAAGGTTAAGTTTCTGATTTCGCTTACTTCCTCAAGAAAATCGGAACAAACAAATACTTTTAATGAACAAAACAATTAATTTGGTTCTTTGTTCAACGTTTTTGCTATTATTAATAAAATCAAGGAAAAGAAACAGTTTTATTATGACTCTCACCATTTCTCCTGGATTTTTAGGGTTCCGTACCCTAAGGGTAAAACGGGACCCTATTACTAAGGCTCCGCTGTCTGTCTGTCTGTCTGTCAGTCTGTCACCAGGCTGTATCTCTTGAACCGTGATAGCTAGACAGTTGAAATTTTCACAGATGATGTCTATCTGTTGCCGCTATAACAACAAATACTAAAAAACGGAATAAAATAAATATTGAAGGGGGATCCCATATAACAAACGTGATTTTTTTGCTCGTTTTTGCTCGATATTGAAAAAGACAACAGGTAGACGCTTTAAATATTCTCAGAAGAGTTAGTTACATATTCACTATAAAAATAAATCATTAAGTAATTTAAAATAAAACAAATATTTAAGGGGGGCTCCCATACAACAAACGTGATATTTTTGCCGTTTTTAAAAATAATGGTACGGTACCCTACGTGCGCGAGTCCGACTCGCACTTGGCCGGATTTATTTCATAAACTGAATTAATTTTTCTGTATTCTAATCACCAGCCCGGAGTCTGGATTTTTGCCCAGTTGATGGCAATGGGGTCGCCCCTTATTACAATCCAATCTGCCTAGCCTTTTCCCAACTATGTTGGGGTCGGCTTCCAGTCTAACCGGATGCAGCTGAATACCAGTATTTTACATGGAGCGACTGCCTATCTGACCTCCACAACCCAGTAACTGAGTAATACGATACCCCTTGGTTAGACTGGTTGTCAGACTTTCGTGCTTCTGACGACTCGTAACGACTGTCAAAAATCCACAAATGACAGCCGGGACCAACGGCTTAACGTGCTTTCCGATGCACGGAGGAGTTTCGATATGTGAAAATGGTCACCCATCCACCGACCAACCCCGGCAAGCGTAGCTTAACCTGATGGATCGACCCGAGCGGCTGTTATTACTTAGCCACGAGCTCCTCCTTAGCCCTTAGGGGTCGCCCCTTATTACATGGTACTTAAAAATAACTGGTGAAATGTGGGTTTACTATAGGTACACTTCTGCCTTACTCTTCGGGTATTACAGTCGTGATTTTTTGTTGTTTCCTTATGGGCCAATTACAGCAATTGCCTCTCAGATCAATACAAATAAATAAAGTTGAAGTGTCTGAGCAATGTCAAAATAACAGCCTTTTACTAAATGTATTGAGTATAGATATGGAATTTATAACAACAAAAAAAATACATTTTGTCTGTCTGTCTGTTTGTTCCGGCTACCTGATCTCTGAAACCAACTTGACCGATTTCAACTGGCAGATAGCTGATGTTATACGGAGTAAATTAGGATACTTTTATTTTAGAGAAAGATTTGGTTCCACGTGGGCGAAGCCGCGGGCAATGTCTTTAGTAAATTAATAAATATGTCTGCGGCAAAGTTGTAACCCATAAGTTAAAGTAAAAGTCGGAACATTCGAGGAGTTACGGGCAAATCCTAGGATTAACGGCTTAACTCAGCTTAGCGCAAAAGTTAAGGTCTGAAGTTATGATATGATTTAGATAAGTTATTATAACTTATTTACGAAAAAAGACTTTCTTGTTATAACTTATGTCCTTTAGAAATCGTTAATTCTTATATGTAGGTAGATAAAGTCATGGAATGGTCACATTATTGATCTGCCAAGAATATGTCTGGACTTTAAAAGAGACTGCGACTCTTGTGTTTCTTTCAGCATTTCTTCTCAGAGTAGTCAGATAGGAAAGGGCGACCTCATCTAGTTTTTTAAATTTTTTTTGGATGACGTAAAAGTGAGAATATTTTGAATTAAACTGACAGATTGAAAGGTGGGTAAGGATGTGACGTTGGGGATGCTGTCAACCCCAAATTCGATCCCCGAAAGTTAATAATTGTGTCCATGAGAATTACACCAATGAAACTGAACGCGATCATCCCATCTAAACCGCGTTCAAGAGCTGTCAGTGTCAACATTGCTATGGAAATATTGACACTGACAGCTCTTACACACGGTGCAGATGTGCTAATCGCGTCCAGTTTCGGTGGTGACATTTGCCCTACGTCAGTTTAGCACTTGTTGGTCCCGTAATTAACTGTAGTTATTTGAAATTATGAGTTTAGTAAATCACACACTAATTATTATGTTAACAAACGAAGGTCCCTTAACCCGCAATATAATAGCATCCATGGATGCATTGTGAATAATTTAGTTAATTTTTTTTTTTGCATGTTTGTTCTTTGTAGTATTGCAGATTATTATGAAGGTATGTGGAATGAGGCAGTTTTTTTTTAGAGTATATTTCATAGAGGTTTATGTATGTCATGATAATCACAGAATAAGCTAAAGCATTGCCTAGCCTCACTCAGAAAGCTGTTAATGCTCTTAGCGTTCATTACTATAATGCATTCAGGATGCTGTTGGGGTTACCACGTTTTTGTAGTACCTCGGGAATGTTCGCGGACGCGCAAACTGACGGCTTCGCTGCGATGCGCAGAGTGCGTGCTAGCTCCAACAGTCTCCTGTTTGTCATTGCTAACAAACTGGATTGTCCTATCATTTACTTTCTAAGCCAGCTACATAGTCCTGTTAATTGTAATTTAGTTGTGTGAGAGCAGAGCGTGTTTGTTTGGGTTTTAGTTGGAAATGTTTTTTGTAAATATTACTAACATAGCTTGTAAGTTAATTGTTACTAACATTATGAGTCCTGGTTACTTGAAAATAAATGTTTATATACAGTATGTTAACTAACAAAGGGCGTTCCCGTTAACCTGCAATAGTAAAGCGTGTATACATGCTAAAAAAAATATTACAACACAAAAAAAAAAAAAAAAAAAATATTTGTGTCATGAAATGTTCACAAAACGATTAAATTTAAACGTAAAAGAAACACTCTTTACACGCACACTTGTATTTCAACGTAGAAAAACAAGTGTGACAAGTGGGCGTGTACAGAGAGTTTATTTTCCGTAACAATTTAATATTTTTTGTGAATATTTTACTATGCAAAAATAAAAAAAAACCTTTTTTTTTTTTAATGGTAATATTTTTTTTAGCATGTATAGACGCTATACTATTGCAGGTGAACGGGAACGCCCTTTGTTAGTTAAAATACTGTATATTGCATTCCACTTCAATGCTTTATTATTTAGATACTAGCGACCCGCTCCTGCTTCACATGGTTTTTACTACTTGACAAAATATCGATATTTATTAGTTACATGTAACTTTAATATCAACGTATTATACCTACACATAAACCTTCCGGAATAAATTCAGTAAACGATGGTGAATACCTCATCAAAATCTGTTGCGTGGTTAAGAAGACTAACGCGGACATAGACAAACACGGACTTTAATTTATAATATGTATAGATAAGTATACATAGAATGGGCCTGCTCTTGACCCCGATCTCGCTTGATGGAAAGCGATGGATGAGGTCTTTGGTGGAACGAGCGTTCCCAGAAAATCTGTACCTACTTACATGAGTCTCCTAGGATCCGCGTCCAAATCCTTACTTAATTTATAAAATTAAATGCGAAAGTAACTCTGTCTGTCTCGCTTTCATGCCAAAACTACTGAACCGATGTAAATGAAAGGTACACACGGCTACACATCAAGCTATACATTTCCATTATAAGCTGACCTCGCATGGTATGGGAATCTTACACAATGCGAGATCAGCATAAACTGGAAATGTATAGCTTGATGTGTAGCCGTGCGTACACAGATAGTCTAGAGCCTGAGAAAGGACATAGGCTACTTTTTATCGACATACCACGCGGGCGAAGCCGCGGGTGGAAGCTAGTTAAAGATAAGTCAAAGTCAAATCATTTATTTCAATGAGGCACATAAAAGGCATTTTTGAGCATCAAACCTAGGTATTCAACAGACAGACAAGGAGTAGTCATCTTGTCAACTTCACTTCAAAATTGTTAAGTACTTAGCATTCATATTTTCTCCACGACACTTACCGATATCCATAAAATAGATCAAAACAGCTAAATTATTGACACCAGAACACAACCATAAGTATAAACTGAACCATGTTCAGTGCAATTGATTCAAATCGCATTCAATCTGGTTTCCCTCAGTCGTGGATGATCTGTTGTATTACTGCAGTAATAGCTTGCACGACTGACTTGCATGCCGTAGGGAAATTCCTATTGCATTTGTTATCGGCTTCCAGAAAATACAACTTAAAAACAACCTTAATCCGATAAAGACAAGGTTCAATTTTGTAGAGCTGGAAAAAAGAGCTTTAGAATTTCTGAAACCGTTAAAAAAAACTTTAAGTAACTGTAATAAGGTTCCATTTTATAAAGCTATATTATTATGCCTTCAAATCTGGTCCAACGGGATGGGTCTACTTATACTGGTCCTATTTCACGTTATTTATGCAACCATGTTACTGTGACACCTAAGTTAACGAAATTCCTTTCGAATGTCCTGGGACGCGACGTGAGGAAACGCATCCGGTTGTGCTGAAAGACTTTCTAATTTAAACTTTATTCTATGCTGCTAAAGTTTGAAATAGGTTGAGAGTTTTGTGAGAAGATTTGGTATGATGAAACATCTCTTTACAGAAACGGTTTAAATGGAAAATGAGAACTTTTGGCTTCGCTAGCGAAATACAAAGTACTTTCTTATCCCTTTTTAGGCCGTAGCCATTTTGACTTATGATCTGTATGAAATAGTAAAGATGCCTTTGTGAACTATAGCAGAAATTATAGGTTATCTAGTTTTTGGAACGAGTTTCTTTAACGCGGCTTGTGGTGGGAGTAAACTGCTAGAAATAGTCACGTAAGGAAAAAGGGTTATGCCGCCTCCATGCATCTTTCTCCGTCTTTCTGTCTCTTTCTATTATTTCTAATAGAAAGTGTGAATTTGGTCAAATTGAAAAAAAAATCATCATGGGTGTCGTTTTCATGGTTTTCGAGGGCGTTAAAGCCGATAGTGAAGTCAAAATGTAAATCTAAGAAGACGGCTGCGAAAATTTTGTTTTTTCCATCTTGAGAAGGAACTTCGTTCCTGATGGGGTTCACCGAGTGCACACGTTTTTTTTTCATTGAAATATAATGCGTTTTGAAGCTACCTACTATATACTACTTTTAAACATAATTTCAAAGGAGAGGTGAAATACGATTTTGCTTTTGAATTTTGAGTGAGCTTCGAATCTACGTTTTACAGAATAGATTAGATCTGTATATACATTGCCTAAGAGATCACTAATAAGATGAACACTGTTATTTGCAATGTGGGAAAGTTTGATAACGTACTACACATTACTTACAGTACACTATATCTACCAGTCATAAAGTTTGTTATTGCATAACGTTTGAAGCGGTGCTCCAGACAGTACGCTCTGATTGGCTAACAGGTGCTCGATAACTATGCCACACAATGGCATAATCATTTGTTGTTTGCGTTCAGGGATGTTAAGGAGCTCCGCAACCGTAACCGAAACTATCGGATATCCGAAACGATCCATAACCGTAACAGGGTCCTATATACAAGTTCCGGACAATTTCGGATAGAGTCGGAGTCTAAATGAGGCGCGACACGTTATGACAGGTTTTTCTGCCCAGCCAGGTGTCCAAGCCGTTCTACTTTTAAAATAGTGTTTTACTTTTACAATTTCTTAAAAACTACTATCCGTAACCGAAACCATCCGAAACTAATGTATAATCCCAAATAATTTAATATCTGTAACCGTATCCGAATTCGGTATAATATTATTTCTTTATTGTGGAAATTGAGACTACATTGTTGTATTGGGTTCCCATCTGTAAAAACAAATGTTGGTAAATAAATATTTACATGTCATAATTTTGAAGAAATTAGAATTATCCTCTAAATTGCCTATATTTTTGGTGTTGGTTATATATCTCTATATAAATTAAAAACGAAACGCCAAATAGATACTTTATACACATTTTCACGTGTTCCTGTTTTGTATTTCAGCACAGAATCCTGAAATAGGAACTTAGGCACCTACACTATATGTATATCAATCGCTTATCGTGCCTTCCACTCTCATACACTCTTATACATTATACAAGGCATCAAGAAACCTCTGTGATTGAGTTATCCAATCACAATCCATCATTGTGTTGCGCACACAAATCAACGAATCTTTACCTAAAGAAAAATGATCGATGATGGCAAAGTATCGTTATATCAATATCGATACTTTGCCATCCTTGTGTGTTGGGGATTATTATTAAAATAATTTATTTTTATGCCTCAGGTAACATGGAATCGAGTTGTATGATGATTGGCACATCGTGTTTAATGGCGAATTTCACCAATGAAACTAAACTTGATCAGCACATTTAAACTGCGTTCAAAAACGGTCAGTGTCATTTTAGTTGTTGAATTTGGACACTGACAGGCGAGGCTTGCAGTAGCCGCATATGATGTGTAACATCTGACATCTTGGCTGACAGTACTAACCTCTCGGAAAATGGGTTGGTACCATCTGACGGTCAACTCCAGCACCGCGCGTGCTCATTGGTCAAATGAAATAGCGCGCGCGGTCCCCGGGCTTCCTATTACACACTTCCGTCGCCTTTCACAAAATCACTCCCACTTAAAGCAGGAAAGCGCTTCTCGTTCAGAAATCTTTTAGGAAATACCGGAGGTGAACATATACACAAAAGACAAATCCAACAATTATTAAGAACTAGAGAGGTTCGTTCGTTTTTAGTAAAGCACAGTAGAAAAGCAATTTCTAGTTCACAAATAAATCATTATGTTTAGAGCTATTTTCTTCTGACCAAATAATATTTCTACGATAAGGCCTCAGTGCAGGGGGCCAAGTCTACTAATTTACAAACGAGTCAGTGGTCTCACAATTATGAGTTTTTGACAGATTTTGTATGGCATATCTGTCAAAAACTGGCCCCCTGGTCGTGGGTTATTTTTATTGTGGTATTAAATAAACGGTAATGTGTTTATATTCATGAATGTGGTGATATTATTTTTATATAAATCCTAATAACTTGTCTACTGTTATTTTACTTCGGTACTGTGGTTACAAATAAGTAGGTACCATAACAGGAATTCGATTTTATAAAGTACAATCCTACTGTAATATACATTATTAATATATAATAATATAAAGTAAATATACATTATTAATATATAATAATATAAAGTATATACTTAATATATAATAGATATAAGTATATTCATAGTAGGATTATGTTTTATAAAATCGAATTTCTGCATGTTCATGTAGTAAATAAACCCTACTAGTCCTACTAATATTATAAACACGAAAGTTTGTAAGTATGGATGGATGGATGGTTGGATGGATGTTTGTTACTCTTCCAGGTAAAAACTACTGAATGGATTTGGATGAAATTTGGCAAACAGATAGTTTATAACCTGGATTAACACATAGGATACTTTCTATCTCGATATTCCCACGGGATCGAGACTTACGCGGGTGAAACCGCGGGGCGCAGGTAGTATAATATAATAATCTGAAAGGTTTGGATGTTTAAATGTTTGTTACTCAATCACGCAAAAACGGCTAAACGGATTTGGATGAAATTCGGCAAACAGATAGTTTATAACCTGGATTAACACATAGGATACTTTCTATTCGGATAGTACGTTCCCGTGGGATGATTTCTGTCATATACGCGAGCGAAGTCACTAGCAAAAGCAAGTAAATAATAATTATGAAGTTTCTTCTAGAATCGTTGTACACTAAATTCCATTATTTAGTATTTAATATAGATTAATAATAGTCAAGAGACGGTCATTAGGTACTAAACTTCGGTCTCCCTATAGAACGACACACTGCGAACTATTTGGCTAACTATTTGACAAGACTAATTTGTAAATTAATCTACACTAGGTATTTAGTTTAAACAACCAACAGTCTAGTTGTTTATTATTTCCCAAAATATTAATCAATTCCTACAACAGTAATCTGTATTCGGCAAACTGCAAAACAGTTTGTCGGCAACAAGTTTGTTAACATATTTATTAACTAGCGACTCGCTTCTGCTTCGCACGGTTCCTACGACTTGACAAAACATCGAGATAATTATCTTAGTTATAATAACGTAATATACCCATAAACATTCCAGAATAAATTCTCTAAATGATGGTAAAAACTTCACCAAAATCTGTTGCGGTATTTAGAAGAACAACACAGTCATACAGACAAACATGAAAATCGACTTTAATTTATTATTATGTATAGATAATTATAGAAGATAGGATTCTAGAACGTCGAACTCCCAATTTATAAATAAACATATCACATGCGGCGGACCGCGTCGATGGTGAATTATTAATTACCTTCGTAGGTGAAAGATAGATTGATTTCTCTTATCAAACCACGTAATCAGCTTGTGGTTGAGCCACTTTAAATGCCCTGTAACTTTTTAAGAGTTTTACTACAAATTCCAGGCTCGAGGCTACAAATTCAGATAATTTACTACTAAATATTGGCAGTACCCGCGTTTAAATATGAGACATGGCTCCTCAATCCAAATCAATGCATAGTACGGTATCCGTATGGACATGTTGTGTATGCTCGTAATCATATACATATACGATTTTGAGCATACACAACATGTCTCATATTTAAACGGGGGTAGGTACTGCCAATATTTAGTAGTAAATTATCTGAATTTGTAGCCCCGAGCCTGGAATTTGTAGTAAAACTCTTAAAAAGTTACAGGGCATTTAAAGTGGCTCCTCAATTCAGACGTCTGAAATGTTTATTTTATTAATATCTTTGAAATACTGAATGTGTAAGATGTTGGAGTACGCCAATATTTCGTAGAAATTTCTACTAAATATTGATGCTATTGTATACGAGTATACGGTAAACGAACCTAAACATAATTGAGTAAAAAGATAAAGATAAAAGATAATTTATTTGGCAAACATGCGGTTACATAAACTGACTAATCAGACATGCAAGGTATCGAATTCATAGATGTGTGTGCGTCCATGTTTTGCCAATAACGGCGTACAAATTTTGTAGGTAAGTATAGAATATTACATTTAATATTGCATTTAATTGCACTTTACATAATAATATAGTCATTATAAACTTTATTACAAAAATACAAAACAAATAAATAATAATTGATGTCAAGATATTATAGTCAAAATAGATTAAATTATTTCCAGAATATTCATTATTATGCAGTAAAATAGAGCCTTTACGAGTGACAACGATACTTGTAATAATATCCATGTTTTGTTTTTCATTACAACTCCCTTATCTTGTTTCTTTGACAAATAAACCTATTTTCCAATCTCTTTCTTTAGTTAATTGATTCAGGCATGACAGTGAAAAATGCGTCACTTTGCGTCCAGCGCTCGGTGTGCTAACACGTCGTGTCCTGGTTTGCAATTGGTCAATCGTCATCCTGAGGATGCCTCGTTGAGAGGTGAAACATGTGTCGATTTCTTACAGGGTTTTTATGACTCTTGAAGAATAGTTAAGCGGAATAGGTTACTAAATATATCCACGTCTATTGTATTTTATCTTTTTCTTTCTTTCTCGGGTCCCCTCCGTTTCCACTCACATCTTCCTTGTAAATATCTTTTGTTAGTCGCCTTACATTCATCCTCAACATGACCAAACAATCTAAGCATACTCTTTTCATTTTTTGTCACCACTCATCTTCTTTTAAACCACACCTTTGTCTCATCACATCATTCTTTAGCCTATCATTCATAGCCATAGCCAGCTTTAGTAAGCAATAATAGCCTAGTGGTGTGACCGTCGGACTGCCAAGTCGTAGGTCTCAAGTTCGAACCCAAGACACGCACCTCTTACTTTTCGGATTCATGTGCGTATTGTTTAATTATCTCTTGCTTTAAAAACGGTGAAAGAAAACATCGCATCGTGAGGAAACTGACATGCCAGAGAGATATTAATAATACCATTTATTTCAGGCGACACAGGCCCATAGAAAAATAACCCTAGACATACATATTTTTATAATCAAAAACTTGTGATAATAATTAAAGCTTAAAACTATGTTAACTATGTGTGTGTGTGTGTGTGAGAAATATAACAACATAGTTAACATATAACTATGTTGTTATATTTCTCGACGGCATGTGAAGCCAAGTCAGAGGCGCTTGGGCGGCTTTAAAATTCTGACACCAGGATTAGTCACTAACCAAGCGAAAAGAAGTAGAAGAAGATAGTCAGCATTTTAGTTACTTAATGAATTAACTCATCGCCATCATACTAGAGAGCTCTCAAGGCAAATAAAATGTACGGTAACACGAGTCTGTTTGATAACACACTTCGGACAACCGTAAAACTATTTAACGGCCGCATTAAACGGAATCGTAAAATTTAGTGCTTATTTGTTCAGCAAACGTATTGGAACTGGACGAAACTATGTCTGTATTGGACACTGGCTTCAGCCCGTGAATTCGTCTGCGTGAAATTTCTTGTTTAAACATAAAATATATCTTAATAGCTGTGCTCCGCGGTTTCACCCGCGTAGGTCTCGATCCCGTGTGAATCATCATCATCATTATCATTTCAGCTGATAGACGTCCACTGCTGGACATAGGCCTCCCCCAAGCACCGCCACCTCGACCGGTTCTGTGCTTCTCGCATCCAGCGCTATACGCGCAGCGCGTCCCGTGGGAATATTGACATAAAAAATATCATAAATCCTATTCCCGGTCATCGTCCAAATTTAATCCAAATCCGTTCAGCTGTTTTAGCGTGAAAGCGAAACAAACAAATAAACAAACAGAATCACTATTTTAAATAAATCATCATTCACCATTCTCCTGCCCTTAAATCAAGAACCCTGCGTCCGTTTACATTTCGAACAAAAAGTGACATAAAATGAGCGCGAACATCACTTTTAAATAGGACGCCGTTTCCTACTGCGATTGTAAATCAAATCGCAGCAGTTTATGCGCGTTTGAAAGTTTGTCACATTCATTTTGCGATAATCTTCGTTCGAGAAACTGGCCTTTAAACTGACTTACTATTTTAATTATTTTATTTTGTTTTATTTTATTAAATAAGAACAATAGACAGCTACACTGTGCAATATTACAAAAAGAAAAACACAAATAATGTAGTCCGTAATTAGACGGGATAAACATGTCGTTATGACTTCATGTGACGCCATGTGTTACTAATTACTATCTACAGGAAGATAGTAAGTCCTAAGTGCATGAAGCTGTGTGAAGATAATATGCTTCAGTCAGTAAATCTACTATAATACGATAGTACCTTTGGTATTGTTCGAACGCGTGTTAGGATATTAACGATACAATGGATGCCATGGCATAACTAGTAAGTACTTACATTGTTTGATGTTGAATATATTATGATATTTGTATGGTATGATAAGCCTTAAAGAAAAAAGTCGCAGTAAAAGCTATACAGGGTGTAAGGGACAGCCCTCCGTAAATTAACAGGGGGCATTCAGCTCCTTATTTTGAATCATATTCCACTGGAAATATTCATTTTTTTTATCGTTTTTTCAGTTACTATTCCTTTATTTCAATGTAAAATTACATTCTCTGTACGCAGCACTCCATTTATGTAAATAAAACAGCTAAAATAAAAAAAACTAGCAATGCATGTTAAAATACTTGAGCGCGTCACCCCCGACACGGAGAGTGCGGCTACGCCGGTTTTGCCACGGTAGCGATACATTGCGCATGAGGTAATAATACAAATCAGGTTTATTGGATTCCCATAACGTTCCTGAAATAATTTCATGTATCGATCGTCTTAGTATGATATGCTGAATTCATCCCATCAGTCTGCGGAGGGCTGTCCCTTACACCCTGTATTTACAGTAACTGTAATATTTAATTTCTTATAACATGTGTTTCTTACTACATATCAAATTGTCTCTTTGCGTGACGTCATTTGTGGGTACCTACTGTCTACCTGTTAAGTAGTCTATATGCTCGTAACTGTGTGAAGCTAATGTGTTTCAGTAAATCTTCTGTAGCGTCGGTAGTGCACCCTAATTGCGTAATACACGATCAGTCAGAATCGGAATCGGTTTGAAAAAATGTCAAATCCATTGATTCATAAGTTCGAAAAAAAAATCTGATCAGCCACGTAAATAACGCTATGAATGTTGTTGAACTGTTAAAATGAAACAAATTAGGCAAAATTAGATAGCTGGTATTGTTCGATCGCGTATTAGGTAGGATATCATCGATACAATGACTACAATGGCATATCTATCTAGTATCTATATTATTTTGATGTGGTTCCAAGGATTTGTATGGTGGGAAGGCCTTTTCAATCATTGGATTTACATTTTACGTTTTTGTGAATCTTTAAACTTATTATTTAATGGTCATTCACATTCAATATACTTATGATGCAACTATTAATCAAAAATGTCATTTTATCAATACCATTTTTAAATGAAATAGGCATTTAGCCGAATATGGGGTCAGAGGCCCTAGACAAGGGGACATTCTATCAGCGATAACGATGATGGAAAAGGCAAAAATGTATAGGACTGTCATAAGCTATCGAAAAGCTTATGTCAATCCTGTTGAAAGTTGTTGTAGAAATACGAAACGCTTTCGAAGCGATTGTCACTTGTCTAGGCCCGCAGGGCACTTAATCTACTTTTTCGTTTTACACCAGTTATAGGTATTTAGATAGGTGCTTATCTAACAGGTCAACTCAATTGAGTTTTGGCAACCCCTTTTACCGGACATTATTATCGGATTACTCTATTTCTCTTTATAATTCTCGAACAATCTTCCTGCGTATTTCTAACCCTAATATTTTTCCAATGGTTCGTCAAACCAATGGTTTAATGCTGTCAATTCTTTATACGACCCATTGAAGGTACCTACAACCCGTGCGCATTAACTTGGCACCTGGCTCGGAACTCAATACTACCCCCGCTACCCGCGCAGCCCCCCGCCTTCGCCGTGCGGGGAAGCGAGGGGAGCTCCAAACGTCATTGAGCCAGGTGCCATGTTAATGCGCACGGGTTGTACAATGGATCTAAAGTTTTATTCAAGCAACATCGATTCCCTTTTGTTTTGTTTTTGTTTCGACAGCTATAAGCACTGAAATGTACGCAGCGTAGGTAGTATTTTTAACTGATATGGAAAGTAGGAATGGAAACAATGGTACAAAATATGGAAATGCCGCATGATGATCGTATTGTGCAGAAAGGTAAAAATAACACGAGTCACTTTTTATACTAGGTTATTTTTTTTTTCTATTTTTTGCAGGTATACTATAGGTAGAGCTTGTGGCTAAGTAATTACAGCCGCACGGGTCGATCCATCAGGTTAAGCTACGCTTGCCGGGGTTGGTCCGTGGATGGGTGGCCATCTTTACATATCGAGACTCCTCCATGTCTCGGAAAGCATGTTAAGCCGTTGGTCCCGGCTGTCATTCGTGGATCTTTGACAGTCGTTTCGGGTCGTCAGAAGCCCGAAAGTCTGACAACCAGTCTTACCAAGGGGTATCGTATTACCCAGTTACTGGGTTGTGGAGGTCAGATAGGCAGTCGCTCCATGTAAAATACTGGTATTCAACTGCATCCGGTTCGACTGGAAGCCGACCCCAACATAGTTGGGAAAAGGCTAGGCAAATGATATGTGACTATAGGTACATCTCTGCCTAACCCTTCGGGGAATATAGGCGTGATGTTATGTTATGTTATTTCTCTAGCCTGGCTCTATCTCAGTTATCAGAGTCTAAGCCACTTATAATTAATAATAACTATCTCAGTTGTTATTATTGCTTAATTAAAAGGCTTAACACCGAGCAACACCGTGTTGGTTGCGGTTGGTTGACGAGAAACCAGCAATTACAACAACGAGCAACAATAGCTATGGATTCGAGCAGTAAGCTTGCTTCAACACAGTGATAATTAATAACAAACAACTATGTTAGGAATCGTTGATTAAT
This sequence comes from Lithophane semibrunnea, assembly GCA_947363905.1. Classification (NCBI taxonomy): domain Eukaryota; kingdom Metazoa; phylum Arthropoda; class Insecta; order Lepidoptera; family Noctuidae; genus Lithophane; species Lithophane semibrunnea. The sequence continues at coordinate 14,635,056 of OX376193.1, forward strand.
GGTATCCTGCCTTTTCGCCGAAAATTGTTTGGCAGATTATCACTGGCCAACCAACGTTTCGCCGATGTTTCACTTTGACAACTAACGATTAGCAAATTTTTGTATGACAACGTTTCATTTGTTAAGCTGATTATTATAATGACACAAAACGTTTGGGACATTTATCATTTGTCAAACATTTCAATCTTAGGTTACGATAGGTTAGGTTAGGTTTGAGTATGACAAACAACTCACGAGCCGAGCGAGCGAAGCGAGCGTGCCGCGGCAGTGGCCGGCGAAGTGCCAGAAGCGAATCGCTTTTGTTAAAAGAAACAGTTAAGTTAGGCTAGGTCACAATAAAGATAAAGTAAAAAACACTCACTCACTAAGCACTCTTCAATACACTCACTCATTATAATTGAACTCTACTTGAAAGTTGGCATTTTAAAAAGTGTCATTATGAAAAACAGACCAAACGTACAGTTGGTAACTGTGAGGTTGGGAAATAAAACAAAATTATATGATAAGTTGGCAAATGATTATTCGGCCAAATAAAATTCTGCGAAACGTTAGTTGTCAAGTGAAAAACTGGCAAACAATTTTCGGCGAAAAGGCAGAGATCCTTGATTAATATTTAGGTGTTGTGAAATTTATAATTATAGTAAGACTAGCTTCCGCCTGCGGATGGGCCCGCGTGGTATGTCCATAAAAAGTAATCTATGTCTTTCCCCAGGATGCCATCTATCTCCTTGCCAAATTTTGTCGAAATCCGTTCAGCGGCTTAGGCATGAAAAGATACAGACAGACAGACTGGCAGAGTTACTTTCGAATTTATAATATTAGTAAAGATTGTAACATATTCCTATCCTAAATGTGACAAATTGCGACGAAATTGCTTCAGTCATTTATAACGGGTGTAAAAAGACACTTAACGAAGCCGAAAGTCACTTGTTATTCCCGTCATTGTGATATTTTTTTTGTTCTAGACCATACCTTCTGGATAAGGAGATATTGAAGGTCAAATTTCCAACGTTTTCAGACGTTTTTTAAAGAAAGCAAGTTTTAAATGTTATAACTTAAATGTTATAACTTAATTTTAAATACCCTCTTGAACCCTGAACTGTTACATGCACCCATAAACACAATGTTTTGTGTGCGTTACGTTGCGCACTACCGTAAACAGCGATTTTTCATACAAAAATTAAAAGTCGTTTCCCAGCAATTATTTTTGTGCTATGTTACTTAATTTGTAGTTGACGGCTATTGTGATGGGTCTTTTTACACCCTGTATATTATTGATTCTATATAACTAGACCGTTAATCTAAATTCGCTTTTACACGTAACCTAAATAAAATAAAACTGAAAGAAATATGGCTTTTATTCATAAATTCGTCTCATAAATAAGATTGTGGTAAATTATTCGGGTCCTGTAGACCTGTCCGGTCAGGTCTACAGGACCCGAATCATTTGGCAGATAAACTTTCTTGGTAAAAATATATCTGTGACTACTCTAAGTTTAGTAAACTGTGTGATCGTGGTCTACATATTTATTTTACTTTTATCAGTAAAGAAGAAGCTCAAAAGTCTTTTCCTATCTCGGTAGTTTGATTGAAAATCTACGTAATTACTTAATTATTAACATTTATATTTGTCCGTTTTTTATCAGTATTTCTCAGTTTCTTATATCCATACCTACTTCTATACTAATATTAGTTACTGTCTGTCTGTCCCTTTTCACGCCTCAACGGCTGAACAGATTTGCATGTGGCACACGGATAGCCCATGACCTTGGTTAGGACAACTTTTTACATCGGTAGTACGAACTCGTGGGATAATTGTTCAACCGCCACACGGGCGAAGCTACAGGCTAAAGCTATTTGAATATAAAGTAAAGCAAATAGTCTATATAAAAATATCAGAGAAAAAATATGTCAATATTTACTATCCTATGGAATAAATACCAAAATAACAAACAAATTGATTGACATACATTTTGTTAGTTCAATTGCTACGCTTCAATAGCATAGCTCTATACAATACAGCTATAATTATGATTAAAAGAGATAGAATCAAATTGAATTATTTTTGTTAAGGTAGCTAACAAGCCCACTTGATGATAAGGGCCCGATCACACGTACCACAACCACACCACATCGCAGCGACAAAATGTGGGCAGGCAGCGGTTACAAAATTTTGATCTGGTTGGGTTGTCGCTAGTAGTTGCTATGTGGTTACGTAGTGGCTACCACAAAGAATGAATGAGGGCGCAGGCAGCACTCGTGCACACAGTGTCGTCGCGTCGACGCAACGTTGTGTTTGCGATGTGGTCGACCGCTAGTGCGCGGTCTCGCCTGTAGTTGCGTGGTGGCTGCGACGTGGCCTTGATGTGGTCGGTATCGCCCACACGGTTAATTTGACGCCCAAATGACATAATTGCGTTAGCAGACTTGGGCCCCAAGGGACAGAGCAGAATTGTCAAATGTGTCGGCAATTACACCACCACCATTTAACCGGTGGTACTAAGCCTCGCGCACATTTGCGTAGGCCGCGCCGCATCGCAACGCATCGCAAACATCTTCCTGCATCAATTTAGTATATATTGTATAAACCATGGCTAACTAACTGTGAATTCCAATTCATTTTTAGAAATGAAACAATTAGGTATTTTTTCCGAAAATTTTTTCACCCTGTTTTATATGAGCTTGTATGTAGCAAAAAAGATCGAAATGAAGTAAAAACGGTAAAAACACACAATATCTACATCTTTAAAGTGATTGACCCAAATATCGTTGGTTGAATACGGCTGCCTTCAATATCGTACTACATCAGCATCATATCGCTATCGCTCTCATCCGGAATTAGTTTATCACGTCGGCTCTAAGCGATTTCTACTTTTAAATCGTGTCTGTCAACTACAGGGAATGTTTGTAGGTGTTAGACGTTAATACAGTATGTGAGAATTCAGATTTTCGAAACTGATAATATGTGATTAGATAGCAAGGTCGGTCCGTGGATGGGGGTGACCAAGACCATCCATAACATACCGAGGTCTCTCCGTGCCTCGGAAAGCACGTTAAGCAGCCGCTCGCATCCATCCAGCAGATTCTTGCGGCCTTCCCAAGGTTATCAGTCCACTTGTGGGAGTCTTTCTAACGCTACGTCTTCCGGTACGCAGTCGCCACTCCAGAACTTTTCGGCCCCATCGGCCATCTGTTCTGCGAGCAATGTGCCCACTACCGTATGGTAACCCTGGTTACTTACTTAGTTTTTGTAAGAACCAGCTAAATAGGTGGTATTAATACTATCTGCCTCGTTAGTCTAGTGGTCGCAAGCGCGTCCTGCGTTCGATTCCCAGTTTGGGCAAAGTGTTATTGGGTTTTTCTATCTGGAATTTCTCAATAGCAGCCCGGAGGCTGGATTGGATCCGGTTGATGCCAATAGGCTCGCCCCCTGTAACATGGGACTTAAGGCTCAACAAACAGGCGCGATCCGACAGCGCGACGCGACTTTCTGAAAAAACAATTTCTGAGAAAACTTCACGGTAGATACATTACACGGTATAAACGATAGAACAATTACCGGTGTCGCGTCGCACGACATGTCGCCGTATTCTGCATGAGCCTTTAAACATAACGATGTGTGGGTGCACCTCTGCCTAACCCTTCGGGGAATTCAAGCGTGATGACAAAAGACATTTAGTTGTCTAAACTCTAAAGTAACTGATTCAATACTTGAATAACGATTAAACAATTTAATCCTTTCAGTTATCCTCAGTGAGTTAAATGAGCCATCCCTTGTCATTCAAGGGTCACAGAACGTTTTGTAATGCACTGCTGATCAAAGATATATTCTGTTTTTAGACTCTAGAATCGCCACGCTTGACTTGTCAATTTCAAGTGTAGTCTCCAGTTAAGTGTTTCTAAAGTGCATGTTTATATACTCGTACGTGGTTTTAAGTTCACTGCACTTAGTTGTTAATGACATTGATGTCACGGTAATTGATAATACTGAAAGCCTGATAAAATTAAGCTGTGTATTCACTTGGTAAAAAGTTAGTTAATTGATTCGAGCGTGACTTTGCGGAAATCCATGATAAAATACAATAGTTGTAGATATATTTAGTAACCTATTCCACTTAGAACTATTCTTCAAGAGTCATAAAAAGCCCTGTAAGAAATCGACACGTGTTTCACCTCTCAACGAGAGTTACACACTCAGAGTGACGCATTCGGCGTCCAGTGATCAGTGTGGCAACGTGTCGTGTTCTGGTTTGCGACTAGTCAATCGTCATCCTGAGGATGATTTCTTACAGGGTTTTTTATGACTCTTGAAAAATTGTTTAAAAGCGGAATAGGTTACTAAATAAATCTACGTTTGTTGTATTTTTTGGTAACAAGTGATGATCGACTTTCTTAGAAGTTGTGTTAAGGCAGATTTATACGAGCCCAGTAATGTGTCAGTACAGTTAAGTCAGTCCAGCGCTGACTTGCAACTGGGCTCGTGTAAATACTAATTTCCACCCAGTCCAGTGCTGAATTCATGCCCTCAAGTGAGTCCAGTTGACTAACCTATCTCTCTATTTCCGGGCCCAGTAGCTTTCCCCTCCTGACTTACTGAGTTACTGCCAATCTCGTCTACATAAACCCACTGACTGGGTCCAAAATTCCGAGTCACTAGGTCCAGTCACTGCCATCGTATGAAGCAGGCGATATGTTGTGCGATGTTGTCAGATGGAATTTGATTTGTTTCGCTAGGCGCTTCGTTGTATAAACAATGTTGCATACAAAAGATGCTCGTTGTTGCATATCATGTTGCGCAACTTATTCACTCGACTAGACACAGTACCTTATGACTGGTTTTAAACATACAAATAAATAAATATTGACAAAATGTTTACATTTTTGTTAATGCTAGGTAAATCTTACCTTACTGACTTCTTGATATCCTAACTTCCGAACTAATAATATAAATGCGAAAGTGAGTTTGTTTGTATATTTGTTTGTTACGCTTTTATGCTAAAACGACTGAACAGATTTAGATGAAATTGCACATTGGTAGACCATGACCAGGAGAAGTACAAACAACTTTTTATCCTAGATCACAGATGAAATCACGGGCAACAGCTAATTTCAAATGCCTTTCAGAGGCCTTAGTTCGAGTTTCTTTTAACTATCTTCACTTTACGCATCGACCGCGTTCGACGCTCCGATTGGCCCTTCCCTGGCCTTTACTGGTGAAGGGCCAATCGGAGCGCCGAAGGCGTTCGATACGTAAAGTGAAGATAGTTAAAAGAAACTCGCACTAAGGCCTCTGGTCATACTCGCACGCCGGCGCCAGTTGCGAGTACTACGCTTCTGACCTGGGGCCTACCACCACCGCTTAAAGCCTGCAGTATTATTTTAATCTTACTTCTTGGGGGAAAGAGATGGAGCTATACGTACTATAGAGCTTCATCGCTTTCCTACACTGAAGTAATAATAAAATAATACTGCTGTAAGCGGTGGTGGTGGGCCCCCTGACGATAAATCTAAATAAAATTGTTTAAATAAGCTCAGCTGTAAAAACTAAGCAAATAACGACTTAGGTAAGTATACCTTATAACTGTCTTTCTTAGCTTAAGCTAAGACTCGGTAAAACATAACTTGCAAAAAGAACATTTGAAATAATAGTACCAAGAGACCCTCGCAATCTTTGCACTAACGAAGTGAAACGAAAAAACCCGAGACATATTTCTTTTTCGTCTCAAGTGTCTCCTGAATGTTTAATAAATCCACAGAGAATTTTCCCGGTGAAATATCAAGTAGGGTATGTAACAATAAGCAAAACGTTTGAATTCCCGGACACACCTGTATTTAAAGAAAAATATTTTCTTGAATAACTAAGCTGACTTCCAGTAAGTTTTCATTATTTTATTTTGAGTTTTGTGTTTTAAAAGTTTGAATGTTTTCCATAACTTGTGTCACAACTTGTATATGGTCCATCGCTGAATATTATGTTTTAGAAGGGCTTCTAAGTAATAACAGCCGCACGGGTCGATATAATCGATCGACCCGTGCGGCTGTTATTCAACGATTGCCGCGGTTGGTCTGTGGATGGGTGATCATCTTTACATACCAAGACCCCTCCGTACCTTGGAAAGCACGTTAAGCCGTTGGTCCTGACTGTAATTTGTGGATCTTTGACAGTCGTTACAGGTCGTCAGAAGCCCGAAAGACTGTCAAAGATGATAAGAAATAGCAAAAGCCAAAAAAAAAAAAAAAATTTTATTTATTACTTTTTTAAGTCGTTACTAAATATTAAATGTTGACCCTGTATTTATGCAGATTACGAACTAATTTCTTCATAGAAGAGGTTATTCGATTTTTTTTACTACAAACATGATTACTTTCAAAAACGTTGCTACAACAGTTTCACCACAATTTTCACACTGCCAGAAATTGTGCATTTAGCCACACAAAGACGAAAATAAGTGATTATTTTTCAAAATAGACATTGTATTCACCTTGAACTTTATAGCCATAATTCCTGTGTATGACAGACTGTTACACGTATGATGTATGGAACTACCCTACTTTGTATGATTCTGCCTATTGTGAAGAATGCTGAGAGGAATATAAATGAATTCAAACTGATTCGTATGATCCTTTGTGACTGAGTATCGAGATATTGAGATATTGATATATGAGATCTGAGTATATTTGAGATGAAGGTTAGATTTTTTTACAATTTCAGACGAATTTTCACTATTGCCAGAATTGAACGCTTTGCCGCAATATTTAAAAAATATTAACTGAAGAATCAAAGGAAGAAAATTCTTATCGCCAAAACTCTCTTTGATGTCAACTAACAACTTCTTATGACTTCTTCTTCTCTTCTTTTCGTGAGAGTTTTAAAGCCGCCCAAGCACCTCTGACTTGGCTTCACATGTCGTCCTTCCGGCCTTCACTGTTTTTAATGCAAGTGATACTTAATTATTATTCTTAAGACGGAAAATATAATAAGTAGTAATTGTATTATAATAAGTAGTTATTAATTAACACAAACATTATGGAATTTTAAATAATGTTTTGAAGATTAATTGCTACCAGATGCTCAGTTCAGATAACAAATAAGTGCAACAGTTGCTCTCATCTATAACAGAGTCTATACATCTATACATAATTATAAATTAAAGTCGCTTTTCGTGTCTGTCTGTGTAACCGCGTTGTTCTTCTAAATTACGCAAGGAATTTTGATGCGGTTTTCACCATCATTTAGGGAATTTAATCCGGAAGGTTTATCTGTATACATTTATATTATGAAAGTTAAATCGAATGTAGAAATCTCGATCTGTTGTCAAGTCGTAAAAATCGTGCGAATCAGGGGATTAAATGGATTAAATAAATCAAAACTCGAGCTTGAAACTTCTTTGATTTTAATCCAACCGACTATTCCATAGATAAATAATTTCACGTAATAAAACCTCTTTGCGACGATCTTCCCTTTCACTCCGTTATCAAATAAAAAAGTTTCCGCCAGAAGTTACCCAGAATTTAAGATGGAAAGTATGTCAATTATGTTAAAACTTTTGATAATAACCCTAAGCGATGACGTCCTATTAACTTGGTTTGCGACTGAGAAATGCTAAGTAATTCCGGGATTTCTGAAGTTTTTTTGCTATAAAACGTTGATTAACAATGGCATGACTTAGAAGGTCAGAACATATTTTTTTCTGAAAAAGGAAAATTGGTGTCTTTACTTAATTTACAACACCCTGTATTATACCTGTAGGAGTAGGTAGGCAGAAATAACAGGGTGGGTGTACCTATAAAACACATACACATTTGTCCAGTTGTTTTCAATTCCCGTGTAATTGTGGAAGAGCCTATTGCCATCAATAAGATAGGTACAAATCCAGATGCCGGCTGGTACCTGATACTGAAAAAGTCATAACATAACATCGCACCTGTATTCCCTAAAGGTTAGGCAGAGGTGTATCCTACACACACATTTCGCTAGTTACGTTTAATCCCATATAATAGGGGGCGAGCACCACACTATAGAAGTGTTAACTTACGACTGGAGCCAGGTATATGTGATTCAGTGCCGAGTATACCCGATTCAGCGTCACCGACCGACTGGAGCCGACTTTACCCGATTCAGCGTCACCGACCGACTGGAGCCGACTTTAACCGATTCAGCGTCACCGACCGACTGGAGCCGACTTTACCCGATTCAGCGTTACCGATCGACTGGATCCGACTTTACCCAATTCAGCGTCAGCAACCGACTGGAGCCGACTTTACCCGATTCGGCATCACCGACCAACTGGAGCCGACTTTACCCGTTTCAGCGTCACCGACCGACTGGAGCCGACTTTACCCGATTCAGCGTCACCGACCCGAGCGTGACGGTTCAGTTTCACTGTTCAAAAAGAGCGGGCAGTGTGCCTAAAGGAGTGTTCACTCCAAAAAATAGTCTTCTTCTCTTCGTGTGGTTAGTGACTAACCTGGTATCAGAGTTTTAAAGCCACTCAAGAGCCTGTGACTTGGCTTCAGATGTCGTCGAGAAATATCTCTCAGGCATTCCGGTTTCCTCACGATGTTTTCCTTCACCATTTTAAAAGCAAGTGATAATTATACAATACGCACATGAATCCGAAAAGTGAGAGGTGCGTGTTTTGGGTTCGAACTCGAGACTTATGATTTGGCAGTTCGAAAGTCACACCACTAGGTTATTACTGCTTCAAAAAATAGTATCTTGGGCTTTAGAGTAGGGCCAAATAGTCTCATGTGAGTCATCGGGGCTTCATCGGTCATCTTCGTTCCACACTGTTACAGATTCCAAGTACCTACGTTATAAACAGCATGACCTAGTGAGGCGAACGTGTGAGGTCGTGTAAGTCACCGGTTAAGTTAAACTGAAGTTCAGCTTTGTTGTTTAAGACGTTAAACTTAGTTTACGAGCTTGATAAGGGATATAGGGTCAGGTTGGCTCCTTTATTAGACGACCAAGTTTGTTTATGTAGTGAGTGAGTAGAGTTTGTAAGAAGAAGGTCGAAGGGTCAATGTGGCAAATCAAATCAAAAGTCATTTATTCAAACTAGGCTGAGAATCAGCACTTTTCGAACGTCAAAATCACATAAGACAGTCCCCCAAAAACGCCCACCCTTCACCACTTCCTAGTGCTTTAGCTGGGAAGAAGAAGTGGCGCAACAAACTCCCCAGCAGCACAGCTGTCTGTTCAGTTAGAAAAAAATGATTCTATACAAAAGTATGCAAAATCATTTACATTATGCAACACAAGACATAAATCTAATTATTCGCCATAATGTCAGCTAGCACACGCTAATATACCAACCAAAAAAAAACGAGAACTATATGTACTCAAGCAGAAATAAAAGTAAATGTAAACATAAATTAACTAAATAAAAGGCTCCAGGCACAAAGGGCGTGCCCGCCTACATATAGCTATTTTTAGATGTAACTGGAAATTATAAATGATAAACTAGGACCATTTAAGTAAAATAAATAATATTTATAAATTTTCGAGGTCGCTAGCTAACCACATAATATTGCAATACAACTCATATAGTAAACATTGTAATGAGTAAGTAGATTATGTCAATAATAAATTAAATTAGAAAAAAAAGGCGGTGCTTGGGTGAGGCTTATGTCCAGCAGTGGACGTCTTTCAGCTGAAATGATGGTGATGATGAGAGGTTGTAAATCATCATCATCTCAGGTTATACATCCGCGGTTATTTCTCTATGACCGGTTATGACCTATTTCCAGCTATTCCTCTTATAAAATCAGAAAATGCATAGAAAAGACGAAAATCAAATTAGTTATCATTTTCAAAATTAAGCTAAATCTAAGCTATGTGATAGGTAAAGTCAGGGAGATTTATTGTTTATCAAATTGACGACCAAACTTAAACTGTCCACATATTCAAATCACAACTGTCATTCTTTGATCGTTGTATGAAATGGCTATAATGGTGGAATACGACGATCGGCAATATTGCGGACGGACACGCACGGCGGACGATCACAGACCGCCACGGACCGCGCACCGAGGAGCTTCCGATGTCTTCGATACTTCGCACGTACATCTTCCCACGGTCCGTCGTCCGGGCTCGTTGGTGTCCGTCCGCAAAATCGCGGATCGTGGGATTTCGGTATTACACTCAAATTGACGTAGTGTGTCAATTGTAGAGACAATTAGCTGCGCCCCGATGGTGGAATCGGACGATCGGCAATATTGCAGACGGACACGCACGGCAGACGACTACAGACCGCCACGCACCGCGCACCAAGGACTTCCGATGTCTGTGATACCCCGCACGTACACCTTCCCACGGTCCGTCGTCCGGGCTCGTCGGTGTTCGTCCGCAAAATCGCGGATCGTGGGTTTTCGTTATAAGATTCGATCCCGCGGGAATATCGGGATAAAAAGTATTCTATGTCCTATTCCAGGTCATGTTCTGCCCCTGTGCCCATCCAAATCCGTTCAGCAGTTTTAGAGTGAAAGCGTAACAAACAAATACCTAAACAAACAAACAAACTCACTTTCACATTTATAATAATTATAGTTAGCATAAATCCTGAACGTTACCTATATAGAATTGGTGACAATTATGTATAAGTACGTATCGCATGTTTGAAGCTAAATCCGTAGTTATATTTTTTACCTATTGTGTAACTTTCTCTAGCTTGCAAAAATATCTATGTACCTATGTTAGAAAGTTTAAGCTTTAATTTCAACCAATTGTGAAACTGCATTTCCACAAGCGCACAGAATTTGCATCAATTTTTTGTATCTCTACTTACAGTTCATGCATAGGTAAGTTCTCTTCAAATTATTCCTAGGTCTTATTATCTTTCGTCTCCATTTTAGTTTTCTAAACTACCACGTCAGAGTCGTCTAACTAACTTGTCAAGTTATTTACTTAATTAAGTCTTCACTCAAGAATGTCTGTGCTGTGCGCTTTAGCTTAGCTAATTTGGCGACCTTTGCATCGTGCATAGCAATGCTGTACTTAACATTCACTTTGTAACGCTGCAGTTCACTGCAGAAAGATAAAATAGATCTTAAAGTCACCGAATGAAGGTACTAACCTTCCTTTAAAGATTTAATAAAAAGTAAATTTAAATTTATACTTGGTATGGATATGGTAGTCGTATCATTTTATGAAATTGGCTACATCCAGAGTGAAATACAGCCATATTTCAACATTCTGACAAATTCAGGATATTTAAGTGCTATTTCCAATTTTGTAAAGCATTAATTTAAAAAAAAAACTGCGCTAGTGAACCGTAAATCAAAAACAGTTCAGTTTAATAACGCCTTCAGAGCGGTGTTGGGTCTGCCTCGCTACTGCAGCGCTTCGGGTATGTTCGCATGGGCGCGTACGGACTGTTTTCATGCAACCATGCGGAAGCGCTGCGCGTCTCTTGTGCGCAGAGTGCGGGCCAGCTCCAATGTCGTTTTGAATATGATAGCAAATAGGGTGGACTGTCCTTATTTGCGACACTGCTGTAACAGACAAGTTACATATAGTGTCGCACATAAGAGACTATTGTAATGATAATGTTGATTGTATAATGAATTTTATTATTTTGTATGTATTTTGATTATTTTGTATTATTATTATTATTTTGTATGATGATTTCTTTTATGGGTTAAAGTACCTGAAATAAATGATTTAATTTTTTTTTTTTTAAAGCCAGATGACCAGAGTTCCCTCTATTATAATGTCACAGATGAAGCAAATGCTTCTCAGTCAATTCTTCGAAACTAGCTAAATCAATCCAAATTTTATACATGACATAACTGTGGCGACGCGACGGTATCTACATCGCCACATGCAAAACTACGCATTACACTGACATAAAGAAAAATCCTGTATCGCGCAAGCAGGGTTTGCCGTGGGACGAGCATATCGTCTAGCAGTAGCCCACCAGACACGACACTCGTCTGGTCGGAGGACCCTCCCTTTTCTATAGAGGATGATTGAACTTTACACCCTGTTCCTCAGACCTCTATAATTTAATTTCACAATTTAATTACACTGCCGTAACCCGCATTTTGATCAAATTAGTAATGGCCAAACCGAACTGCATGTAACTGGGTCATCACCCACAGGTCTCGTCACTAATCACGCTAATGAATCAACGCGATCAATTGGAGCGTCAATTAACAGGTTGTTAGAGGACATGGTTTTAATTACAATGCAATTCAGTTAACATTAAAGTTTATTAGTGGTTTTACTTGCTTGACAGCGAAATTGCAATATAAACTCAAGTTATAAAATGATATTCATTTAACATGCCAGCGACGTGTGGGTGTAATATAAAGGTGTACACCGCTTTTTTTTTTTGAGGTTGGGTAATCCTCAAATTACTTCTCCCCCTCTGGGTGGAGCGGAAGGGCGTGTCAGACTTTTACTGACTAAAACCTACCCGTGTTCCTTCAGTTGCCTGTTGCCAAGGTCCCGGTATCCCTTTCGGACTTTCCCGCAACCTTGGCAGGATAGGTACACCTCTGCCTAATCCTTCGGGGAAAACGAGATGTTATGTTATGTTATGATATGTGTAATGTGTATCCATTTCTGGGTCTTGTTTATGCATGAAGTATTAACAAACAAACGAACACACATTCGCTACTGTAGTGCCTTTGGAATGTTCGAGAAGGCGAGGCTGAACGCTGTAATCCTCATCCTAACTAATATTATAAATGCGAGCGTACGTTTGTTTGTTTGTTACGTTTTCACGCGTAGACGGCTGAACGGACTTAAATTATGGGTAGACCAGCCAGTCGATTCTGTAAAAATATCACTGTAAAACTTAGGTGAAGTTAACTAGGAGTGAACTGTCACTGCCTCAGCATCAGTATGCAGGACCTGGAATAGGACATAGGATACTTTTTATCCCGATATTCCTTCGGCATCGAGACTTACGCGGGTGAAACCACGGGACGCAGTTAGTTAGTTATATTTTTAATATGTAAGAGAAGAAAGGCGTTGCTTTTATGTTTGTGTGTATGTATGCCATTTTATTGTATGTTTTTTGTATTAACTTTTTTTATGGATTCTGTGGTCTCCAATCTTCTTCGTTGTGGTTCTCTACGGCATGTGAAGCGAAGTCAAAAGCCCATGGGCGGCTTTAAAACTCTGACACCAGGTTACTCACTAACCACACGGAAAGAAGAAGTGGTCTCCAATAAATATATATTATTATTTATTATTACTTTCGGATTGGTAATAATATGGGAATGAATTAAATGTAAACCTAGCCATGGTGCCTGGCAATCGAAAAGTCTACGTTTTCTGGGGTTAAAGGTTCGTCATGACTAATGCATTTGGTGTTCCAGAATAGATTCGACCTTTGCGTGTTAAGTGGGATTTACATATTTAATAGATTTCTATTTATCAAAGCGTGGACACGATAAGCTCAAGAGCTGGTCATTGGAACCCTATGACCTCTACTGCATTTCTGATCATGACCCTTGTCCGCGTCTCTCTAGAACAGTGTCCGTGAAGTTGGCCGTTCTACCCCATAGGAACCTACTACGCTTTGGTGTGGGCAACTAGCTTCATCGTTTTGATGAAGGCTTAAAAGATTTCATTGAAATACATTTTTTTAGTTCCAGTTTTACCAGTGGATCTAGTGTAACGTCAACTTGCGCAATATATGCCCTTAGGAGTCGATAACGTCGTCGGGAATCCCAGGCGGATTCCCGGCCACCATAGGCGCGGGTTTGCGGACGGCGAGCAATAGGTAGCTCGCCGTCCGATTAGGACCAGGCCTGGGTCGATGGCGCGTCGTGTTCCACGCGCGCCTCAAAGAGATGTCAGGACAATTGGCTAGGACCGATGCCTGCCAGGGTTGCGGGTTAGTCCGAAAGGGATACCGAGACCTTGGCAACAGGCAACTGAAGGAACACGGGTGGGTTTTAGTCAGTAATAGTCTGATACGCCCTTCCGCTTCGCCCAGAGCGGGAGAAGTCATTGGATGAATACAAACACTCAAAAAAAAAAAAAAAGTAGTCGAAAACGTGCATAACGATTTTCATAACAGTCAATGAATAAGTTATCCAACAACTCACAATGGACTTGTCGACAGAAGAATAGACAAGATGACAGATTGTGATAGTTTATCTGTCATTTTGTCTATTCTTCCGTCGACAAAACCCGTTTCTACGTTGGTTATGCTAAGCGTGCTGTGTTGATTACGGCCCACTCCCTCTCACAGAATGGAGTACTTTCTCCCAACAGTGGGAACATAATGATTATGTGTTACGAATGAGCCTTCCTCTCAGTCAATACGCCACATTTTTCCAGAGTTGAAAACAAAGAAACTTCGATGCGTCCACATGCCACGTCTATAGAAATCAAGTCAAGCACAGCGGACGCTTTGAGTCGGAACCAGCGACAAATTGTTACAGATAGGGTTGCCGCGGAGAAAACTGGAAATAACAAAACTGTCAACACGTATTGTGTTTCAAATTTTAGACAGTACGGCGATTGACTTTGACGGCGTATAATATTTGCAGTGGCTGAGCGAATTACTTTTACGCTCTTGGTTCCATTTTTGCGAACAATTCTTTTTCTTGGCGTTTTTGTATAAATGTGAAAACTGTTATGTCCTTGTAAATGCGGAAGTTATGAGAGGAGTTTCCTTCCAATTCAATATTATCCAAAACCTTTTTGGATAATACCGGGTTTTGGATAATATTGAATGAAGAAAAAAAAAAGAAGGGTAACCTCTAGGTTACCCTTCTTTTTTTTTTGACTTTGGGGAATCAGCCAATGACTTCTTCCACTCTGGGCGGAGCGGAAGGGCGTGTCAGACTTTTACTGACTAAAACCCACCCGTGTTCCTTCAGTTGCCTGTTGCCAAGGTCCCGGTATCCCTTTCGGACTTTCCCGCAACCCTGGCAGGATGTAGAGGTTACCCTGACTGCTTTACGAGGAAATAATGAGCTGACAGAGAAAGAAAATAATTAACTTTTGTAAAATAAGTTTCTTCCTTCTTCTGGGAAATGGAATCTTTAGGGCCGGAGCACATCTGGCGATGTGCGGCGCAGCGCATTCGTCTCTGCCAAATAAATATCGACCCTGCATTAGTTGAAATAAAGATGAAAATAAATAAACTTCCATAGCTAGACAGCGGTCTAAGCGGAAAGAGGCGCGCGGCTATGTTATTTATTCTCAACTTTTGAATCTTTATTTCATTATCCATACATATAAATTATATTTTTAAATATTAAAATAAAAAATATATAAAAACATTGATTCTCAACTTTATTTTTAGGCACGAAACGTTAACGATATTTGTTTGACAGTGACAACCAAGCCGCCCTGCGCCTCGCCAGGTGTGCCCTTAGGGTTACTAGACAAAGAAAGAAAGAAGAACGACAAGTGGTAATCGCTTTCAAAGCGTTTCGTATGCACATGACTTTCAACAGGATTGACATAATGTTTCTAGTAGCTATTTCGGTCCCATACATTTCTGAGTTTTCCATCATCGTTATCGCTGATGAAATGTCACAAATATTATTATTTTCTACAAAACATCGTGTTTTGACGAAAAACGTTGCACTAATAATAAGTTATGATCCGACTTTTTACATGCATAAATTAAGTTTAAATTGGGTCCCCATCTATGAAATTGGCGTTTTTTTCTCACAAATAGAGAACCTCGTCACTTCTATGATTTAAAATATTCATCAATTGCTTGGTATTATATCTAATAATGACCATCATAGACTAGTACCAATATTAAAAAAAACCTTATTACTTATAGTTTTCTAAACATAAAAATACCTTAAAAATGACTCCTCATTTTGTTAGCAGAAATTAGTACCACTTTTTTTTTTTAACTTAGCCAAAACTTATTTTTTTCGCTTAATCTAAATCGCATATTTCGTTAGCTTAGTTTTTAAATATTAGTGCATAAAAGTTTTAAAACATTAGTGTTCATGGTTGTTATAAGTATAAATTAAGAAAATATTAGTATGAAAAATGCAACTTCTTTAAAATTCTAGATTTCATAGGTCTTCATAATTTTCATAGGGGATCTAATATTTTTTGTAAAATATCGGTCTTTAAACAGTTTTTCTCCTTGCAACCCTAGCTCACCAATCTAGACCGCGTCCGATAGTATGCTTCACTACATAGGCTAGTCTGAAAGGCTCTCCATCGGCTTTAGTTGGTCAAGTAGTCAATAGGCTTCCGTAAAAGGTTAAATACCTTTGTTTCTAAAGATTTTGTACAGTCAGCAACAAAAGTCAGTTAACACTTCAACTTAGTAATCATAACTTAACACAACATTCGGAACAGAGGGACAATTGCCGTATTTTGAACGTTGGCATTCTAATCTCAATCTGTTAACAAACTGTATTTATTTTTCCCATGGAATTAATATTGTATACTAGCGTGTAACAAAAACCCTGTCCGATCCGTGAGGCTGTTGTTATGTGGATTATATTGGAAAAAAGAAAAAAAAAATTTCATCGGTTTAATACATGGGGCGCGGGCGGCCGGTGTTTAGCGGGTATCTACAAGTCATATAACTTATGACCTCTGTACAAAATTCGCTAATTAATAATGTGTGTAATTTTGGTACTAAAAAAGTGAATTTTATACAGTAATCATTTTCTTATTTCCAGGATTTTTTTTTTTTTACTTTTTAGTAATGTTAATGCGGTACCTAGGCCCCTTTTGGATCGGACTGGGTTTTTGTTACATGTTGTATACATATAGTAAAGTACGAGAATTAGCCTTCAAATACAAAAGCAGCAAAGCAGCATGAAAATAATAGTGCGCAGTTCAGAACTAATGAAGGTAAAAGTGTCAAACATCTTTTCTTGTTGACCGTACCTACAATTTTTACAGCATCGTAAAACGTTTTCAGAGAACGTTTTCCTGAACTTACGAGTAAATGTATTGAACAAACTTTGCATGCCATATTGCATTTGCTGTCAAAAGTAAACACATTTGTTTGCTAGCACTCTCCTACACTATGTGGATTAACGTATTTGTGGCTTTATAAAGTTTAAATATGTTTGTGAATTTCACGAGTTGATTTACAAAACCAAAAAATAATCCATAGCCATTTATAGTGAAAGCGTATCAAACTCACTTTCGCATTTATAATAATGGTTAGGCTAATACAGAGCCATCTAGTTTGGTCTCAAAAATAAGTTTCAAAAGTTTTTGTTTTTGTTTTATAATCGGTACAGAAAACTGACTTTTTTGGGTATAACACGAAAAAAAAATCAGCTTCGAAAATTTGCATGGCTCGTCAAAATGTAGGGAATAACTGATTTTGTTTCAAGATTTCAGGCTTGTTCCCATAGCGAAAGTTGTTCATAATGATGAGTACAATGAACCCTTATGAGATTTCGTGTATGAAAAGATACACCTTATATCAGCATCACTACCCTCAGAACTTATCTGTACCCGTTTGTCTATCCATCAAATAATTCATCCATCTCGCATTATAATAAAATTTAATTACGTGTCTGTCGTTTTGGGTTGCAAAACGACAGACACGAAATTGATAAATGATTAATTTATTTAGTAAATACAATACATAACATCGACAGGGTTAATTTATAATTAAAACTATAACGTGCAAGTAATTAAAAAAATATGGCGTGAATTTTCCCTAAAAAAGGACCAAGTTCCTGTCATTTTACTATTATGTTACTACAAGCCCAAAGAAGAAGCGAGATTTTTGATAAAACTTTTTTACAAAAAATTAAACCGACGAAAAAAGATAGATAACTGAAAAGCGAAAAATAAAAAAAAATCCTTTTAGTGTAACAACTAAGCTCCTAGACTAATTTAAGTAACAAATTTTGAGGCGGCGCCAAATACACGCTAATTACCTTTGTAATTAATTCAACGAAGGTCGACTTGAGAACCTCCTTTTTTTTTCGTCGGTTAAAAAACTGAGAAGCATCTATTTGCTAGAACAATGGTAGTTCTAAGCTACAATAACCCGTTCAAACAAACAATCCAGGCGTGCTATATTAAACATTGTGGAAGCCCCTAGTTTTATTAGAATGTTGTGGGTTCTCGGCGTTTATTGGATGCTAGCTTCTGCCCGGGAATTCGTTCACGTGGAAGTCGCAAAACACCACAATATACCACCACATTTTTATAAAACTTTTCTCGCATGAACCTGTACAAAATATTGTAAAACATTCTAATGAGTAACGGTGGAGTTTCTTGCCCATTCTTCTCCATACAAAAACTACCTTTTGGAAGGGGTGACTAGAATCAGTCCTATTTATTTTGTAAATTAACGTTTCTAAAGTGCCTTTTATGTGCTTGAAATAAATGATTTGGCTTTGACTTTTGACTTTGGTCTCAGCAGCCAAAGAATACAGAGAGTCAGGACTGGTGACGCGGCCGGGAGCAACGGAGGTACAGTTGTCCGTGAGTAGCAGCTCGTCCTAAGGTCGACACCCGCTGCAGCCTCCAGTAGCAATTTCCCATTGTTTGCGAAGTTTTTCGTTTTTAGTGTGTAATTAATGGGCGCCTGCGTTGCTACATTTCAAAGGTTAATACGAGTACGTAGCTATTTTTATTAATAAAACATAGAGCTCATTACTAAGTAATAACAGCCGCACGGGTCAGCTGCGCTTGCGGGGGTTGGTCCGTGGATGGGTGACAACTGACCATCTTTACATAACGAGGTTTCTCCTTGGTCCCGGCTGTCATTTGTACATCTTTGACAGTCGTAACGGGTCGACAGAAGCCCGAAAGTCAAGACAACCAGTCTTAACGAGGGGTATGGTATAGCCTAGTTACTGGGTTGTGGAGGTCAGTGCAGTCGCTTCATGTAAAATACTGGTATTCAGTTGGAACCGGTTAGACTGGAAGCCGACCCCGTCATAGTTGGGATAAGGCTAGGCAGATTAAGAAGTACCCCCACGTAGTTACCTACATAATACTTACCTATAACACATTATTGCTTCTATTTTCATATAAAAGAAAAATCCTAACAGTAAAACACTGCTAGCTTTGTTATTTTATTCCTAAACTTTTATTTTCTAAAAGTCTAGAATATAATTAGGCTTTTTAGTATTCCATACCTTTATGGTAAATAGGTATGGCACGTGCTGGCGTGTGGTAGAAGGTATATGGGCTTTTTTATTCCATTTGTATGAATATAATTTACTTTCCTTTGGTTTATTTCGTGAATAATAAATGATTAGGTACTGCCATAACATAAGTGCTTCGATTGTTTATTCATGTGCTGAAGACGGATGACCTGGTTAAGGCCGCGGGAATCCGCTGGATGCGAGAAGCACAGAACCGGTTGAAGTGGCGGTGCTTGGTGGAGGCCTATGTCCAGCAGTGGACGTCTTTCGGCTGAAATAATGATGATGATTTATGTGGACTTTGATATGAGACGTAATGCTGAAATTACACCACGATGTAAATAATAAGTGTTAAGATTTTATCATGAGACATTTTCTGGAGTTAGAGATAATGTAGGTACAGCATCGTACTCTAAAACCGGTTTTAACGAGAGCTGTCACACACGTAGGATTATAAACTCTGATATGTGTGGCCAAGTGTAATTATCTTGCGTCCTTTGGTAAGGAATGACCACCGACTGAATATCTTGTGAAGACCAATTTAATTAAACTACGAATACAAGGTTAGAACAACGAAGATAATACTCATAATTATTCTACTAGACTTTATGTAAAGTCAGAGAAATTATTTGTTAAGCAAAGTGACTCTTTTGGCCGCGCCGTTTCCCGGTACGCGGAGTCGGCTTTCCCAATCATGCGACGCCATTTATTTCAGTCTTGTGCGTCATCTTTCGTAAGTCCCATCAATGTCAAAGTCAAATCATTTATTTCAATTATGCACATATAAGGCACTTTTGAACGTCAAAAATTTACATAAAAATAGAATTGATTCTAGTCGAACCTTCCAAAAGGTAGTCCATGTCCATAATTCCATCTCCCTCATTTCCTTTTGGACCTTCGTCATCTATGTGGTTTCTGGTCTTCCTTTCTTCTTTGTAGCCAATGGAAAGGCATTTTTGCACAACGTGGTCTTCTGTTCATTGAAGTACATGACCGTACCATCTCAGTCTGGACTCTTTTACTTTATCCGCTATTTCTGTAATCTTGAAGCTCGCTCTAATATGCTCGTTGCGCACCTTGTCTCTACTTCGGTACCGACAACATAAATGAAAAATATAAATATTATTGACCAAACATGAAAAAAAACACACGTTTTGTAATTTTATGTTCCGTAACTCCTTAATTTTATTGTGACTTGACGTGGCATGTCAAATAAAATCAAATTATTTATTCCTTTGCGAACATGGGTAAAGTAGGTTCCTACATAGCCTACATACATAGATGTTTTGGGGTGACATTTGACTTACCTACATACACTAGCCAAGATGTTTGTGTATTTGACATACAGTATGTTAACTAACAAAGGGCGTTCCCGTAAACCTGCAATAGTATAGCGTGTATACATGCAAAAAAAAATATTACCATAAAAAAAAAAGTTTATTTTTATTTTTGCTTAGTAAAATATTCACAAAAAATATTAAATTGTTACGGAAAATAAACTCTCTGTACACGCCCACATATCACACTTGTTTTACTACTTTGAAATACAAGTGTGCGTGTACAGAGTGTTTCTTTTACGTTTTAATTTAATCGTTTTGTGAATATTTCTTTTTTTTTTTTTGAATGGTAATATTTTTTTTAGCATGTATACACGCTATACTATTGCTGGTTAACGGGAAAGCCCTTTTTTAGTTAACATAGTATAACTACCTGACTACACTGATACTTATAAGTATCTTATCCCAACCCTCAAGTAATCCAAGTACAGCAATAAATAATTTTGTATCATATCTATCGAATAAACCAGAATAAATTATGACAAGGTAGGTATTATACCAAATGTTCCACAAAAGCACAATAACGAAAAGATTACTCAGTCTCCAACAGCCTCTTCATAATTACACCACTATCTCCAAAGATTCGGCAGTCTGACAACTTAATAAGTCTGTCACGTTCATAGGCTGTATATTAAAAGTTTTCTTCATTATTAACCTTCATGGAACTCCGCTAGTGCCGAACTTGGCCTTCGCCAATATTCGGCGTTTGGCAAACAGCCGATCTAAGGATTTATGATCATTGCTGCTTATACAACTAGGAAAACGGATTGGTTTGTGATTAAAATGCGTGACTAGGTCTTGGACGGATATATTTGACTACCAAACGGAACTTCGACAAACGGTACTATGGCATGATTTTACTTCGACATTGCGGAACACCGACACGTCTTTACTTCGACATGCCTTTAGTCCGACACTACTCTACTCCGACCAGACGTTGCTTCGACATGACTTAACCACGAAATGATGTGACTTCGACGACATCCTACTTCGACAATAATGCTAGTTTGGGTTCTTCCGTCTGAATTTACAGCATCCGCGTACTTACTATTATGCAAATATACATTCGTGCTTTCATTAATTACAGTACAGTATATTTGCATATTAGTCAGTGCTTGTGAAACCAAACATGTGGAGTAGCTTTGTTTAGAGTACAGAGATCATGTTTACCCACTACGGCAAAGCCAAAAGGAAGGGTTATGATTTTAGCAGTCTATTTATGTATATTAATTAGCTCGTTAGAGGAGCTCGTGGCTAAGTAATAACAGCCGCACGGGTCGATCCATCAGGTTAAGCTACGCTTGCCGGGGCTGGTCCGTGGATGGGTGACCATCTTTACATATCGAGATTCCTCCGTGCCTCGGAAAGCACGCTAAGCCGTTGGTCCCGGCTGTAATTTGTGGATCTTTGACAGTCGTTACGGGTCGTCAGAAGCCCGAAAGTCTGACAACCAGTCTTGCCAAGGGGTATTGTAGTACCCAGTTACTGGGTTGTGGAGGTCAGATAGGCAGTCGCTCCATGTAAAATACTGGTATTCAGCTGCATCCGGTTAGACTGGAAGCCGACCCCAACTTGGGTGGGAAAAGGCTAGGCAGATGATGATTATGTATGTTAATTATTATGATTCACAAATACAGCGTTATTTTATCTCGAGACATCTATGGTAGCTGTAGCAATGTTGGCATGATCAAGTATCATATTTTTGTAACATTAAGTTATGTTAAAAATAATTTTACAGGTGCGGTCTGTGATCACCGTCACCTATGACACATTTCCAATGCATTACAGGTGCATTCCCTTCCCAGAGAAAAAAACGTGTGCGTTCGGGGGACTCCCGTCAGGAACGAAGTTCCTTCCCACGAAAATGACACCTATGACAAAAAAAATGATTTTTTTGGGTTTACATTTTGACTTCACGATCGGCTTTGAGCAGTGGTGGCCCAGTGGTAACGGTCGCGACCTATGAGTTGTAGGTCGTAGGTTCGAACCCTGACAGGCGCTTTAATTTGTGTAAAAAATTTCATCACCACTGCTCTCAAAACGGTGAAGGAAAACATCGTGAGGAAACCGGCATGACCTAGAACCAAAAATTCGAAGACATTTGACATCTACCAATCCGCACTGGGTCCGCGTGGTGGATTACGGCCTACTCTCACAGAGAGGAGGCCTGTGGCCCAGCAGTGGGAACATTATAGGCTGATCGATGATCGGCTTTAGCACCCTAGAAAACTATGAAATCGACACCCATGACGAAAAATTTGAACATTTTCGCAGGCGCCATCTTGGATTTTCTTTTTGACCAAAATCACACTTTCTCTGTTTCTCTCTCCGGCGACATGCAGTGTACTCAGGCTGATGTGTACAATTTTATCCCACTACACTGTAATCACTTTCCTCTGCCGGCGTCCTCTCTCTCTCTCTTTCTCTTTTAATTACAAGAAGACAGTCGCAAGTATTTTTTGCCTGCACACTTACACTTTGGCTGCTGACATCAGACAAGAAGAAAATAAAGTTAAATATGCGCGTATTCTTAAAAAATATTTATTAGATTGTATGTAAGTGTAGGTGTTAAGTATATAGATGTACCTGACATTATATTTACTGTAAGACAGACTCAACGATCTCACAGTTAAACCGCGTAAGCAGTTTTGTGGGGCTATGTACCTAGCATTAAGAATCTATAAGTGATTAAATAAATCATTCATTCATTCATTCATTCATTAACACTTTTAGCGTTACAATTTCTGCCAGTTTACAAGTCGCGTTAAAGAACTTAGTTCCACTGAAATGTTTCACGCGACGGACGAACGCGGAACGCTAAAAAGCGGCTTGACAAAGTTATTGACTAACCTACACATCAAATTCAAGTTCAATCAAGGACAAACATGTCCCAAGTTTGCCCATGTCATTTAGTTGTCACAAGCACTTGATAAGGGTCCATATGGCGATAGTTTCAAGCCACTTCTATTGAGCCGGTGACGGGGTACTGACAAAAACATGGATTTATTGTTTTTTGTAGATTTGTTTTTTGTAAGCTCTCAAGCTAAGCTGTCAAGCTTTTTGGTGTTAGTAGAAAGTGACTGGTAAAAGAACATTGTGTCTTTGGAATAATATAGTTTTAAAAGAATATCTAAAAGGGCCAGCCTGCACAGTGTGCGATTCTTCAATGGAGTCAAAATTGAAGAAACGCACACTGAGCAGTCGTGCCCGCCGTTAACTTTGTCGGATTCGCTGATATTTTAATCAAGTAACAGCAGAGAACGAGAAAAGCACACGTTTTACGGAAACTGTAAAATATTTTTTAAAGATAATTTTAGAGAGATTTACGATTCCACTGTTGAAAAATTTGGATTTAAATAAGATATCATCCGTTTATTATGTTTTGAAGTTGTGACCATCTTATTACAGAACGCGTAACTAACTGTAGTACACGCTAAAACTATCGAGCCATTGTATTCCATCGAGTTATTGTATTATGAACTTTGTTCCGAGCAACGTAAAGTTCTAAATACGAAATTGACAACTTGAACTCTGTTTTAACTTTCAGTTTTTAAAATTGAAACTTTAGCTTTGTCAGATTAAAGTTCAAAATTAAAAAATGGCTCAATGTTATAAGCCTGGATTTATAGATAAGCCTTGTTCTGGGCCCTGAAATTTTTAAATTGTGTTTAAAACATTAATACCAGCGTCAGGTAATCTCTTGCATTTATTATTTATCATGAATCTTATTATGTTTATCTTTTGTTACAGAGTCCCAACACCTCGCGGCTCAGTATCAAGCACAGGCAGCACAAGCACCGGGTCCCGGCTGGCCAGGTTACTGACACAAGGTGTCCGGGGGACCCCCGAGGATATGGCCATCGATACACCGAGGAGACTCAGTTGGGAACGGTAAGTACCTTAACATTATTATGTAGGTTTTAAAGTTAAGTTTACTCTGTATCCAGGTAAAAGTGATGCGTTTCTTCATAGAGTATAGAATAGAATAAAATTCCAAATGGGTTCTCTGAACGATACAGATTTGAAAGGGGAATTCAAATAAGATTGGCTGGCACACCTCTACCCTTTTACAATATTATTGGCCTGCCCTTTCTTTATCTGGTCCGGGCAGATAATGCTATTTGTGAATAGATAAAGTTTTACGATAGAATTTGGGGAATGTTCCCTATTTCAGTTATTAAGGTTCTCTGACTGCAAGGTATGTCGGAATGAGCAAGACATACAATAATAGCATGAAACAGTAAATCATCAGTATACAAATATCTTTTTTTTAATAATATTTTATTCGTGAAGAAGTGCACTAACCTTGTCATTCACCATTCTTAGGTGCATTGTTCATTATAATGTTACATAAAAGAAGAATTTGGCCTGAAAACTTTATCATTTGGATCAAAAATTAATCTGCCTAGCTTTTTCCAACTTGGATGAGGGCCAAATACCAGTATTTTACATGTTCCTGCATCAGCATGTATAAAGCTCTAAATTTATTTTATTCGGGAAAAAGTGCTAGAACATTAACTTACACCATAGTTAGGTCAAGTCACTAGAGTGTTAGATAATGGATTATTAACAAATATTGATTTGTGTTTGCCAAAAAAGTTAATTCATTTAAATCGAAAAAGAAAAACATTTTTGAAAAATTGTCAGCTTCTTGTATACAAATTGTATGTTGAAACAAATCTCACGAATGAAAGCAAATTGTTTATTCTGTAAATAGGATATTAGAATCACTTTTGCACGTCATATTATAAAATAGTAAAAATAAGCTAGATGAGGTCGGCGTTTCCTATCTGACTACTCTGAGAAGAAAGGCCGAAACAAGCTCAGAGGTCGGAGTCTCTTTTAAAGTCCAGACATAATCTTGGTCAGGCCATATAAGGACCATGTAGATTAGCATCTGAAATGGTATTTTGAGGGAAGAACCACACAGATTTGAGTGGACCTGTCCACGCATTTGTCAGTAATAGTTGAGCTCAACTCAGAACTTAAGGAGCTCAACGACTCGACGAACAATACCAAAAAAGGACATTCGGTTAGGCCGCATAAAGAACTCTTCAAACCATCGTTAAATATAACTAACGAAAAAAAAAAACACATAGTCCTCACATTCACAATAATTAAAATAATACAACACTTTACACAGTAATCATGTCAATTTGTATATAATATTCTATACCTAATATCAATTTGAATATAAAGCTGGTAAAACAGACCCTCGCCTCATACTTCACTGTAGACATATTCTTTCTGTCTACCAGATAAGGCTTGGTCTAGACAATACGTTTGTATTATTCTAACTAGAACACCCGGCACAAGTCAGGTAATTTGATTACACTGACAATATTTATGCTCCTCCGTAAAAGCCACTCCAGTAATATACAGTGTGACAGTAACAAAATGCTTGTAATCATAAACTTAGAAAGATATTATTGGGAAAAGTAAGAAGAATCGCGATTCATTTGTTTACTCGGTCCTTTTATTTGTACGGACTAAGAAGTTAGTCGTAAAGTTGTTATTCGGAACAACTTCATATTATGTACCTGTACAAATGCTTTGGCGACACGAGGCTTGTTTTCAAGGTTACCTGGCGTATCGATACGATCGGTAAGAAATCTAGCTATTGAGATAGTGTTAAAATAACAGTATGACAGAGATTGGTAGCGGCTCAAACTGCTTCTGAAGATACTAAATATAAAGTTAATTATTAGAAACAGAATAAATTGCTGTGGTAAAACAATTACAAGGGGAAACCAATAGTAATTTATCGGAACCGTACAACTATGTACAGATATTTTGAACCCTTGTTTAATGTAATAGGAAATAAAGAAGCTAAGCTAATTTGGAAGATACGAGGTAATAAAGTAATTTACAAAAAAAAACATACAAGATACGCGCGAAAAACATAACCCTTCCTTGGCAGTCCGGGTAATAAAGAAGCTAAGCTAATTATTATAGACAAATAATTGGTATTGGCACGTTGTATCATGACTCGTGATGTCGTTACGGGTCGTCAGAAGCCCGAAAGTCTGACAACCAGTCTTACCAAGGGGTATCGTATTACCGAGTTACTGGGTTGTGGAGGTCAGATAGGCAGTCACTCCATGTAAAATACTGGTATTCAGCTGCATCTGGTTAGACTGGAAGCCGACCCCAACGTAGTCGGGAAAAGGCTAGGCAGATGATGACGTTATATCATGACTCGGTTTTAAATAAACTAAAGACCATAGAGTAAAAATTACTTCTAATAAAATACAACGAGCATGGTCTGACTACAATCTCCATAACCTTTCACGGCGGGATGAGCCAGTAAGTATAAGCCGAGACAGGTAAAAGCTCCGCGCCGTAATCTCTAGGTACTACCATTCTCTTGGAATAATTCCCTGGGCTGCATACATATGAAATAAATGCGTGTTTTTATCTTTACTATATAGGTACATTATATATTTTTTATATTATAATTGCGAAAGTCAGTTTATTTGTGTATTTGTTTCTTACGCTTTCACACTAAATCGGCTGAACGGATTTAGAAAAAAATTGGCACATGGGTAGACTATGACCTGAAATAGGACATAGGATTCTTTTTATCCCGATATTCTCAGGGGATCGAGACTTACGCGGGTGAAACCGTGGGGCGCAGCTAGTATGAAATAGATGCGTGTTTTTATAAGACTATATTAAAATTTCTAAAAATGTTCTCAAGTATATATGAAATCCTTGTAATTTCTTATTGAGAAATAAATGCGCCTTAGGTTTTATATTTATCTTTTGTATTCTTCATCATCATTACTCGTTCATTTTTTTTATTACATCAAGTAATGTTGAAATATTAAAAAAAACTTTTTACAAAAAAAAACAACCGACTTCAAAAAAAACACTAAAAAAGTGAAAAATAACTTTAATTTCGGAAGTCGGTGGCAAAAAACGAAAATTAAAAAGCAAAGACACCGACTTCCGAAATTAAAGTTTTTATTTTTCACTTTTTAGTGGTGGTACCTATCCCACACAAGTTACTACCTGCTATGTAAATAACAGTGAAGGAGTCTAATAATTATATCGTCTAAATAGACTGTGGGAAAAATACGTAATATTGAAGCTAGCTCAAAAACTATGCAAGCAAACTTAATAAAATTTATATGGGACCATCTCGGGAGTATACCCTTTCGAACAAAAAAATAATTTTTAAAATCGGTTCACAAATGCCGGAGTAATCGGTGAACATACATAAAAAAAAAAAAAAAAACAATCATCCGAACGTAGTACCTCCTCCTTTTTTGAAGTCGGTAAAGATATTATGTTATTCAAGATAAATTAGACACTTGCTGATTAATCGACAATTTCTGTCAATTTCTGTCGTGTCTGAAAA
Source organism: Lithophane semibrunnea (assembly GCA_947363905.1). Classification (NCBI taxonomy): domain Eukaryota; kingdom Metazoa; phylum Arthropoda; class Insecta; order Lepidoptera; family Noctuidae; genus Lithophane; species Lithophane semibrunnea. The sequence goes on from OX376193.1 coordinate 14,662,833, forward strand.
AATCCTTTGTGATGAGAATCGGAAACAGAAGAAAAATATCAAAACGCTAGGCTATATGTAATAAAAAGTAATTGAATACGAAATATTCGCGAAGATATGGCGAATATTCAGCCAATTTGGTACATAAACGCAAATATTACAGACAGTAAACACTTTTATTTATCCATTCGAAGATTACCCAGTACGAAAGATATTAGAGTTACTCAAATAAATAGCGCATAAATATTTCATTATAATAAATAAACAATAGCTCGAGGAGCTCGTGGTTAAGTAATAACAGCCGCACGGATCGATCCATCAGGTTAAGGTACGCTTGCCGGGGTTGGTCGGTAGATGGGTGACCATCTTTACATATCGAGACTCCTCCGTGCTTCGGAAAGCATGATAAACCGTTCTGTCATTCGAGGATCTCTGACAGTCGTTACGGGTCGTCAAAAGCCCGAAAGTCTGACAAAACCAGTCTTACCAAGGGGGTATCGTATTACCCAGTTACTGGGTTGTGGAGGTCAGATAGGCAGTCGCTCCATGTAAAATACTGGTATTCAGCTGCATCCGGTTAGACTGAAAGCCGACCCTAACATAGTTGGGAAAAGGCTAGACAGATTGATTTTTTTTTTATAAACAATAGCCTGAAAATGTCATGCAAATGATGACAACAGTCTAAAAATAACTGGAATTTGTAACGAACTAATTCTCTTATGTGACCGCCTATTAAAGAGTAAATTTGTGCATCATTAGTGTTGGCTTGGGTGCCCATTTAGTATTCACAACTTTTGCATAATTATAACACTTTAATTTTACGCATTTATTATGGTTATTTTTAGAAAACTGCGAAAGTTGTCTGTTGTTGTTGAACGATGATCTCGCTGTCATTTGCTCTTTTATGACAAGAAGATTGCCTGCGTAATGAAAACTAAAGTACAATAAAATTATGTGATAAATATTTATTATTTTTATAGAGAGCCACTTCTACTGGGTGTTAGGGTAAACACCATTATCCTTGAAACCAGTAGTTCGGTGTCATTTATAGAACGTAAAATCAATGGAAAATACATTTTTTTTCTTTTTTTTTAACTACCTTTTACCACGAAAGACGCAAGTTCGTTGCACTACGCGCTAGGGAAACGAAACGTGTGGGACGTGACCTGACCGGCCGCGAGCGCGATCCTTCCCTGAGTTAGTCAGCTGTTTCGCTAGCGAGCACGGTGTCGGATAGAAACTTTTTAAAATCTTTTAATGAAAATAACGTTTTTTTTTTGTTGTTACCCGGTCATTTGTTTTTATATTTAAGTCAACTACCCATGGTTTGAGTGACAACGGTGTTTACCCTGACAACCTGTATTCTGTAATAGATTTCCAGAAACGTACGGCACTTGTAATGTAACTCCTTCATTTTAATGTAAAGTCTGGGAAATTAGTTGATAAGCAAGTTGCTACCAACTTAAATTGTCCGTATATTCAAATCACAACTATCATTCTTTGATAGCTAAATGAAATGACTTTATCATGGCAAACTGATTTAGGGTATGCATTAGCTTAAAACAATAATTTCTTTGTACTTGCTTCCTTTACGTCTTCAACAATATTTTTACTAGTATGTTTCCATAATAAAAAATTTAAAAAAATATTACATCTTTATTAAAAAGTAAAAAGTAAACCCACAAACTAAGGTATAAATAAAAGAGGTAAGCTTGCTCACAAAGAGCAGTTTATGCTTTGAATATAATGCTCATGTACCTTCAAGTTCACTTTCTTCAGTATTAAAAGCGGTTAAAAGATTTTAGGCTCAAAAAGTGGGCTTTTGGGTGAGCATAAAAGCTGAGGTATGATTAGAAATAAGAGAGGTAAAGGTTTTTCATTCTTTGAACGATTACACGAACTCATAATCGTAAAAGTACGTAGGCTACAAACTTATCTTTTGTTTCTCATTTTGTAACCATTCGCCATTTATTTGTACATCTTATAAAATAACTAGCAGCTGCTCGCGGCTTCGCCCGCGTGGAACGTTAATATTCTTCTGAAATTAAAGTAGCCTAATTTACTCAGCTATCTACCAGTGAAAGTCCCGTCTAAATCGGTCCAGCCGTTTCGGAGATTAGCTGGAACAAACAGACAGGCAGAGAGACGGACAATTTTTTTTTTTTTTATAAGTACCGTTCCTACTTTCAAATGCATTAGTAAAAGCTGTTATTTGGACATTACAACACTTCAATTTTATTTATTTGTATGTATAGATTTAGCTTTGGCCAGAGGATTTTTTAGCGTTTTACAGTAATTTCTGCAATCTGATCTAAGTGAGATCTAATTGATGATTATTTAAACGACGATCCCTAAACAGAGCCTTCTACATTGACTGACGCGTACGCAATTTTTTGCCAACAAGTTGAGACCTTTCTAGAGATTTTATAGAGAACTTTAAATAACTACCTTCTAGAAGTTATTTCATCTTCTTCCTCAAGTTTAAAACTACTTTCCATATCACAATACAAGTTCACTGGAAGGCAAGCTCTGCAAACTCGCAGTTAATCTCGTAAATCTTCTCGACAGACTAATAAAACAGAACCAGTGTATACAAGACGACATACAACGGACACAGTATACAAACTATACAGTAACAGTAAACAACGTTACTGGCACAGAATAGTACTAGTACTGGGAGATTGTTTGTATGCTGTGCCTTGCATGTGTCTATGCATGAGGTGAAATTGTTGGAAGATACCTCATAGTATTTATTGACGTTCAATTTTGGTCATGGGTTTTGTCTATGGGCATTATACCTACGTATATACATATGAAACACTGACGAAATGTATGTGTTAATTGATTCAGACGTGACTTTGCGGAAATCCATTATAAAATACAATAGACGTAGATATATTTAGTAACCTATTCCGCCTAATTATTCCTCAAGAGTCATAAAAATCCCTGTAAGAAATCGACGCGTGTTTCACCTCTCAACGAGGCATCCTCAGGATGACGATTGACCAGTCGCGAACCCGAACACGACGTGTTGCCACGCCGAGCAATGGACGTAGAGATCCACTGCGATTCTGCGTCTATAGTTACACGTCTGTCTAACCCTTCAGGGATTACTGGCGTGATGACAAGTTATACAATTCCAGATTACAATATTTTAAGGGACTCTCACACACTCATTTACGCCCTCAACTAATTAAGAGAGCGGTCGTGTTGACTTCACAAAGTAGGTATGTGACAAGTCCTGACATGTCAAACATTTTGACTGGCTGCGACACGCCGGAGTAACTTGTAACTTTATTAGTTCTCAAAACAACAACTGGAACCGAGAAGTTTATTTTATGAGATTCAGAATGGGCCGGAACGAACCTCCTTGAACCTAGTTTAGGTTCAAGGAGGTTAAATTTATTGTTTATAACATAATGCCTGTATTTCCCGAAGTGTAGCATTGTGGCGGTGTAGCACAGTGGGGGTCTTGAGCATACAAAAATATAGTATACTATATTTTTTTTCCCACTATCCACCAACCCGCACTGGCCCCGCGTGGTGGATTACGGCCCAGTGGGAGGGCCACAGAAAGGAGGCCTGTGTCCCAGCAGTGGGGACAATTTAGGCTGATTATGCTAATATGATGTTTAAGTTATTTTATATATAAATTAGGAGTCCTACTGCGGTATAATCGGAAACAAATTCAGACTTACAGCTGTCAATGAGGGTTTCTTAAAGAATACTCAATAATAATTTGCCCGACTCTGGTAGTTCAACTAAGAGGTATCTACGACACTTCGGATATTTTGTCTTCTGAAGACCTGCCATAATATATTCAGTGTGTTATTTAATTTTAATTGCATGACACTGACACCCAAAGTAGAAGAGTAAATAAATAAAAAAATTAAAAAAAAGTAGAAGAGTACTACAAAAAAAACTCAATACAAAAATCAGTTAACCTATCGAAATAGCCACCTTAAGTGTAAGTAAGGCCAGGCTTTAGTCCATCATTGTCACGACACAACTTACATTAACACTTCCTTCAGTCCCTTTGGTCACATTCAGTCGCTACGATTAATGCTGGCTATTTATTTATGGCTATGAGCTACGGTGCTACGTGGCTAGGACGCTACGACGTGCTACGCGTTGCTACGTTAACAATAGTGCTACGGCGTAGCTTCGTAGCTTACAGCTATTTCAAGTACGTGACTAAGTTTTTGTGACGTGTTTGAAAACGGTTTTATTTTATAGCGAGAAAAACGTGTGAACGTAGTTTCAATAAAGTTCTGCAATTTGATTTTTTCTCAGTGTTTTTTTGGTTTTCCCTTCCGTAGATTTATCGTCTCTTTTGATGCTAGTAAGATGCTTGTAGGTATTTAAAAAATATTTGTAACTAAAAATTATCTTTCTAGGTTAAAATAAAAAAAAACCCATGACCTACTATTATTCAGCTTTTTTTGCTTGAACTGAAATTATCATTTACAAACGTACCAAGATATTGGAATGTTGCCAAGTTACATACTCCACCTGGTTTCCCTTTGTGACATAAGAGTCACATTTAGAAATGGGTTATCCGTCCCATTTGCCCAAATGTATTGCCATGGCAGGTTGAGGCTATAACACATCAAATATATTAACCCTTTTGTTTTCTTTGAAATTATTACGTCATGTGGGAACCATGTACAGTCAAGAGCAAAAATTGTATACACTCACCAAAATTCGAATAATGATTACAATTTTGAGATGAGACCTATATCATAATAGCCGGGGTTCCAAAATACTATGTTCGTAATAACATAAAATTACAATAAATACAGTAGGAGAAAATCACTTTTAAAAGTTGCTAAGTGATAGTGACTGTACTCTCCAACTATTTTCTTAATGTCCCTCGGGAATCATTGCGTTTCCGAATAAAAACGAAAGCTAATTTCCATGTCCATCAATTATTAGATTTATCGTCTATAATAATTTGAATTCAGAACTAAGTATTTGTTTTATAGATTTTTTTTTTGTGTATTTTTTTCCATATTTATTAAGAAGCTGTTTTGTTTGACATGCCGTAATAATATTTTTTGTGTACAACGCTACCCAGAAGAGAGCTTTTAATTAATTGCTTAGTTCAACTTAGCAATTAAATAAGAAGCAATATTTTCCCTATCTTAAGACACAATTTCCAAACAAACAAAGTCGCAGCACACTACTATAGTTTCACAAAATTAAACAATCGTGCACTCTAGTCGCTCCCATCTTAGATCCGTAACGTACAGTCAGTGAAAAAATTAATTGATTATTTTGGAATTTACATGAATTAGTAAATATCATGTGAGCATTCAGCAGTGATGAGGGCACAGTGGTAACGGCCGCGACTTACGAGTAGTAGATCGTGGGTTCGAACCCAAGCAGCACTTTGTGTAAATTATTTTATCTCCACTGCTCTCAAAACGGTGAATGAAAACATCGTAAGGAAACCGGCAAGCCCTAGGGGCTACAAATTCGAACACATGTGACAGCCACCCACAATGGGGCCTACGTGGTGGATTGCGGCCCACTCCCTCTCACAGAAAGAGGAAGCTTGTGTCCCAGCAGTGGGAACATTATAGGCTGATTACGCTATGAAGCCTAATTATTGTTTCTAGTTTTCTATACTCAAAATATTTATTACAAACAAGTAATAGGTAGCTAGTTTTTTTTAAGTGAAAACTTCTTTTTGAGCACTTTTTTAGTGAACAAAATCATGGAACTCGCGTCATCGTCACCGCCACGCTTGAAGAAATGTTTTTAGCGCCAACCTACCGTCTACCGTTGAGGTTACGCATTGTTGCTTAGTTTTTACTTCTATCGGCAGTCCTTAAAGACTACTCTTTTTTCCTCTCAGAATGTCACCATCTGTGTAACCTACTTATTTTGCTGGCAGTACAAGACAACGCTTGCAAGAAGCGAACTCGACAGTTTTATTACTCGCATTACTCGCCATTGAGATACACGACAGAGAAACAATGTCACTAAACTTGCTTCCTGAAACATACAATGTATTGAATTAAACTGAATTGGTAGAACATTGAAGTGGTGTGTAAACACAGTACCAAGTGGCCTTGTGTATTTCATGTAAACTCATGCCTTATTCCCAAAGGAATATGGCATGAGTTTATGAATGTATGCATTGGAGTAGCGCCGACTGACGAGCGAGATGGATTGAGTTCGAATCCACTGTATTATTTACAAAACTCAGTCTTCATAAGGGTATTTTAGAGCAGTTGTAAAGGATAACCGGGAATACTAAGGTATGTAAAGTTAGGGAAATTCATTGTTAAGCAAATTAACTACCAACTTATATTATTTGACAGTTAAGTTCACATAACTGTCATTCTTTGACAGTTGATTTCACACAACTGTCATTCTTTGACAGTTGATTTCACATAACTCTCATTCTTTGACAGTTGTGTGAAATGGCTATAACACGGCTAATTGCTTATCAATTAATTTCCCTGACTCTACAGACCAACCCAAAACCAGCCGAGACAGTTTTTTTCACGGAAGCAAAATCACGGTTACAAAAATGTTGACTAAGTATTAATAAAGACATTTTCCTCCACGATCCGGAAAAGCAACTTTGCGAAAAGCACGAGCATTTATCAATGTTCAGCAAAACCTTTTAAAAAACGCCATATTATAAAATAATCCCTCTAAGTTAAAATGTCTTTGCATTTCCCGCCAAGTCATCTGTCAGATAGGTCCCTACCTACCTTCGTAATTTATTCAGACGACTTAACTCAGCCATATCAGACGTCTGTCCTTCCAAGACGGAATGATGGAGTGCTAGCGAGTTTAAGGCTGAAAAATCTTGATAATATTATGTTAAGGCGAAAGCTTCACGGTAGCCCGCGAAATTCAAATTTTCTTACGTTTTTTGCAATTTGCAAGTCAGTGTCAGGATGTATGGTGATTAAAATATGATTTGCGGCCTTAAAAATATGGCTTTATAGAATTATAATCATAAGAATCAGCAATACTCTTTTACCAGCAGTTTAACAGCCAATTTTACGGCCGCGAATCATATTTTAATCAACTTACAACTTGGCACTGACATCTACATAATGTTTTTCACTGTTAACTTGAAATTATTTTATATTTTAAACATCTCACAAAAATATCCGCGTGGACGTGGAGTCTCGGAGCTCGTGGCTAAGTAATAACAGCCGTACGGGTCGATCCATCAGGTTAAGCTACGCTTGCCTGGGTTGGTCCTTGGATGGGTGACCATCTTTACCATACCGGGACTCCTCCGTGGCTCGGAAAGCCGTTGGTCCCGGCTGTCATTCGTGGATCTTTGTCGTCAGAAGCCCGAAAGTCTGACAACCAGTCTTACCAAGGGGTATCTATCGTATTACCCAGTTACTGGGTTGTGGAGGTCAGATAGGCAGTCGCTTCATGTACCAAAATACTGGTATTCAGCTGCACCCGGTTAGACTGGAAGCCGACCCCTTTTCCCGGTAGCTGGGAAAAGGCTAGGCAGATTGATTAGACGTGGAGTTGCGGACACCAGCCCGTTTTACAATACAACATCTTAAAAAAAGGACTTACGCTTATCGTTTCTGTAAGTACCACAAATATCACACATTTACCCGAAGCTATGTCAAAATTATATTTAGGTTCGTAATTTATTGACTTAACGTGCGTCGTGCACCCCACTCGTGTTGAGTTGATTGAAAGCGACGTCGACGTCGCGAACGCGATGTCAATTGACGTTACGCGCGTCACTAAACACGTGGCGGAAATGTGTTACACGCTTTATATTGGTACGTTCAGAGATGAGATAATATAATTTTGTAAGCTTGATGAGACCGCATTTGTACCTTTGTGCGTGTTGTTATGTTGTTTTACCATGAATCCTAGTGCTTCTTTATTGATTTAAGCGTAGTTAATCGCACTAAAATCAAGTAGGTAACTTATTTATTAGGTACCAAAAATATGCTGAGCAGTCTCTTACAGCTTCACCATTTAGTAGGTAACAGAAATGTTTTTGAAGATAATTGTTCTGGAGGTATAGAACTAGGCTAGTTGTTTTCAAATATTTAGGTTTTTTTCCAACTCTATGGACTGAGCGAGTTGAAATTTGTCTGGGACCAAAGTCACAGGGTACCTACTTTTATGAAAGAGTAACTTCAATTTAACCCTCCTTTATACTACGTAAAAAGATGCAATTCCCTTCAAACACCATAGTTACATTCAGATCTATTTCAATTTAAACCACGTAAATTCAAACTCGATCAACGCTTTTAATTTTCTGCGCCCATCCAAATAGAACAGTGAATGTTTAGGTGGCAATACATCGACAAGTATTGGACAGCTAGTCGTGTCCATGTGTCTCTGTGTAGGGACACGACAACGGATGCGTGTCCGAATTCCAGCATGACGTCAAATCACGTTGAACATGTGACTACACTCGGACTTTAGCGATTGGGAAGGTAATTTATATAAGGGGTTTAAACTTGTATACAGTTTTAGTTTAGATTAAATAGGTTTAATTTAAATATGTACATACTTTGTAAGTGAATTAAATCGAGGGTACAAACCCTCAATGACAGGGTACGGATCCTAAATGACGGATTTAAAGGCCCAGAAAACTATATGCTTCCTAAACTTTTATTTAGGAAATGCGGTTGAATTAATTTTAGAAATATACAGAATATATAAAATAAATATAAAATATTTATAAGATGTTGCAAAAAATATTTTCTATACTGTAATTTTACTCATAATCCTAGAAAAATAATAGGGGAACGCGTTTGTATAGAAAGAACGCCGACCGCAATATCTACAGCAAAATATTCCGAAAGCCGTTGTCCGAAAGTTGGACCTAGCTAAAAACAAATGCATTAAAACAAACCACTACTACAAAGTTTCCATTGCGACATTAATCTCCCCTAGTCCTATTACCAGCGTGTTACCCTAATAAAACACTACATCATTAATGCAAATAATACCTTTTCCTCAACAACCATCTGATATTGAAAGCTTTTAAGACTTTATTACTTAAAACAGGGTAGTATGAGGAAAATGCATTCTCAAGGGTCACGGGACATTATTCGTCTTATGACGTCATTGAAGGTCAAGGCCTGTTTTCATCGTCAACTAGTTGTATAAACAAGGTTTATTGTGTTTTTTTGATAAATGGAATATGTGGGGCTATTTTAATGTGTCAAGGGTGCTTCTGCTTAACTTTGGAGACCTTTCCCCACTTTTTAAAGTTAATAATAGCTTAACCGCTTTTCTCAATACCATTTTATTTCTTAAATTAAAAAAAATAAAAATAAGCAGTAAGGCTCACGATTATCTACAGTTTTTTCGCGCGTGCCTGTTTCTGGATTACCACAGCCTTAGGCTACAATACCCATACGGGATACCGGAACCCTTGGCAACGGGCAACTGAAGGAACACGGGTGAATTTTAGTCAGTAAAAGTCTGAAACGCCCTCCCGCAATCCAATCAACAACCCATTCAACAATCCATTTCATTATAGAAATTCCACAATACTTATCTCTTCTTTTATTCTTGTACTCATAGTCAAGAATATCTATCAGTTACAATAATAAACCAATTCACCAATCCCTTAAGATGTTTATCCGATAATGGTGCCAGAAGGTCATTGGGGAGAAACACATGCGGCGATGATGTCACCCCCATTAGCTGCGACCTGTTTATCCGAAGACTGCTATTGTTCCACCACAGGATGTCCGGTACTCAGGTTACCGTCACAATAGCCGGGCAGTCCGTACATGTCTTCGGTGACGGTCAACATGTCCTATGGATTATGTTAGACGGATTATTGGTAGGTAGGTGTTTTGTTATTTACTTACTTAGATTGGATGTGTGTAGCAGCTCGTTGCTAAGTAATAACAGCCGCACGGGTCGATCCATCAGGTTAAGCCACGTTTGCCGGGATTGGTCTGTGGATGGATCTTTACATATCGAGACTCCTCCCTGCCTCGGAAAGCACGTTAAGCCGTTGGTCCAGGCTGTCATTCGAGGATCTTTGACAGTTGTTACAGGTCGTCAAAAGCCCGAAAGTCTGACAACCAGTTTTACCAAGGGTCGTATTATCCAGTTACTGGGTTGTGGAGGTCAGATAGGCAGTCGCTCCATGTAGAATACTGGTATTCAGCTGCATCCGGTTAGACTTGAAGCCGACCCCAACATAGCTGGGGAAAGGCTAGGCAGATTGATTTACTTAGATTGGATGTGTGATGGCCGTGATGACTTAAGAAAAACAAAATGAGATGTGAGTCGTAAAACACATTCTAATATTGTGTGCTGTCGTAAAACACTTTCTAATATTGTGTGCTATTACCGCGGCATTTGGTTTCGATACGTAATGCACAAAGCATTTCTACCTTATTTGAAATACCTGTGTTTTACCTATACTAATTATCTAACTCACAATTCTTTTTATTTTCACTCGCTGCGTATTTTAGGGTATTTAGTCTGAACGGCCCAAACCGAAAGGCCCTCGGGCCATTCTACCGTAAATAAAAATCGTCTACGTTCCAAGGGACCGGTGATAAAAAATTGTATACTAATTCAATGTCATAAACTACATCGACAATAATACATTCGGGTCCAAAAGTTAAAAAGTTGAAATAAAAGTTTTATTTTTTAGAAGCTTATATTTACTTGTATTAGTTTTACACAAAAAGGTAGGGTATGTTATTTTTCTTTACATAATTTATTCCATTATTATCGCACACAAATCAAGCTCAGTTGCTTCCTTCGAATTTAACCTATTTTTTTGCAACTCAGGTCAAACCAAGAACTTTGCCGAGCTAGATTGCAGGTCACCTAAATAACAAGCACTGAATTTGTGACGTAATTCTAGGAAAAAAGGCATGAGGTACTTTATGGTCGAGTGCTTTTAATTCTATCTTGTTTTCTTGTAGTTTTAAAATACTAATAAGATATAGTTTCCTTCATATAGTGGAATTAAAAAAACTTTGCTTTCCAACTAACTGCGTCCCATAATAGTTGATTGAAAAAAGTAATTAAGTTAGTTTTCAGAATTTTGAAGGGCTGGTGGGTTCCTATATGACTATCTATAACCGCTACGACCATCTAAACTTTACCGGAAGCCGGATTTATGGAGATAATTAAAGACTAAACAGAAATACGCCGAGACAAATCTTTTTAATTTAGGCTCAAATTAATAAAAGGATTATAGTGGAGCTTTGTAACAACTTACGAATGTCGTTGAATCCTATCAAACGTTTTCACAAAAATGAATAGTCGATATAATCCAAATATCTATTTAAATGACAAAAATATAACTTTAATACCCGTGCCGTGAGGAACACTCCCCTCATAATGTCATACATCGCACTTTTACACTTTTTATTTGTTTCTTTATTTTATTTTGTTGTCTCTTATATTATGCATATTGTGAGCCTTTTAGTATGTGCTAAATAAATGTATTTTCTTTCTAATATCATCGTAAAAAACAAGAGTCAAAATTCATTCCCTTTCTATCGCATAAATAAAACAAGTTCACTTCATGAAACTTCAAAGTTATACCTACCTCTATTTTCAGGCCAAAATTCCTTCATAAAAGTTCATGATCTATAATACAAAACTACAAGTAATGCTGACGATACTGAAACTTCCTGAAGCCGATATTGAAAAGATGACTCGGTAATTTAAACTTGAGATATGGATTCGAAGCAAGCAAAAGTCATTTACTTCATCGGTAGAGCCGACAAAGTAAATGACTGATCGGTTCAGAATCGAGGAATTTGGTATGTCGGTAAAAACAATATTTTTAACAGACTTCAACAAGTTAAATTAAATAAAAATTTTGAAAAACCCCCGACTAAAACAAAGCATCTAACAAACGATTTATTTTTTATAGCTCAGAACTATCTCGATCAAGTCACCTTTCAAACAAAACCAAAAAAAAACAAAATCGGTTCAGCCGTTTGGCAGCTACGATGGCGCAGACAGACACACAGATAAACACGTTAAACTTATAACACCCCTCTTTTTCCGTCGGGGGTTAAAAAAGGATCTCATACTTTGCGATGTATGATACCGTACGCACGGCAGCCTAAATGACAGAATCAACTTTAAAAAAATTTAAAGTAATACAAACTTAAGCCCAACTACGACTAAAAAGGTATAAACAAGACACCACAGACAGACAAATTAAAAATCCGGAGTCACATGTGTTAGGGCATAAATCGAATAGATTACGTGTGACTCCGGATTTTTAGTTTGTCTGTCTGTGGTGTCTTGTTTATACCTTTTTAGTCGTAGTTGGGCTTAAGTTTTTATTACTTTAATTTTTTTTAAATTCTTTTGGGGTTCTATTCAACATGGTACGATTAAATGATTTTTTTTTAAGTTCCTTACTTTATGTCCTCTAGAGGGCGCCATTTTTTATTCAATTAACAATAGTTCCCAAATAAAATAAACAATAGTTCCCAAAGCCTATAACCAGCGGACGATCAAGACGCTTCCAACGATATCTCATTAGTCAAATTGTGATGAGTGATTTAGAAGATAGGAGGGAACAGATGAACATCCATACATACATACATTCATACATACATACATTCATACATACCGGTCAAAATCATAACCCTCCTTTTTTTTCGCCGTAGTCGGGTAAAAAATAATTTAGGTAGATATACCAATATGTAGAATTAATGAAGGAGTTTCGTACCTCAGAAAAAAATATGATTGGAAGTTTCTCGTTCCCAGGTGCACCTGCTTAAACCACACATTTCGAATGCAATTTAAACTTGGAATACTGGCAATGACAGTGTTTTTGGCGGGAACTTTTTCAATTTCACGTAGAATAAGCTGGTTGAGATGGAACTGGACGCGACATAAGGCTATGGAAAGTCGGGTACTGCCAATCCGGATATTACGGTGTGATGTATGTGTGTCGTGTGATTGGTTTGTAGAACGTTCCAGAGGTTCTCTGTAAGAATCTTGTAGCAAGAGCCCTACCGTATCTTTTCGTGTGGAGAAAAGGAAATCAATCAATGTAATCTATAGCTGACATTTTCAATCAAAACTACAGAATACTACAATACAATACTGTGCAAGAAGTAAAGCTGATTTTCAATAAATCATACTTTTGCTAAGCCGAAACCAAACAGACATTGAAAATGCCGAAGAACATCTTATTATCACACACCCTGAGAATTACTAAGTACGAGGAACTCGCAAAGAGGTCTGCTTACATTAGTTTTGATTCCGTATTCAAATGTGTGCATGAGCCGGTTCCGTGAGGAAATCTTTTCATTACAACTAGTTCATGGCCAGTCGCCGTAATCCATGTTGTACATGCTTCTGGAAAACAAGTGAGCGGATTTCATTCATTTTGTAATGTACGTTGATGAATGTGGAAATGTAGCCTTAAGTATGTTTTCATCCACAGAGTATCAATTAGGGAGTATAATGGAGACTGGTACTGGCGGCCTTATACATTGTAATTTCAACAGAATACTTAGGTACTTAAGGTAATAAATTGTGCATAAATAAATAAAAATAAACCCTTAAATGCACGAGTGACTTACTAACTTTAAACTATTGTGTAATACTCAACATAATTATCCAAAATAAATTATTTACTTACTAAAAGGTCCTTAAAATGTTATTAATTAGAGTGGGGGGGACTGTGCATTTTTTTTATTAGTTCCGTGGAAAGTCCATAAGCAAAAGATTTTATTTTTTAAATATAATCATTCCACTCAATGCATTCATCGACCAGCAGTCATTGTAAGTCCTCTAATAAACCCTATGTTCGTGTGATCAATTTAAATAAACCGTTATATAACAAAGTTATGTCCGCCTGAGGCCAATGTTGATCTTCTATCTCTTGAGCGGTTAATAAGTTTTGATTTTAGTTAGTAATCAGAGCTCAATTAATTAGAAACATAAATACTGTGCTTGTTCATTTATGTTATCCTCGAATAACTACTAACTATGTTTATATTAATAACTGACTGTATTCAGTCTTCTATCGATGTTAAAATAAATGTTTTACATAAATGAATTAAAGACACTTCTAATCTCCAAGTTCTGGAACCAACAGAATAAAAATTGGATCATTGGACGGCTACTTCTCCTGGAAACCATAAAGCACAAATATAAGTGGACTTATACTCAGAAAACCAGCGCCAGACAGCATCATTTGTCTGGCATTAATGCTGAAATGAACCTTTTTGGCGCAGCCGTGATTATTGTTAAAACATTATTTGCTCTTTTTTTATTTTTTTGTATATTGTGTTTCACGAACTGTGTCCAAATAAATATTATTTTTTCTTTCTTTCTTTCTTTCTTTATCAATAAAAATATACTTACTTACCAAAGAACATACCAAAGAGTTACCTAATAATTTATTAAAGTTAAAATTATGACTGTCCAGCAGCCATAATTTTAAAACGTTTTTTTCTATAAATTAATTGATCTTGAATTATTTGTTTTAAATCAATGTAATATATCAATGTAATAATCAATATAATAGAAACTAGAATAATAATAGAAACTAGAATTTAGCATGCTATTTAAAAAAATCTTTCTCTAATAGAATGCTTTATTATAACTGAGTAGCATTAGGCTATCACTTATTAGGATATTATTTTACATTTATTACCTTTATTTAGAACAGTCTAAAAACACACATGGGAATCTAGTTACAAATAAAATGATAATGATTTAAAAAAAACTAAACCTCCAAACACAAAATCCAATTAAACCTAAAACTTTAAAACCGGGACACATAAAACTTGTTAACAATCAAAATGTCAAGATCTAGGAAAGACCCGGACATGTGGAACTCGGCCAAATCATAGACAAAAATTACTTTCGTCTATTGTCGGAGAGAAAGAATAGGTTTCATGCTGCAAGTCATCTCGCGGAGATTGTAGGCACCCTGCCAGGTCCCGTATTACGATTTTTGTGAATAGTGTTCTTAGTAATATGTCTGTTTTGTGTAGCCAAGACTAATATGCGGGTTTTGTTATGTGCGGTGCAATATAAAACTGTTGTACATACATCCGTCACCATCCACACCTCAGGCGCAGTTGAAAACCAGCATCAGGCACTAGTACCATTAGTGGCATTTTTAAATTGTTTCTTTTTGTACTTGTAGTTACATTGTTTTGTGTGCCCTGTCTGTGCTAAATAAATGTATTTTCTTCTTCTTTCTTTCAGTGCAACTGAGAAATTGTTTACTATTGTTTGATGAAAAGATAGGGTACTGCAGTGGGAAAGAATTTGAACCGACTGAAATTGAGACATTTCGGTTCATAACTTCTGTATTCAGTCGCATTAAATTACTTTTTCCAAGTTTTGAACTAGTATGATCAAATCTCTTCTTTAACTGGCGCCAGAGATAGTTTCAAAGATGAAAGTTGCTTGAAAGCATCGTAAGACGGGATGGTAAAGTGCAAAATAATAATAATTAGCTGACCTAACAGACGTTGTCCTGTCCAAAAAATAATTCAAAGGTACAAAAAAGGAAAAAAATAATTGTTTATTCTGCAAAAATGAAACGCATATTACAAAAAAAAACACATTGAATACACATTTATAAAGTAGCCAAAAGCCACGTTTAGTTTTTCCCGAATTTGAAAATGTTCAGGGAAACTTTTCCAGTTTCTGAAGAACCTAATTCGAAATATTACGAACATTTTAAAATCAAAATTAGCTTAATCGGTCGAGCCGTTTTCAATTTATGCGTTTACCAACGAACAGTCACTATCTGAAACATTTGAAAACTGATTTCACAATAAAACGACTTTTTCAAGTTAATCAGCTTACAGAAAGTGAGAGAAAGTATAAAACAATTCGTATAATTCACACCTCTCTCTAGCTAATAATGCCAAGCATTGTTTTGCTGAAACCACTTGTAGTCGGCAACCGATTTATCGACTCAATATTAGTAAAGTTTCAGCCGGCAACAATCAAAGTTAAACCAGGAACCTGTAATGTACTTTATACGACTTCCTAAAATATGTACTTGATTGAATTTGACTGAATATGTGGTAGGTACGTGGGAAGGGCGATCTGTGATAGTTTTTGTGTTGCTCTCATATTTTGGACAGCCATTTTCCAGAACTAAAGATTTGAATTGAGGGCTTCGAAGTTATTTTGGCGCTTAGACAACACGGAATTAACGCCGCCATCTTATTTATTTAATACATTTCGAGTGACATTTCACAACACAATTGCACGTTTCCGGATGACAGTGGACGAATACTTCGTTTTATATTTATTGGTATAGTTAGTTAGTTCTTTGTTACAGTTTTTTAAGTAATTTGGTATATGAAGTTTATCTAATGTATATGTCGCAGCCATATTGTATAACACGCCGTATTACAAAAAGGGCGCGCCCGATTGAAAAACGTCGCTGTTTTGAAATGCGGCTACCTTTTGTTCAGCCGGATCGTGGTGGCGATACATTCTACAAAGCGGCTTTCAACGTTTAGCTTTATTGTCAACAAGAAGCAATGTAGGGTGACTATAAATTATAAATAACAAAACCAAAAAAGGCAAAATTTTTGAAATCTCACATTTTTTATAAAAATTGAAACGTCTTATAGTATAATTTTCTTGTATATATTTTTTAACATTTCTTATATTAAAATGCGTACAAGCATGCAATAATTTGTTAGAATATGTACTGGATACGTTCTGAATGAAATGAAATGAATTTAGGTTCTGAATGTTTTTATCTTAATCTTTAAAACTTGTTTTTATCTTTAATTTAAAGTTTTACTTATTTATCTTAACAAAATGGAAACAAAACAAAAGTCTAAATTCAATATTATTTTCACTTTGTTGGGACACCGTTATCGATTGCGACGCCATTTTTGTAGTTATGATCATGCGGCGCGTGTCAGATTTCAAAGCGGCGCATCGAAGATGCGCCCGTTTGTATGTGGGCGCCACGTTACTAAGCCGCTTTGACGAACGTGAATTGCTCATACAATGCGGCGTACTTTATTTCAGCCGAATTGAAATCCGGCTGAACGAAAGGTAGCCGCATTTCAAAACAGCGCCGTTTTTCAATCGGGCGCGCCTATTTGTAATACGGCGTGTTATACAATAAGGCTGCGACATATATATTTTATCATATTAATAAAACAAAAATTACACAAATCTTTACGAACAGCGCCCCCCTTTTTAACGTCATTCGAATGCCAAAAGCACAGGCCAAAAGATCGTGCAAGGCCACCTCGAGTCCCAATTGCCGGATTCTCTCGACGATAGTCGCAACCCTGCGTGTCGCGAGTTCGGCCGCCGCCTGGTACGACCTCCCTTGCGCCAGGACCAGCGTGTCGTCAGCGTAGCAAACTACGCTGACGCCGCTAGGGAGGTCGGCGCGCAGCACCCAGTCGTATCCGATGTCCCACAGATGCGGCCCTAGTACCGATCCCTGCGGGACCCCGCACGACATCTCTCGCCGGTTCCACACTCCCTGGTGACCAGGGTAGATGACGGCCCTGTCCGTCAAATAGGTCTCAACCACACGACAGAGGTAGGTTGGCATCCGGTGGTACCGGAGTGCCTCCCTTATGCAACTCCAGGGCAGAGTGTTAAAGGCATTGGCGATGTCTAGAGACACCGCCAAGACGACCCCACCCCGGGCCACAGCATCCCCCGTCGTGAGGGCCCGTATGCGCATGATGGCGTCCACCGTAGAGCGCCCTCTGCGGAAATCAAACTGGCTTTCCGCCAAATCCGGCCCCTCCCGCACCAGCCGCCCGACGAGGCGGTTTGCAATTACTCTTTCAAAGAGCTTGCCCACCTCGTCGAGCAGCACGATGGGCCGATACGCGGACGGAGAGTCCGCAGGGCGCCCCGGCTTCTTTATGAGGACCAGTTTCCCCGTCTTCCAACGAAGTGGGAACTGGCCCCTCTCCATGCATGCGCTTAGGAGACCCCTCAGTCGAGGCCCGAGAGCCTCCATGGCCAGGACCCACGCCTTCCCAGGCAGGCCGTCGGGTCCTAGGGCGGTATTCTTGGCATTCAGCCTTCGTACCGCCACTCTCATTTCTACCTCGGTCACCTACGGAGTATCGTCGTCGTCGGCGGTGTGGTCCGCTTCGAGCACCGCAGTAGGTGGAGCCATGAGTGGGGAGGTATGTTCCCCTCTCGAAGGGAACAGAGCGCTCACCACGTCCTCCACAAGCTGAAGCCGGAGACTCTGCGTCAGCGGGGGAGCCCATGGGCGGAGTTTCTCCCGCACCATCTTGTATGGGCGTCCCCACGGATCTGCGTTCAGAGTCTCCAGGCTGGGTGCTGCGCGCCGACCTCCCTAGCGGCGTCAGCATAGTTTGTTACGCTGACGACACGCTGGTCCTGGCGCAAGGGAGGTCGCACCAGGCGGCGGCCGAACTCGCGACACGCGGGGTTACGACAATTGTGGAGAGAATCCGGCAATTGGGACTCGAGGTGGCCTTGCACAAGTCCGAGGTCATGTGTTTTCATGGCCCTCGGAACGCGCCACTGTCGGGTTCCCAAATAACGGTAGGAGGGGTTCACATCGGCGTCGAGTCGACGATGAAGTATCTAGGACTGGTCCCCGACAGCCGGTGGAACTTCGTGGAGCACTTCCGTCGTTTGGCTCCCAGGCTGGACCGGGCCGGGGCCGCCTTGAGGCGGCTCTCGGCTCCTTCTTTGAGGAGTGGCTAGAGAGGCGCCACGGCGTCCTTACCTTCCACCTGACGCAGGTCCTCACCGGACACGGTTGCTTCGGGAGGTTCCTGTTTCGGATAAGGCGGGAGGAAACGCCCGGGTGTCACCACTGTGTGGATCGTCCAGAGGACACGGTGGAGCATACGGTGGAGGTTTGCCCTGCTTGGACGGAGCCCCGCCGTGTCCTCTTGGAGGCGATTGGCGGCGGTGACCTCTCGCGTCCGGCTCTGGTCCAGGCCATGGTACGGAGCGAGAGGGCATGGGAAGCAGTCACCTCCTTCTGCAAAGCAGTAATGCTCGCGAAGGAGGAGGCGGAACGCGTGAGGGAGAGGCAAAGTTTGCGCCCTCATGCCCCTAACCGCCGCCGTTGGAGACGCCCTGGGCGTCGGGAATCCCAGGCGGATTCCCGGCCACCATAGGCGCGGGCTTGCGGACAGCGAGCAATGGGTAGCTCGCCGTCCGATTAGGACCAGGCCCGGGTCGATGGCGCGTCGTGTTCCACGCGCGCCTCAAAGAGATGTCAGCACAATTGGCGGGGTCCGCTAGGACCGATGCCTGCCAGGGTTGCGGGTTAGTCCGAAAGGGATACCGGGACCTTGGCAACAGGCAACTGAAGGAACACGGGTGGGTTTTAGTCAGTAAAAGTCTGACACACCCTTCCGCTCCGCCCAGAGCGGGAGAAGTCATTGGATGATTTCCCAACCACAAAAAAAAAAAAAAAAGCCAAAATATCGTAGATATGCCTTTCGTTTTTTTTTATATAATTACTTAACTAAAATTTAAAAGAAAAAGTTCACCTTTGAACTTTTTCGACAGATCAGAATTAATTCATGAAAACATGATTAATTCTGTAAAAAAGCACATAATAATTATTTTTGTTACGGGCGTGACTAATTTCTTACCCATACAATCTGACACTAACCAGGAAATTGCAAAAACGTAAGATTTTGAATTTCACTGGGGTACCTCAACAAGTAATGGTGGAATCCGACGTTCGGCAATATTGCAGACAGACACGCACGGCAGACGACCACATACCGCCACGCACCGCGCACCGAGGAACTTCCGATGTCTGTGATACCCCACACGTACACCTTCCTACGGTCCGTCGTCCGGGCTCGCCGTTGTCCGTCCGCAAAGTCGCGGATCGTGGGATTTCGGTATAAGGAGGATGCCAGGAGGATGCTCTTAACAAAAAAATGCAATGTCCTCAATTTGACCTATGATGAAGGTGTTTTCACAATGAAATGATAGGATCTGTCAGATTCAATGCTGGACGGATATTACGTCGCTATCAGTGACGGGTGACGGGCAGACATTGCTGTCACGATCAGATTGATTGGACAGATTGCCATCTGAATTGAGAAAATTATTCTCACATCGAAAGTATTTTAGAAAAATATATTTTTACTGTAAAAGAAACGAGCGAATAATCAGACGAAATCTAAATTGCCAGACAAAAATATCATTTTCATTATCTTAGCCGTCCACTGCTGGACACATCGCCCAATAGTCGTCAACGAAATCTCTTGCATCTACATTCTAAAACTCTAAATAAAATAAATTGATATAAATTATTTATGGTGTCAGATTAATTGCTTTTATGAAACGATGATGCGGGGTGTAATAAAATTGCGGATATCCTTAATTTCTCATCTTTGAGTTTTGCAGAAACCCATTAATTTAAATCGATTCTAAGATTTTCACCAAATTTTTCTGTTAATTTCTTTTTCTTCACATCTAAGGTATCCGTGGGAAATTCGCAGAAAAATATTAAAGATGAATTACTAATAAAATAAAAATATAAAATTTTGATATTTTTAAAGCAATTTGTCAGACGATTTGGCAATGCTATGGAATCTCTGGAGACTGCTATTATTGAAATGACCGGCACCTAATTGCTGTCACGTCAATGAACTTCGGTTTTATTAATGTTTTCTTTTATAATTTATTTTTACTATAATGCGTGTAACAAATCTACGATAATTTTCCACTACCTACAACATATACTAATAATTATATTCAAACAACTTCCACCGCTTGATGTACTCAAACAAGCCAGCAAGCTTGAAACTTCGTTACGTGTAGAAGGCACTTGATATCAGAACCTTTAAAAAGTTAACTCGTTGAATTTACACTGACTTTGAAGCCAATAATCCTGAAACGCTAAAGCTCAACAAAACAAAACATAATATACCTATACATGTATATACATAATATAACATCATACATGTATTTCCCCAAGTGTTGGGCAGAGAGGTGTACCTATACTAAACCCACATTTCGCTTGATAAGTTTAAGTCCCATGAAAAGGGGGCAAGTCTATTGCCATCATACATACACATACATAAACTCATACGTATTATTATAGTAACTGTTGTGGATTTCAGATAGGCACTCCATGTAAAATACTGGTTTTCCGTTGATTAGACGGGAAGCCGACCCCAACATACATTTTTGTACGGTATACAAAACATTGTGATTATGTATGTGATTAATGATGGCTTTAAATAACAAAAAAATCTGATAAAATATGAATTGCTTAGGCGCTTAGGGTTATATTTTAACTTCATGCCACATTGACGATAATCATCTCTGTCATCAATAATGTATCCATTCCAATATATTTTCACTGCTAACGATACACATAATGGCTCTTATCAAATGACGTGTAAAATAAATAATGTAGATACAAAAGAAACATTTATTTCATGCTCATATCTTCATAATAGTCTAGCTGTGCCACTATTTTTCATGCCCCTGCATTTAGATAAATGTTAATGAAAATAAAAGAAATAAATTTAATACGAATGAAGTAAATAATATGGAATTAATGAAGATGCAGTGTCTCACGATAAAATAATATAGGTACATGTATTTTAGTTCTAAGGTTTTTTTATTTTATTTAATACTAAGTAGAGACTATCTTCATCACTAGAAAGAAAGAAAAATAGGTTTAATTGTCACAGAAACACGTGCATACAAAAAGATAACAGTAATCAGCAATATTTACCACAATATATCTAAATACAATTAAAAATTAAAAAAACATATGAGATCACGAGTATAGATAAATAATCGGCAGCTGCACGTCATGACTGTGACAAGAAGGCTTCCACTCAGCATGATGCTGCGCTATGGGGACCCACAGCACAGCGCTGATTTTCAGTGGTCACCCGAAAAAGACGTACCTACGGAAATCAAGTCAGGTTCAACGATTTGTACATTTAATAAACAGGCAATAAAATAAATAAAATAAACAGTACTTAGAATATAATATGACTTTAAGCAAAGTGAAATAGATGAATAAATAGCACATACTTTACTTCCTGTCTTGTCTAGACTTTAAAAGAAACCGTGAGTTCCTCATAATCACTTCTCCATTCCTAACACCATTAACATTTATAAACGAAACCATCCCTCGGAATACAAATAGAGTTTGCCGACTCCGAGGAATGCTCTCACCAATCTTGAACGATGCAATTTTTAACAGCTTTCTAATGGAAAATGTTTTCAGAATGCTTTTCAACGCTTTTTTAGAAAATGTAGTCTGTGTTAGTTTATCTGTATGCAGTTAATGCTAGTTCGATGTCACGAATAGTGTAGAATAAAACGATAAAAAAAAATCTTTTAGCGTAAATACACCAAGATAACGATAAAAGTTAAAATTAAACTTACCTACTTTTTTTTCGGGCGGTCTCGGATTATATGCGGATTCGTTCCATGCCAAATGGCGTTGTCAGTGCTTCGCCTCCCTGCACGCGTAGCATGAGCATCGTAGAAACGGGTTTTGTTGACGGAATCAATACTTAATATTATAAATTCGAAAGTAACTCTGTCGGTCTGTCTTTATGTTACCCTTTCACGCCTAAACCACTGAACGGATTTCGATAAAATTTGGCAAGGGGATAGATGGCATCTCGGGGAAGGACAGGCTACTTTTTATATCAACATACCACGCGGGCAAAGCCACGGGCGGAAGCTAATAAACAGACGACAGATAAACAATCACAATCTATCATTTTGTATATTCTTCCGTCGACAAAACCCGTTTTTATGGTGGTCATACTACGCGTGCTATTATAGATGGTGGACTTTACCTGCTTGCCAAATATATTGATTTTCTTTCTGTCTTTTCTTCGTCTTTTACTCTCTTGTATAACTCAAGTCCTTATTTCAGGATGTCCTGACTAGCTTCATACTCAAATGTAGCTCCTTTTCATGAATAGATTTGTTGCTTTATTTTTAAGTAGGACCTACCACGTGTTACCTAATTTTGTTCCTATATAATTATCCTCCCTCCCCTCTTTTTTAATTAAAAGCCTGCAAGTTATATGAAAAACAGTACTAGAAACAATACATAAGCGGCGTGTGTTGCCTAAGGCTTTTTTTAAGAGTACGGTTCTAATAAACTCAACTTTAAACAAACCCAAACAATTAATTGGTTTATACCAATTAAGAATCCCTAACAAAATAATGTTAAACCCGATGTCAAATGCACAGTAATAATATAAATTGGACCGGTAACATTTGGGCCCGTAAACCCTCGCTCCTGTTAATGTGGCGCCATCTGGTGGATGCCGGTGGCCGGATGTAGTCGCGAAACTGAACAATGGCTTGCATGGAGTATAAAACTGTTTATATTTTTTTTAAGTTTGTGGGGTATATTGGCAATGTTAGGATGTTAAAAATAAAGCAAGTCGAATTCTGGACCTCTGAAAGACTTCTTGTCTTTGAGAGGTTCAGAATTCGAATAACAGCATTATCAACCTATAATGTTCCCACTGAGATCACTATGCATAATGTATAATGTTCCCACTGCTGGGACACAGGCCTCCTTTCGGTAAGAGGGAGTGCGCCGTAATCTACCACGCGGGCCCAGTGCGGGTTGGAATATGTCACGTCTTCGAATAAGGTCATACCGGTTTCCATACAAAGTTTTCCTTCGCTGTTATCAGAGCAGTGGTGATTAAATTATTTACACAAAGTAAAACGCCTGACTGGGTTCGAACCTGCGACCTACAACTCGACCCACTTTATTACTAAAAGAGCAGAACGATTTTCAAAGTAGGTAGATAAACTTGTAATACTATGAGTACATAAGCATTAAAAACTATACCAAGGGGTATCGCATTACTCAGTTAGTGGATTGTGGAGGTCAGATAGGCAGTTGCTTATATAAAATACTGGTATGAAGATGCATCTGGTTAGACTGGAAGCCAACCTCAACATAATTAGGAAAAGTCTAGGCAGATTGAGTGTTTACTTATACAACTAACCAGTTCAGTATGTCGTCAAAACTCGTCTGTCACAAGTCAGTTGTTGGTAGAGCACTGGCCTAGTCAAGTAACATGCTCCAGTCACTAGACTCATGTAAACAAAATACGTAAGTACTCGGGCACGTATAGTGTTCCTAACCCAGGGAGTTGTTACCATGATGTAGGGTAATCCAATATTCATAAGCATTATCTATGTGCCGGAACATTTGTATTTCTCAACTACTGTATCTAGGTTATTTTTTATAGTTTCTATTTTTTTTGGAGCGGTGTTGTTTTTACTTTTCAACGCAAACCTTTATGAATTGCATTGTATAGTAATGAAAATATGTAATACAATTCAGAAACATTTGCAAAGCTATCTACACAGTTTTTGCCAGCGGCTTCGCCCGCGTTTACGTCGAAAATTATCCCATAGGAACGTACTACCGGGGTATAGTCCTATAGAAACAATTATTTTCGTTCCATAACATTATCAAACGATGATATTATAATCAGATTTTTTGCGAGCTAACGATCCTTTTATCAGTCTAATGTCGTTCAGTTCCCAGGCAGAAAAGTGGCGCCAACCAGCGTCTGACCTTCGGCAGCCCTTTACAAAGCCCACGCTAATGACACCGATAACCTATAAAGTAAAGAATATATACACATATTGAAATGATACACCATTTCAATATGTGTATATATTCTTTACTTTTTATTCTATTAGTCAAGATATTCTTTTTACAATATTTGTTCTTATTTATATTTTAACTTGGACTGGCATAATGCACTACGTGTGAGCAGTGGTGGCACAGTAATAACGGCAGCGACTTACGGTAGTAGTCGTGAGTTCCAACCCAGACAGGCACTTTCCTTTGTGAAAATCATTTCATCACCGCTGCTATCAAAACGGTGAAAGTAAACATCGTGAGGAAAACGGCATGTCTTAGAAACAAAAAAATCGAAGACATGTGACATCCACCAACCCGCACTGGGCACGCGTGGTGGATTACGGCCCACTCCCTCTCACAGAGAGGAGCCCTGTGTCCCAGCAGTGGGGACATTATACATTATGCATAGTGATCTCTCCACCACACTTGGTTATTTGGTAGAGAATGCCTTAGGCTTTTGTACCTCTCTGCCAGGGTTGCGGGAAAGTCCGAAAGGGATACCGGGGCCCTTGGCAACAGGCAACTGAAGGAACACGCGTGGGTTTTAGTCAGTAAAAGTCTGACACGCCCTTCCGCTCCGCCCAGAGCGGGAGAAGTCATTTGATGATTTACCACCCTAAAAAAAAAACAAAAAAGAACAGGCATTTTACCTCTGTTGTTGTCAAACTTAAATAAATAAATAAATTCGGGAACCACATGAAATAATTAAAATACTTAATGGAAAAACATAGCTATAGATAGAACCAGACATCTCACCATACATTTTACTTCTCTGAGTTATCGTGACGTCGATGCCGTTAACGTCCACGGTATTAATAATTATCATTACGTTAAAAATTATAAAAGTGTATATTCGTTACTTCTTAGCTCACAAAACGTTTAACTCAATAATAGTCCTCTGATGAAAGCAATTCTGTTTGTAATTGCCGTGTACAATGTTTATTGTTACTTGATAACAATTGCAGACTTGTTGACTTTAATCGGCAAACGATATAGTGGAATTTATTTCTTTCTTTGTGCGTTGAACTGAAAACGACAATGGCACGACAAGGCGTGAACTAGAAAAAGAATGAAATCATGATGTAATTTCATCATTTGTTTAATGAAGCCTATTGTAGTCCACATAAGCCTCTCTATTGTCACATCTCTAGGCTAAGTCCTGCGTCTACTGCATTCGTCAGTCTTCTTCAGCCAGCTATTATAATTTTAGATTTTTCTTAAAATCACTGCCCGTATTGGCTTAATTACTTATAGAGAAGAGAGTGACTGATAGCGTAATGGTTGACAGGGGAGAATAAAAGACAAAAACATGTTGCACCGGTCCATGTAACATGGGACAAGGGCAGGAAGATGATGCTTTTCCCAATTATGTTAGGGTTGGCTTCCAGTCTAACCGGATGCAGCTGAATACCAGTATTTTACATGAAGCGACTGCCTACCTGACCTCCACGACCTAGAAACTGGGTAATACGATACCCCTTGGCCCCTTGGCAAGACTGATTGTCAAACATTCGGGCTTCTGACGACCCGTAACGATTGTCAAAGATCCAAGAATTACAGTCGGTACAAACGGCTTAACGTGCTTTCCGAGTTACGAAGGAGTCTCGGTATGTATACATGGTCACCCATGCACGGACCAACCCTGGCAAGCGTAGCTTAACCTGATAGATCGACCCGTGCGGCTGTTATTAATTAGCCACGAGCTCCTTCTCCATAAATTCAAGGTTTTAAAGTCTGTAGCTATTAGTATCATCTGCTGTAGCTTAATAGCTACAGCAGATGATACTAATAGCTACAGACTTTAAAAGTAAGTTTTTCCGTTCTAATGGATGATACAGCTAATGCTGTATCATCCATTAGAACGGAAAAACTTACTGGTTAATTACTAGACTGCAAAAAATACATAGATTGCAAAAAAAACAGCACGATCGTGAGCAATATTATTGCCATTACCACTGCGTTTTGCATAAATAATGGTGATTGTAGCATATTTTTATTAGTGGAGAGTAGTTAAATAAAAGTAAACGGTTAAACTGAATTTAATATTCTCATTCTTAATCCCGAAGACGTTAACAAAACAACTGAAACATGTTTTAAACATGAAGTCAAGATGTCGAGAAACGAGAAAACAATTAAGTTCCAAAGTTTTTCTTAATAAGTTCGTCTAGTTTAAGTTTATTTTTATTTTTATTAAAAACAGCTGCTGATAGCTCGCCTATAGATAGGGTTGGCAAAGTTGGAATACCTTGACACAGAACCATATTTAGGTATATGTATTTAGCACTTTTAATTACGTTATCTTAGACCAGTGTCAAATAAAGGCTCAGACAGGAACGACGCGACGGACGGCGCGCCGCGTCTCACCCTAGTAGCTTATCAACCATAGAAACGGGTTTTGTCTACGGAAGAATAGACAATATGACAGATTGTGGTTGTTTGTCTGTAATTTTTTCTATTCTTCCGCCGACAAAACCCATTACTGTTGTCGTCATGCTCCTGGTAAAACCATTTTTTTTAAAACTTCACGGAAATTGTTCTAACGGTGTCTTCTCTAGCCTTTATGGTTTACATTTTGAAGACCATGAAATAGTCAAGCACACTGCATTCCAAAAATATAATGATGATAAAAGTCTACCTTTATTTCCTTTGACAGTTTAAGATAGAACACTTTAATACCTAAAAATAGTACTTGTAGCACATTTGAGACAGGGCCTATGTCCAAGAGACTTGGAGTTAACTTGTCACTCTAAAATCTTACTCAAAAATATGCCAAAAAGCCGTCAACCCTAGAGAAGAAAGTTTTAGTTCGATTAAAATGCAAATGGGGCGGTAAACATGGCGAGCGACGCGACGCCGCCACGCCACGGCGCCTACGGCTGCAAATAATAAAAGTATATCATTAATTTTAATTCAAACCTATGTGTGTAGGATTAAGGTATTTAGCGAACATGACTGTCAGGGTAGTATCTACTGTAAACTTTGGTACCGTCTGGTCTTCTTTAACAGCCATATTTATTGGCTAGAATTATTTACCTTTAGAACGGATATCCACACGTGTTCTTGAGTGGAGATCGATCGCAAAGCGTAGGTCCCCCTCGAGGTCCCTCGAATTTTACCCCTTGTCACTTCCCCCCAAGGTGGAGTGACAAGAGTGACAACTTCATGACACAAGGCTGGTAGAATCTAGATAAGAGTGGCCTAGGCTCCAGGCTTTATGGCGTGCTAAATAGAGACCTGCCTATGTCCAGCAGTAGTCTCCTAACGATTGATGATGATGATTAAGATAAAGGATATTGCTCAGCCGCCATGCATTATTATCCTAAGATAGCTAAATTCAACTGAAATTAAATTAATGTAACACACAAAACACGGGACAAAATGTTTACTTTGTTTTGGTAAAACAAATTGTTTACTATGATTTGTACCTATATTTTTTATAGGTGGATACAAGTTATGGAACAAAGGTTGTTGACAATAAAATGGTTTCTTGTCTATGTATACATCTTTTTTGGGCTGACTGTACCTAAACTATAAAATAAATACGTTGTTACGTGAGTCTACTTACATGTGCCGTTATAAACTCCAAAGTTTATCCAAAGATACTGTGAAGGCTTTGTTAATGCAGGAGTAAAGTTTCCTTACACAAAGTTATTGTTGTAATCATGCTAAGTTACCAAGACACCAACTTGCCGCTTTGAAGGCTTGGTATGTACTAAATTATGTAGCATAGGACGAAACGAGATTAAGCAAATATAATGATTTTTTAGACTATGCTATTAAGGGATCCCATGCACTAGACGGCCACGACAACGACTTTTGGTCGCACCGACCAGTATGTGTAGCAAGACCAGCGTAGAACCGGGATTTGTCGACGGAAGAATAGACAAAATGAGAGGTAAACAATCATAATCTGTCATTTGGTCTATTCTTCCGTCGACAAAACCCGTTTTTATGGTGGTCATACTACGCATGCTATTATAGATGGTGAGCTTAACCTGCTTCCCAAATATATTGATTTTCTTTCTGTCTTTTCTTTCTTTTACTCTCTTGTATAACTCAAGTCCTTATTTCAGGATGTCCTGACTAGTTTCAGACTCAAATGTAGCTCCTATTCATGAATTTAATAATTGTTGCTTTATTTTTAAGTAGGACCTACCACGTGTTACCTAATTTTGTTCCTATATAATTATCCCCCCTCCCCTATTTTTTACTTAATTAATACCTATTACCTACGAAGCCTGCAAGTTATATGAAAAACAGTACAAGAATACATAAGCGGCGTGTGTTGCCTAAGGCTTTGTTTAAGAGTACGGTTCTAATAAACCCAACTTTAAACAAACCCAAACAATTAATTGGTTTATACTAATTAAGAATCCCTAACAAAATAATGTTAAACCCGATGTCAAATGCACAGTAATAATATAAATTGGACCGGTAACATTTGGGCCCGTAAACCCTCGCTCCTGTTAATGTGGCGCCATCTGGTGGATGCCGTTGGCCGGATGTAGTCGCGAAACTGAACAATGGCTTGCATGGAGTATAAAACTGTTTATATTTTTTTTAAGTTTGTGGGGTATATTGGCAATGTTAGGATGTTAAAAATAAAGCAAGTCGAATTCTGGACCTCTGAAAGACTTCTTGTCTTTGAGAGGTTCAGAATTCGAATAACAGCATTATCAACCTATAATGTTCCCACTGAGATCACTATGCATAATGTATAATGTTCCCACTGCTGGGACACAGGCCTCCTTTCGGTAAGAGGGAGTGCGCCGTAATCTACCACGCGGGCCCAGTGCGGGTTGGAATATGTCACGTCTTCGAATAAGGTCATACCGGTTTCCTTACAAAGTTTTCCTTCGCCGTTATGAGAGCAGTGGTGATTAAATTATTTACACAAAGTTAAACGCCTGACTGGGTTCGAACCTGCGACCTACAACTCGACTCACTTTATTACTAAAAGAGCAGAACGATGTTCGAAGTAGATAAACTTGTAATACTATGAGTACATAAGCATTAAAAACTATACCTGACTAGTGACAGACGAGTTTAAGCATGACGACGTACTGGACTGGTTAGTTGTATACGTAAACATTCAATATGCTTAGCCTTTTCTCAACTATGTTGGGGTTGGCTCTAACCAGATGCATCTTCATACCAGTATTTTACATAAGCAACTGCCTATCTGACCTCCACAATCCACTAACTGAGTAATACGATACCCCTTGGCCCCTTGGCAAGACTGATTGTCAGACTTTCGGGCTTCTAACGACCCGTAACGAATGTCAAAAATCCAAGAATAACAGTTGGAACAAACGGCTTAACGTGCTTTCCGAGTTGCGAAGGAGTCTCGGTATGTATAGATGGTCATCCATGCACGGGCCAACCCCGGCAAGCGTAGCTTAACCTGATAGATCGACCTATGCGGCTGTTATTAATTAGCCACGAGCTCCTTCTCCATAAAATCAAGGTTTTAAAGTCTGTAGCTATTAGTATCATATGCTGTAGCTATTAGCTGTATCATCATTGATCCATTAGAACGGAAAAACTTACGGATTAATTACTTATACATAGATTGCAAAAAAAACAGCACGATCGTGAGCAATATTATTGCCATTACCACTGCGATTTGCATACATAATGGTGATTGCAGCATATTTTCATTAGTGGAGAGTAGTTAAATAAAAATAAACGGTTAACTGAATTTAATATTCTCATTCTTAATCCCGAAGACGTTAACAAAACAACTGAAACATGTTTTAAACATGAAGTCAAGATGTCGAGAAACGAGAAAACAATTAAGTTCCAAAGTTTTTCTTAATAAGTTCGTCTAGTTTAAGTTTGTTTTTATTTTTATTAAACCAGCTGCTGATACCTCGCCTATAGCTAGGGTTGGCAAAGTTGGAATACCTTGACACAGAACCATATTTAGGTATATTTATAACTTTTAATTACGTTATCCTAGACCAGTGTCAATTAAAGGCTCAGACAGGAACGACGCGACGGACGGCGCGACGCGTCTCACCTTAGTAGCTTATCAACCATAGAACCGGGTTTTGTCTACGGAAGAATAGACAATATGACAGATTGTGGTTGTTTGTCTGTAATTTTTTCTATTCTTCCGCCGACAAAACCCATTACTGTTGTTGTCATGCTCCTGGTGAAACCATTTTTTAAGAAAACTTCAAGGAAATTGTTCTAACGGTGTCTTCTCTAGCCTTTATGGTTTACATTTTGAAGACCATGAAATAGTCAAGCACACTGCATTCCAAAAATATAATGATGATAAAAGTATACCTTTATTTCCTTTGACAGTTTAAGATAGAACACTTTAATACCTAAAAATAGTACTTGTAGCACATTTGAGACAGGGCCTATGTCCAAGAGACTTGGAGTTAACTTGTCACTCTAAAATCTTACTCAAAAATATGCCAAAAAGCCGTCAACCCTAGAGAAGAAAGTTTTAGTTCGATTAAAATGCAAATGGGGCGGTAAACATGGCGAGCGACGCGACGCCGCCACGCCACGGCGCCTACGGCTGCAAATAATAAAAGTATATCATTAATTTTAATTCAGACCTATGTGTGTAGGATTAAGCTATTTAGCGAACATGACTGTCAGGGTAGTATCTACTGTAAACCTAGGTACAGTCTGGTCTTCTTTAACAGCTATATTTATTGGCTAGAATTATTTACCTTTAGAACGGATATCCACACGTGTTCTTGAGTGGAGATCGATCGCAAAGCGTAGGTCCCCCTCGAGGTCCCTCGAATTTTACCCCTTGTCACTTGCCCCCAAGGTGGAGTGACAAGAGTGACAACTTCATGACACAAGGCTGGTAGAAGCTAGATAAGAGTGGCCTAGGCTCCAGGCTTTATGGCGTGCTAAATAGAGACCTGCCTATGTCCAGCAGTAGTCTCCTAACGATTGATGATGATGATTAAGATAAAGGATATTGCTCAGCCGCCATGCATTATTATCCTAAGATAGCTAAATTCAACTGAAATTAAATTAATGTAACACACAAAACACGGGACAAAATGTTTACTTTGTTTTGGTAAAACAAATTGTTTACTATGATTTGTACCTATATTTTTTATAGGTGGATACAAGTTATGGAACAAAGGTTGTTGACAATAAAATGGTTTCTTGTCTATGTATACATCTTTTTTGGGCTGACTGTACCTAAACTATAAAATAAATACGTTGTTACGTGAGTCTACTTACATTTGCCGTTATAAACTCCAAAGTTTATCCAAAGATATTGTGAAGGCTTTGTTAATGCAGGAGTAAAGTTTCCTTACACAAAGTTATTGTTGTAATCATGCTAAGTTACCAAGACACCAACTTGCCGCTTTGAAGGCTTGGTATGTACTAAATTATGTAGCATAGGACGAAACGAGATTAAGCAAATATAATGATTTTTTAGACTATGCTATTAAGGGATCCCGTGCACTAGACGGCCACGACAACGACTTTTGGTCGCACCGACCAGTATGTGTAGCAAGACCAGCGTAGAACCGGGATTTGTCGACGGAAGAATAGACAAAATGAGAGGTAAACAATCATAATCTGTCATTTTGTCTATTCTTCCGTCGACAAAACCCGTTTCTGCAGTGGTCATGCTACGCACACAATTGTCATGCTACGTAAACTATAGAAAACCGGCTAGTTGGCCGTTGCGACCAACTGCGCGATTCGTATCGGTTTCTATAGTTTGCGAGACTATATATACAGTTCTATAGTTTGTGGCCGTCTAGTGCGCGAGGTCCCTTAGTATTTTTGTTACCAACATTTAAATACCTTTGCAAAGAAAATGAGTTATAAATGAAAAAAGAATGCTTGTTGCCACATAAACATTTTGTAGAAGGAAGATATAATAAGTCCTTGGGTATAAAGCTCGAGGGAATGATCGAGTACCTGAATCTGTTTCTTAAATGGGAATAAAATCTTCGTTTTGGGGTTGTGTCTTTGAATTGAAGTACCATTATGTTTAACGATTTTCTTCATCATTCGTGATCCTATTTGCGTGGCGGTCGCTTTTAGTTGATATAACATTTATGAAGAACATGCAGATACGACGAAACCAAATCGATACCCATCCTACAACACTATCACCGAAAGCCTAAATTAAGAACAAACAGATTCTTAATAGTATTATTAATTTTTCAGCCGCGAATCAGGAGGCCAGCTCCCACGTTCAGCCAGCATCGACTCGGTCGTGGAAGCCGCGATCTGCGCCCGTCACTCCGAGCCGAGTCAGCCAACGACGCTGCAGCTGCCGAGAGCCGACCGAGCCTTCAGTCTCGCTTCACCAGTCGTCGGCAGGAGGGCCAAGACTCAGAGGGGACAAGCTGGTAAGTTAGAGCAATACTTAAACGTTGAAAGAGGATGAAATGTATTTATTCACATTACAAAAGCCGGGATTTATGCTATAAGGCATTATCTACCTTAGTAGTGATCTTTTTACATGTTCTACTATCTATGTAACACAATAGGGAATGCAATAAAAAAAATGAGTATTGAGTACCAGCCAGTCATCCAAACACACTATTTTTTACAGGAAGCGAATTTTACTGATTGGAGGACATTTTGTGTTTTTTTTTTAATGCACAGATCTTTTTTTTTTTGTTTTTGTGTAAACCACAGATGTAAGGTACCTGCCATTATGTAGCCGACCGCAGGCAGCAGCAGTAGGAGACGTGTCCCCGCGACACGACTGGTTTCTATGAATTTCTATGAAATACCTTCCGTAGTTAGCGACACGTCGGCACAAGACTAAAATTATGTGCCGACCGCGGTTTCTATGTATTCTTATGAAACCGACGCGTTGGTTTCATAAAAATACATAGAAACCGCGGTGTCGCGGCGGGCAGCTTGGGCGGGCGTCACGGCGCGTTGCCTGCTTCGCCTGAGTCGCCTTAGGTCGGCTACGGAATGGTACCTTATGAACTTGAATAAACTACCCATATATGAAAGATAAAGTATGAGGGGCGAGAGTACAATCATTGTACTTTATGCTACGTAAAATGAGTCGCCGAAATTACGTAAGTTAGCGCCACTATAACATGAGGATTACTTTGGTCGAACGCAAACTATTTTCGTAATAAGCTCTCTTAGCAACCTAAGGGAGCTCCCTTAATACGGTCTAGGCTAGGCATAATTTTAAATAAGGTGGTTTAACCTAGTGACTTGAATTACGCACGTAAATAATAATAAAACAGTATGAAACCATTTATTAAGTTTACTTGACCTGACCGACACGCTTCGCACCACAAATTACCTCTGGACAGTGGAAAGGTTAAGTGTTAAGCAAAATGACATAATAATTCGAGTATATTAAACATAAGTCTACTAATAAAACTTTGGCCTACCAATGTATCACTAGGGTGAACTTTGGCCTACCAATGTATCGCTAGGGTGATCTTTGGCCTATCAATGTATCGCTAGGGTGAACTTTGGCCTATCAATGTATCGCTAAGGTAAACTTTGGCCTACCAATGTATCGCTAGAGTGAACTTTTGCCTAACAATGTATCGCTAGGGTGAGCACTTGTGGTTTACATACTCATTCTCTTCACATAATCTTCTTGTACCTTGTGTATTATGTATGTTCAGTAAACCACAGGTAATGAAAAGCCTCAACAAAAGAAACTTCTCTCACACATGCGGCTGCGCATCAGACATGTTACATCTACCAATCCGCACTGGACACGCGTGGTAGATTATAGCCCGATCCCTCCCAAAGAGAAAAGGCCTGTGTCCCAGCAGTGGGAACATTATAGGCTGATTAGCGTTTAGCATCAGCTCCTTGATCACCATAATTTCCTAATATCGTGACCTTTACTTTCTCCGTCCCAAGAATTCAATAAAACGCGCTATTTATTAATTAAAATATTTGAGCCAACCATCAAAAGGCGCTCAGCAAATTGTCTCAAAAATCGTGCTTAAACTTAAAACTAAACTTGAAAGCAATGTAAATTACCCACTCGCTTCAGTTCCCACATAATGTAATTGACTAGTAAACTCCGACAAAGTTGTGATAGCTCAGAATCTAGCTCTGCGGTCGCAAAGTTTTAAAGTTAAGCACATGTCGAGGCAACATAAAACACGCTAACTTAAAACTTAAAGTTGTTCCAAACCACCAACTAGTTTTACAGCATGATATATTCTTTGAGAATAGTCGAGAAGCGCTCACATATTATACCAAGTTCTGATTTATACTTAAGAACCTTACCTGCTTGCAAGTTAACATGGTAACTAAAATGCAGAAGCAGCAAACATTTTAACATGCCTAAAAATAAATGAAACTTCTAACCTTGATTGACCCTGTGCTATTGTGTATAACAAGAATATAGTACTCTCCATTTGAAATAAGATTAGACATTTAAATAAACCTTTTTTATACTCCGTTCAACCGATTTTGACTTCTATTGCGTTGGTGGCATGACAAATGGCAGCTGCAGTACATACCTGGTATTGTGTAACCTTTTTTGCTTTTAATGCCATCCTTATTCCTACGGTATAGAAGTCAAAATCCGTTGAGCGGACTGTAAAAAGGTTTGTTTAAATGTCTATTCTTATTTCAAATGGAGTGTAAAGATGTTCATATATTTCATGGCTCCGAAGGAATAACTACAAAATACTTGCAACAAATACCTGGCTGTAAGAGAATATTACCCAATCTTCAAGGCCTATAACATAACAGAGCGTTTTGAGAGCAGTGGTGGCCCAGTGGCAACGGCGGCGACTTTCGAGTTGTAGGTCGTAGGTTCGAACCCTGACAGGCGCTTTACTTTGTGTAAATAATTTCATCACCACTGCTCTCAAAACGGTGAAGGAAAACATCGTGAGGAAACCGGCATGTCTTAGAACCAAAAATTCGAAGACATGTGACATCTACCAACCCGCACTGGGCCCGCGTGGTGGATTACGGCCCACTCCCTCTCATAGAGAGGAGGCCTGTGTCCCAGCAGTGGGAACATTAAAGGCTGATTATGTATAACATAACAACTGTTGCGATAGAAAATTTCAGGGAAACTTCTAAGTGTATCGGAAGAATGACTGCCTACATCCAAGGGGTACAATATAACGGCTCTGCGGTCAGCATTATGGTAAACCTATCGACAATTCAGGGTAAACCTCTTCGAGGACCGTTCATTACGGGGGTTTAAGGGATGCATGCTTTGAAGGAAAGATATTCTAACTAATTGACGTAAAGTAAACCGTCGATTTATGACTAGGTAGGTTCTTAAATGCCGGATGCGAGAAGCACAGAACCGGTCGAAGTGGCTGTGGTTGGGGGAGGCCTATGTCCAGCACTGGACGTCTTTGGCTCAAGTGATGATGATGAAGATGATGCATTCTAAAAGGCAGGAAGCGTCTCAACATGAATACGATATGTTCAAAAAGAGAGACATTCTTATTCTTACATATTATAAAACAAAGTCCTCTGCCGCGTCTGTCTGTGGTCCTGTCCGCGATAAACTCCAAAAATACTGCACCGATTTGCATGCTGTTTTCACCAATGGATAGAGTGGTTCTCGAGGAAGGTTTTAGTATATAATAGCCGACATCCACGCGGGCGAAGCCGCGCGCATCATCAAAACTTTAAACAAAATTAATTACAGAATGACACAGTCCTTGAATGTTTGTTATAAAAATAAAACTGTTTTACTTTTTACTTCTTTTACATAATTTATTAAAAACTGCCAGCATACCCACTGTAAAAGAAAAACGGAATAAGTACCGTATTTATTTCATTTTTAAACCCATTGGCCTAATGACTTCGCTATATCTCCCACAAAAACTGTCTACGTACGACATCAGCATAAGTGACAGAGACAAATCTCTACAGGATGTAAGGGTAAACACTCTTGTCATTCAAACCATGGGTAGTTGATTTAAATATAAAAATAAATGCCCGAACACAACAAAAAAAAAACGTTATTTTCATTAAAAGATTTTAAAAAGTTTCTATCTGACACCGTGCTTGCTAGCGAAACAGCTGACTGACTAAGGTTGGGGTCGCGCTCGCTGCCGGTCAGGTCACATCCCGTACCCCGCGCCCGTGTTGAGACGCAAGTTCGTTGCCCTAGCGCATAGGGCAACGAACTTACGTCTCTTGCGGTAAAATTTAGGTCCAAAAAATTTAAAAAAAAGTTGTAATTTTCCATTGATTTTACGTTCTATAAATGAAACCAAACCACTGGTTGCAAGGATAACGGTGTTTACCCTAACACCCTGTATATTTAGATAACACGGTACCTATATATTTTGCTTGAAGAACTTGCAAAAATGCGAGCACTCAGGAATCTTGTTTAGTCACGCCCGCACCGCATGGGGAATAATGAGGGGGTTGTGTAGGTTACACATGTTATATAGGGTGAAATACGCAACGAACAGGCTTGGATATAATAAATGAAGACAGTTATATTTTGGTGCTGCATTGCTCATGCTAATGTTTATAATTCTGTAAATCCATATTTCTTACGTTCGCAAAACAAATTTTAATCAATATACAACCTGATACTGACCTGCGTATTGCAAAAACCGTCGGAGTCGGCCTCCCGCACGAAGGGTTCCGTACCATTATCTATAATGAAATGAAATGAAATGAAATTGTTTATTCTGTAAATAGGATATTGGAATCACTTTTACACGTCATATTAAAAAGTTGTAAAAATAAGCTAGATGAAGTCGGCGTTTCCTATCTGACTACTCTGAGAAGAAAGGCCGAAACAAACTCAGAGGTCACCGTCTCCTTTAAAGTCCAGACATAATCTTGGTCAGGCCATATGAGGACCATGTAGATTAGAGTCTGAAATGGTCTTTTGAGGAAAGAACCACACAGATTTGAGTGGACCTGTCCAGTCAGTGCAAGCATTTGTCAGTAATAGTGGAGCTCAACTCAGAACTTAAGGAGCTCAACGACTCGACGAACAATACCAAAGAAAGGACATTTGGGTAGGTCGCATAAAGTTCTCAAATTGCCAGACCTTCGCTAAAACTAACAGAACGAAAAATAAATATCCACATAGTCCTCACATTCACAATAAAACAATACTTTACTAGTAATCATCATGTCATTTTGTATATAATATTCAATAATGTCAATTTGTATGTAAAACTGGTAGGTATATTTTTATTGTTTACCATAATATTCGTGGATAACGTCGTGAGTAGTGGATTTGTTAATTCTATTAGTTTAGTACTCCTATCATGTGTAATATTTAATATACTGAAATGTCACAATGCTTAGCAGAGCGAGCAGCTCAATCCCATGCATTTTTGTCTTCTAAATAATCTGAGATTTTATTGTACCCTTTTTTACAAAGTTTGGTTTTAATACAGCTTTTAAATCGTTTAATGGGTAATTTTCGAATGTCCATGGAAAGTTTGTTATAAAAGCGTATACATTGACCCATGAACGAGTTGCCTACTCTGTGGAGACGAGTGCGATGTACAGCAAGATTGTGTTTATTCCTGGTATTTAAACTATGAATATCGGACATTTTCTTAAACGTTGATATGTTTTTGTGTACGTACAATAGGTTTTCAAATATATATTGTGAGGCTACAGTCAGACTATCTATTTCTCTGAATTTTTCTCGAAGGGAATCTAAGAACGGCAATCAAGTTTGAAGTATGGGAGCCCCCCCCCCCCCCCCCAATTATTTGTTTTATTTTAATTTAATTATTTATTTTTAAAGTGAATATGTAACTAAATATTTTGTGAATATTTCAAGCGTCTACCTATTGCCGTTATCAATATCGAGCAAAAACGAGCAAAAAGTTTGTTATATGCGGACTCCCATACAACAAACTTGATAATTATTTTATTCTATTTTTTAGTATTTGTTGTTATAGCGGCAACAGAAATACATAATCTGTGAAAATTTCAACTGTCTAACTATCACGGTTCATGAGATACAGCCTGGTGACAGACGGAGAGCGGAGCTTTAGTAATAGGGTCCCGTTTTACCCTTTGGGTACAGCACCCTAAAAACGTAAGAAAATTTAAATTTAAATTTTTATTTAATATTAAATTTAAAAATTATATTTAAAATTTAATTTTTTTTAGCTGTCGCCTTAAATGGACGGATTGATTGTACCTACCACGGATATCTATGGTACCTACAGATAGATAGAGGAGGACCAACTTTCAGCCCTACCTACCCTTCTGATAAATTGGAATCCCAAATCTTTTTCCTCAGTTAACCACAGATCACAACTTTTTTTTTAATCCCCCTGCGTCCCCAGAGTACCAACGTTCCTCGTAAATTGAAATTTCCAATCGGAATACGCTCGAAACAGTTTTACGGTTTGGTTCACACCGATTTTTGTCTCGGTGGAGCAAAAACCGTATTCTCCCGTGAGTCGTGTTGATTACTTCGGTTTTTTACGATTAGGTATTTGTCTGGCTTTAGAAAGATTATGCGAGCTGTTGAAGGATGTTCTGTACTTATTAGAGAAATCAGAAGGCTTTTTGCATTAAATAAAAAATAAAAACTTTTTACAAAAAAAAAAACCGACTTCCAACAAAAACACTAAAAACGTAAGAAAATTTGAATTGAAGTCGGTTTTCTTTTTGTAAAAAGTTTTTATTTTTCACTTTTTAGTTGTGGTACCTGCTACCCCACACAAATTCGAATACCACTAAAAAAAAATTAAAAAATCATACAGACGAATTGAGAACCTCCTCCTTTTTGAAGAAGTCGGTTAAAAATTAAGATATCGTCTACATACGCAAAGTGGGAAAAATACGTATTTATTGAAGTAAACTCAAAAACTACGCAAGCAAAGTTAATAAAATTTATGGACCAACTCTGAAGCATGACCTACCAACCAAAAAAAGGATCATCAAAATCTATTCATAATTGGCGGAGTAAACGCGTAACATAAATACAAAACAATAACCAAACACACGAATTGAGAACCTCCTCCCTTCAAAATGGTTGAGCTGATGGTGCTGATCCATGCGTCATGTTCGTGAACGGGCGCTGTCAGTTGTGACTGCTCATCTCTTAGCTGCCATGGCTTATTTTAATTGTTTTCTGTTTTTATTTTATAATTGCGGATACTTTTAACGTATTTTCAACATTGTTTTCACATGTAATATATAATTTCAACATGAATGATGGAACCAATTTTTTGTATCTTTTTTTATTTAAAAGAGTGTTCGTGGAGTTTCTTTCCCGCTCTTCTCCATCTTAACAATTCAAAAGTGCTTCGTTCAGCTTCATAATTTCTGACTGACCGACTCCTTGACAATTCAAAAGTGCCTGTTAAGGGCGCACCCTACCTCAAATTGCTTAGCATGATCCTCCGTTAATACTGCAGCATTAATTTTGAAATAAATATAAGTTAAAATTGAGGATTGATGCTAGGTTCTATGTTTGGCGAAAACACGATTACCTACATAACATTTGTAATTACTAGTTGAGCATTATGGACTCTAAACTTGAATTCACTGATAACAATTCTCTTGTTTATATCTCTGTAATAATTAGTCCTCTTTAAAAAAAAATACGTTATGCATGAGCCATTCTCATATACTGGGTTGGCTAGTCCGCTACATTTTAAAGTAAATAACTGGTGAATAAATTTAATTTCGTTTCTTTTAAGTTCTCATGCGAGACCGTAAATTAAATTGCTAGTTTTTTTTTTTAATATGCAACACAAAATATAAAATGCTACTGGAACGGGTCGGCGGCGCCTTTGATATAATAATGAGGTCGCGGCTGCACTGAACGCCAGTCACTAGAGGCTAGTGATGTGCGACGTGAATATTAAAACTTGCTTGAAAATAAATAAGAAAGTTTTTGAGTCAAGGAGATAATTAGAAAAAAACAGTTCGTTTTAA
The DNA here is from genome assembly GCA_947363905.1 of Lithophane semibrunnea. Lineage (NCBI taxonomy): Eukaryota > Metazoa > Arthropoda > Insecta > Lepidoptera > Noctuidae > Lithophane > Lithophane semibrunnea. Next base: position 14,703,286 of record OX376193.1, read on the forward strand.
AAAGTTATAAGTTAAATCCGGGGCGCACATCGAATATGGTAGACTTTTAGAAAAATAGAGCTTGTAAAGGTTTAATAAATGATTTTAAATTGTCACAACAAGAATACCTACCTACTTATACTTATACATATGTTGTTGCCTATAATGTTCCCACTGCTGGGACACAGGCCTCCTCTCTGTGAGAGGGAGTGGGCCGAAATCCACCATGCGGACCCAGTGCTGGTTGGTGGATTTCACAGTCTTCGATTTTTTTATCCGAGGACATGCATGTTTTGAGAGCAGTGGTGATGACATAAGTTACACAAAGTAAAGCGCCTGTCTGGGTTCAAACCTACGACCTACAACTTGTAAGTCGCGGCCGTTACCACTACTCCTCTTCCGGCCACCAATTCTCTTCATATTTAGCTAACGAAACATTATTATTATTTGAACCAAACAACGCTAATCAGGTATGCGAAAGAGAGAAAGTATGTCCTAGGTAAAAAAAAAAAATCTCCGGGAGAGCTTAGACACGGTTCGATGAAATAGTTGAGTGAGAGAGAGTAGAGTACCGATCTTCCTACCTACTTGTTAATATAAAAAACCGGCCAAGTGCGAGTCGGACTCGCCCACGAAGGGTTCCGTACCATTATCTATAAAAACGGCAAAAAAATCACGTTTGTTGTATGGAAGTATGCCCGCCCCCTTAAATATTTATTTTATTCTGTTTTTTAGTATTTGTTCTTATAGCGGATACGAAGCTCGAAAGTGTGACAACCAGTCTTACCAAGGGGTATCGTATTACCCAGTTACTGGGTTGTGGAGGTCAGATAGGCAGTCGCTCCATGTAAAATACTGGTATTCAGCTGCATCCGGCTAGACTGGAAGCCGACCCCAACATAGTTGGGAAAAGGCTAGGCAGATGATGATGATGATGTTGTTATAGCGGCAACAGAAATACATCATCTGTGAAAATTTCAACTGTCACAGTTCATGAGATACAGTCTGATGACAGACGGACAGACAGACAGACAGCGGAATCTTAGTAATAGGGTCTCGTTTTACCTTTTGGGTACGGAACCCTGAAACGAAATGAAACCACAATGTCTCATCCCTATAAAAACCAGTAGGAAGATATCTAGTTGCTTTGTTTTTCCCTCGTTAGGGTGGATAACATGCCATCTTAGCGGAATTATGTAAGGGTAGAATGGCCCTTGAGTTTATGCCTGTAATTAATTGCTTTTAGTAGTCTTCAACAACGTTCAGCCGTTTTAGCGTGAAAGCGTAACAGACAAACAAACTTACTTTAGCATTTATAATACTAGCTGCGCCCCGCGGTTTCACCCGCGTAAGGGTGCGTTTCCACTGAAGCGGAGTCGAGCGGAGCTGAGCCGAGACGTGCAGGAATCTTCCAATCACAAACGAGACGAGAGACGCGATATGGATTTCAACCATTGTGATTGGTCGATTCCTGCAGGTCTCCGCTCAGCTTCCCTCGTCTCCGCTTCAGTGGAAACGCACCCTAAGTGTCGATCCCGTGGGAATATCGGGGATGTTAATCCAGGTTATAAACTATCTGTTTGCCAAATTTCATCCAAATCTATTCAGCCGTTTTTGCGTGATTGATTAACAATTATCCAAACACACAAACACGACTTTCACATTTATAATACTTATTTGTTTCTTTTTTTTTTGTTTTTTTTTTATACATTTTTTTTTTTTTTCTTTTTTCCTAGCCTATGCTGTCCCACTCCTGGGCAAAGGCCTCCCTCCACTCCTTCCATCTTTCACGAGCCCGCGCGTCTTCTTTCCAGTTTTGATGGAACCTATCCAGCTCGTCCCGCCATCTCCTACGTGGTCTGCCGCGACCCTGTCTCACTGTCTCAGGGCACCAGTTCTGCGCTATTTGGGCCCACAGTTGGTCAGGCATGCGGCAGACATGTCCTGCCCAGTCCCATTTAAGTTGGGCAGCCTTTTGAGCCACGTCGGCTATCTTTGTTTTTTTGTTTATACATGATCATTTTAATTGAATACTAACTTAACTAACTATTACTTAACAAATGGAATTAAAACTAACTATACAAATAAACAACTAATATCTAAAATATGGCGTCGAAAAATTCCTCCGCATCGCTGTCGGCTGGTAGTGTACCCAAGAGACTGGCGGCAAATTGAATAATATTAGAACGATTAGTTAGGATTTAATATCGTAGACGACAAAACTCAAGTACCTTTGGGTTTTTTACCTAAAATATGGCATTCATTTCGACTGAGAAGCTATCTGCTAATGGAAAAGCGTTGCAACTTAGTCTAGCGTCATTTCCAAGAATGAAAGTCACATAAATAGTTCCATAGAGCATTTTATGAATAGACTATTAAAGTAGGAGCGGATAGGGTTGAGTTTGGAATGTAACTGACTCAATTTGTGACTGAATTCAACTTGGGATAGTTGAACCGAAATAAGTGCCGTTGTATGAGTGCTGCATTATAACTTTGTCGATGAAAACTTGACGTGAAATTATCGCAAGTTTTGAAAAGGCTTTGATATCTTATTAAGTTACCTGAAACTTCAGACGATACTAATAACTTAAAAGTACATTTTTAGGTATCACCTTCATATCAAAAGTAGCATAAAGGTACAATCAAAAATTTTAATTTAATTTCCAATGGCATTTTAAATTCAATCTGTTCCCACAAACTTTTCTGTATGCAAATAAATACATAGCCTGATTTAACTGCACTGCCATAAATCAAGAGTTCGTAGTCTCCCCACGAACGCCTGCGTGTGTTAATTGCTAACATGATGTACGTTTACACAACATGCTGCTATAAGCAAACTTGCAGGCGCTTAATTATTTCGATTCAACTTAGTTCATGTATGTTAGTTTGTTTCCTATTACTGGTATACAATTAAATGAGTGTGTGTTTTAGCGCAATCTTGATTACATTCATGTTATTGCTACTAGCTAAAGAACATGATTCTTCTTCGTTTCGTGTGGTTGGTGACTAACCTGGTGTCAGATTTTTACTTGGCTTCACATGCCGTCGAGAAAGAACATGATTGACTCACTGTAAAAGTCTTTCATAAGGTCTATACAACAAATTATGCCAATGATGATGGGGTACCTATAGTCAGATTTGTCATAGTACGGATAGGTAATTGGTTCGCAAAGATAATGATTTCCTCAAACACATTAATTAGATAAAAACAAAGACTTGTTTTCAAACTAGCTGAAAGATTACTTTTGAAAAATTGAAAATCATAAAAAAAAAATATCGTTCCTTAAGTCCTCCTGAATATTCAACGAAACAATGCTCTTTTATTGCCATTATTTACCGGGATTTTCGAACGGGAAAAGGTAATTTTCAGGCCATACAATTGTATGAATCGTGAGTACTCGTACATAATTGAATGAAGCTTATTCGACAAAGCTATTCGAGCACTTTTACGATAAGTACCCACCTAGTTGTCGAATAAATAATGAAAACAATAAAAAAAAATCAGAGTAAATTATTTCGTTGTTACTGAAACTCCGATAACAGGCGCGTGAAGTCGAGCAAAAGCAAAAAACAAAATTGTAAATTAGGTCAAAAATAAAAGTATACAGCTGCTGTGATATGTATTTTTTCGACTGGAAAAATGTGATACAAATCCTACCTTTTCATTAAAGTTGAAACAACTTTATTGCTAAAGTCAACAGTATATAAAATATTCATACATTCAGCGAAATTAACAAGTGAATTTTACTTAATGTAGTCACTGAAATCGTTGTGTAAATAGTAATCAGCTGTATTAGAATTTTGCTGTAGAGTTCGCGCCACCATTCAAGTCCGATAGACGCAGAGCTAGTGTCTATGTCATAACATCAAATTGCATTAAAAAAAATGTAGTTCCAGTTTTCCGCCGGGTTTCAGTGGGGTCGTTTTACACTAGTATCCTACTAATATTATAAATGTGAAAGTTTGTGTGTTTGTGTGTTTGGATGTTTGTTACTCAATCAGGCAAAAACGGCTGAATGGATTTGGATGAAATTTGGCAAACAGATAGCTTATAACCTGGATTAACACATAGGATACTTTTTATCCCGATATTCCCACGGGATCGAGACTTACACGGGTGAAACCGCGGGGCACAGCTAGTATTTTTATAATGTAACTAGCTGTTGCTCGCGACTTCGCCTGTAATCCAGGATGAAAAGTAGCTCCTGCTCCTTCTGTCATGGCTTACCCATGTGCCAAATTTCATCCAAATCCGTTGAGCCGTTTTAGCGTGAAGGCGTAACAAACAAACCGACAAACAAACTCACTTTCGTATTTATAATATTAGTTAGGAAGTAAGGATTAGGATACTTATCTCCCTGCCAGGGTTGCGGGTTAGTCCGAAAGGGATACCGGGACCTTGGCAACAGGCAACTGAAGGAACACGGGTGGGTTTTAGTCAGTAAAAGTCTGACACGCCCTTCCGCTCCACCCAGAGCGGGAGAAGTCATTGGATGATTTCCCACCCTCAAAAAAAAAAAAAAAAAAAAAAGGATACTTATCTTACCAATACCAAAAAGCTTAGCACCGTGAACGTAGGTAATAACTTGTTTGCGATAACGGAAAATCATGCGAGAGACCATAACCGTGACAGTTTCAGGAGATATACATAGAATACAGAACTGTAAAATAAGTTTAATTGCGACCTCAATTAGTATTAAAATCGTTAGTACCTATTGTAATTTGGCAGCACTATACTTCACGAAGGTACCACGGGGAATAAACGAATGAACATTATCGATAGGTTAACAATTTTTTTCAGTTTTTTTTTTTCACTTATTTATTTATTTAGTTTATTGTTCTTGTTCGAAATACCCTAAAAGGATGTTGAGGCTAATGATATCAACCACGTTTGCGTGTTATTTTCAGGTTACTTTTGAGGTACATAAGCCATGGTTTTTCTCAGAAAACACACAGTAACATCATTCTACGAGTAAGTAGGCCCTAAAGCGCAAAGAAACGTAATATCAAATGAAAGTATAAGGGATCGTAACACTCCTGCGCTCATTAACATATCAAAGGGCCGCACTTGGCCCTTTTTTACTCACGCAAGTCTCACCACAAAGGAAACCTTGTTATTGACACTTTCCTACTTCTTAAGTTAAAATAATACTTTTGGAAGCAATCAGTTTGGTGCAGCAGCTTTGAAGAATTCTCGTAGAAAATATTTAAAACTGTCTGTAGGTACTCCCCGTCCCTTGTCCTTAGAAAACCAGCGTCAGACAGCATTTGTCTGGCATTAATGCTGAAATGAACCTTTTTGGCGCAGCCGTGAGGCGCACATTATTGTTAAAACATTATTTTCATTTTTTTTTTTTATTTTTTTTTTTACGAACTGTGTCCAAACAAATGTTATTTTTTCTTTCTTTTCTTTCTAAAGTTTAATGTTTTGTGCCATTTAATTAAGTTGTCTCTATCCATAAACCTGTACACCCTAATTGCATAATGCACGATCGGTCAGGATTGAAATCGGTTTGAAACAAAATGTCTAATCTATTGCTTAATAAGTTCGAAAAAAAATCTGCTCAAAAACGTAACTTACGAACGAAGCAATGGATAAAGCATTTCTTTCGAACCGATTCGAATTCGGATTGATCGTGTAATTAGGGTGCTGGCAAGAGTATTAGGGCAATAGACATTTAGATAAACATCTTACATACCAAGATACCTCCGTGCCTCGGATAGCACGTAAAGACGTTGGTCCCGGCTGTCATTTGTAGACCTTTGACAGGCCTTTGGCCCGAAATTCTAACAGTCTTACCAGGGGGTATCGTGTTACCCAGTAACTGGGTTGTGGAGGTCAGATAAGCAGTCGCTCCATGTAAAACACTGGTATTCAGCTGCATCCGGTTTTACTGGAAGCCGACCCCAACGTTGTTGGGAAAAAGGCTAGGTAGATGATGAGACACTTTGATAGTGATAGATGAGTGTTTTCTTTTGTTTATCACTTTTAGTGCCAAGCACCCGGCTCACGAGTGGAACGATCATTCGTTCGCGTGGCCACAACTCGCCTCCCGGGTCGTATATATTCATTGCAATAGGTGGCGCGCCGATGGACTTGACTGACCGACATATATCTCACAAACAAACACCCAGATGAACCCTTCGGAGATTATAGGCGTGATGTTATGTTATATGTTAGAAACAGCCAAACTTAAGTAACCTTCCTCGTAATGCTTTCACCAACGCAGAAGCTCGTACCGACAGCAAAAAGAAGCAGAAAACCGTTTAACCGAAAGCATGACCCAACAATTCGAAAACCAATTTACTTGCCCACCACATAAAACAAGCCATAACTTCCATATTTCAGATAGTTACCCCATGATTCACTTCACAAAACTGTAGCTAACTGTAAAGCTGCAATTCCCTGCATCTCGTCTTCATTAGCTACAACAGGTTTATATCGCCTGCGGTCATGTTGCTAATAACGCGTCGGCTTAATATCGTATTAGTGTCGAGGAGTGCAGGTGCTCATCGCTTTAGAGCTTATTTACTTCGAGTTTATTAACGAAAGCTATTTAATAATGTGTTGAGGCATGTTCCTTCTAGGAACAGTTTTTTTTTCACTGTCCTGTTGAAGCAAATCTTCAAGAAAGAAGTCAAAATCGCGAAATAACCCTACAGTTCCGGGGATTACACATGGTATCTATGCAGTTTCGGTCACTCTTCACGAATACTTTACAACTAGAATATCTTCAAACTTGGAAGGCAAACGACATCTTTCTGGAAACAGACTTATTCGCAAAATCTTAAATATGATTAAATTAAATATTACTGCGCAGAAAGTAGTGAGATACCATCAACTCGGTATCTGCAGAAATAACTATAACCACTGAAAATATCAAAGCAAAAAAAACAGACTTTATCACGCTTTAAAAAAATTATGTCTTCTATTGTAAAATAGGTTTAATTGTCTGTGATTTTCGAGGTTACTACTACGAAATAAACATGTAATTTAGTCGTCCAACATTGAAGTTAATTATGTAGGTGGTACCTAATTACAGCGATTGACCTTTTGGTACCGACCCCTAGCGACAAATAAAACAACGCAATATACTTCATGAAACATTATTTTTATGTCAGACTATGTTCTTTTTAATTATTCTGTGCAATCTTGGGCCCGTAAACGTTTGACAGTTACGAAATATACCAAAAGTTTAACTATTTTAGATCAACGGCAGTTAGCTGATTCAACCAAATCTACCTACCTATAAAATCCTCAGTTAGATACAAGTCAAAGACCACATGTTTTATCTTAACCATGGCTAATTCATAACCTATAATCGCTAGACAAACTCATGACTTTCGTAGTCAATACCGCTTGGTGATCTACTGACACCGCGCGTGCAAATAAGCATGAAGATGACCGATCCGATATGCTACCATTAACAGCTGAGCACCTGGTACTTTTTTCCCGTTGATGACATCTGGTGCTTGTTCGCAGCACGAAGTAAATAATTATAATGCCCAGTGAGATAGGGAATTTATTACCATGAGACTTATCCTATCATAACATCACTATTTAAATAAATAAAAATATAAATCACGCCTGTATCCCCCGAAGCGTTAGGCAAAGGTGCTTGTCGTCCTGAGGCCCTAGACAAAGTGACATTCTATCAGCGATAACGATGATGGAAAAGGCAAAAATGTATAGAACTGACATGGCTATCGAAAAGCATTATGTCAATCTTGTTGAAAGTCGTTGTAGAAATACGAAACGCTTTCGAAGCGATTGTCACTTGTCTAGGCCCTCTGTATGGTGATATTGCCTGCCATGTCATTATTTTGCGAACCCATTGAAGTGTACCAATTAATAAAATATCGATCAATATTTTAGAATAATCCGTTGGTTTTTTTTTTCTTTAATTCACATAATACGTATGTAAGCTCTGAAATAAGGCACACGTGTAATTTTTTTCACTTTTGGTGAAACCCAATAAAACAACACGTGTTGAAACACGTGCGGAAATTGTTTCCATTCTTTCGGATGATTGTACTCAACTCATCAACATTGTAGTGTATTTAACCCATCGAGAAGATTTTATATATTTTTCATGACGCCTGTATTCATAGAAGAGGCAGGCAGAGATATAAGCCAGGTTGAAGGCCTATTTAGTAGAGGCTGAATGTATTGCCATTAGCAAGTGACAAATAAAATACTTAATATTTTTGACTCAATTTATGAATTCCATTCAATTTTATTTCTATTTATTGTCGTGTGTGAAGTTTCACTGGCTAATTTTATTTGACCTTGTAGACACTATAGGAGACCACACTATCGCATTAAGTAATGACACCTGAAATAATAGTTATAAGCGAGTTACTAAATAAATATAAATCAAAAGTCATTTATTCAAACTAAGCTGAGAATCAGCACTTTTCGAACGTCAAAATTAGACAGTCCCCCAAAACGCCCACCCTTCACTTCTTCCTAGACATTCACTTCATACCTTTTTGGTATCAATTCCGTATTATAGCCATCCATAGCTATATCAGCCGTATCAACTGGTGACGCAGGATAACCGTCAGCTGCAACCTGTTTATCGGATACAGTTATATCACAGCCAATGGCCATCGTTGCGTTTCCTATAGCCAGTTTTTCTTACCACATTTTACCTGACACTTGTGTGTTTTAATTGGATTTATCTTGATTTTAGTGTATCTCACGGCCTGTTTTATTACGTCCTGGGGGCCAAGTCTACTAATTTACAAACGTGTCAGTGGTCTAACAATGATCAGGTTTTGACAAATATGCCATACAAAATCTGTCAAACTTGGGCCCCTGTTAAGGTGCCGTTGACATAAATGGTAGTTCCAATTTTGGATTGCATTAAGGGCTTACTCACCCTCAAATTTTATCTCGCTCGCACTATACTACTCGCGGCCTGAGCGAGAGCATGACAAAGTGGGGCGCTGGCGGCTCTCAAGCCTCGAATAGTTTAGATAGTTGCTTTTTACGGTGAAAATAATGGTAATTAAAAATAAAAAAAAACATACGACCTGCTTTATAGTTAGTTCAGTTATTATGCGGTGTCACGGTCTTTTTTGAAGTATTTTTTTTAATACCAGCGGATTATAATTGGGTAGGTCAGTTCAGTCGCTCCATGTAAAATACTAGTATTCAGCTGCATCCGGTTAGACTGGAAGCCGACCCCAACATAGTTGGGAAAAGGGTAGGCAAATTGGCTTCGACTTTAAAACCTTGATTTTATACCTTGACCCTAATTTAGTTTCTTAAGTTTTAGGATCACTTTATGCTTTAATTTATGCTTAGTTTGCTGTAACTTAAAAAGGTAACTTTATTCCTTTGACTTTACCATTTCTTATTTCCCGTTCAAGGCGTAGTAAAACTTACGTAAGTAAGGTATTTTTTTTAGTTTTAAATTAATAAAGTAATTCGGTTTTTACAACATTACTCAATTCATTGGCCCTTATCAAGCTGAGTTTGACCCAAACGGCACAGCAGTATGTCTGCATTCTACGCTTGTAGGTCGCGGGTTCGATTCCCATAATGAGAAAAGTTTTACTATGGCTTACGAATACCAGTTTTGAGTCGGGGTGACTGTAGAGTCTAGCTACTTATAGTCGCAATAATCGTTGGTTTCGGCTACAAGCGTAAATAAAGTAGCTTACATTAGTACCTACTATGACTGATAATTTTCCACATTTACATCTACAGATTATGTAATAAAAATAAAATTCCAATATACATCTATAGGTGAAAAAACTGATATGTATAGTCCTCGATCCATATTCCAATCTTATTGAATAATAATAAAATTAAGATTGACTATTCCGAATTAAATAGGTCCTAATAAAAGATTATTTTGCATATTCGGTAGAAATTCTCACTTCGTAAATTATATTAGCTATTAAATAAAACCAGTTTTAGCATAATACCTAATCATAATATTAAACGTATTTTAATCATTAATAGTAGATGCTCGGACGAAGCAAAAGGAGTCTGTAAGGATCGTAACACGTGTTTTTTTTAAAGTTTCTGTTAGTTCGTATGGGAAAGAGAATGAGTTAACAAAACTATAGGTATACCTACAAACATACACATAATATCACGCCTGCATTCCCCGGAGTGTTAGGCAGAGGTGTACTTAGAGTACACCCACATTTCGCCAGTTATTGTAATTAGGGGGCGAGCCTATTACCATCAACAGGCCACAAATTATAAATAAATAATAAATAATAAATTTATTCAAGAAATAAAAATTGGTAAATAAAAAACAGTGTAAAGCTTAGAAATAATGTAGGTATTACAAAGTATGATGCCTGTACTAGGATAAACCTGTATCACAGGCGGCATTAGTTCTTATGATTACTATTAGGACAACTGATTTCTTAACAATATTTAATGTAAATTTTAAGAATAGTGTGTGTATTTATTATTTTATAATTTACTTAAACACTAATAATTAAGGTAAATAGTTGCTTGCACTTAGTTACCCGATAACGTTTGCAGTATCATTAACTGGGTTAAAACAAATATTGCATAAATCACCTTCAAGGCTATATTAGGTTTTTGAAGCAGTCGGCTAATGTGCTTAGACAGCAACAAATTGCAATTATGTATAAGATATTAATTTATATATACCACCTACGCAGGTTAGGTTTAAATAAGATTATAGGTAAGTTAGAGAAATGGCGGCACGCTTTATTTTTTTACCTCTTTCCGTCATAACGTTATGACTACTTATGACGCATTCCGATAACAGTTATCACACAATCTTTATGTTATCTCTTATCTCAGACGTAGTTTATTTAATTTTATTTAAAACATAGACAAGGTTAGTGACGTCATAGAAAAATACTATGTATTTTAAAATGATTTACATTGATATTAAACAACGTATGAAAACTGCTAGGCAATGGGTAAAGTTTCAGTCAAAACGACTTATTAAAAAGATTTATTAGGTATTTAAAAACTTATAAGTAATTATAAGTTATAAACTTATAATCTAATATTTCAAAACTGGTTAAAAGTTTTGGCTTGAGGCTCTACCATTTGTCATCTAAGATATTAATTTTATTCTATAACTAAAAATATTACAGTTACATTAAAAACCAGTTCAAAACCAGGTTAGCTTACTCACAATTACTCTACAACTTTTACTAAAACAACCCGTAGTTTGACTGTCCTTACGTACTTACGTGACGCGAGCGGAAGTCTTGCAAGCTCAATATAAATCAAAACAAAACTACACCTACATTGCAGCGTGCATATTTTAATCCGGGCCAAAGTGGAGGCTCGGGTTAGAGCTTTTAAGGCTGCCACATCCCCCATCTCACTCACACGCAAACAAAAAAACATCGCTGTCTCACTCTCCCCGCCGCGCACGCCAACTAGCGGTAACCCGGCGGACTAGTTGACAGTTGCCTAAGCGCATGCTCTTTGTATTGTGTCGCGTTCTTGTTATTACTACGTTAATTCGTTTTAAAGTGTATTTTAAAACTTTTTAAAACAAAATGCATAAAAATGAGTGCGATTATGAAAGTGAATGGAACATAAAAGTGAGTTTGTGTCAGTAAATGGGTGCCCGTGGTATTGTTGACATACCAGGATTGTTTTTTACTTGGAGTCCGAAGAACAGTATTAAAATAAAGCTCAAACGTATGTATTTTCTTCTTTATATTTATTTACTTACATATTACATACTAAAATATGTTTCAGACGAACATAAACATAAACTCAAAACTCATTATCAACTTTAAAATAATAAACATAAAACATCCCTTAATTGTTTAATTAACCCTAAAATATTTAATTAAAACTTGACTAACTAAATGCGTTCATTAATCATCTTCAGTAGTTAAGTAATTTAACCTACGATTATTAATTATAAAGTTTTATTACTTCATTCAGAGTTAAGTAATTCGATAATGACGAAGAAAAAATAATGTTATTAAACCGCAAATAATTGTATTATTTTTTTTGCCCAAAGAACTTCCTTAAATATTTTGGCCCCAAATGTGGGTGGACTCAAAATAAAACCATATTTCTACGAAAAGCTGGAAATGTCAGATGCCATTTGAAGTCCAAGCTCCTGGTTCATCCACATCCAAATGTAGGTATTTAAATATGCACCGTTCTTAAAAAAAATAACAAATTTTCAAGGTAAATGTGAGAGAGAGACAGTGAATCTTCGAATTCACTGTTTACAAGCAAATCTCAATAACTTCTATTTAGAAGAACCTTCCTTGTACATACATGAAAGGTCACCAAAATTGCCATAGGATATTCCTATTGCAATTTTGGCGACCTTCCTGACTGTTTAAAAATTCACTACAGTCCCCCAATTTTCCTCATATTATAATACCTACCTACCTTAATTTTTCCACATCAGCCTCGATTCCGGCTGTACCTATATATAAAATACTTAGTTTTTTATTTGAAATTTTGCCAACGTCTGCGACAGCCGACGCAAATCGCGGCGCGCATGTTAAACAGTGGGTAACATTCGTTAGCAAATTCCTTATGCTATATTAGGTTTAGTTGAGAATAATAATCGTGTTGCAGCCAACGGGTTATGGTTCTAGGAAACTGATAAGGACATGCTAACATGTTTATATAGCTTTAATTGCACCGACCTGTGATATGGCGGTCACCGTAATCAGTAATTGTACTTGCAACGCCTTTTTTAGCACGCATTTCCGATCCAATTTGTGAATGACATAAAAATTACAAGTCTATCAGCTGATTGACAGTTCGTATTGGCAATTTAAAGAAACGTAGCTTATAGATGCAATTGGCAATTTGAAGAAAGTTTGCTCTTTTATTTTGAATGGCATGTTTTTCCCCGTTTCCGATGTTTTATCGATTGTTATTGGCAAACTCACGTCGTAACGAACGAAGCTACAATAGTTCCGAAACTATTTGTTTTTGTACCTACATATTTAAGAGAGAAAATAAGGAAGATATAAAGGCAAAAAGGAACTTTGGATACCAACACTTAAAAATGTTGAATGGCTATAAACCAGGCTTTGAAGTCACACCACAGCACGATAAATCGCCTGAGCACAATTTTATCGCTCGTCAACCAACCGTTGTTATGAAATAAATGTTCAACAATGTAATAGCATTAAATAAATAAAGATTAGTGATGCTGAATTGTACCTAGACGCATTCTTTTGAGATAGAATTGTTACTAAGTGTAAGCTAGTTCGCATTGCTAGGATAATCATCTTAATTATTGGCAGCTTTGTGCCACCTACTGCTGAGCATAGACCTTCTCCCTCTGTACCATGCTTCCCTGGTCTGTGCAAGTCTCATCCAGGTCTCGCCCGCGATCTTCTGTAGGTTGTCCCCCCACATGGCTACCTATTTGCCTACGCTTGTTCTACCTTTTCCCGGCAACCATTCCGTTAGGGCTCTACCTACCATCACCACGTCTAAACCAAGTGTCCTGCCCACCCAACCATAGCTAGGATGGTTGAGAATAATTTGCATGACGAAACACTTAGCTTCGAACATTAAAACTAGACGCAACTAGAATGAGAGTAATGTTAAAGAGATATAAATTAAGTCGCTTGGTATTCTTCAAACGTTGCATTGTTAAATGCACCGAATGGTTACATTACCTAGTCCCTGATACATAATACATTTTGATCGAGATTAATGATGTATGAGTATTTTCCGGAGCGCTCGATTTTATCTGGAAAGTCGCATAAAAACACTTACTGTTACTACATCAAGAATATAACACAATATTGATGACAATAATTTACGACATTTGGACATCGTTTTTGATACAGTTTTCGGTTTCAGTAGTGCGGTATAATAGCATCGAAAATAATCACCAGTGACTGAGTTATTCGTCCTTTTTGCCGGCAGATCTTAGAGTGTCTGCATCATATATCCAGCTGAATCCACTCTGTATCCTTAATTGAGTAGGAGAATTGACGCTCAGTTTTGAAACTGCGTGCCAATAACTGAGCTTGACTGTTTGACACTCAGTGACAGACATTATAATGACAAAACTAATATTTTGTAACAATATGATATAAAAGAGTGCCCATGGAGTTTCTTGCACGTTCAGCTCCATATGAACTTACTACGCTTTGGAATGGGCTTCATCTTTCTGACTGACCGACTCCTTTGACATTTCAAAATTGCCTGTAAATGGATTAGTTGAAATGAATGCGAGTGTTTTTCGAACAACAATGCTGTTCCGGAACTGTCTCCAGTTTCAAACGCACGCAATGCAGTCCGACTTAACACAAGCACGTCCAATTTGACCGCTCTGTCAATCGACCTTATACGTAGCGAAATGGCGCTTTCTCTAGAGTTTGGGGTCATATAACGGACGACACTTTAGCGCACAAGTTATTAAATATATTATAACACTAGCTGTAATCCGCGGTTTCACCCGCCATTAAATTTAAAAGGAATCGGATTATTCATAAAATACTTCGTTTTCGCTGAACGTTCCTTCTATTTTTTTTTCATTTTGTTCGGCTCCTAAGGGTCTTAGCGTGATGTTAAATAGCTTATAACCTTCCGCAAGAATTGGGCTATCAAATGCAAAAAGGCTTATCAAATCCGGCTACACTCGCGACAATCTAAGAAGTCCGTTTTGACGTTTCGCTCTCATACATGTAATAAAACATTATGCCTTGAGAATCAGTTTTAAGCAATGTAGATATGTCGTATTATACGAATATATTATTTATTATACTTAGTTATAACATTACGCATGACTGTGGGTCATTGATGGTTGCGTGTTTTAGATCATGCTGTATCACGGAATTAGGCCACTGAACTAGATAACGTCTTTTAACATGTGCTTTCGCCTAGCGTGTCGTTTTTTCGAGTTTCTGGGTTGTAAAATTACAATGAGGAAATGGTTTTTTTGTAAACTATACTATAGTTACTAATGGAAGACCAAAGAAACGATGGATGGACTCTGTGAAAGATGATATGGCTACAGAGGGATTGACTGCCGCAATTACGACTAGTATGGAAGAAAAAGATATGTTGCGCCAACCTGAAATAAATTGGGATAAAGACAGGAAAATGACGATGAAGGCTAGAGTTAATAAGGAAGGCAAATTTGATTGCACCCTGTTTACGGTTATGAGGAACCTAGTGGGTCTCCTTAAAAAACATATATGACAGACTATACAGGGTGTTAGGGTAAACACTCTTGTCATTCAAACCAGTGGTTTGGTTTCATTTATAGAACGTAAAATCAATGGAAAATTACAACTTTTTTTAAAAAAATTTTAGATCAAAATTTTACCACAAGAGACGCAAGTTCGTTGCCCTATGCGCTAGGGCAACGAACTTGCGTCTCAACACGGGCGGGGGGTACGGGATGTGACCTGACCGGCAGCGAGCGCGATCCCTCCCTTAGTCAGTCAGCTGTTTCGCTAGCAAGCACGATGTCAGATAGAAACTTTTTAAAATCTTTTAATGAAAATAACGTTTTTTTTTTGTTGTGTTCGGTCATTTATTTATATATTTAAGTCAACTACCCATGGTTTGAATGACAAGAGTGTTTACCATTACATCCTGTATAGCTGTGCCCGCGGTTTCACGTTCGTAAGTCTCGATCCTGTAGGAATATTGGGATAAAAATCTCCTCTGCCAAATTTCATCCAAATCCGTTCAGCCGTTTTAGCGTGAAAGCGTAACTAACAAAAAAACTCACTTTCGCATTTATAATATTAGTTAGGATTAATGTTCTCAGTCAAGTATGACCGAAACAGGAAAAGACGCTAGATAAAATTTAGATTTAAGTTAAACTGGTTTTAAACTATAAGTTGTTTTGCAATAATAACTTATCTTAACGATAGATTTATAAGTTTTAGATACCATCTTACAAATCTCTCATAAATGTCTCATAAATATAACGAATGAACAGTAAAATCTCATGTAAGATAACGCAAAGATATACGAATTTGATCATTTAAAACGACCTCCAAAATGCTCAAAGTAATTATAAGATTCCTAAGTGAACAAATTGAGGACATAGGTAATGACTTAGGCGCACAATGGAGTAATAATGGCGTAGTTTAATAAGATAATTGTTGGTGTACATGCTCTATACAATTATAATCTATGGAACATACTGTTTCTTAAGTTTTTATCAAGATTTTATATGCAACGGAAACTGATTGCTGGCTTTTCCGGATTCCGTGTCTTTGTGCATTATGCTGCCCGCATAAATAACTTCTCAACGATCTTCTCCGAAGGGATTTATTTATTAAAGAACACCAACAGTTTCATGTCTCTATGTTTCATTATTAAAATAGCTACGTGCTCGTATTAACCTTTTAAATGGGGACTTTAAATATAACTAAGTATACCTAAATGTGATTGTACACACGGCTACACATCAAGCTATACATTTCCAGTTTAAGCTGACCTCGCATTGTAAGGAAATCCTTTAAAATGCGAGATCAGCATACATTGGAAATGTATAGCTTGATGTGTAGCCGTGTGTACCTCTGCTGTCTACCCGTTCATGGATCACAAGCTTAATATTAATTAATAATTATTATATTATTATTAATTTAGTTTCGAATTACATTACCAATTAGTAACATAACCAATTATCTCTTTTTGAGCAACTATGCTACTGCAATTCAACTATGCTACTGCAGTCATTATTATGAGTAGGTGCGTTGTAATAACAATTACAGATTCTTATTGGAAACATAATATACTTGTGTGAATTCTCATAACATAACATCACGCTCAAATTTCCTGAAGTGGTGGACAGAAGTTAATACCTACCTATACCTACATTTTTCAAGTCCCATGTACATAATAGAGTGTGAGTCTACTGCCATTAACAGGATGCAAGTCCAGACTACAGACCTCACTGAAAAATTCCTAACAGAAAAAACTAAATATCAATTTTCGACCCACCAGGGAAACGAACCCAAGGCGAAATCAAGCACTTGCGATGATCACCAAACACGAAGTAGTTTGTACTTTCTAGAAAAACAAAATAGAAAATCTATTATGCTATTCCTCATATCTTAACCTATAATTTATAAAGTACCTACTTTAAAAGCACACAAACGTACATCGGACTTAGGCATTGTTTGCACCACTGTATGTCTCTGCATCGCCCGTTTGGGCAGACAAACAGTGGTAGGTGCAATAACGAAAATTGGGGAATAAATATTTATTTAAATATAAGAATATACATATACCTATTGCTGCCAGACGGGCCGCGCGCGGGCCAAAATAAATTGTAGTTAATAAACAAACGAACAAATAAATAAGTACAAAAAAATACTAAAACAAATAAGAAAATACAGTGGGAAAACATAACCGTTGTGATGATGTACTGCCAGGTTACGAATGTGCTCGCGAACTCATAACGATTTATTTTCATTAATAATGGCTGCGGCTCATGTCAAACTACCAATTAGTTTGTTTATCTAGTCATAAAATCAATTAGCGACTGATTAATTGGTGTGTGTTGCCTTATATAAAACTAATAGATACTGTGTGGGGTATTGTACTGCATGTTTAAGTATCTGAAAGAGGCCCTAATATCTGAAGGGAATGGTGCACATTGTAACACAAGAGAACAAAAATAAGCCTGTTAAATAGCATCGCAATTTTACCGCATGTTGCCTACATAAACAGACTCACGTCGGTCCAGCAATATAGGGGCTTTTGCAAATAAAAACTAACACGGCAGGCAACTACCTATTTAGGAATTTTTATTTTCATAAACCAACAATATCAGTAAATAACAAAGTACAAGACTTCTAACTTTAGCTCATTTCAGAATACCGCTCAAGTTACTACAAAAGCACTAAAAAGTTATCGTTACATGAACAAGTTATTGTAAGTAAAGATATTACAGCAAACATAATGATGTTATTAACTTAGCGAAATAATGTAAAATAAATTTTGATTTTATGAACTAATGTAAATAAGAACTTTGTCTTCATTCATAATATTTACCACTTTTATAGCTATCCACATTCATAAAGCCATAATAATATATAAATAAACAAAAAGCTCAAAAATAAAAATAAAGTCCATTTTAAAACTTTGCGCGTGGGAATGCAACAAAACAATTTTTCCCAAAATTACACACCATAACGAAACATCCCCATCGATTTGGATGAACGAGCAAAACAGTTGGTCTGACATATGGTAACGAAACACCATGCTATTGTTACAGTCAACCACACGTAGAGACAGACGGATCTTTTGGCGCTCGAATGACGTTGATAGGGGGCGCTGTTGGTAAACATTTGTTTCATTGTTTTGTGAAATGTAATAAAAAAACAAGATTTGCGGCGTTAGTTCCGATTTTGGGCACGCGCCAAAAGAATCTTGTAGCGCTATAATAGCAATTGACAGCGCCTATAATGCGTAGTACCTAGTAAATGTTACCAGTAGTGTCATAAGAATGACAGCCGGGACGTACTTTCCGGGCCACTGAGGGGTCTCAATACGAAATAGTTCGGTTGACTGTATTAGCCCACTGGCCACTAATAATAATACCAGCCGTCACTCACACGCTGTTGGCTGATTCAACTTTCCTTTGCCGATAAGGTTTGTTTGACGACGTCATAAAAACATACGTGGCGGTATGCTGGTGTCGGGTATGTTTTATTTCCTGACGTTAGCGAATGGCAGGAGATAAGACATGTGGCTACTGGAAAATGAGGTATTCTATTATCTCATCAAATTCTTCTGTAGGAAGTATATCTTATTTTACCTAAACAAGTCTTCTTGTCTTCAAGAGCAGTGGTGGCCCAGTGGTAACCACCCCGAATTACGAGATGTAGGTCGTGTGTTTGTTAATTTGTGTTAATAATTTCAACACCATTGATCTTAAAACGGTGAAGGAAAATATCGTGAAGAAATCAATGATCAATAACCAAAAATTCAAATAGGTGACATGTACCAACCCGCACTAGGCCCGCGTGGTAGATTACAATAACAGTCGTAGCAGGGGGAACATTAAAAGGCTGATTATGCTAAGTCTTGTCCATCCAATTATTGTTTGATTTAAATCGCTTCAATTTTTGTCTAAAACAGGGTTGATTCTGAACAAAAATTATCTGAAAAGCAATTGCCGGACATAGGCCCCACCCCCAAAGTAAGTTATCTGTCGGTGTCGATTTCTGCAGCGTGGGCTAATTTTACCCTCTCTCTCTCTTTTAATCTAACCCTTCATTACTTCGTTGATTTCAAAAGTATAATAAAACAAGAGAACATCTCTAGAATAATATTAAAACCCAAGCCTCTTGTATGTGCCTCATTATAATCTTAGCGTTTTCCAGTGATTACCCATGCATTGAGAAGGGGGTCACGATTGATTGGCTTTCTAATTTTAGCAAAGACTCCAAGAGGCGTAGAAATAGTTTCCTATCTATATTTCTGTCAGAAAAACAGCACTGATTTTCTATCCAGAAGCCCTAGACAAAGTGACATTCTATCAGCTGACATAAGCTATCGAAAAGCTTATTCCAATCCTGTTGAATGTCGTTGTAGAAATACGAAACGCTTTCAAAGTGATTGTCACTTTCCTAGGCCCTCTGGTTCGTTTTATCTAAGAATATACTTACAGTTTTCTTTTTTATGCTTTTTTATTTCTTCAAGATACTTGGAGACCTCTCAACTTTTGGAGAGAAAATAAACATTATCTTTGTTAATGCTACTCTAAGTATTAGTATTTTCTTTCTTGTTCTATTTATTAACTAACAAACAATGTATTAATAAAATTAAGTACTCTGGCGAGGCACCTAAACATGTTATGTACCAAATTATATTGTTAAAAGCTGTCTACGGTCTAAGTAAACTTATCGTAAACTATGCATAAATTGTCCCTAGACTATCTAATGATAATGGGACCTTACTAACTACCGCACCCATAGGAGATAATTAAACATTAAAACTAACTCTAAGGTTTAGGTTAAAGGTGTCCTGCATAACAAATCCATGATTCGTCAGACAACTTTAACAGCGTCATTATGATTTCAAATCATTGACGTCAATGATTTCAAATCATAATGACGCTGCAAACGGATTCAAATATAGGTGACCGTCAATTGTTTACCAAATTCACTACTTAGTTATTTAATGCCCCTGCAGTTCATTATCATCATCTGCCTATTCTTTTCCCAACTATGTTGGGGTCCGCTTCCAGTATAACCGGATGCAGCTGAATACCAGTATACTGTAGTGCATAATATTCTAGCTAAATAAATACTCGCACTTGAATACCCTGGCTTGGCCTCGTTGGTCTAGTTGTTGTAAGCGCCCTTCTGAGCATGAGGTCCTGGGTTCGATTCCAAGGTCGGGCAGTATTATTGGGTTTTTGCATCTGGAATTTCTCAGTAGCAGCCTGAAGTCTAGATTTGTGCTCGGTTGATGAGACTTAGACTTAACTGGCGAAATATCGGTAAACTATAGGTGCACGTCTGCCTAACTCTTCGACATAAACAAACCTATATGCCTATACAGGTTTGTTTATCCTTACTTCCTTACTAATATTATAAACGCGAAAGTTTGTAAGTATCGATGGATGGATGTTTGTTACTCATTCACGTAAAAACTACTGAATGGATTTGGATGAAATTTGGCAAACACATAGTTTATAACCTGGATTACCATATATGATACTTTTTATCCCGATATTCCAACAGGATCGAGACTTACGCGGGTGAAACCGCAGGGCGCAGCTAGTGTTAAAATACTTGGTATCTTTAGAAGCTTTGATAGCAATATCAGATAGGACAAGTCGTGGTCGTGTACTATGTATTGGGACCCTATTGTCAATACTAAACATTGTATTTACTTAGGTACCCTAAGTTACTAAAGACGATGTTTGTTGAATGGCAAGACCCTACCTGAGGGATACAATACCCAAACCCATGTGTTATATGAACGAAGATAGCTGTACCTTTGTGAGTGATCAAAGTCATCTACGTACAGTCGAAAAAGCTATTTGGTATACAGGCAAAATATATTCATTTTCCACTAAACTGCCAAAATTCGTTTTGATTGTGGGTGTAATTTACCTTTTTGAGCTTATGGCTTAGGAGAGTGACGTAAAAGGATTTATGACTACTGAAAACATTCAAAAAATTGTTTAAAGTAGTTGCAAGTTATCTGCCTGTATACCAAATAGCTTTTTCGACTGTACCTAGCTACTGACATTGTTGTGAATTCAGAACAAGACATAGTAAATATTGTTACTTATTCCGAAATTGGTAAATTCTATCTCGGCTCTTCTGAGACGGAGATAAATGCTACCTATCTGCACAAGCCTTAATTATCTAATCTAATATTAAAGCTGAAGAGTTTGTTTTTTTGTTTGTTTGAACGCTCTAATCTGGAACTCATCATCTGGCTCGCCTTTTCCCATCTACGTTGGGGTCGGCTTCCAGTCTAACCGGATGCAGCTGAATACCAGCATTTTACATGGAGCGACTGCCTATCGGACCACCTCAATCCAATTACTGGTTAATACGATACCCCTTCGTAAGACTGGTTGTCAGACTTTCGGGCTTCTGACGACCCGTAACGACTGTTAAACATCTACAAATGACAGCCAGGACCAACGAATTAACGTGCTTTCCGAGGCACGGAGGGGTCTTGGTCGCTTATATCAGGAACTGCCAGTCGGATTTGAAAAATTCTTCTGGCATTTGATAGCCTAATTCTTGAAGAAGGTTATTATAGGCCAAGAATTAACATCACACGACGACCATTCAGAGCCAAGTAAAAGAGGAAACAATTGGAAAGAACGCTAAGCGAAATCGAAGTAATAGCGCGGACGGGCGATGCGATGCGACGCGGTGGGTCGGTGGCCGAAAATTCACGCAAGCGAAGTCTTGTGCAGAACCTAGTTAATAATATCTGGTTTTGTTACTTCGAATAAGCTGAATTTCTAGCTAGACTAATCTGTCATTATCGCACACCTGGCGATCCTGAAAGTTGGAGTCAGTATCTTACATAATGGTACCTTGCGCTTAAATATTAAATAGGTAACACATGGCCGAGCGGTATAGAATTAGTTGAGAAAGGCAACTTGGAATGATCGACATAATTAGTTGCGGAGAAGTTGGGAATCTACTTACTAAAGGCTCCTACATACTGGCGCGATTCGCCGCGGGACGCGAATTTTAACAAAACAATTTCTGAGAAAACTTCACGGCGAACAATGCGGCGGAGTCGCGTCGCTCGACTAATCGCGCCAGTATGTAAGAGCCTATACTTGGTCCCTAGTCTACCTGCTTACCTTAAACCTACGTTTTAATAAATTTTAATATCCTGCTCATTTTCCTAGAGGAAAAACTGCTAAACAAAATAATTATGTAGCGAAATGTCTTTGGTTATAACAATTTGTATGAGACCACTTATTTACTCAAATTACTCGCGGAATTACCCAATATTGCCACCGTAAAACCGCAATAAACAGATTTAAGGAAAATTCGTTACTTTGGAACATTAAATTCTTAATAAGTAGGTACGTTATACAATATACAAAACAATAACAAGACGTCATTTTTCAATAATTTTATGCAATAGGAAAAAAACACAACTTTTAATCTTTCTTAATACGCAAAATGTCCTAAACTCGTACACAGTATAAATAAGCACAGTATTTGATCTTCATGGAATACGGCCCAAAACGACGCGCTTCGAAATCTCAGTGTATCAGTACGCAACAGATACCCTAGACAAAGTGACATTCTATCAGCGATAACGATGATGGAAAAGGCAAAAATGTATGGGACTGACATAAGCTATCGAAAAGCTGATGTCAATCCTGTTGAAAGTCGTTGAAGAAATACGAAACGCTTTCGAAGCGATTGTCACTTGTCTAGGCCCTCAGTATAGAATGCGCGGCAGCTATGCTCGGACGCGGAAGGTTTATCTATTACGGAGCAGCCGTAGGTAATTATTTCAAGAACACTGCCAAGATATAATACTGCTACTTATTTATTCTGTGCCTGTGTATGTTGTGTAAAAAAGTGGAAGTCTCCATCAATTAGGGCCGTAATGACGTCAGTGCGCAGACGCAGACTGAGTGAACACTGAACAAGCAACATTTGCATAATAGAATCAAATCTTCGCCTTCGTTAGTCCTTTGCCGAACAAACTGTCGGAATAATTGGATAAAATTATACTGCTATGTTCTAGCTAGAGAGTAAGTTATGTTTATTAGTTGAGACAGTGCGTAGAACTTAGGTTACTGTTCGATTCGGGTTAAGCAGAAATACTTCGTCTAATTTCGAAATATTCGATTCATGGAGTTAGTAAAGTACTAAATCACGTCTCTCTGAATAGTCCTTGATAACGTTGTGTACAACGTTTTAGTTGACAGTTGTCACGTAACTTTGTATGTCTGTCTCTTACCTTTTCACACCCTAAGGGCCTATACTACCTCAGCTAAAATTCACTTTTTATCTCGCTCGCACCATACCTTTCGCGGCCTGAGTCGGAGCGAGCCGTGAGTGGGTGCTGGCATCTCCAAGCCTCGAATAGTATAGGTAATTGCGTTTCACGGTGAAAATAATGGTAATTAAAAAAAGAACTTATGACCTGCTTTCAGTTATTATGCAAAGTTTCATGATTTAATTTGAAGTATTTTTTTAATACCAGCGCGGGTTGTATTTCGGTTTAGAGGTAAGAAGTTTTTTCTATCGAGAACGGGACAGGATTATATAAAAATGTATATGTAATCCTGTCCCGTCAAACATAAGACCTAACATCAATCCTCAACTTGTAACATATATTGAGGATCATGCTAAGCAATTTGAGGTAGGGTAAGCCGGCAACGGCTGAACGGCTGTACGCGTATCCAGGAAGTACGTTCCTGTGGTATAATTTCCGATCTCCCCTAGTGCGAAGCCGCGGAAAAAAGCTAGTAATAAGTAGTTTAAATCAAGCAGGAATGGCTACGAGAAGGGTTTCCTGATCACGAGCACAAACTCACGAAGCACTAAGTTGAAGCCACAATTTCCCAATTCAAGTTATATTCGTGCTTAAGACCGCAGATCTCGAGCTTAAGCCCCAATTACCTATCCACAGGAGTGGCTTTTGGCCAGGCTAGGGTAATTCTGTGCATTTTAAGGCTGAGTCCTGAGTGACGGCGCACCGCGCAGGCGGAATGAACGGCGGATAAAACAAATGTTCGAGATGTTCGAAGTTCGAACTTGTCCGGAGTGCGCGCAGGCGCGCGCATTTCGCGGTTTCTCATTATACATGCCGCGATAACTTTGTATGAACGTAAACTTAAGAGATCTAAAAATCAATTCATAATCCTCATTATTTACTATGTTATCCATACACTATAACAATGAGGATTATTCGAAAGCACCAAGTTTCACTTTATATTGGAAAAATGCACTCTAAACACGAATTAATCGTTGATTAATATTCTGACAGGACGTTATACAATGTCATGTTGCTATGGCAACGGTAGTGCCATAGCAACAAACTACGGCGGTGCGCCGTTACTCAGGACGCCAACTAGACATCAGTCTGATAAATCTGCTCCGCAATCCGCCTGCGCGGTGCGCCGTCACTCAAGACTCAGCCTTAGACGGGAGCCATATTTCCCGCTTCAATCAACTCAAGCTTGCAAAATATAATACTGATAA
This sequence comes from Lithophane semibrunnea, assembly GCA_947363905.1. Lineage (NCBI taxonomy): Eukaryota > Metazoa > Arthropoda > Insecta > Lepidoptera > Noctuidae > Lithophane > Lithophane semibrunnea. Next base: position 14,727,910 of record OX376193.1, read on the forward strand.
TACCTACTGAATATACATAACTGTAGCTTTTAAGTATACTACAATTCTTACAACTGTTAAAGAATGACAGTTTTGATTTTAATATGTATAAGGTCAATTTAAGCTGGTAGTTCATTTGCTTTTAATTTCCCTGACTTCATAGTACGAGTATTTCAGGTGTCGACACGTAAACAATTTTCAGCTAAATTTTTGGTGTTAAAAAAACAGTGCATAAAAAATGGCGCCATATTTCCTTGTTGCATTTTAACAGGAACTTCGAATAAACGGGATCCGAGCTTGTTACGAATTTCTCGTGTGAAAAATACCCAGTTTTCTGCTGCTATCGTTTTTCATTAGATAGTGTAGATTTTTTAGTTGAAATAAGCAACCAAAACATTGACGTGGAAAACTGCTTCAATTTCTACTTTCATTAAATTAATTAAGATCATTTTATTTCATGTGTGTTCCTTTGAGGGTTTATACATTTAGAAAGTATTTTAGAGAAATATAACTTACTAGCAGCGTCCCGCGGTTTCACCCGCATAAGTCTCGATCCAATGGGAATATCGGGATAAAAACTATCCTATGTCTTAACCCAGGTAATGATCAACCAAAGTGAGGCTGTATAATCATTGTCGTCTACCCATGTGCCAAAGGACAATGCCATGAATCGGCTCGAATTGTATGGAGCGTCCGACAGAATTTCTATAATAATGATAATTCATAATAAAAAACCGTAAGAATTATACAATATAAATAAAATCTGTAGAACCACACCGTTGAAAAGTCATTTTATATAGTTATTCAATTTAACAACACATTCCATAGCTACAATTTCAACAAGAAATGTTGCCAATACCAAAATAAAACAATATCGATAGGAAATTGCACTTGCGAATCGATTACAATAATATCAATATGAAGATACGTAAGTGAATTTATTGCTCACATAATCGTTACTCGTAATTATAAATAAATAGCGATTAGTTATATTTTGGAATAATTTTATTATATTTTATAGCAATGTAATAATTAAAAATATTTTTAATTCGATTATCGATACCGTTTAGAATAGTTTATTCCTAATAAAGTAATTATAGTGCTGGCAGCACTTGATGTAAAACTTGAACTGGCATTTGTCATTTTCAAAAAAGTTTGACTTCTCCCGCGTGTCACGAATAACGAAGTATTTCCGTATTTTTTGAGTTTTGTGATTTTTGCATCATTTATTAGTTTATTTCATGATATCGTTAAAATCAGAAGTGTCAAGTGGTCTTCTTAAAAAAAAACTATTTTTTTTTTAGTGAGCTCCTAATAGAAAACTAATTATACTATCTAATTCTATATTTATTTTCCTTTTTTATGAAATATAGTTCATCTTTGTCGGTTCTGGCCGAGTCTTGTGGGAAGCCCTGGCATTCTCATCCAAATCTGTTCAGCCGTTTTAGCTTGAAAGCATAACAAACTGTCAAACTCACTTTCGCGTTTATAAATTAATATTAGTTAGGATACATTTGTAAAGTGCAGTACTACTACTTATCATTTCCTTTGGTATAAAAGATGGTTACTAAATCAAGTCTCATTCATAGCAGATTTCTTAGACCTGCTGGTAAGGTAATACAACGTCATAATAGGGGCTATTATGAGGTTGTATTACCTTACCAGCTAACCCAGTCATTGAGTCATAAGAACTCGATTATGCGGGCTTAGGAATATAAGACTATTGCTTCAGTTATAGTGAGTTAGGGATGCAAGAAGTGTCACAAAGTATCGATATATATCGTATCGATATTTAAAAAAAATCAATATCGATTTCGAATTTGCGATATATCGAAAAAAAAAAAAAACTGTATAGAAAGAAAGAAAGAAAGAAAAATTGTTTATTCTGCACAAACTAAACGCACAATACAAAATAAAATGTATGTAGTTCAAGTGTTATAATCTTTTAAATACCAAACTAGGAAAAACAAGTACTTTTTACGGCTCTAAATTGCAGCGATTTTAGTCAGTGGCGACAACGGTGTTCCTAGGAAATATATCGTTTTTGATACATTTTATAATATTTGATATTTTATATCGATATATCGAAATAATAAATATCGTCAAAAAATATCGATATTTCGGTATATCGATATTTTTTCTGCAAGCCTATTTGTGAGTCAGAGGGTAGCGCCTTATTGTCTGCCTGTATGTTTGGTCGAATTCTATTAGAAAAGGACTGTACCTATAAAGTAATACATATTTTTGTATACACCATGGATGTATGACGTGTTATACGAGCACTATTTTGAATGTAAAAGAATGTTTAGCTATAGAACGTTATGTGAGCTAGTAGGACTAACAGCTGGACACTTGTTTTATAGTATGTAGGTACTTTCTTGCTGGACACGGATTTTCTTTCAGAAAGCTTATGGTGAAATATCTCTTTCAACTAAATGCTAACTATGCATCACAATATCGTCACACAAAGTCCTGCAGCACGCAAGCAGAGTTTACCACAAAACTAGCATATATACAACATCCCGACATCAATCGTCGGGCAGTTGCCCCGAAATCTAAAACAAAAAATGAAATACTGCTACATAGGTCCTCGGTTCTATTATTTTCTAGCGTCTCATTGCTTTCCTCATTGGTCACCCTAATTGCGTAATATATGATCAATCAGAATTGGAATCGGTTGAAACAATTGTGTAATCCATTGCTTCAAAAGTTCGAAAAAAAATCTGCTCAGCAACTTAACTTACGAACATAAGAAGCAATGGAATAGACATTTGTTTCGCACCGGGTACAGCGGGCGTAGCATGAGCACCGTTTTGTCGACGGAAGAGTAGACAAAAATGACGTTTCCTGTAGACGGTAGACAGTACGATATGGCAACAAAATAGAAAGAGTCAACTGCACTTTTTACGAAATTCACTCTTTTACATAATTCGACGCAGAATTCTTTGTTTTATCATAGAATTTATCGGTTGTCAGTGTGATTTTGATAGTAAGGATAGAAAACTTTCTTCCGAAATAGTCTACATATAAAAAGACCTAGACAAAGATCGTTAGAAATGAAAGACAAAATGACAGATTGTAGAAAGATTTCTACGGTGGATGTCAAAAATGAAGAAACGAACTGTCACTTTGTATAGAAAAAGCTATGTCTATTCTTCATAGAGATAGAAAGCGCCATGCTACGCCTGCTGCAGGCGTAGCATGAGCACCGTTTTGTGGATGGAAGAGTAGACAAAAATGACGTTTCCTGTAGACAGTAGACAGTACGAGACGACAGCAAAATAGAAAGAGTCAACTGCACTTTTTACTAAATTCACTCTTTTACATAATTCGACTCAGAATTCTTTGTTTTATCATAGGATTTATCGGTTGACAGTGTGATTTTGACTGCAAGGATAGAAAACTTTCTTCCGAAATAGTCTACATATAAAAAGTCCTAGACAAAGATCGTTAGAAATGAAAGACAAAATGACAGATTGTAGAAAGATTTCTACGGTGGATGTCAAAAATGAAGAAACGAACTGTCACTTTGTATAGAAAAAGCTATGTCTATTCTTCGTAGAGATAGAAAGCGCCATGCTACGCCTGCTGGGCCTACAAAACGAAGCAACTAAAGAAAGCTTCACTTGTCTGTCATCATATGACAGGAAGTTTCCTGTGATTATTCAAACAAGGGAAATTGATTCCTGTGGCACTCATAACGCGTCGCTACTTACGCACAATCGTGACTGCACATCGTGATTAGCAATACTAATGCAGCATGTATAGGTTTTAGTTATTGAAGCTTTGATTTGTCATAACATGGTGGAAATTATCATTATCAATAAAGGAAGCGTGATGCTTGTTTATAAGCGTGATGCTATAAAACTTAGGCAGATTGGAGACTCTATCATTTAAAATTGTCCCATTGCTGGGCAAAGATCTCTTTCGTGGAGTTTTTTGCCGGCTCTTAGATAAGATCCTATTGGCCGTTTCTTATAGATATAAGAAACGGCCAATAGGAACCGCACATCTAGCTTCTAACGTTTCATAAGTGACCATGTAGGTTTGTGTGAATATTTTAAAGTAAGTGTAAGTTCATATTTTGAATTTAACCCAAGTTTTTCCATGTAGGGTCCTCTTTTCCTGCGCTACCTCGAACTAGCACTTTCATTAAAAATTTGTTTTACAAACTTACATATAAATCATATTAAGTATTTGCAGGACATCGGAAATCAAAGACACTTTAATAAATATTTATTAAAGTGTCTAAGAAAAGAGTTTATTTTACACAAATACAACGTACGTTACAAAAGCTATACACAAAAGCCCAGTATCAGTTCAAAAACCATATTTTTCATACAAGTTATAACATTTTCCCACAAAAAATTCAGCATTGTGAAATTATTTACCACAACACTATTTGCATTATAACCAAACCTCTACACAGAAAAAGCACGTTTCATAAGTGACCATGTAGGTTTGTGTGAATATTTTAAAGTAAGTGTAAGTTCATATTTTGAATTTAACCCAAGTTTTTCCATGTAGGGTCCTCTTTTCCTGCGCTACCTCGAACTAGCACTTTCATTAAAAATTTGTTTTACAAACTTACATATAAATCATATTAAGTATTTGCAGGACATCGGAAATCAAAGACACTTTAATAAATATTTATTAAAGTGTCTAAGAAAAGAGTTTATTTTACACAAATACAACGTACGTTACAAAAGCTATACACAAAAGCCCAGTATCAGTTCAAAAACCATATTTTTCATACAAGTTATAACATTTTCCCACAAAAAATTCAGCATTGTGAAATTATTTACCACAACACTATTTGCATTATAACCAAACCTCTACACAGAAAAAGCTCCCACAGTAAACTAACAAACGAAACTCGGCAAAAGCACTTATCTTCATTTTCAACAGTAACTGTGCTTCACTTCTGCAATGAAGTACCAAAAACCTAGCAGAGTGAGTTGACCCACTTGTGCTGGGTGCCTGGATCTGCTCATAAATATTACACAGCAACACTGGCTATATTTTTCCGGCCTGACTTGTCAAGTCGTGAAGTATGACCATGTCATGCTATTATGTTGGTAATAGGTACTGGAAAAGCCATTAAGGAAGCCTTGTAGACAGTTTTAAATTTTGTATGAGGTTTCTAATGTTGGTAACCATAATAGCTAAGGTGTCTGGTGACTGTTGTTGGGTGACTTTAAAGGTGAACGCACACATATTTGCGTCGAACGAATCGAAGTCAACGAGAAAGCTAGGAACGGTTTTCCTGATTCAGATGATTCGACACGGCCGTGCGAGGTTTCTTACAAAGAATTCTAAGATTCGCTTCGTTCGACGCGTTGGATAAGGTGTGCGTTCACCTTTATATATTATGTTTATTATGCAAAAATCCCATATATATATAATTGTATATAGTATTATAATGTGTTTTTATTTTGTAATGTGCGCATAGTTTGTCCAAAATATATTTTTTTTCTTTCTTTCTTTTTATTAATCAATCTGCTTCGCCTTCGCATCGGTTGTTGCTTTCTCCATTTTTACATTACTTATATTTTATTCATTTTGACTTATCACTAGTGAGTAGTGAGGTAACCTCTCGATTTTAGGTACTGTAGACTCCGAGAGAGTCTACAGTACTGGTTCGAATAAAACACTTCTTGATAGTTTAATGCTACGGCTACACTTCGCGTTATCGCGAACTTTTCTTCGTGCGGTCTCTGTTGTTCAATGAGTAATCGAGGGGTGTGCGAGAGAAGGCGCACGAAGAAAAGTTCGCGATAACGCGAAGTGTAGCCGTAGCATAAGAAATCGAAGATACATTTTATATTATTCTAACCCGCAAGCCAGCGTTGGGCTGACCCCTTATTTCTTCCTATTCTAAAATACAACATGCTATACTCCATTTGAAATAAGATTAGACGTTTAAATAAACCTTTTTTACAGTCCGTTCAACCGATTTTGACTTCTATTGCGTTGGTCGCATGACAAATGGCAGCTGCAGTAGACAGTTGGTATTGTGTAACCTTTTTTGCTTTTAATGCTATCCTTATGCCTACGGTATAGAAGTCAAAATCGGTTGAACGGACTGTATAAAGGTTTGTTTCAATGTCTAATCTTATTTCAAATGGGGTATAGAACATTCATATCAAGCCTTTCTTATGAGCCAGTACAATTATAGGTTGCTTATTGCATAAAACCTTACAGTACCTACCTAGTTTACCTAAAACAAAAATGAATTCACATCAGACGTTTACCGGCACGTTTTTCAATTACATAATACAAAAACTCTTTTCAAAAGTCTACAAACAGCTCTCTGTTCCAATTTATTTATCAGAGCAGGTACATTAAATTGTGAGAATAATTCAGTAAAACAGTGGCGTGTCCATGTCCACGAGTAGTCTAGAAAATAATTTTCAATTCCGTATGAATCCACCTGGATTTAAGAGATTTATCACCTGAAAAAGTACCTGTAGTCTGTCGTTAGGAGTTATTTTTGCCTGTACTTTTATGTAAGTTTTAATAACATAATATAACGCATGTATTGGCAGAGGTGTAGCTATAGTATACGTACACCCACATTTCGTAAGTAATGTTTTTAAATTCCATGTTTTACATTACCATCAACCGGGCACAAATCCGACCCCGGGCTGCTACTGAGAATTTCGAGATGGAAAACCCCAATTGCACTGTCCGATCCGGGAATCGTACCCAGAACCTCATGTTCAGCAGTAGCGCTTGCGACCACTAGACCAACGAGGCAGTCTCTCGCCTTTTTTACCCATTTGTGGCGAAACCAAAAAAGGAGGGTTATGTCTTTGAACTGTATGTATGTATTTCCGATGTGTGTATGTAGGATGTCCGTCACTATGTTCCCTCGTAACTACTAAACGGCTGAACCGATTTTGATTAGTGATATATCGTTTGATTCGTCTTTATTGCGCGAGTGTCACCATATTTTTTACACTATTAAAATTTATAAAATACTAGTTGATGCCCGCGGCTTCGCCCGCGTGGATGTCGGTTATCAAATACTAAAACCTTCCTCAAGAACCACTCTATCCATTGGTGAAAACAGAAGACATTGAGACATGAAAGTCGGTGCAGTGCAGTAGTTTTTGAGTTTATCGCGAACAGACAGACAAATAGACAGACGTGGCGGAGGACTTTGTTTTATAATAATCATGTAGTGATAAAGAACTAGGTGGTTCGATTGATTGTATTGGATATGCTACACTCGCCGTCAACCCGCAGATGGACTGCAATTCGAGAAACAACGGTTCTTGAATTGCAATTCAAGATGCGTTGGTTCTTGAATTGCAGTCCATCTGCGGGTACTTACCTTGCTGGCATGGGTTCTCGATTTGCTGTAATACTTGTTAAACCCTCGTTGTTATCCTGTTTGTAACAGGAGAGTATATTAAAGGTAGTCGAAAGCCCAAAGGCTGACAGCCAGAATAACCTTTATCGGGTTGCGTAAAATACTGACATTTAGGTACTACAGTTTCACTGAAAGATGACCCCAACATATTTAGGAAAAGGTTATTCTGTTATATGTAACTATATTACCACGAGTTGAAACGATGACTGCAATATAAACTAAATCATATATTATAACATCACAGAGGTGTACCAAAGTGAACCCACATTTCACCAGTTATTTGTAGTCCCATGTAATAGGGGGGAGCCTATTGCCATCAACTGGACACAAATCTAATGGAAACAACTAAGTACCTATTTCATTTCATTTCATTTCACCTAGGTTATGATTCTTCATGGGAGCATCTCTAAACATTCTAGCCGGTTCTTTATTCAATTGAATGTTATTATTTTAATGCTGTAGTTTCCTAAAAACAATAGATGTTTACCTACTATTTTAAATATAAACTACTACACGTTGTGCTTCTTATTAGATTACAGCCACTGGCGTCATTGTTTCAGGTGTATTGTTTGATTGTCACGTAATTTTCAGGTACCTACTATTAACATAAGTCATGTTTACCTCTAATGGCACAACTTTTTACAAATTCTGTTGCTTTTTATCTAGTAGATAGTGCCAAAGCTTTTAATGTTTCGATAGGTGAACGTAATATCTTACTTAGTATTAATGGCTAATTGCTGTACTAAATAAAGGTACCTGCTATAAAATATCTTCAGTAACTAATGTTATAAATGCGAAGGTCTCTATATGTTAGTCTCTCTCTGTTACCTTTTCATGCCTAACTGCTGAACAGATTTCGATGTTGGTGTGTGTGATCTGGGTTAAGTAGGACATAGGATTTTTAGTTACCATTAGTACGTTAATATCTACCTGTGTGTGACCTGTGTGATAATTTCTTATCGACGCGAGCGAAACTGCGGGCAACGGTTGGTAAGTACAAAAGAAATAAACAGTAAATCAAAGTTCACAAATTAAACCTTATTTTAATCAATAAAGGAACTTTTTGTTATAATTTTATCATTGTTACGATGGCTTTGCTACAAAAAACCTGTCAAAACGTTGAAAACCTGTAAAAACGTCAAAATTGTTCCTTCGACCTGACGATCGAAAAGTCAGCCCTTTTATGTTTACCTAAGTCGCAAACAGCGACATTTAACTTACAAAGATTCATTGTTCGTGTTACAAAAGGTTCCCAAAAGGTTTTAAATAAATATTTACGTAAAATTCCGGATATTGGATGAGCTTTCCACTCGGGATTCATTAAAGAAGGCTGTGTCCTCAAATATTGGAGGGATCGAGGGTTCGCTGATTATTGCGTAGAAATTTTGGTGCTTACGTTTGAGTACTAAAATTAACGAAGTTATATTTTTAGAACGATTGTGTATATTTTTAATTTTTGCAATGCTGCCAGCCTTTTCGGCGCTTTTCCTGTTGACAGCAATGCGGATTAATTTTTTGATGCCCTATGATTATTTTCCCCCTTTTTTTAAGTTACTTAAGACTGTAGGTTTTATTTTTTTCAAAATGTTTTTAATATATCTCGGGGCCCTGGGGTCCCGGGCCTTTGGAAGGCGTACGAGGGGCCGAAGCCAACTCGCAGAGGCCCCTAAGGGGCTGGCCACACAGAAGAGACGTGAGACGAGGACAGGACGCAGACGCGGCAATAGTACGCAAAAATGGAAAAGCGACGCGCCTGCGTCTTGTCTTTTCTATACGTTTTGTCGCGTCTGCGACGCGTCCTCGTCTTACGTCTTTTCTGTGTGTGCCGCCCCTTATACATCCTTAATGAAATGGGGCACCAACCGACGATTATCCCTTTTGGCACTATTCAAGGGCACCCCCCGGTTGGTGTAGGACTATTGCAGGATATTATTATTTTAAGTCTGTAAGCTTCTAAAACTATGTAAATACGCGTGTCTATCTTGTGTCTATAAATAAAACGACATTTTTATTTTTTTTAGTAACTTAAATTATTCCATTTCAGAAGAGCAAATAATATTATAATTTTTTTCTTATCCACTTTTCAAGAGTTTTAAAATTGGGTGATAGTCTTTACACATTCTTTTACTTTTATTTCATCTAGATGGAATGGATATAGGAAGCCATATTTGCAGTAATATATTCCTTCTCTCTAAAAACCTCTTTAAAACATGCTGAGAATGGAGGTAAAGCGTCAAAAAAATATTTTGTAGATAATTTCAAGCATCAAACGTTATTAAATAAATTAAATTTGACAAAGGTCAATTACTAAATTGTTGGGATAATAATAAATAATGGATCCTAACTAATATAACAAATGCCGAAGTGAGTTTGTTTGTTTGTTTCGCTTTCACGCTCAAACGGTTGAACGGATTTGGATGAAATTTGGCACACGGGTAGACCATGACCCGGAGACGGACATAGACTACTTTTCATCCTAGATCGCAGAAGAAGGTGTGGGTATCAGCTAATAATTCATAAAGTAAGGTGGTTTTATAATCCAAACGTTTAGAAGCTCCTCTAGGTGGCTAAAAAACACATAAGTACGTAAAAACTTAGAAATGCCAATGAATTCGAAGTCTTCCTGTATAAATATTTACAATGGGCAGTTCCTTCACTGAACACTAATTGCACTACCGCTCGTTTGTGGCTCATTTGGAGCACCAATTATATTTCATAGCGGTCTGTGGCCAGCTGGGACTTGCGGATTGGACTGAAAATTGGTGCAGATGTGGGATTCTGAACTGAATTTTGTGTCAATAGCACATTATCTTAAAGAATTCTTCTATTTTAAGTTTAAAAGTTTTTTTTTAAATTAAAGTTTTTGTAAAATAAGGAATTTGATCCTCAGATTTTCCATTGCTAACTTTGAAATAATAATTTATATTTACAAATATACAAAACACAAAAATTATCTGCGAATGGCTTTTCCCATTACTTTCTTGCATATTTTATATTTACCTGATCTCCATCCTCCATCTAACAGCAATCTATGCCATACAGCATCTATACTATCTATCCTTTTGTAAAACTACCAGAAAAGTGCATAATACACGTTATATGCTTTTTTTTTTTCATGTTCATTTTGGCACCTCTTTAGATCATGCGCTCCGAATATCACAGGGGAGGCGTGAAGATTGATTCGCTGTTACAATATAGATACTTCTCAGATGCTATACTACAAATGACAGCATACCGATTAATCAAAAACAAGAAACCAACGGAAAACTACCGCATCCTTCAAAACGTTCGCAGTCATTATTACGAACACAGACTCATTAAAATTAAGCGGCAAATCGTCACAATCATGGCGGCCGACCTGCCGCATGCCTTCGCGGCGCGCCACAGTCTCGTTAGTGCTCCCATCTCATTATTGAACTCCTCAATCCCACTTGCAGGATGATATTTCTACTTCATTGCTCGTCTTTTTGCGAACTTGAATTTTCTTTCATTTCAATATTAATATTGAGTCTGAATTCAAATGCTGTGTTTGAAAACTGGAACTTATGAAATTGGTGATTTTAGCAAAATTTACTTTTAAAAAACCAATACAAACTGCCTCGTTGCACGGTAAAAGTGTAATAGGGTTGAATTTTTTAGTAGCAACTTGGACTCTGGACTCTTTTCCGGTTAATAGCCATAGATTCGCCCCTATGCCATACCTAGATACTCATAAAAGAAGGTACTTACAAAGTACCTACCTTTAGTTACATGAGTGGATCATACACGGGCCTCTGGGAAATCGTAGCAGTCACAATCATGGCGGCCGACCTACCGTCAGTCTCGCTAGTGCTCCCATCTATTTATTGAACACCTCGATCCCACTTGTAAACTAATATTTCTAAACTTCAATGCTTTTCTTTTTTTGAACCTCGCTTTTCTTTCGTTGCAATATTGATTCTAAATATAAATACTGCTCTGAAAGTCTGGAAAATAGACTTATAAAAATTGGTTACAGATTTAAACATTTTAAAATGTTTAAATCTATACGTCTATTTTCCGCACGTATTCTTTTAAGAGACCAAAAAACTCATGCGTTTATGTACAGTCACGGACTTTAATTGATGAGCCACCTGGCACTGTTCGTATTTTAGCCGTTTAATGCAAATCGGGTTTATTCGGTTCCCGACACGCTAAGTCATATGTCTTCGTATTAGAAGAAGAAAATTATATTTCATATCTTTACCGGTTGGCTAACCTGAACTACCTACTACTAACTACCCAAAGTCAACCAATTGCAGGTCTAGCAACAGTAACCTAGCAACGATAAACAATCGTTGCTAGGTTACTGTTGCGATAGTAACGTTAGCGTACGGAGAAATATTAATAGTCATTTCGATATTTCAACTGTCACTATCTTCAGTTATGTTTTCAGAATTACCGAGTTAATGAGCTATGATTCAAAGGAGGTCGGTATCAAATAGATTGAATAAACTTAATGCAACATTGTATTTATTTTTATCATTGAGAACTTATTAGTCAACCTCTATGGATACGACTATTTCCGATAAAAAATAATTTATTTGTCATCTTGTTTACGAGCGTTCGATTTGAGTTCGTGTTTAATCGTGTAATCTCGTGAATGCCACCTTCAAACTTTTCAATTTTGCAGTTTCATAACTGCACAATTGAAAAGTTTGAAGGTGGCTCATCAATTAAAGTCCGTGACTGTACAATACTGGTATTCAACTGCATCCGGTCAGACTGGAAGCCGAGAGTTGGGAAAAGGCTAGTTAGGTTGATTGAGAAGACTATTCATTGCTTTATGGTGGTCGGGAACTCTTAGTAGCAGCCCGGAGCCTGGATTTGTGACTAGGTTTTGCTTACGATATATGGATTTACTACACACGTCTGCCTTCGCGATTTGGTAATACCGGCGATATAATTTCATGTGTACCTTGTCTAAGATGACAAGCAATCTGAACACAAATACTGCACTGAAAAAGTCATAAAAATACTTACTATTTTAGCCTCTCCAATTTGCACTGCATTCTTTAAGAAGACCACTAGAGTCTTTACTATCTCTCAAGTCTCAGTTGACTAATTGAAATTTGCAACTTCTCTAGAAAACTGCTGCATATTTTAAAACTTCGTAGTTTATGTCTTAGCGAGCGCTATGTTTCTGAACTTTTCATCAGAGCTGTGAAAGAAAACACTAAATTAGTTATGTGTTTATCGTTGTGCGGGCACTGAAAGAAGTGACCCAAGGAGACGAGCTATTTTAAGACTCTGAATTGCAATTCTAAGGTCCGAATGTTTTCTTACCGTAAAGCCAAGATTTTTTTCTGTGAGATCTTTTCAGTTTCGTGTGCTGGCTTTAAACCAATAAAAAGCATGATAAAATTGTATAAAGTTGTCGCCACGTCCATCAAGCGTTAAAACGGAAAATAATTAAATAAAAAAATAAGTAAAAAAACTGTAACCCGACTACGGAAAAACAAAAGCGATCTAAAAACGAAACAAGAAAATATTTCAGACAGAAATCAAGTCATAGGTACACACGGCTACACATCAAGCTTCGGCACACTTCCAGTTTATGCTGATCTCGCATTGTATAGGACTTCCGTAAAATGCGAGGTCAGCTTATACTGGAAATGTATAGCTTGATGTGTACTCTGTAGCCGTGTGTACAAAAATGATCACGGTAAACCCGTCGTCGCATGCCATTATAGTTTTGTAGGTGTTCCTGGCACCCACATGGTATACAGGCATCGGCCGATGCGACCACGGCTTTACCTTGACCATTTTTTCCGTAGTCGGGTTACAGTTTTTTTAAACTATTTTTTTTATTAGTTCTAAGACATACCGGTTCACTCACGATGTTTTCCTTCACCGAATGTAATAGAAAGGACAATCGTCTATTCTTCTTCATAAAGTAGGTATGATTTGCATTTTCACTACGTCACGTTATTGATTACAAACATTCCACAAAATTTTACTGGAATTCTGTTAAAATACAAATAAGATATCTTTTCGTAAGTTGGATTCATCGAATCGTTGTCAAAAATTTCAGCACGATCGGCTTTTTAACAAACACGGTCTGTTCCCCCGCTTTTTTTTGTTTCGAAGCGTTTTTTCTATGTAAATGAAGTCTTTGGTAGAATTAAGACATAAATTAATATGCGAGGCGCATAAGTCAATCATTTATTATTATTATCTTGGAGCTTGTCCAAATGACTTCATCTTCCTTTAACTTCAAATTAATGGAGCTAATTTAACACTGCATCTATCTTTAATTTATTAGATAGCATTATTCAAAGCTACCGTTTCGTAACCCTTCGTGAGTCATAAATTACCTATTTATTTGAATATTAAATCTATTAAACGCAGAACAATTTGCACTCAAAGAGTTTAACTCATTAATCAGTTATAATTTGCAGTAAGTAATTCACGAGTATAATTCACGCCATTTTACTAATCGCTATAGTAATTACTCAATAATAATTACTGGATACTTTATATCGTGATAAAGATTCATAAATATCAGTCGTTCCACTCCGAACTGATTAACTTCTGTAATTAAAACATCAGTTGTTAAAACATCGATAACTGGTTAAGTTCTAATTGTTGGCAGAACACACTTCCAAACTAGAATTTCTAAACTATCATTAGACATTATAACTACCAATTTCAATGATAACAGGAAGTTTCTCTTAAAACTACAACATGAAATGACTCCATTATGATCTCTTGAAATGGTAATCATCAATACGGATGGATCATCAACTTAGAATCATTGACTCCAGGTTTCGAGTGAAATATTATCATGTTGAAATATATAATTTCAACATGGTAATGAAACTTCTCTGCAAAATTCTACACTTTATACTATGTACTGTACAGCACAGATTTATGGTGACATTGAAGTCAACGACCGCTTTGACAACGCCGACGCAAGACGTCGTCGCCTTGCGAGGGCGTTGTCTTAATTGATTTATAAATGGCAATATGACTATTTCCGTAAATCAAGAGCGTGTAGACTAAGTGTAAAAACTTGTGATAACCATAATCTCCAAAGAAATAAAGAAGATACATAAACTTTTGTTACCGCTGCAACTCACTATGAAACCGAGAGAAGATACATAAACTCTTGTTACCGCGGCAACGCACTATGAAACCTAGAGAAGATACATAAACTCTTGTTACCGCGGCAACGCACTATGAAACCGAGAGAAGATACATAAACTCTTGTTACCGCGGCAACGCACTATGAAACCGAGAGAAGATACATAAACTCTTGTTACCGCGGCAACGCACTATGAAACCGAGAGAAGATACATAAACTCTTGTTACCGCGGCAACGCACTATGAAACCGAGAGAAGATACATAAACTCTTGTTACCGCGGCAACGCACTATGAAACCGAGAGAAGATACATAAACTCTTGTTACCGCGGCAACGCACTATGAAACCGAGAGAAGATACATAAACTCTTGTTACCGCGGCAACGCACTATGAAACCTAGAGAAGATACATAAACTCTTGTTACCGCGGCAACGCACTATGAAACCGAGAGAAGTTATATAAACTCTTGTTACCGCTGCAACGCACTATGAAACCGAGAGAAGTTATATAAACTCTTGTTACCGCTGCAACGCACTATGAAACTGAGAGAAGATACATAAACTCTTGTTACCGCTGCAACGCACTTTGAAACCGAGAGAAGATACACTATAAACTCTTGTTACCGCGGCAACGCACTTTGAAACCGAGAGAAGATACATAAACTCTTTGTTACCGCTGCAACGCACTTTGAAACCGAGAGAAGATACATAAACTCTTGTTACCGCTGCAACGCACTATGAAACCGAGAGAAGATACATAAACTCTTTGTTACCGCTGCAACGCACTATTAAACCGAGAGAAGATACATAAACCCTTGTTACCACTGCGACGCACTTTGAAACCGAGAGAAGATACATTATAAACTCTTGTTACCGCGGCAACGCACTTTGAAACCGAGAGAAGATACATAAACTCTTTGTTACCGCTGCAACGCACTTTGAAACCGAGAGAAGATACATAAACTCTTTGTTACCGCTGCAACGCACTTTGAAACCGAAAGAAGATACATAAACTCTTGTTACCGCTGCAACGCACTATGAAACCGAGAGAAGATACATAAACTCTTTGTTACCGCTGCAACGCACTATGAAACCGAGAGAAAATACATAAACCCTTGTTACCGCTGCGACGCACTTTGAAACCGAGAGAAGATACATTATAAACTCTTGTTACCGCGGCAACGCACTTTGAAACCGAGAGAAGATACATAAACTCTTTGTTACCGCTGCAACGCACTATGAAACCGAGAGAAGATACATTATAAACTCTTGTTACCGCTGCAACGCACTATTAAACCGAGAGAAGATACATAAACCCTTGTTACCACTGCGACGCACTTTGAAACCGAGAGAAGATACATTATAAACTCTTGTTACCGCGGCAACGCACTTTGAAACCGAGAGAAGATACATAAACTCTTTGTTACCGCTGCAACGCACTTTGAAACCGAGAGAAGATACATAAACTCTTTGTTACCGCTGCAACGCACTTTGAAACCGAAAGAAGATACATAAACTCTTGTTACCGCTGCAACGCACTATGAAACCGAGAGAAGATACATAAACTCTTTGTTACCGCTGCAACGCACTATGAAACCGAGAGAAGATACATAAACCCTTGTTACCGCTGCGACGCACTTTGAAACCGAGAGAAGATACATTATAAACTCTTGTTACCGCGGCAACGCACTTTGAAACCGAGAGAAGATACATAAACTCTTTGTTACCGCTGCAACGCACTATGAAACCGAGAGAAGATACATTATAAACTCTTGTTACCGCGGCAACGCACTTTGAAACCGAGAGAAGATACATAAACTCTTTGTTACCGCTGCAACGCACTATGAAACCGAGAGAAGATACATAAACTCTTTGTTACCGCTGCAACGCACTATGAAACCGAGAGAAGATACATAAACCCTTGTTACTGCTGCGACGCACTATGAAACCGAGAGATTTTCCCAGCAGCCAGTAGCAAATTTCTTTACCTCCACATGATACTTATCTGACTCACAAGTACATCTTTAACAATTACATAAAATACGTAATAACATACCAAGATAAGGAATGTTGGAAAGCTAATTGTGTAGGATGAGACTGAACGGAACAAAAGAACTGTGAGGTTGCGTAACTTTAAGGGTCTTCCTATTGTTCAAACGATTTGAGTAAAAGCAGTTCTTTGTAGCCGAATTAGTGGTAATGCGTGGGCAGGGTTGGTATTTCCGTGGTGAAGGCCATTTACGTAATTGGTGCAGATTTGATGTGATTAAATGGGGAGGAATATAGTGCATGAGCCACCATATTATCATGATAGTAAACGTTATCACTATTGATAAGAACCTCCTCCGCTGTCGTACCCTTTAATGGTTTTATACAAATGAACTTTGTTAAAATTATGATTAGCATATTCTATCTATCTGCTATTTTATTTATAGACTATTCAGAAGCGTGCTGATTTCGAAGTTTTGACTGAACGTCAATAACCACAATATCTCGGAACTAGTTATCACTCTGATCACTTCCTAAACGTTTCTCACATCACCATTATTACTGGGAGCATCAGCCGCATCGCATAACGTTCCATTATACTCACTTAGCGTCAACACTTTCACTATCAACGCTACTCTAGCGCAACAGCACGTGTGTGTCAACGACTGTTGCTAGAGGTGGGATACGGGTCTGAGATAATATTTTCAGTGGTTTCCTTGACAACTAAATATTATGATCACGTTAGAAACTTTAGGGATCAGTGACTTGTCAATTTTCATTAATAAAGTTAACGTCAAAAGTATAATATTTCTAATAGATTTAATTAGTCTCCTTCAAATTAAATTCAAGGCTTCCAATTTTATTTTCGTCACCTTTTCTTAAGTTATTAATTTTAATTATGTCTTTCTCTGGATCGTGAATCCCTTCAGAATTAACTCGATAAGCATCTCTTACTTCGACAAAATATCTATTGCTATCAAATAATTTAGTTGTAACGTTAAATTGTCTTGTAGCGTACTTCTTTAGTATTCATTAAACTTTCGCTCCATGAAGCTTGAGTAAATATCTACTTGGCATTTAAACTCCGTACTAGAAAAAATCTTTTGAAACACGAGACGCCTCTAAATCTCTGAAGATTTAAGTCTAGGATGAAAGCGAGAGGCATTCTACCATTTCGCACTTTTTGCTAGCGTTTTCCGTCTCTCTTCTTAAAACGTCAAGTAAGCTTTACATTTTCTTGAAAATTTCGTTTTTTTTTAAGCATTTCTTATTTTTTCTTTATTATTGCGTACTCATGGCCTCGATGGAAGCAATGCTTATAAACCGGTTTCGTTGTTGAGCATCGCGTCATGATCACTATTGAATATTCATCATAATTTTTAGAGCAATAATTCCTACCCGCTTATTTTTTAAGACATCAGCTCAAATGTAGCTTATGAATTCAAATTCATCAAGTTCAAAGACGCTATTTGTTTAGTACCTCCAGTCACGATTTCAATTAGCTGCTAGGAGTTTCACTAATTTATTCAACAAGTTTGTTCCTTTCAGTTTGATTAAGGACCTGTATTTGGGCTAGTGTACCAAGTTACATCCATGATTTCAGATCAATTTAAACTGATTTTGTTACGAACCATCATTTTCCGTAATTATTTTTAGCTTAACTTAAAAATATTCTTCAACTTGAAGTGAGGTAATCAAGGCTTTTACTTTAAACCGCTTTTAATTATGTTGTAATCTATGGATATTTTATTGACATCACATTATCATCATCTATTTACAGCATCTGTTTACAAAATTACTACAAGCAGCTCTAACTTTAAAAACTTAACCAGCACAAGAGCAGAATGTAGTGATCGAACAGGTTCGTCAAAGTTCATTCGTTCCCCATTCATTACTACAAAGGCCGTTGACTGCGGCGCGGCGTAGTCGCCGGTCGGCTATATTGGCCCGCCATATTGGCAGCATTGACGCCATCTTGATTTATGTTGGTACCTCTGGTGACTACAGCTAACTTCAAGTCACAGCGGTTTTACGCGAACGTTACGTTAGTTATGTTTTGAACTGTTTGTGTATCGGCGTACGGTTTTATAAATAAACCAATTTTGAAATTTCATCAATGGAACGAACTTGTTTATTTTCTATGACAATCGAACAATGGTTTATGTATTATTTTTCTGTTATTAAAAGTGTTTTTAAGTGATGTGTCTGTTTATAAATAACGTATTAGTGAAAGTTTGGTTATGTTGACAGTTGGACTCATTAAAGCGGTCGATTGTAGCGTGTTTAGTAAAAAAAAATGTGTAATTAGGTAATTATTGATTGTGTGATTTTTGTGGCAGGTGTCTAACAGATTACTTGTTACATGGCGTGACGTGTTGATTTATTGAGACCCTACCTCGCGAGATCTCGCAGAGCCGTCTAGACCTTCAACCGTTTATGGCAATGATTCGAATTAATTTTGTCTCGAAAAGGCAAGATTAAGTTACGGTCCATTGAATTTAATTTATGTTGGCTAACAACTGTTTCCGGAGAAACCGTCTGCCGTCGTAAAGGTGTCCAAAACTAAAATTTTACTGTGCTTTAGTTTCATGATCTCTGCAATAAATGTTTTAGTTAAAATAGTTACTTATTTAACGGCTGCCGGCCATTTGTTAAGTGTCTCGGTACTAAATTAACTAATTTAATTTATACATTTGGGTTAACAAAACGTGTGTACATGTTCTTAATTAAAAACATTAAAATAATTACAGAACAGCGGTAACAAAAAGGAACATTAATATTAATGTGTTACATAATACTTATGACCTAAAAACTGTGTAATACAATAATAATTGCTTACACAATTGAAGAACAAAAAACTGGACCAGTAAGTAGGGTCTGGCGTTCAATTAAAAGTATTCGGACTATTTGATTACTAGTAATTATAATATAGTATACCTGCACGAGCAGTGGTGGCCCAGTGGTAACGGCCACGACTTACGAGTTGTAGGTCGTAGGTTCGAACCCTGAGAGGCGCTTTACTTTGTGTAAATTATTTCATCGCCACTGCTCTCAAAAACGGTGAAGGAAAACATCGTGAGGAAACCGGCATGTCCTAGAACCAAAAATTCGAAGACATGTGACATCTACCAATCCGCACTGGGCCCGCGTGGTGGATTACGGCCCACTCCCTCTCACAGAGAGGAGGCCTGTGTCCCAGCAGTGGGAACATTATAGGCTGATTATGCTATACCTGCACGCGGCATGACAACTATAAAAAAAAAATTCTACGGGTTTTGTCGACGGAAGAATAGACAAAATGACAGTTTGTGATTGTTTATCTGTCATTTTGTCTATTCTTCCATCGACAAAACCCGTTTCTATTGTGGTCATGCTAAGCGTGCAGGCTAGCCTACGCCTAGCAATTAGTAGGTTGTTATCGAAACGCGGCGTCTATTAATAGGTATTGTTATTATATATAAAACAACATAACTACTGTTTGGATGCATATACCTCTGCCTAACCCTTCGGGGAAACAAGGCGTGATTTTATGTTATGTGGTATTGCATAATGTGCTGCCTGTGGAATTATAGAAGATGTGCATCACATCTTGACGGAATGTGGTCGTATTAGAGTCCGAAGACGGTAAGCTTTTGACAGCAATCTTAATGTAGGCTTCTATAATAGCGTTCTGGCCTCACCATTGTCAGATGAGTCCAGAACACTTTCTCACATTATTGTTGTGGGTACAAAGTTGCGGGTAGACTAGTTTATTACACAATAAGTATTCATTAATCGGGGTGACATATTCTTTATAGAAAAAACCCTGTAAATAAAGATTTAAAAAAAAAATGCAATGATTTCCGCGAGTCTGAATTTGTGCCCGGTTGATGGCAATAGGCTTGCCCCCTTTTACATAGGTTATGTGGGTGTACTGTAGGTACACCTTTGCAAAACCACATAAGCTAAATAAGTCTCACCACGATAAGCCTACAAAAATCTCGCTACAAAACAATAGTCCATCCCATATTATTATTTTCCCGTAATGCCGGAAAATAAAATTGATAATCCAACATTGTAATTACGTAAATGTGTATAAACCTATAGGTTTTCCTGTGATAATAATGTTATAAACAAAATTAACAGGACAATAACATTATAAATCATACTAACCTACTTTAACAAATTAAAATTACAAAGACAAAACATACATACAAATTCATAACAGGCTTTATACGACTCATAATACAAGTGTAATCTTCAGCCTTTTTGCGCAACTTTAAAGTTCCTATATCGCAAAACAAAGTTAGCTAAAACTCAGTACCACACAAGCCCACTAATATTGGCCGAACTACTAGAAATAAGGTCAGCTTTCATGTCCAATCGAAGCAGTTTCCGGCAGTTAGTCAGATGCAGCAGTTGCAGCGCTGATCATGTATTGTGCACCGCTTCAAATTGCGCAAATACCATTCATTTGGCGCTTTGTATAAACGTCGAAGTTC
Organism: Lithophane semibrunnea; assembly: GCA_947363905.1. Classification (NCBI taxonomy): domain Eukaryota; kingdom Metazoa; phylum Arthropoda; class Insecta; order Lepidoptera; family Noctuidae; genus Lithophane; species Lithophane semibrunnea. Next base: position 14,748,840 of record OX376193.1, read on the forward strand.
GTTCTATCTCTTCTTGTTGGTTCAAAGTGCAAGAAATTGTGAAACTTACTGTTATTTTGTTACCGTGCGTTTGCACTGGCGAAACATTTCCGACAAAACATGTTGAAATCTCTATCTTCTATCAATGTTCCATAAAATTTTTGACAGGAACTAGAAATTTAAACATGTTTTGTTGTATTGTTTCGCCAGTGCAAACGCACGGTTAGCGATATTGTAGCTTTGAAACATGTTTACAACATTGTGAAACCACTGTTCAGTGTTCACTCATCTAAACTTAGGACGCGTCGGTACCTGATAAATTAAGAATTCTTTCAACAAATTAAAATATATCAGCTACCTTTTCTTAATAGGAAAAACAGTACAATTAAAGAATAGTAGAGAAAAAACTACGTTTCGCATAGTTTCAAAGATATCCAGTAAAGGCTAGAAACTGAGTGTCAATCCTGAAAAGATACTAAGATACGCACAGTTTCACAACGATAATCAATAGATATTAATACTTTCACAACATATTACAAAACAAAGTCCTCCGCCGCGTCTGTCTGTCTGTCTGTTCGCGATAAACTCAAAAACTACTGCACCGATTTTCATGCTATTTTCACGAATGGATAGAGTGGTTCTCGAGAAAGGTTTTAGTATATAATAACCGACATCCACGCGGTTGAAGCCGCGGGCATTAGTTAGTTTATTATAAAGTCAGAGCACAAGAAACAGTACAGTCACAATATGTAGTTGTAAATTGACTGAATATTACCTAATACAGGACTCTGGCACAGAGCATTAAACTGAACTTACAATCAATCTTCATGTGTCCCGGGGGTCCGATACGGAAATACAGATCAAGCTGACTCGAATTCTCGATCTAGATGAAAAAGTAATAACTCAAACTGTCCCAAATAAGCACTTCTCAACTCGTTTAACGACACTAAAATACGAATTCCGCTCTTGAAAATCGCATCTGGCGCTCGCTCCAAGAATGGCCTTTGAAAATTGACATAGCTTCCTATTCCATTGCGCTGTTACTTGCATAGTTTCCGGCGAACGATATTCAAATAAGAACGGGAACGCTCGATGGAATGTAAAATAAAACGCAAAGGAGACATTTCTCGATTCAAGGGACGGGATGCCGCCGCGCCGTAGACTGACATTGGAAATTACCATTTTATAATAGTATTCTTCGGAGTTCCACTTCCGTAACATGCACAAAATCAAGAAATTTACATAAATATAATAGCCGATAAAGGGCCCGCGAATTAACTCGTTTCCCCTCTACCTATCCTGTTTCGTCGTTTCCTGAATTTTGGAGTCATTGATTTAGGAGCAATTTGAACTTTTCGATGTTTTGCTCAATAAATACGCAACTCTCGGAGCTCGCTATGAAATGTTAATTGAATAATATTATCAATTGATGCGGTTCCATTGGTGACGCTTAGTTACATTTTATGTTAGATTGTGGGAATATTGATTTGTAAATCTTCAATGTTGTCAACACTCATTTTAATTACTGTATGATGATAAAGGTTACGCTGTTGTTCTAAACCTGTATAAGAGACTGCCCCATTGGTCTAGTAATCCCAAGCACTACAGTTGAGCAAGAAGACCTGAGGGCCTAGACAAGTGACAATCGCTTCGAAAGCGTTTCGTATTTCCACAACGACATCCAACAGGATTGACATAAGCTTTTCGATAGCTTATGTCAGTCCCATACATTTTTGCTTTTTCCATCTACGTTATCGCTGATAGAATGTCACTTTGTCTAGAGCCTCTGGGAACGATTCCCGGGTGGAGCAAAGTGTTATTGGGTTCTCAGTAGCAGCCCGGAGTCTGGATTTGTGCCCAGTTAATGACAATAGGCTCGTCCCCTATTAGATGGGACTTAAAACTTATCTGGCGAAATGTAGGTATACTATAGGTAGGAACAACTCTGCCTAACCTTTCGCGGAATACAGGCGTGATGTTATATATGCTAAGTCTGTAAGTAAGAATCAATCATTTTAATATCTACATGCTCTTAATTAGTAAGTAAAAGCACATATAGATAGGCTACCTTTATTTTGATTAAAAAATTGTCTATTGAGTCATTCGCGCAGCAAATTGTAGTGTTTTGAACAATTGCGTAATGAGGATTGTTCATAATTAATTTTACCTTGTACTCTATTTACATAGTCATGAAATCAATAATTGGCTCCACAATTATGCTGTCATCCAGTAACATTATACCTACCTCGCATTCGGATTTATTTTCGTAACTAATCGTTAACGGACAAAAGAAATCTTGCAATAAAATAATGCGTTATTTATTTGTTATAAACTTATAACAAAAAAATAACGCAATATTTTATTGCACGATTTCTTCTTGTACCAAAAATCTATGAAAAACAACTGTTTATTTTTTCTTTGCTAATATCACGCGAAGGAGGATATAATACGCGGAAAATAGGCTGTTTATTCGATATTGGAAGACTTGCTATAGAGTCGATTAGATTTGAATGGGAAAAACGTTTATCGATTCTAATATAAACTAAAATCGATTTAGGTACTATTTAAATACCTACCTCATGTGAAGTGCAGTAAATGATAATCAAAATCGGTGATGACATCAGTTAGTTGCACTTGTCTATGATGAATTGATGATAGACAAGTGTCTATGATGGATGATACTTAAGTGTCTATGATGATACTTAAGTAGAGACCGCGCCAACACCGAAGTCCGGCAGAAAATTATGGAACTATAAAAAAAAAATGCAATTTGATATAATGACATAGACACTAGCGCCGCCTAACGAACTTGAGTGGTGCCACGGACTCTATGTCGGAGTTACCAAACTATTTGAAAGCTAGCTACTGGCCACATTTTAACGACGATAGAAAAAGAAGAAACATTTAGTTTAAAAAAGGGAACAAGACGAAGAATCAGTTTTATGTCAAGATATTTTAAGAAAAGATAGGTACACATAACAGAAGTAATGAATTTTCGAAGATAAAAAAAATAACATAATATACTTATCATTTATTGATCACGACATTAATTTCCATTACTAAAATCCCGAAATGGCCGCTTTAATACTCGTAATCATATAATTGATTTTACGGTATCGTGTCCTTTGATCTCCCTTATTTATAAATTGTTGTCATATGCATAAACCCTTAATAAGACCCTTGTAATTATAATGTGCCCCTAGTGACCGTATCTCGGAGACATATGCTTCTAATTCCCTCTAGCTTTCACGGCTCGGTGTACAGGAGTCTGAACGCTATTTGGTTCATTAAGATCGGGGGTTGTGTGTGAAGACAAAATTCTGACTGTCAAAAAATTAAAAGCTAATATCAAATCTTTAAAAAAAGGATTCGAAGCACTAAAATAAAATACATTAATTGTGTAACTCTTTAATCGATTTGCAATGAGTTCAAGAGGCAAGAAGACTATGAAAATACATTTAAAAGCCGAAAATAAAAAAGGTCCTAGTTGATACTGGTACAAGCTTCGTTATCTTTAAAACCTGCGAAAACTTAATGCAAAGCTTTATTTGCAAATGCCGAAACGTTCGAAACGTAACAAAAACCCGGAACACATTGAAAGATACCAAAGAGTCGAATAATTTAAGTGCGAGGGTCGCACACGCACTTACATTAGGGATCAAAGCACCTGCTACCTGATCGACACATGACTATCTTCACATTGGTTCCAAGTTTGAAAACAGTATTTTTTGTTTGGAAATTTGAAATTGGAACAACATTGAGGTGCTTTTGTTACCTGCCTGGTTCTACGTATTTGATGGTTTACAATAAACTATGGTTTTAAGAAGCAAGCATCAAAATTAATGTTTTTTTAAAGAAACCATTACTTAGTTAAGGTTAGTGAACACAGTGGTTCCAAATCGATTGTTAATTGAAAATAAATTGGTAACTGTACTTTAATCTAACTCTTGTTGGACGTGGTCAAGTGGACAAAACGTCCAACTTGAATGATTGTTGGTGCCACTAAAGGCTTTTTTTCATTATTTATCATAAAATTAAGTGCCTGGCGATCAATAACGAGGTCATGTTAGGTGGACTTGTCAACAGCGAAGTTAAGAATTTAAACCGAGATGTGGGTCAACTACGGACTCTTTATCGCGTTGTACTATTTTTTTTTGTCTAACGGTTTTTGTTATCAGTTCAAATGTTACCGGCCGGTATTATTAAGATGGGCTTGTGGCGGTATCTACATCGCCACATGCGAACTATACATCAAAGACCTGACGTCACACAAAAATGCTGACGTCACATAAATCCTGCATCGCGCAATTAAAGTTCACCGTGCAATGGACATAAATAAACAAGAACCCGACATTAATCGTTGGGCAGTTGCCCGCCAGACACAACGGCCGTCTGGACGGAGGATCCTCCCTTTTCTATGGTGGATGAGTGAACTTTACAACTGTTCCTCATACCCCTAAAGGCTCGTGGCAGCCGCACGGGTCAAAATGAAGGTTAAGCTATGGTTACCGCGGTCGGTTTGTGGATGGGCGGCCATTCGTTAGGTACATATCAAGACTCGAGACCCCTCCGTGCCTTGGAAAGCACGTTAAGCCGTTGATCTGGGCTGTCATTCGTAGATTCATAGCCCAAAAGTCTGACAACCAGTGTTATCAAGAGTAGTGTCGTGTTACCCAGTTAGTAGGTTGTGGAGTCAAATAAGCATAGTCGCTCAATGTAAAATCCCTACTGGTATTCAGCTGCATCCGGTTAGACTGGAAGCCGATCCCAACATAGTTGGGAAAAGGCGAGGCTGATTGATTGGTTTTTGTTATCAGTAGAAATGTTACCGGCCGGTATTATTTAGTCATAACATATTAACGTCTAGGTATATAAATTTTTGACTTTTTATAATCATAATTATGAGAAACATTTGTCTCCTGACATATAAGTTTCCGTTTTACGAGGATACGGAACTGCTGATTGGCAGCTAGGAAAAAAAACGAGTAACACATACGTAATAATCCATAATTATATACACGCCTTTCAACCAGTTCCTTCTTCAATTAAAACAAGTCTCGTGATTAATTATATCAATGAAGTCTCAATAAATTCAATGCTGACAAATTGACTGCCAATATTACTTCCATAATTGTCGCAGCACTCCATTATAATAATGGCGGTGATCGTTTAATTAAATTGTTTCCTTTTTTAAAAATATCTGAAAGTACCTATGTCCGACGTGCCTTATCGAAGACAAATGAGGCGCTGTTCATGAAGAAGGTGATTATACAAAGTTAAATAAATATACTCATAGCCGGAAATAAGCTCGTATGAAAAGTTTTGAATTTATTTATTATATTAACATTATTTATTTATTCATAAAGTTCGGACAACAATATGGTCCAATTTGTTATTAAAATACCTTATCACTAGTGTTAGTAGTACACAAAAACACGGACAAGAAAAACTGATGATGCAATTGGGAAAATCTTAATAAAGTAGGGGTACAGTGCACGTCTCCTTACATTTATTTGCTAAACAAACACGGTACAAAAATCAGGAGTCTTCGCTTCAATCATATACTTGATGTTAGGTATGGTATGAATATCTTTGTTTTTACACTTTCTACAAAAATAAACAACGGCATTCAATTACATGAGACTACTGCTTAGAACAATCTACAAGAAAAAACACGAAATTGAAAACTTTGCACCTGCCTTCGTATTTGTATACTTAACAAATAAGTCATGTAAAAATTGGACACTGTTATAAAATAAAGCTAAATAAAAAATGAAAACACTGTTCAATTAAAACTGAAATTCCTGTGGAATTCAAAAATCAAGCAGCCGAACATTCGATCAGCCGGACGTTCGATTGTTTTCCCGCTGAAATTCAAAGCGCTGTCCCGCAATTTCGAATTTAGAAATAGTGTCGTTGCCTAGCTTCGCTCGACTATTTCAGAGGCATAGACAACAAAAAAGTCACTACGCCTTTGCACGTACGTTTCCGATCTGTTTTATTTAATAGATTTATTTAACTCAATCTGGTTCGCTGAAGTAGAACAGTGTTGTTTTCTCGTGAACAGGCTCCCAGCCTCGTTATCTTAAAATTAAATATGCCTACCTAATATTTATTTGACTAAATATTTTCGCTAAGCTGCAAAAATGGTCACAAGGTCTGCAGCGTCATTCATGTATGTTATTGCTCATTTTACGTCCTATTAGGTACTATAAGAGATAGAACTTTGTCTTAGGTTACCAGCAGCCCTATCTCGACTAAGTTGGGAGAACTTTTGTCTCATTATTAAGTTTCAAACTATGATTTATAAAGGATTACACACAACTTTAACTAATGCAAGATAGTTTATAGGAATTGAGTCGGTAACAATATGCGACATTATCTAGAATCTAGATTCGAGATCTAATTGTTATCTGGGACTTATTAAGTGTTAGTAGAAATCCTTAACACTATCATATTGTTTAGAGGAATACATAAAAGCTATTCATAGCAAGCAATCGTTTTTTTTTTAATGCTTGTTCAATAATCATGTTTTTTTTTAAATTCAACAAATGCTACCGTTAATTAAAATAGGCAATATTTACAATTTACAAATTACAATTGTTACTTAGTATTATTGTTACGTAATACTTTTAGAAGTAAACCGCACCGGTTCAATTTACTTATCTTTAATTGAATTAGTTTATTAAACCCGAAGCACTTTCATTAATGTGATGATGGTCCCAAAACCTCAATCGGAAATGCAGAGAATCATGTAACTTGCACATAACAGTAAAAGTTACCTAACTTCTAGTTATCTCAAACGTGTGGCGTTATGAGACATAGTTTAACCTCGTTCACTGGCAATGTCCAATAAATTAAATGAATGATCGATCTCGGCACAGTTGTCGGCACTCGGCGCCGCTCGCGTGCTCTGCATCGCCGTAAATCAGTCCCCGCCAGCACGAACATTGCGAAAGAATCAATACCAAAAGCAATGCACCTCTATAATACTCGGCATTTCAAATCAACTTATCATTGTGTCCTTATGATTTATCTCAGAATTCACGTCACAACAAATCTGACTCGTGAAATGCGTATGCCAAACAATCATATCTTATCAAATCAAATGATTGTGCAAATGAGAACAGTTTATCAGACGAGTCGCTCCGGGCTACTGCGAGGTCTCAAGCAGCCCTACCATTTACCACGTTGTTGCAGGCCGCATTCGACACTCCGACGCCGCACCGAGTGAACGTCGGGAAGGAAGCGACTCACGTAACTATCGTTAGTGAATAGAGTGCGCGTAGTCGATCGTGACGTGCAATGCCCAGGGCCCAGTGCGCCCCGCTACCCCTCACAGGGCTATGGAGACCCTCCTCGACAAGTTCAAGAGGGAGCAGAGTGGCCTACGACGCTCCAGATCCGTCCGCGCTTCCCTACGATTGATCGGCAACCGCTGGAGGTCTAAGGACGAGGAAACAACAGCTGATGATATTGAAAAGATCAAAAGTAGCGGAATATTTTTCGCGAAGCAGATCTGGACGGAGAAGGATTACGACGTAGCGTATACGGGTATCGAAGGGACGTACAAACCAAAGACACCAGCCATGGTGAAGCGGAAGCCGGAGCCACCCAAGCAGAGGAAGAAAAGTGGAGACATCGATTTGAGTTTGAAACCGCAGAGACCAAAGAAAGTGGAAAAGAAGTTTAGTGATTTGTTTTCAAATAAGAAACAAAAGAGTGTGGCTAAGGACCTAATAGTGCCGGAAAAAATACCACCGAAAGCAGCGGCTCTCCTACACATACATTCGCCGGAGAACGACAAAATGAAGAAGAAGTTGAAAGGGATGGGAAAATCCGAGTCGGCGAAGTCAATGTCAGAGTTGATGTCGCACAAGCGCGTGCGCAGAGGTTCGGAAAGTGACATGTGTCCGAACCAGTCGCGCGGCTGCGTCAACCCTGCGTTTGTGTACAGCACCCCGCCGAAAGATAGGAAGTTGCCGATGTCACCCACCGCTTTCTTGAGTACGTATTTTAATATTTATTTTCCTCAACTAACTTTCTTATCGACCGTTACCGGCACAAGCTAAAATAAGACTAAAAGTCAAACAAGAATCATGACAGTTTGTCACTTTTCGTCTGCAGTCCTCCCCCCCCCCACTTCAGTTTGCTCAGGCTGTTGGAAAACTCATTGTATGTCACAGTAATCATACTGAAGTGTCACTAATTATACACTACAGTACGTGCGGTGCACTTGTACTGTGATTAGGAGATATCATTCGAGTACCCAGTGCTCAAACTAGTAACAAGTTTATGGACTCTTCTCTGTCATTATTGCATAACATTGTACCAATCATGTAGTTGTAGGTAGTTACATTTGCCCAATGAATAAGGTCCCTATTTGATTTTTTTTTTTCTATTTACTGCCAAATTAATGTGACTGAGAGACTGCTAGTCCATTTAGTACCTTTCATGGCTAAGGTACTTACCAGTTTTAATTAATTTTTTGAGGTACTTTGTTAACTGAAAAGGAATGATAACTGAAAAAGAGGAAAGGAGAAAAGGTCGCGGAAAATTAAACTAAACGCGGAACGCCGCGCCGCCTCACTCCTACAAAAATAGGTGGACAAACAGCCTTGCAATACAAGATTCTATTTAACGCATTGCATAAATACAACATAATTTGATACTTTATTCAATAAAAATCTACATCTGTTGCATTAACATCAATGACGTCGAACAACGTCAAACTTGACCTGAATTTTAAATCCATACAAAAATTTTACCGTTGATATTTCGTTACGCAAGTTACACGGTACACCAATTATTATATTTTATTATTTATTTCCGCGCTTTCATAATTAATTTCACCTAAAAACTGTCTATGCGAAAACGTGCTTAAACGCTCCTTACTAAATCACTTCGCAACGCACAAATCGATTTAGACGAAAGTTTATACGGGGAATTATTCGAAACCTGCAATCAACACTATTATTCGAGATATTGCTATCGAGACTCGAATGTAATGTTTTAAGTAAATCAGTACAAATTACAGTTTCCTTATCTTATCCGGACTAAGGTGCGGGCGAGGTGAGTTGGACTCTAAGCAAAAACAGTAATGCATGACAGAAACCAAGTAGGTGTATCAATATCGTAATTTCGCACAAACTGTGTAACAGGTTCCGAGACAACAGGTAATGCGTTTACGTCGCTCGTTTAACAATGTAACGTGCGTAAATAATGTAAATATGTAGCCAATTTATTGTTGTTCTTTTTTTAAACCAGCTAGAGCTGTCGGAAACCTTGCGGATTAGGTAGTATCACTGATGGCCGATGCCGGTAAAAAAATATATTCTAATTTCGAATAATTTAAAAAGGAGTGTCTCTAAAAAGTTTTTAACACAAAAAATAAAAGTCTATGCTTAAAAAGGAAATAATAAAAACAATCAAATGAAATTATTAATACCATTCATTCATCTGAAATATTTTACCGCAGATTAACGGCCACGACTGACGAAAAATAACTAATCTGCCTTTATAATTAAAATTAAACCGAAGATTAGTGAGATAATGGTCCAAATCTCTTTCTCGTTAGTTGGTGTTATCCGAAGTGATTAAACAATAAACTTTGATCTTTGTGCTTCTCACTTTAAGTACTTTTAAAGGGTTTTATATAATACTAGCTGCGCCCTGCGGTTTCACCCGCGTAAGTCTCGATCCCGTGATAATATCGAAATAAAAAGTATCCTATGTGTTAATCCAGGTTATAAACTATCTGTTTGCCATATTTCATCCAAATCCATTCAGTAGTTTTTACGTGAAAGAGTAACAAACAAACATCCATCCATCCATCCAACCATCCATAGTTACAAGTAAGTAAGGACAAGCTGATGCCCGCGGCTTCGCCCGCGTAGATGTCGGTTATTATATACTTAAACCTTCCTCGAGAACCACTCTATCCATTGGTGAAAACAGCATGAAAATCGGTGCAGTAGTTTTTGAGTTTATCGCGAACAGACAGACAAACGCGGCGGAGGACTTTGTTTTATAATATGTAGTGATTATTGTTTCAAGTGCTTTGCAAATAGCACTAGTGCGTAGGATGTACCTAACACAATGTCGGGAAATACAATAGTGCTTGTTCTCATGACTTGTTTTATCTACGTGTCAGAATCGATCACCGCTAGTTTAGCCGTCCAGTTCTTCAATATTACATACCTACTTACGTAAAATTTTACATAGGAAAACTGAAAAAAAAATTAATGTCAAAAGGCACATTCATCGTTTTGCTTGTATTTTATGCCGATAGGAAGGATAACATAGTATTTCAGTACTATACTTAGGTAACTAATATTCCGCCAATATGAAGTTTTAAATAAAAACAACGGTCGGCCATTTTACCTGATTTAAATATTTTAGTATGTGTAATTGCCGATAATACTTACCGTTGAAAAACGAACACGAATTAGTCGATTTCGTATACCTAATGGCACCTTAGGAGATTTACATTTAGGTTAGAATATGCCTACCTGTAACATAGAAGACTAATTATGTACAAGACAAATAGGGGAAAGACATTAGTTCACCATTCATTTTTTATATTATATAGGGTGTTAGGGTAAACACCGTTATCCTTGCAACCAGTGGTTTGGTTTCATTTATAGAACGTAAAATCAATGGCAAATTACAACTTTTTTTTTTCTTTTTTTTTTAATCACACAAGAGGCGCAAGTTCGTTGCCCTATGCGCTAGGGCAACGAACTTGCATCTCAAAACGGGGGCGGGGTGCGGGACGTGACCTGACAGGCCGCGATCGCGACCCATCCCTCAGTTAGTCAGTTGTTTCGCTAGCGAGCATGGTGTCGGATATAATTTTTTTTAAATCTTTTAATGAAAATAACGTTTTTTTTGTTGTTTTCGGTCATTTATTTTTATATTTAAGTCAACTACCCATGGTTTGAACCACAAGAGTGTTTACCCTTACACCCTATATATATTACAAGACTTTTGTAATTAAACCATTTTATTATGTATATTAAAATATTTACAGAATTAGCAAATATAGTAACAGGCGATATCATGTTCTAAATGAACATGATATTTTATTTCATTGATATCCTCTACGTTCTTGGAAGTTCAGAAAAAAATATGCAATAATGAATAAGTATTGCATATTTTTTTTTACCTAATCGTAACGGAAGCTTCTCAAAATTATGCAAGCAATATAAAACAAGTTAGTATTCATCTGTAGAACAAAATAATAATAGGCTCGATTCTACTACGGAATACTCTGTCTTACATTTTGCTGATAAATCTAACAAAGAGCCCATTGTGCTCGTAATTCCCATACGAGTGAAAATATTTGATTTTCGTATACCTAATGGCACCTTATTGGTTAACACAAGCTTTTAATTTGGATCCTAACGAATCCTAATTACAATTCAGAATTGCCAAATCCACATCGTATAACTGAATATTAAAACTGTAAAAAAGTAGCGATGAAACTGATAACTTGAGGCATTGCGCATACAATAAAAATCAATATAACTGGCACTAGCATAAAATAGGAACAGATTCGAACAAAAGCTTCAGCGATGGCTTTTGAAAATTGAACAATTAATAATTGTTCGTTTTTCAAAAGCCATTGGATGCATCTCACAATAAAAACGCCTGTTACAAAAATCGCTCAGTTTTCTATAGCACGGAATGGAACTTGTTCGTTCAAACAAATGCGGATGTTCTTTATTCTCGTGTATTGCTTAATCAACATCCACCGTATGATAAAAGGGAAAAAAACAATCGATCAAACGATCCCTGTACCCCCTTTGTCTGTAAATGTAGTAGGTACTGAACTGAGCTTATTTTCACATGCTTTGTACCTTCAAAAATATAAAGTAGGACATTAAAATATCCTATGAATACTTCAAGCTAGTTGAATGAAGGATTGCTGTCGTGCGTGTGCGTTGCACTTTATCAAGTAAAACAGCCAGTTTGCCGTGAACGGATCATTAGGTCTGTTGCAAGTGCTAAAATTATATATTTTTCGGTAGTTAACCATTATTACTTAACACCGCATAACTAGGTAGTCATTAACTATTGTTTCGTAACTTGTTATCTACATTTTCCTTATTAGATATTTACTTGCAAGAGGTAGAATTTGTAATAAAGGTACATCAAAATAGTTGAAATACGATAAAAACGCTGTCTAACGGTAAAAGCTTATTAACTAAACCGTTCGGGTAGTATGTAGGTTTAAAGAAAATGTTTTTTTTTTTTCAAATTCTGGCTTGTATGAACACCTGTATCCGGCACAACACATGCAAAGCAAATACTCTTTCTCACTTGTTCACAATAGTTGCAGAGTAATCCAAGTCTAGACTACACTTCTGAGATTAAAAACTAAGAAATCTTGTTAAAAAAGCAAATCAGATAATATTAGCATTTTATCAATTTATGCAGTCCCATTCGATATGACAACCAAACGAGACAGTGACCGATGTTTTATTGACCATTACGCTAACAAATGTTTTCCTCCTGCATGATGCAATTGCTCCAACTTTTCTTTTGAGAAGCAGTTATTATATTTAAATCATATCGCACATGTTACAGACTTGAGACACTAATTTGTAAACTAATATTGGAATAAGTCTGAGCTTTTCATCAGGTAAATTTCAATCATTAGTATTCGCTCGCGAATTGATTTTATAAATATTTCATTGGATCGACCTTATGCCAAACGAGAAAGCAAGTGAGAAGTGAGAAATTGTTAGATTGTTTCATTTAAACTTTTGACAACGTAATGAAATTTTACAGCTATCTTGATGACATCATTATTTATTTTTCACTAAGAGCTTTAATTTTGCGCTCACCTTTTCGAGGGAAAAATTAAGTCTTTGTAATAGGAAATTTATTCAGTTTCCTTCCCATTGCTGCAGCCATCAATCAATTCATCAATGTGGCAATATCCTCAAATATCACTGACCACAATGACGTTAGGTTGAATGCCTCATTAATAGGAGATTTAGGGAGGTCAGATTATGCAAGCACCTGTTATAGTAAAGTAATTAATTATTAGGAGATTTACATTTCGGTTAGAATATGCCTACCTGTAACATAGAAGACTAATTATGTACAAGACAAATAGGGGAAAGACATTAGTTCACCATTCATTTTTTATATTATATAGGGTGTTAGGGTAAACACCGTTATCCTTGCAACCAGTGGTTTGGTTTCATTTATAGAACGTAAAATCAATGGCAAATTACAACTTTTTTTTTTCTTTTTTTTTTAATCACACAAGAGACGCAAGTTCGTTGCCCTATGCGCTAGGGCAACGAACTTGCATCTCAACACGGGGGCGGGGTGCGGGACGTGACCTGACAGGCCGCGATCGCGACCCATCCCTCAGTTAGTCAGTTGTTTCGCTAGCGAGCATGGTGTCGGATATAATTTTTTTTAAATCTTTTAATGAAAATAACGTTTTTTTTTTGTTGTTTTCGGTCATTTATTTTTATATTTAAGTCAACTACCCATGGTTTGAACCACAAGAGTGTTTACCCTTACACCCTATATATATTACAAGACTTTTGTAATTAAACCATTTTATTATGTATATTAAAATATTTACAGAATTAGCAAATATAGTAACAGGCGATATCATGTTCTAAATGAACATGATATTTTATTTCATTGATATCCTCTACGTTCTTGGAAGTTCAGAAAAAAATATGCAATAATGAATAAGTATTGCATATTTTTTTTTACCTAATCGTAACGGAAGCTTCTCAAAATTATGCAAGCAATATAAAACAAGTTAGTATTCAACTGTAGAACATAATAATAATAGGCTCGATTCTACTACGGATTACTCTGTCTTACATTTTGCTGATAAATCTAACAAAGAGCCCATTGTGCTCGTAATTCCCATACGAGTGAAAATATTTGATTTTCCACTTTATTATAGTCGCCTATTAACACTTTCTGGTATACCCTGAAATGGTTAATATAAGTACCACAATGCCAGTACAATGAATGCACCTGTTTTTTAACATTACCCTTTGTGGCATTCGGGTAAAAAAAAATTGTCAAAAAATAATTAATCACTACACTACCGGATTCATAATGTATACTACGTAGGTAATTATTACGTGAAAACATGTGAAAAACACAAAAACAGAGAAAAACGTCACTGAGATTTGCAAAAACGAAAAACATTTGAAAATGGAAAGTTGGCACAAATATTCAAATTAAAATAATGAGGTTCAAACAATAGAGGATCAAAATACTTATCATTCATTGCATACTTGGATGTAATTTGGAAACATAATAACTCTTTACATAATAATAACTAAACTGACAATGGCTGGTGAGAATTTCGTACTAAGTAACAGTTATGAAATTATATGAGGAAAGCTGAGACATTGACCTTTTCTTGGAATCGCTTAATGACTAGCAAATTGCATCATAGCGCCTCTTTGGTAGCTTCTTTCTATAGGCTGTACCATCAGTACCAAGTTATTGTAGATACAGTGGTGTGGTAGGTAGGGATAATCTGATATAGTCGCTCGTCAGTAAAAACATTATACAATATGTATGTAATAACAAAAAGCTTCTTCCATGAAAGCATAATTATACTAATTTATTATGCCAAAGAGCAAAAATGTAGAACAATATAACATCATGCCTTGCTTCCCCGAAGGGTTAAGCAGAGGTGTACATATTACATACTATATGTACATATTACAATACACACCTTTGCCTAACCCTTCGGCGATTTGGGTGTACTGTAAATGGCGGAATTCCGCCATTTATGTTTTATTCCCATGTAATGGGGGGGCGAGCCTCAACCGGCCTCAACTTGCCATCAACCGGGCACATATCTAGACTCCGGGCTGCTACTGAGAACACCAGCAATAAAAGCCTTCTTCTACTACTAATTAATTTAATAATTCTAGACTAATTCAAAGCTTAGAGGAGCCATTTTTATTTTTGACCCACTTTAATAATTATAATAAAATTAATCTACTCAAAAAGCACCAAAAAGCACCTGATAATTCTGCACTTCTTTACGCTTCATTACCGCTGGCCTGATTTTGCTATTTTTTTGTTTTAAAATGTTCACATGTTCATAGGTAAGGAAAATTGTAAAATTCGGGAAAAACTGAAAGTTCTTTTTATTTATTTATTTAATTAATACTTTAAGCACACAAATGTACAGAGGCGGACTTAATGCCATAGGCATTTTCTACCAGTCAACTTTATGGTTTGATTGATTCAGAGACTAACAGTGGTAGGTGCAATAACTAAAAATGGGGAATAAAACATATTAATTTGAATATAAGGATATAAAATATACCTATTAAAAGTATGAATATAATATATTTATGTAACTAATTATATATATATATATATATATTTATATCTATTATAGCACCAATAAATACACATAAATACATGAATACTTAATACTAATAAATAATCAATAATACGAAAAATCCTTAATACTAATAATAATCTTTATTAATACTTTTTTCTACGGGATTTCAAAGAATTCATCACTATTATAAACAAGTTGCCTCGACAGACGGGTCAACTTGTTTATATTAGTGATGAATTCTTCCACCCATTTTAAATTAAAAGATCTATAAAAATTCATCAAGCGATCCAAAACTAGATCATAAAGTCGAATACTAATTCCGAATATTTCCAATTCAAATCACGCTGCCACTGATTTGATGACTTTCTCTGAGATATTTTGTCATAACCGCTAGAGATGAACTTCCGTCATGACATTTGAATCGAATAATTTGTTGGTGATGTTCTAAAAAAAATGTTTTGTTTATTTATGGTGTGTCGGAAGTTATGCATACGAGTTCATGCTTCTTTGACTTACATTACCATGAACTAAATATTTTCAAGAGCTTTATTGAAAAGAGTAGGGAAAGACCAGAGAAACGATGGGTGGACTGTTTGAAAGATGATAAGGGATTGACTACCGAGATGACGACTAATACAGAAGTATGAACAAAAAAGACATGTTGCCCCGACCCAAAATAAATTGGGCAAGATAATGATGATGAGCGATAATGAAAAGTAGTGAGAAAGTCAAGAATTTATAACCAAAAAGGATAAAACATCCGTTGACCTAAATTATTAAAATCCTCTTAGTTAGGTTGGGAGTCCATTTGCGTTTGCCATCACTGCTAAACTAATTTGAAAATTAAATTGAACTTCCACTCAACCTAGTTAGTGAGGTGTCGACTCACACAGGGTTCCGTACACTGGACTAGGACAAAAAGTAGATGATGAAAATGTTTTTTTCATTCGCTGTGACATTGTGGATTTTGGTCTCATCGACTTTTTCGGTGCAACCCAAATTGACAATCTTTCTACATAGGAGCCATTTTGCATTTCCCCTTTGTATCTTTATGTTAATTTTCATGTAGATAGTCAATAGAAGGCTGCTTGTAGGAACAATTTTTTTTTAATTTCTTTGCTTTTTCCACACCGCCCGCCACTGTTTCCAATCAAAATTATTTAGTTGAATTTTCGAAACTACCTATTTCCGTAAATTTTTCGTTTCAAGCTTGGTTTGTCCCTTTCAATCAGTGCTTTCAATAAATTAGTGATAGAGAGTGCTTTAATGAAAGGCCAACGGATGCCGACACCGTAAATTTCAATATAATTAATTTACTATCGCAAATAATCACAAATTAAACTTACTTACTCCATTAATTACATATTTCACACGTAACTTTTTCGACAGACTTGCGTACTATTACTTCAAACAATAATGTTTGCATAAAAACTAATTAGTCTACATCTACAACTTTATGACTCTGTGTGGTGTGTAGTCACAGTTTTAAATAATGATGTCGCTAATTAAAAAGATCTAGATAGTCCGCACAATCACCAAACTCGGAATCGTGCGACCATCTCAGTTGCAACTATGATACTGCAATGGAGCGACATGCTAGAATTTATAACCTGCGGTCAGTTCTATTTTCAAAATATTTTTATTATTTTGTGGTGGCCAGTGAAGTGATTGGATTGGTTTAACTTTTCGGTGTCGGTCAATTTCAGCCAGTATTTTATACAGGCGCGTTCGGTTTAATGTTTTTGATTCCAATTAATACGCCACGTTGTGTTATCGTTTATTTTTATTGAAGTGTTTGTTAGTGCTAACAATTAAGTTTTAAAACGAGTGTTAAGTGTTGTTAAATTGGTTTATGGGAAGCAAAATGGGAATTTTCATGCTTTCTCAGAAATTAGAAAATGGTTTTAGAGCGAAATGTTTACTTGTGTTCGTGAGTTATTTGAATTAATACTTTGACTTCTGGTTATACACATTTCCCACTTGATCTGCGGAGATGAATACGCACATAAAAAATTAAAATAAAAGCTTCGATTTTTAAATAAAATATAACCTATCAAGTGCAATCACTTGCGCCACCGATGACCTCCCAGGGTTACCACCATTAACAATTCACATGCGATCCAGCAAAGGTCACAACTTACACAGCCTTCTCACATTCAGCATAATATTAATAAACTCGATTTATTCGACTCCACGTTCCGCATCGTCGTTGTTCCATGATCCTTCCGCGTTCTGTCCAATACAAACGATTTACGATGCATCACTGTTGCTTTCATGCTGTTTTTTAACACGTTGGGTAATGGTTACCCACGCGATGCGTCTTCGCACGTCAGTGGAGACATGGTTTAGGGTTGGCGAGGCTGGTCTTATGTAAATAGAGGTAGAAAACGTGGCTGGCTTTGGTCTACTTATTATGTGATTTTTATGAACTTAGAAGCTTTTTTAGGTGACTTGGTGATCACAAAGCATTAATTCCTAAGAATACAACAATTTTAGTCTTACATTTATTAACTCCACTAATTTTTCATTAACTTTGAGATCTACGATGAAATTATGGCAGATTTCAGTTTACAAAAAGTTTCACCATAACGTTACTATTCTCAAATATTTTATCTACTTTTTCGACGCGTCTATTGATACGTACGTATATAGAAGATCATGTAAACACCCAGATCAATTTCAGTTTAATGAAAATTCTCGTAAACCTAAAGATTCTTGCTAGCTTGCCTTCACGTAAAAGAAACATTCTCCAAGCCTTAAAGGAAATACTTGTAGACCTTTGCCTAATCAGCGTAATTACGCCTCCCAACCCTCAAGTGATCGGAACAATAATGCATGCTACACAATCATGGGAACCTTTCACCTCGCTCCGTTCTGGGAGTTTGGTTCGTGACGCTTTCCTTTGTTTACGTTACGTTATATTTGCGCTGGTTCGCTTTGAAGCGTAAATTATTCTTTTTAATCTACTACCTCGTTGGTCTATAAGCGTGGCGAGTATGGGGTCCTTTCGATCCTTAGGTCGGACAAAGTGATGCTATAATTTGTAAACGAGTTCTTCAAAAAGGAAGAGGTTCTCAATTCGTCTGTATATTTTTTTTGTGTGTTTGTTGCGCGATTACTCCGCCAAATATGAATCGATTTTGATGATTATTTTTTCGTATAAATTTTATTTACTTTGCTTGCGTAGTTTTTCAGTTAGCTTCAATATTACGTACTTGTCCCACTTTATGTAGACGATATTCTATGTGACTCTTATTACGTCACTGTTATTTACCTAGTATAGGAGGTGGTATTCGAAATTGTGTGGCCAAGTTACCACAACTAAAAATTGAAAAATAACTTTAATTTTGGAAGTCAGTGGCAAAAAACGAAAACTGAAAAGCAAAGACACCGACTTCCGAAATTAGAGTTATTTTTCACTTTTTAGTGTTTTTTTTTTAAGTCCAACCGACTTTTAAAAAAAATATACGTCGGTTGTTTTTCTTTTGTAAAAAGTTTTTATTCAAATTGAGATTGTCTTCAGCAGTCCGAAGTATGGTATGTACCCAGATGATTTCAATAAGCTGTCTCACTATTACATTGGTTTTAAACATAAGTAGGTGACGATTTTATTAAAAAACCTGACGTGTTCTGCACATTACTGTGTTCCTATTTGTGACTGTGCTGCGCTGTTCAAATGCTTAATTTAGGTATTTGATTAAAAGCAAGACATGGGCAAAGCAACGTAGATAAAACTGCTAATTAGGAATCTTGTTTGATTTTAATTAAATTGCCTCAAGTAGTCTTAAAAGTTTTTTTTATAAGCAGGTAACTGCTTTGATCTTTAAAATTGCGACACAGCATTTAGGTAAGAATCGTGGATGTAATTATTAATGAAGAGAAAGTTAACATGTCTTTGTAAAAATAAGCTTTCGTCTAATCATGATGACAAACGCTACAGAGAATTATTGCTTATAGCATGAATACATTTGTATTATAAAACCATTATAACATACCCTTGTCCATTTTATGTACGTTCCAATAAAATGAAATTTTATATCTGATGAAAATGTAAGAATTAAAATTGCATTTTTATTTTTATTTTACCCATTTTATTTTTAACTAGCGATCCGAGGAGCTCGTGGCTAAGTAATAACAGCCGCTCGGGTCGATCCATCAGGTTAAGCTACGCTTGCCGGGGTTGGTCCGTGGATGGGTGACCATTTTCACATATCGAGACTCCTCCGTGCCTCGGAAAGCACGTTAAGCCGTTGGTCCCGGCTGTCATTTGTGGATCTTTGACAGTCGTTACGAGTCGTCAGAAGCACGAAAGTCTGACAACCAGTCTAACCAAGGGGTATCGTATTACCCAGTTACTGGGTTGTGGAGGTCAGATAGGCAGTCGCTCCATGTAAAATGCTGGTATTCAGCTGCATCCGGTTAGACTGGAAGCCGACCCCAACATAGTTGGGAAAAGGCTAGGCAGATTGATTGATCCGCGCCTGCTTCCCATGGCTTTTTCGACCGGACAAAACATCGAGATTTCTTAGTTATATGTAACTTTAATAGTAACGTAATCTACACATTAACCTTCCGGAATAAATTCTCTAAACAAGTGTGAAAACCTCATCAAAATCTGTGGCGTGGTTTAGAAGAACAACGCGGTCATACAGACAAACACGAAAAGCGACTTTTCCCATTTGAAAGTACCTGAAAATCTAAGTCACATTGAACCAACTTAAATAAAAATATCCATAATACTTAATATGTTTTTAAACCCATCTAAGATTAAACATTTGCACTATGACTTACGAGTTAATTTCGATTGTAGCCACACAGACTAGGCCTCTTTCTGTAAAACCGCTGTTTGATAAGATAACACTCCGTATTTTTCCACAAATACTAATTACAGACAAAGATTACTCTCATTAGAGTGCCCCTTAGTAATGTCTTACTTATTTCTGTAACAAATATGTAGTAAGTACTCATATAAACAAAATATCGTGGTGGAATGTGTTGTATCAATATCTTAAGTTATTTTGTTATGCATTTGTATGAGTAATAAAAATAACAAAACAGTACTACTCATTAAAAGTACACATAATAAATGTTAATAACAATACCTGGGATGTAGGGAAGCACCGAAATGACTAATAGAAACTGTATGCGCAGTTACATCTTCTTGTGCCATTTTCCGCAAAGTTTATAAAAGTATAAATATTAAATTCAGCGTGAAAGGAGCTCGTGGCTAAATGATAACAGCCGCAAGGATCGATACAAGGTTAAGCTTCTCTTATTGCGGTCGGTTTGTGGATAGGTCACCATCCATTACAAATCAACACCCCTCCGTGGTTCGGAAAACACGATAAGCCGTTGATCCCGGCTGTCATTCGTGGATCTTTGACAGCCATTACGGGAAGTCAGAAGCCCAAAAGTCTGACAACCAGTCTTACCAATAGGTATCATGTTACCGAGTAGGTTTGTGGGGGCCAAATAGGAAGTCTTACGTACGTACTTCTTTCGTCTCCATGTACAAATACTGGTATTCAACTGCATCCGGTTAGACTGGTAGCCGACCCCTGTCGAAAAAGGCTAGCTAGATTTGATTAAATTTTGCGTGAACTCTTGACGATTAATCACAGAGAAATTCCACTTCCCAGAGCCATAATTTTCACCATTAGAAAATCTGAAATGGCACCTTAAAGTTGAATCAAGATATTATCTATCGTATCTCCATTTTCACTACCGTATCTCCGTTTTCACTTTCCCTCCGAACAGAATCCGGTCCTTAGCTCATTCTGATTGGAAGTCCGATTAGCTGGTGATATTTCACCTTAACGGCCTTTACTGCCCTGCACAAGGTTATATTCTGACTGCCATTGAAGTGCATGTGAGTGAGATTATTCCAACACGTCTATATGTCACCTTGTAAATTCGATTTGTAATCGATATTGAATTGGACACCTAATCATAATGCAGTCAGGTGCTGGATAAGGCTATTGGGCGTAACCTCGGATGTGCCTTGCGGCATTCCTTTAGGCGCTACAAGATTTGTCGAAGTTACCTGTTTTTGCTTTCGTTGTTTAGTTACTTCCGTACAGTAATATTTTGTGGTACCCAGAATAGGAGTTTCTGTTCACATTATTTTAAGGAATTTTAAATGATGCGTGGATTTTCTTGTTTTAGTGAAAGAATTTTCGGAATCGCATCAATAGTTCCGAACATTCCACCTACATACGAACTCACAACTTTTACCTCTTTATAATATTAGTACTAATAGAAGAACCAAAGCTAAATGTTGCAAGTGCAATTTCAAGCCTCACAATAATCCACCGTAGGCGTAAATTATTAAAGAAAGAAAGAAAGAAAAATAAAGAATAACATTTATTTGGACACAGTTCGTGAAACACAATATACAAAAAAATAAAAAAGTGAAAATAATGTTTTAACATTATTGTGTGCCTATACATATTGCCAAACATACACATACATATTGCATATTACCAATCAATCAAAAACTATTAATCATCTGTTGAACGCTTCTCATTACACAATTCGTTAATTAAGTCCTTATTTGGATCAACTGCCTCTCATATTTCATTTCGCACTTCATCAGCTGATCCACACCCTAAAAGTTGAAAGGTATTAAGTATAACATGTTGGCACACGATCCGTTCGACATTGAGTTAATCATGTACATTGTTATTACGGTTAACCTCTGCCTGTCGGCTGTTCGTGGGTAGTTTGATAAATTATCCGAACAAACGTAGGTAGCTCGGAAGTCCTAAATAAGAGTGTTTTTATGAAACCAGATTTATTTGAGCTTATGTCAAATATTTACCACTTTTTGCGGTTGCGTTTAATTAATCATGAGGCAGCAGTTTTGTTACGTATATGTGGGATTGGTAGGCAAAATAAACGATTGCTCGTAAAACTAATTTATTTTTAAAACACAAAAAGGTTCACGTTACACCGTGATTAGTCGTGGATGTGCTTATCGCCATTTTTTATCTATTCATTTCTCACACATACATCCCTTTCTTTCATCCGGTGCGTTCCGTTTAACAATTATAATCTGCGTTCATACATAACGAGATACAATATTTCTATCGCATATATATATTATTTTGATTAGAAATTCTAGGTGACATGGCAACACAATTAATTGTATACTTACGGCAACTTTGTAAATATTCTGTCATTGTTTTTCGTTTTATCTGTTTTTGATAAAGAAACGTTAATATCTTTGTTCTGATGGAAATACAAATAAAATTTCCTGCAATTTAAAAGCACACTACATTATATGTATATACATATTATTTTCACATATTTCCATATCCCACATTATTTTTGTTTCTTTCTGTTCATTTTTCCCCTTTTTCCCTTAGAGCTGCAGTACGGCGCACTACTCGAGGGGTGCGGGGGGGAGTTGCCGTCGCTGAGTGCTTGCGCACCCCACCCCCCGCACCTCGACAAGGCAACGCGGCGGCAACAGAAGGACGCGCGCGCGCAACAAGACAAAATCGCACAAGTTAACATACATTTACACGGTATTTTTTTCGTTTTTTTTTATTTTATTTTTCTTCAATTCGTTATTAATTTTCTATAATATGTATCTTCTGTTTTCAACTGATACACTTACTTCTATGTTTATCATTTGAATTTGTTTTAATTATCAGTTTATCTTATTTTCTACATTATACAACATACTTACACTTTGTACAAGCGTCTATTAAACATCATCTATTTTGAATGTGCATATCATCGTCTTCGCCTCACAATTTCTTCTACTAGACCAGATTATCGTCAAATCACCGAACGTTCCTGAATCTCATTTTTCTTCCGTCTGCATCAACTCACAGGTCTTCTTCTTAGAAAGGTGCAGCTACCTCATCTGCCACTGATTATATCTAAGCTATCAACTCATCAGTAGTTCTATAAAGTGAATCTTAGTTCTGTTTGTTACAGCTCTGTTCGCGGCCGTGGAACATGGCTACCTCGACAAGGCGCGAAACATTCTGGAGTCAACCGACGTCGACGTCAACAGGTTTGTGATTCATATACCTTTTATATAGACCGTTTACTGCGTAAATTGTATTGAAAACGATAAAGTCTGGTTTCTACAGAGCTTTAGCAGCAGCTTTTATTACTGAGTTATGGTTATAGAATATTGCTATCAACACTTTCGTATCGGATTTACTGTGATTTGATAAATTGACGTTTAACAAATCGATGCTTTTGAAGTGATTCTCGCAAAAAACCTAATCCTAGATTACTGATAAGTCAAATCAAATCACAGTCATCCACTCAACAAATTGGACATTGAGTCATTCATAAAATAAATCTATTAGAAAAAACCCGATGATAGATGATAAGTGATGCTGGGTGGGCCCAGCACCATCTTAGATAACACATTGATAAGACCACACCATTCGAAATCCTAACCGTGTAAAATCAAAATCATAAGTCATTTATTCAAACTAGGCTGAGAATCAGCACTTTTCGAACGTCGAAAATTACATAAGACAGTCCCCCAAAACGCCCACCCTTCACCACTTCCTAGTGCTTTAGCTGGGAACTCCCCAGCAGCACAGCTGTCTGTTCAGTTAGAAAAAAATGATTATATACAAAAGTATGCAAAATCATTTACATTACGCAACATAAAACATAAATCTAATTATTAGCCATATGTCAGCTAGCACACGCCAATATACCAACCAAAAAAAAAAACGAGAACTAGGTATATAGAGTACCTAACAATGCCAATCGATAAATATTCCAAACAAATAAATTCCGAAGCGGAACTGGTAGCATATATCAAAGAACAAGTACAATAGAGTACACTTGAGACAACTGTTACGATCAATGCTGCAAACAAAATGCATCCGCTGGGATTTATCTCTGTCCAACTGTTACTTGTGCTAGAGAAGTTCTCGAGCTCACCTGGATTTGTCAGAGTGAAACAAACGACGAAGTGTTTACACATTCGACCTTTGTCTTGAAAGTAGATCGCTTATGGTTTTATTTAGTTTGAAGCTATTGAGGTATTTGTATCCAAGAATATGGGATCGGAAGTCGAAAGACAATTGACAGTCACACACAGCATTAATGACCATTAATGCTGTGTGTGACTGTCAATCAAGCAGTCTTTTAGTCAAGAAGTGAGTTTTATCTTCCAAACCGTAGATTTCTTTGATACAATTCACTATTCTTCTAACATTTTTGACTTCAATTTTGAACCAATTTAGGTCTTTATCCTTACATGACTTAATTACTGTTCTTCAGTTTAACAATGATCTGTCATAAGCGATTTCAGTTACCGAACGTTAACTTAATAAATTAAACTAAGCAACTTCTGCATTATGTTGTTAGACAAAACCTTCTTTTTGTGAAGCACTTAACAAAAGTTAATCATGATAACCTTTTGCCTTTCCCCCTAAGTTATTAACTTGTTAGAAACATATACTTAGATATTCTCAGTTTAGAGTAACGTGAACGTAATGAGATTGACCTTTGAAAATAACCCTTTTTGCTTCCAAAACTTTTATCACTAATGTTCTAAAGTAAATTCTTCTTTTGAAACTATGTTTGTCGATGGTACCTAAATTTTCTTTCTTTTCAGCCTTAATGCAGACGGCCTGTCTCCTCTCGATGTGGCCGTGCTTGCAACCAACAGACAACTTGCCAAAATGCTCATGGAATTCGGAGCCAAAGAAGGAACACAATGTAAGTCAAACATTTCTATTTAATTCTCCGTTGTTATCTTAAACAAATGGTTTGTTTTCAATGTTTCTGAATCTTGCAAAACAAGAAGCTGGATCATGTTTGCTCTGTTATTTGCACTTAAATAAGCGATATCGTTTGTGTCTTTTACTATAGAATTTTACTAGGTATAGCACGATTTGTTTTGGATAGTTTTAATAGTGTCAATAGCCGATTTGAAAGGTAAATAATCTTTCATCAAAACAGGTGAATCACTTCCAAATGAGTTGCTGGAGAGATTGCAGTGGCTGCTGATCTAATCAGATTTTAGCAAGTCAAGCGATCTCACTGTTGGAATTATCTGATAACAGACTTACCCCGCGTGATAACCTTGCGGTTAAACCTTTTTTTATTTGTGTAGGTAAATGTTAATGTTTGCCATTTGTTTTTAATAGTTTCGGTTTCTTGTGAAGATTAATTTTTATAACTTTCTTCCCTTCGGCTTCGTCAGTATTTAATTAGTTTAATATCTCTGTGAACGGAAAAATCCTTTGCGGAAAGAAACTAGTCGTACATTCTACAATTTTAGGTAGTGAATTGTTGTTTTCTTACTTTTCTTCAGTAATAAGGAAAAAGTATCAAAAATAAAACTATTACCTACACCAGTAGAGACAGTTTTCTATGCTGCTCGTTTTTCATAAAAATCTGAATATGAAAATCAAATAACCGTACCCAACAAGAGCATCCAACCAAATGCACAATAAGTAGATCCCTCCAGTGAACTCATACATTTTCAATTTATGATACTACTCATACTTGAGCCATTTTCATGAACACACCACCTTCTCCCAACTTTCACCGTCAGAAAATTATGGATTATTATTCCGTTGTCATTCATATTTCGGTCTCTCTGGTATTTTTATAATTTGCATTCCCACCGTACGCGGGAAATATAGGGGCTTTGAGAAATGTGCTTCGGCGCAAAGAATAATGTTCAGATGGAATTTTTCGCGGGATTCTGTGCGTAGACGTGAATCTGGAGACAAATAAAAGTAAATTCAAGGAGCTTTCTGCGCGTTTGACAAAAACGTGTTTTAAAATCCAATCGAGTCAATTCCATGAGTCAGCCGAAAAAAGCATGAAATCTAAAGCTAGTAGTACTACATGAAATAAAGCATAGTTTTTCGTGTCTGAATGTGTGACCGCTCAGAGGGCCAAATGACAATCGCTTCGAAAGCGTTTCGTATTTGTACATCGACTTTCAACAGGATTGACTTAAGGGCGGGTAGTAAGCAAAATTGCCTGTCTTCAATTTGATTTTTCATGAAATTGATAAGACTTAGGTGTAAAATAAAAATAGTATGAGTAACTACATGATATTTCCAAACTTTTTGTGTAACAGAAACACAAAATATTAAAATTTTCTCGATAAAAAAATATCACGAAGTTACCTCTGATTTTCACGTATTTTCGATTTGTACTTAAAATGCTAATGCCTATTATGATAAAAATTAGATGATTATATGTATTAAAACAAGGCAAAAAAAATTGTGTAGGCTTTTTTTTTTATTCCTTTTATTTTTGGTTTTATTACGAATCAAAGCTTGTAGGACTTACGACGTTCTTAGTTCGTGGAAGAAGCCATCTTCCGTCGCACATTACGGGAACTTCAAGCATATTTTTGTTTCACAAATCAGTCGGCGTTGCTCTGTTGAGACGAGAGGACTACGCTCAAATTTTTAGCTGCGCTGAGATATTATTTATTTTCGTAAATAATATTTTCGTAATTTATCACATTCCACAAAAGAAACTGAGACATAGAAAACATGAAAAAAACACTAAAACCACTTCCAAAACGAATATTACAAGTGTTATTGATTGATAAATAAATAAATACCGAGTCTAAATAAACATATAAAATTCAATGTTGATATTTGAAAACTCAAGATACATTTTATTTGACAGATTTTTGACTGGTATAGTAGCACGGAGTATAGAAAGAAGTAGGTAAAACTAGCGCCATTGCTCTGTATTGCGGTGAATTTTCTTGCGGAGAAAATTTACAACATAGCCAACGAGCCCATTCTACGTTCATTTGAAAGTTCGCACTGGAGATTAAATCTTATTGCGATTTACTCAGGATCCAAATTCGTTTACTCCCACTTTTTTTGACAAACTTCTTGTAAGGTGACCCTTAGACGAACAATTGGAGCGACTGACCGCCCCTAAATAAAAATTGTTTAGAATAATACCTTTATTCTTCGGTTATTGGTATAACGAACGAACTCGAACAGATTCCGTATGACTCCGGTTTTTTAATTTGTCTGTCCGTGATGTCTTGTTTATATCTCTTTAGTTGACTTTTTTGTCGTAGTTGGGTTTTAGTTTTTACCTGACTACGGCGAAGCAAAAAGGAGGGTTATAATTTTGACCGGTTTCTATGTATTTATCTATGTCTGTTCCCACATATTATCTTCTAAAAGAACCATCACAATTTGACAAATGAGGTATCGTTGGAAGCTTCTTGATCGTCCGCTGGTCAAAGGCTATATGAAGACACATTAAATTGAAAATTACGCCCTCTAGGTGACATATCATGAACAACAAAAAATATTTTTTAATCATACCATGTTGGGTATCAAATGAAAGGTTTTAATTAGCACATTTCAAAAATATATATTATAGCCCCAAAAAAAAGCAGCGACAATCAAGACGTATATTGCCATATGTTTATGTTAACGTGTGGGATGATAACTGCCGCTACACGCGCCGCCGCACCGTAAACAGAAAAAACTTCAGACGCGCCGCGTGACGCCACACTGCACGCGACGTGCCACGCCCCGCGTCTCCGTAAATGAGGCCTAAAGCAACTTGGCATGTTTTCAAAGCTACAATTTCAACAGTTACAAAGAGGGACCATACTAAACTTTCTACTAAGGGACTAGTTATAACAAGCGCCCGAGACGCGTATTTTGTACGCTGCGTTTCAGGCGCTCAATAAAATTGTATGAATTCCTATGTAACGAATTATATCAAGCGCTGCAGTCTAAGCGAGCGCCCATGCCGGGCGCCGTTAGGCCTGCACATGTCGCAACTTGCCACTCTCAACTTGCATCTCCGTTGTGCGATTTACAAATAAGACTGGGAGAAGGTATGCCGCGGGCATTGCTGCTGCGTGCGCCGCCGTGATGAAACGCCGCGTGTGACGCAGCTATGCCATTCGCGGGCTCCGCCGCAAATAACGCTCCATTTCAAACAAATGCGTGTAAAATCGCGTCTCCGTAAACGCACTCATACAACGCTATATGTTTTAATTCAGTGCGAGCCGCGCCGCCCAAAGCCACGCGCGACTCCTCGCGTCTCCGTAAATGAAGCCTAACCGTGCCCTTGACGCTTGGACGCGAGTTCCTTTTTCACTATTTTTCCTTGTCATTTTCTCCGCATTAGTAATAAACTTAAAAGAAACACGGTTCAAAAGTTACAACAAAATGTGGAAATCTTGTTGCGTTTGACGAGCGTCCAAAACGCGCCGGGCGCGCGCCCAAAACACAGCGCAGGTACTGAGCGCGTACCTCGGGCCCTTGTTATAATTAGTCCCTTTGGTCCCTTTAGATGTCAATTCTTTTAGTGGTGAATCCGACAATCCTACATTTATTTCTTTTGTACAGAACCCGGCCTCTTTTTCACATGTTTCAAATATTTTCGAAGGGGATTGTTCGCGTTTGGCGCAGGAATGGTTTTCATGACACATGCCATATTCGTTGCACAATACAGTGCAAAATTCATTATACGAATATTATTTTTTACTTGGGTATCACTTTGCACGATCCTCCAAAGAGAGAAATCCACGATATAGCATTATATTTATTACTTGGTAACACAGTTTTCCACAAAGACGTCATTAGGTACAAATTGTACAAGGTCCTAAATAAAATTTGGTAACATTTAAATTTGAACTTTTTCACGTCAACATTGAGTTTCTAGTTCCAAAACATGAACATGATCTATAGTTCTGAATTCAAGCTTAGCGTATCGTATAAGCAAAATAAACTACAGAAGATTGAAATTCGAATTCTATAAACGCCAGACGAAAAGTTTCTGCTGGCGGGAAGGCATTGTGTTTTGTTTTCGTCGTGTTTAATGAGAGGGGTAGGTAAGGGTTGCGCGGGTGAAATATGATTTTTTGCTGTCAAACTACTCCCCCTTAAGCTTTTTGATAGCTTATGTCAGTCCTATACATTATTGCCTTTAGTTGCATCATCGTTATCGCTGATAGAAACTTTGTCTAGGGCCTCTGATCTTTTAAACTATAATGGATTTGATGCGGTTTCACCATCATTTAGAGCGTGTATGTGCTATTACATAATACACAGAAATCGCGATGTTTTGACATGCCGTGATTGAACCCGAGTGAAGCACGGGCGGATCGCTAGTGAGCACATAAAACACAGTTATTAAATTAAAATGTAAACCGACATACGGTGAAATGGTTCATACACAGTGGAAATATAACTGAATAGGAACGCAATGAGTACAAATGCACGAACAAGTACCTGCTAAACATAATGTAAATGTCACTGAAACACAATAACGACGGAACTGCCAAAATGCTAATACAGTTTACTACCAATTACATATGCTGATGCCAGTTGCCATGTTCGTGGAAACAAATAAATAAATGGTGATTTCGTGGAAGTAAATTGGTAGTCCTTCCTTACATACTATAAAACAAAGTCCTCCACCCAGTCTGTCTGTCGTCCTGTTCGCGATAAACTCAAAAATTACTGCACCGATTTTCATGCTGTTTTCACCAATGGATAGAGTGGTTCTCGAGGAAGGTTTTAGTATATAATAACTGACATCCACATATAATAACTGGCATCAGCTAGTATATTATATTGTATATATCAAGGCTGTAAATATGGAAATGGAGTAGAAAAGTTCGACTAGCGACCCGCTCCTGCATCGCACGTTTTTACGACTTGACAAATATCGAGATTTCTTAGTTATATGTAAATTTAATATTAATGTATTATACACATAAACCTTCCGCAATAAATTCTGTAAACGATGGTGAAAACCTCATCAAAATCTGTTGCATGATTTAGATGAACAACGCGGACATACAGACAAACACGAAAAGCGACTTTAATTTATAATAGACTAGCTAATGCCCGCAGCTCGTCCGCGTGGATGTCGGTTATTATATACTAAAACCTTCCTCGAGAACCACTCTATCCATTGCTGAAAACAGCATGAAAATCGGTGCAGCAGTTTTTGAGTTTATTTCGAACAGGACGACAGAGAGACGCGGCGGAGGACTTTGTTTTATAATATGTAAGGATATATAATAGAAGAGCTGTCATTCCACCTGATGCTAGGAATTGACACTATTGACAACTCACTTCACCAAAGTTTTCACGGTTATACAATATTTACAGAATATTCTGG
This sequence comes from Lithophane semibrunnea, assembly GCA_947363905.1. Lineage (NCBI taxonomy): Eukaryota > Metazoa > Arthropoda > Insecta > Lepidoptera > Noctuidae > Lithophane > Lithophane semibrunnea. The sequence continues at coordinate 14,779,309 of OX376193.1, forward strand.
CAGGTGTAACAGTATCTTTCTATAGTTTGATGTGCCCTAGCTATAATCTGGAAGTCTACAAATCTAGGGTAAATATGTTACTTCTAGTCAAGCCAAAGAAAATATGGATGGATTGTGTGAAGAATGATATGAAAGAGATGGGAGTGAATGATTGCGTGACTGTTGACAGGGGAGAATGGAAAGAGAAAACGTGTTACGCCGACACCAAGTAACATGGGACAAGGGTAGCAAGGTGATGATGATGATGAGTCAAGCGTGCACCATCGTTTAATGCATCATCGCTTAAAGTCAGGTGAGATAGTAGTCAAACGCGAGTGAAGTCTTATGCAAAATTAACGTCCGGAAGTAGGTGCATGCACGAACTTTTCGTGATATAATGGTACTGTTGATTAATTAACTATCAGGCGTAATCCTACGCCCGCCACGATTTGCCATATTTGTAACGTGTCGCTAAACCAGTAGCCACATAGGGTTGCTGACTATCCAGTTCTGAGCAAGTGCTAATTATACACAAGTTAACACAAGTGATTATAAACGCATCCGAGATTGTAGATAAAACTGGCTTCATTTGTTTTTTTTTCTTTCATTTGTTTTCTCATGGTCCGTAAATAAATTGAGGATATTTCGTCTTGATACGATCTGCAGTCACGTCTGGCGGACGGAGGGCGATTGAATGCTTGTAATAGGATTTGTTTGATGATACTTAAATTCGATCAATCTTGTTTAACTTCTTTGTTTATCTGTGTGACATCTAAAAGAATGTGACCATGATAAAACACAAAAAATAGTTATAGATACCTACTAATTGTAATGTAACTTCATACATGATTGTTACGCTCCTGCAGTCCCTAAGGCTGAATCCTCCTATTAAATGCTATCGCTGACAGCAACTCCTCAGCATAAACTCTACCGAGTATTTTTTAACCTGTAGTGAGCCGGAAACGTTTCATAGTGACCACATTTTCGTCATGTCGCTCAAAATACGAGTATAAAACCATAACATTTTAGTAGCAGGCAATATCTGAAAGTTTAGCACACAAGTGGACGGCTTAGTTGAAGGATAGTAGTTTGCGACACCGACATCGTTCCACAACATGCCAGGAAGTTGGTGGATCTAGCAACCTTACAGGCAACGTTTTAAGTTGCAACGCATCATACACTTTATGGCAACGATTCCCTTGATCACAAACAAACAAAAATTTGAGAATTCACATCTCTTACTGTCAGAAAACTCGAGAGAAAAGGACGGTGATAGATAAGCACTAAAAAGAAATGTCAAATTATAGTTGATGCCTTGAACTTAGTCGTGTTTTTGGCTAATGCGTTCTGAGATGTCAATAATTTTGTTCCTTTTTTTGAACCTTTAGTTCAATCACGTCCGGGTCACCAATTTAGAGGTTTGAGGAATAGGGTGTAAAGTTCACTCATCCTCTATAGAAAAGGGAGGATCCTCCGACCAGACGAATGTCGTGTCTGGCGGGCAACTGCCCAACGATTGATGTTGGAATCTTGTATATTTGTTGATCGCACGGTAAACTCTAATTGCGCGATGCAGGATTTTGTGTGTATCCGTCCCTTTCTTGTTCATAGGTGAGAGGAAGTTGAAAATAGCCTGAATTAAGTACTTAAACTTAATTAATGTAAAGGTTGTGCACATTATAATCGGAAAATGCAAAACAAAAACCAAGGTTGCATGCCTAATTTCAAGTCCCACATGAGGCGGATGATATCCGTCAGTCAAAACCTGACCACGGCTTGACAACCCTGTCCCCCACAGCCGAGCTGCCTCGTCTGACGGACAAGCAATTGTTACGTCGCGTGACGTTACACACGACCGACCGTATATCTATATCCACAGTTATGTCACGAAATGTGGACTACAATATGCATTTAACCGCGTTCATCTATCTAATTGGAATTTCCAACCTTAAATATGGAGATTAAAGGTTCTAAATACACTGAAGGTTTTTGAAGAAGATTGCTGCATACAAATACCAAGCAGTATTTGGAACATCATAATTGGGGAAGAATTTTGAGCTAGTTAAAGATGTGAGATGGATTTCTTGTCCACACTGTTTTCTATAAGTTTCTTGGTGAAAAACAAAGTTTTAAATAAATATTGGCCGGATTTAAAACTCCAGAAGTATTTAATTTCACCTTATACAGTCTTTTCGTAGGCATATACTTTCCCCAATTTTCGCCATAACTCTCTGTTCTCCGCATTTCCTTTCGAAACGATTCAGCTCCTATTTTGGTTACTCTATCTTGCTTGCTAAATATCTAGTAGTATTTCAGGAATTTTATCCAGACAGAGCGAGAACTTAATCGACATATATTTTCATCACAATTTCCGGCGATAATCGGTAACAATAACCGTCACTATCTATCGTTTATCTCATCGGTCGATTCCTTTATTGTTTTTACATTGTGGGCGTGATTTGTTTTTCTAGTGGTTTGTAATTTTGACGTAAAATCAGATGTCGTACGTCAGACAGCGGTTATCAGTTTTCCTCCTTATCATTAGAACTGTAAAAAATTGAGATCAAATCTTTACATCGTGCCCAATTTTGAATTTAAAGGAAAACATCGTGAGGTTGCCTGAAAGTTTCTCGAAGGCATGTGAAGCCACGTCAGAGGCCCATAAAATCTCTGACACCAGGTTACACAGACTAACCACACGAAAAAGAAGAAATCAGAAGACTAATTCTCGTACATTATATATTTATAAACGTTCAAATTCAAGTCGCGATCTCATCTCTCAGCGACAATCAATGTCAAAACTTGTCAAAAATGTAGGTAAATTGATTGTATTTTTGACAGATTGAGACTGAGATTAGAATGTGAATGTTCTTAAAAATACGGGAATTGCCCCTCAGATGACTGCATACGTCACGCATTAGATTATTGGTTATCAGTTTTCCCCATCAGATCTTTTTCGATCTTGATTGGAACTGAAAAAAAATGGGAAAAAAACAGTGAAAACTTAGATGAAGTGAGCAGTAAATTCCACCTGTTACAGTCTGACATTTCAAGTGATTGTTCTTCGTTTTTTCAACTTGAAGTTTGACATTTGCACCTGTCAAATTAGTCTACAAGATTAAAAAACAGACTTTAGCATCACGGACTCAGACCAAATAAAAAATCTATTTGGTCTGAGAGCTCACTTCTCTGTATTCTTGGTAAGATTTTTACAGGAATATATCGGCAGATTTTTACATTATCCCCAAAAGTCTGGTCTTGCAAGAAACCTTTTTCCCGCTTCAATAAAATAAGAGAAATCTAAGTCACCAGCTATCCGACTGACATTTCCTATAACAAAGCCATGTACAGTACAGCCACTGACATACATGTGTATTTACGGCTCGACCGACAAATCGCAAAGCACCCTCACATGTCAATACCACTTTTTATTTACGGACGAGAGATAGGAAATAGGAAAGAACAAAAAAGTAATACAAATACCGGGATCTCGGTCGGATCGCCGCGGGCGAAACTTCTCGACCCGACCGTAGCCGAAGAACACCCGAAGTTTATCGATCTATGTGTGACTGCCAGTGACCCAGCTAACTTTGGTAGTTTCAGAACATGTGTTGCTAAGTCTGATAAACCGCAACTGTGAAGGCTTAGTTGGTTACCTCTTCTCAAGGAAACTATGTTCAAAGCTGAGCTCGTGAAGCTTATTTGGTGTTTTTGGCTTTCGATTTGGTCATGGACCACATTTTTTAGGGAAAATTGGTATCTTATATTCCTACCATGCATCGCCGAAAAAAGAGATACTCAAAATTGTTGAGTTTATTTCCTACTAGCGAGCAACCCGCTCCTGCTTTGCACAGTTTTTACAACTAAACAAAACATCGAGATTTCTTATTAGTTATATATTATAAATATTATAATGTAACTTTAATATTAACATATAGGTAACTTCCGGAATAAATTCTCTGAACGATGATACCTCATCAAAATCTGTTGTGTGGTTTAGAAGAACAACGCGGACATAAAAACAAAAACGAAAAGTGACTTTAATTTACAATATATAGGTAGGTACCTATAGCTAAAGATGTAAAAATGTTCATTCAGAAGGAGAATTGGAAGATAATATTATAGACTGCCAATGCAGAAAGAATAACGTAGAAAGAATAATGTAACAACGCTAAAAAAAAAAAATTGATTTTAATATCCGCAAGCTGCTCATCAAAATAAATATGTATAAGTTCCCAATATAAAACTGACTCGCCAAAAACCAGCTTTTCATTGACAGAAGAGTTCTCAGCTTGTTAGCTGCAAAACCCTTGAGCAATGAATATCGGGACTGCACCAAAAATTGGGAAAATTGCCAGAAGGTATTCAAGAGGTTTCCAAACACGGGATGTATTCTCGCGAATACAAAAATGCATATCATGATATTGGTTTCACAGGCGTCGGTGCGCGGCGATACTCATGCAGTGTCTTCAATATTATTATTGCGAATAGGATTTGCTTTTGAAATATTCGGGACAAAATATTTTCAGTGCAAAATAATGGCGCAAAAACATTCTGGGCTTCATTTCGAGAATCAGGGGTGATGTGTTAAGTTACAACTAACAATCAACTTAGGTGTTTTTCGTAATTTTCTAGCTCTCCCTCTTTTTTACACATTTATCGTAATACTAAACTTTACATTACACAGTACATTGTGGTTTTCTGTCGACTGTAGACTGTAGGTAATGATGTAAAATCAAAGAATGCACTTTACAGGTTGTCTGATGACTTTTTGCCGATAATAAGAACTCTAAAGCTCTGTACCCTTGTCCTCTTAACATTTTGTATTGTGTAGGTTACCAACAGAATCTGCATTATTACCTAAGTTTACACTGCCGACTCACCTATACTCCATTTGAAATAAGATTAGACGTTTAAATAAACCTTTTTTACAGTCCGTTCAACCGATTTTGACGTCTATTGCGTTGGTCGCATGACAAATGGCAGCTGCAGTAGACAGTTGGTATTGTGTAACCTTTTTTGCTTTTAATGCCATCCTTATGCCTACGGTATAGAAGTCAAAATCGGTTGAACGGACTGTATAAAGGTTTGTTCCAATGTCTAATCTTATTTCAAATGGAGTATAGGTACCTATTATTTTTTGTCACCTTTTTTTCTTCAAAAGATGATACATATTTTATCTGGTTCGAAACCTTTTAAAGAATATGTGTCACTAGAGGCCCGCTCCATCAACATTAGACAGAAAGAAAACAAACTACATAACAATTTTATCTCACATTCTATTACATAAAGAATGAGTAAGATTTTCTTGTTTTGAAGTTACATTTTTCACACTCAGATAAACTTACGACGAGATTAAAAGGAAAATGTTGAGCTTAAAATGCGGAGCGTGGTGGAGAGCACTTTCTTAGGACTTAGAGGTGAAAATATTTTAGGTGCGATGTTTTATAAAAATCTGCGGTAAATATTTTGAATGTTTGGAAAACTTTTCGAAATATGCACTAGAGACAAGAGGGTTACTTATTATGACTAAGCATTGTATGATAGCGATCTTGTCAAAAGCAAAAAAAAATTCAGAAGCAAAATATTGTGAACCGTCGATCATAATATTTGCTTATTTGAGCGCAATAAAAGCGAAGTTAGGTCTTAATACTGACGCGATTCGCCGCGCGAATCTTAATAAAACAATTTCTGAGAAGACTTCACGGCGAACAATGCGGCAACGTCGCGTCGCACGCCGAATCGCGCCAGTATGTAAGAGCCTTTATTCGTAAAATTTTCAGTAGGTATTTAAAAATGCTTTTACTTATATCTATTTAAATTTAATTCCGTCCGTTTATACGTAAACAACGGTCTCTTTCCTAACTTATGAATATCTATCAAAGTAGGTCGTATACATCGCTTCTAGTTGGCCAAACATTGCGTGTAGCTCAAACATATTCCTTCAATATGTAAAACAGCCAACGTTTACTAGATTTGCGACGCCTGGCTTCAAGATTATATTCAGGTATAGGGGAATATATTTACTTTTCAGGCATTTTATAGCTGATGGAATGTTCCTAAAGCGTGTATTAAAACTTTATAGCTCAGACACGTGAGAAATACGGGTTAAGTTCAATGACCGAACAGGTTTATGTAGGTACCTACCTACAAGTAGGTACTAGGGAGAAAAAATGTACTTTCCTAAGAGAAAAAAAAACATAAGTAGTTCAGTTTTTACTTTAAAGTTATTAGTTAATTATAGGTTTGATAAATTTAATGACGCCTGTAATGTAACGAGTGATGCGCATTGATGTTACAAGTTGTATCAAAAATTACAGTCATTGCGCACTGTAATGCTCGGTTCTCCTCTCTTACTGATGTAATGCTCGAATTGTATCATTACAGGTTGCGCACTGTAATGTTCGGCCTCACTCACTGATCAAAGCTCGATTCTGTAACGTTACATTGCAGGGGGATGCTCCCGGTGAGGGAGCACCTTTAGATGATTTTTTGTCTACGGAATGGATCTTAAATTAAGTCGATATCCGGATCCAGATATGTTTCTATTAGCACTTTACTATAACGATGATATTATCTGTTTTGTCTTCATCATCATCATTTCAGCCGAAAGACGTCCACTGCTGGACATAGGCCTCCCCCAAGCACTACCACTTCGACCGGTTTTGTGCTTCTCGCATCCAGCGCATTCCCGCGGCCTTCACCAGGGCATCGGTCCATCTTGTGGGGGATCTGTCGTGTATCTTATCTTATTTTAAAAAGGCTTTCAGGAACGATATAATTTTACTATGAGATAAAACAACATTATTTTTGTTCGTCTAAAATTCTATACTTACGATGGATCTTCGACCGCTCACGAGAGTCGCTAAAAAACTTTGAAAATCTGCTAAAAGTTTCGCAGTTAAATCCGCCAGGTGTCTTACCGTAAATAGGCACACCCACGCAATGTAATATGGATCCGAACTTCAAGTCTATTGTATCAATTTTATTACTTAGAAGATTCAAAGTTTCACAAACTTTTTCCAATCATCCGAAAACCGAGATGGAAACCCCAAATTGTTCGAACTGAACTGCCAAAATAAGTTCTATAATTTCGTTCGGAAACACAAGATGTATTGTGACGTTTATTGTTCAAGCGAGAAGTATTTATATCCCCGGAGTCCCGACAAAGCGCGATAAAGCACTTTAAAGCACTCCATTCAAACATTGATACTACGTACTACGTACGTTAAATATAGTCACCATTTTTTTTAAGAGCAACGCGAAACCGCCTTGTTAATGAATAACATAACATTACATAACATCATGCCTTGTTTCCCCGAAGGATTGGGCAGAGATTTACCTACCTATAGTACACCCACATTTACCTACCTATAGTACACCCACATTTACCTACCTATAGTACACCCACATTTACCTACCTATAGTACACCCACATTTACCTACCTATAGTACACCCACATTTACCTACCTATAGTACACCCACATTTACCTACCTATAGTACACCCACATTTACCTACCTATACTACACCCACATTTACCTACATATAGTACACCCACATTTACCTACCTATAGTACACCCACATTTACCTACCTATAGTACACCCACATTTACCTACCTATAGTACACCCACATTTACCTACATATAGTACACCCACATTTACCTACCTATAGTACACCCACATTTACCTACCTATAGTACACCCATATTTCCCCAGTTATGTTTTTTTAATAGGGCCTAATGCCAATAACCGCTACTACAAATAATAAGTTCCAGTTAAAAAAAAACAATAACACTTTACCTGGGCATTGAAACCAGGACCTCATGCTCAGCAGTAGCGCTTGCGACCACTGGACCAAAGAGGTAGTAGTTTAAACCACTACGCTGAAACATAAACAAAAATATTGTCGCCATTTTCGTTAAAGCAACCATAAAGGCGACCATGATCATGAATAATAAGGCCCATAATGCCTTTACTCAGCCTGAAGCAAACACGGCTGTAATAGAAGACGCTTAAGTACCTACCTATCTTTAAGAAGCCCTTACCTGGTCTTGGAGAGCTTTGAGTAAGGGATAATAATATTTAGTAATGAGAAAAGATAACGATATCATTATTTTATTTTCATTTTTTTAACAGTAAGAGGTTTCATGAGTTATGATAGGTACTGAAGGCGACCAGCGCATCCTGGTCAGCTGTTTATTTTTGTGTGGGAATTTACTCTTGAAATCCTCTCGTCGGTGGACAACGGACAGTTATGTCGAACTTAAACACTGACTATCCCACGGTTCACTCTGCTGCCATGAGTCGCACATGCTCTCGCACCACCCGACACAATCCTGATCAGCCTGCCCAACTACCTACTAATTTTGTGCTTATACCGTAAAAGAAAACTTGAATCTAATCAAGTTCCTTTTTCTGGGTTATGTTACTAGGACTCTGTTAAGTTCACCCCTCAATCGAGCTTTAATTTTGTTCACGAAATACCCGAAATTAACATCAAAATTTAAACAAAATCACGGGTCACGGAAATCAATACACATCCGCGATCCGTCAACAATCAATTATGCAGGTATCGTTAGGTAGTAAATTAATCGGTTCGAACGCGATCGCCATTCAAATGGGCTTCATTCGGCGATTAACCGTAGTTAGCTGAACGAAATTGAACAGATTGAGCTGAATACATTCGGCAATAAAAACGAACAGATACAATGATGACGGGGCTTTTGTTGTATCGAATTTAACTTGCGTTGGCGTAATTGCTTTGGGAATGGTCAGAAATTATAACACTGCCGGAATGGGGTTTCGGGCGATCTGTAAAGGGATTTACTTTATTGTTGTAGATATACGAAATAGATATACGAAATCGATTTATGTACATATTATAGTAGGATAAAACACACGAAACACAGCTGAATAGAGAACCTCCTCCTTGTTGAAAATAGGCGTTGAAATATTTGCATTTATTCACTTGAGGTTTTTACTTGACAGAGCTTAGTTATTTATTTCTTTTAATGTTGGTCATTAATGTAGCTATCGCAGCCAACTTTTGCAAAACATACAAATTATTATAAGGTTGCGAAAGGTCAGATTATGGGTAATACGATTATATTCGACTCCAGTTATTTATTCAAAGACTTTATCACAACAATTCTACCGTAAAGCAGTACCTACCAAAGGAACTGTTGCCTCCAATAGGTTCCAATCGGTCCCAATTCTCATCATAACTTTCATTGTTACAGTCAAAAACTCTGACTCTCTGGGAACGCACCTTCGGCGGCTGGCTCGCGAGGCGGAGTCCAAACTACACGAGGTGACAGGCTGTGCTCCTGACAGGACCTGCAGGGAGGATGCATGCACCAGGTATGAACTGCTTTTGTAACACAGCAGGGCCCTATACCTCAAAACTTGAAACCATGAGCCCGTCGGGCTGTCAAGAAAAGAAAAATAATCAATCTGCCTAGCCTTTTTCCAACTATATTGGGGTCGGCCAATCCAATCTAACCGGATAAAGCTGAATACCAGTAATTTTTCATGGAGTGACTGCCTATCGGACCTCCACAACCCAGTAACTGATGGGTAATACTTGGTAAGACTGGTTGTCAGACTTTCAGGCTTCTGACAACCCGTAACGTCAAAGATCCACGAATGACAGCCGGGCAAACAGGCTTATCGTGCTTTCCGAGGCAAGGAGGAGTGTCGATATGTAAAGATGGTCACCCATACACGGACCAACCCCGGCAAGCGTAGTTTAACCTGACGGATCGACCCGTGCGGCTGTTATTACTTAGCCACGAGCCAAATCCCGGCAAGTGTGGCTTCGGGGTAGTGGGGGAAACCTACAAAGCAAGGGGTTAAATCATTTTAAGTTCCTCAATCGAATATTAATCAACTTGATGTTAGAATTAATGAGATAAACAACTTTGGAGGGGAGTACAAACAAAGGAAGGTAAACGATTCATCGCTTATCCTTCTTTGTTAGATGAAGTTGGTAACCTAATCGGTACTTGCAGAGTTTTGAGGTGAAAGTTATATTATTTTTATCTCACAAAGCGACGCGCGCTTTACTTGTACTATCCAAGTGTACAAACACGCTGTGAATGTGTGCGTGTGGTTAGCGTCAGCACATAACACACACACACACACTTCCGAATTCGTTATTGTCTCGGACGATACCGAAAGCTCTTACACGAACATTCACAGCATGTTTGTACACTTTGTTACCACAAGTAAAGCGCGCGTCGCTTCGAGATAAAAATACTGTATTAAAGTGCTTGAAGGAAACAAGCAATCCTTTCGGTGCAGCTTTTTATATTATAAAGCTATTTCCTTTTTTGGGGAAAACCTCCTTTAGACCTGCTACAACATCAATGCGTTGGTTATTAATCTATACTAATATTATAAAGCTGAAGAGATTGTTTGTTTGTTTGTTTGAACGCGCTAATCTCAGGAACTACTGGTTGGAATTTTCTTTTTGTGTTGGATAGTCCATTTATCGATGAAGGCTATATAACATCACGCTACGACCAATAGGAGACGAGCATAAATGAAATATGTTGCAAAAACGGGAAAAAATATTCGTTTTTGAGAGCTTCCGTTGCGTGCGCTGCGTAAACGGTTTATGTTACGTAAATATCATGTATTATGGAATGGTTCCTCTTTAAAAGTTCTAAAAAAAAATCCGGGACAGCATATGTCTATCTTTTAAGATTGACTCACTATAACCTTTTTTATGGTAATCAAATTTGTTCGAAATTAATGCATTATTTGCGAAGGATTTTTATGAAAATTATATTAATTCTTATTCAAATAAATAGTTTTAACATCAAGGGTATTTATGTAGCAGTAAAATACTTTTTTATTCATTCTAATCGGCCATTTAATTTCGAAGTTATCACGAGTATGATAATGCAATACGCGAACCGTTTGAAGCCGGCGGGCGCCGCCCCGCCGCGACGTTCCTACTCTAGAGAAGGGAGGAGAGGATGGGCAGACGGGTAGACCATGACCTGGAATAGGACATAAGATAAGTTTTATCCCTATATTCCCACGGGATCGAGACCTACGTGGGTGAAACCGCGGGGCACAGCTAGTTATTAGTATAAGGACAGCCAAAGACGTCCACAACTCATCTTACGGCCCTGCTTCCCTCATCCAACAACATTCACCAGCACAACACCAATTGCGTCACACAAATACAATCATAATCCGAAGGGTTTTGTAGAACTATCCATTGCTTCTTAAGTTTGAAAAATTCGTCTCCTCGACCACGTTAATAGCACAATGGATATTGTTGAACTGTCAAAATAGAAGGCCATTGTGTGTGTTAGTGTGGTGTGTTACGCAAGTAAGGAGCACGTCGTAGCCTCGAAGGTGCCCGGATGTTAGTGCAGGAACTTAAGTGTCCTTTTGTGAATGTTACAGATCATCAGCTGCTAATCAAGCAGCAGGGACAACAGGGTGTGCGGGCGGCACTGGTTCCGAGAAAGACAAACAAGCTCAACATTGGGAGAGGAGAGTCAGAACCCTCAAGTGAGTCTTTCTGGGCTGTAAAGCCATAACACGGGAAACATATATTCAACCACAGATACAAGAAAATAGTGACCAAATCACTGAGCTTGCCTATTTACTTACAGTTAAAATTACTTTTCGCGGTTCATGAATCTACAAAAAGATATTATTTATGTAAGTAATCATTAATCGGGGTAACGTGTAGTAGCAGAAGCATGAAGTAGTAAAAGAGAAAGATCGCGTGATGATCCGATAAATTATTAATGTAAATTCTTTTGTTATCTAAAGCAAAATGGTCTCTGAAGAGCCTTGTAACAGATAGAAGATAAATGTTATCATAAAGATTATATCATTGCTCATTGTAGAAGAAAGCATTCCATACTATCTCATATTTGATTTAAATTATCTTTTCAATCACGGCACATCGTCTGCATTTACAGGCGTACCTTTTCATGCTCAATGCTGATGCATTCTCGCATCACAATGATAGTGACGATATAATCCATCAATGTCTTAAATATATTTTGATAAACTACAGTTGTAATGTAAACGAGTTATCTATCTGTCCACCTGTGCATTCAAATCGTGCGTAGTCTGGTGCAGACAACGATTTAACCTGCCCAATCTTATTTTATACAACATCAAAAAAACGTGGTAATTTTCACAAAAAAGTTTTTTCAATGGGGAATTTTACCGAGTTTTTTACTTGGACTGCGGGCGGCCGTTGTTTAGCGGGTGTCTCAAGTCATAACTTATGACCTCTGTTGAAAATTTGGAAATTTTTAATGAAATTGTGGTAATTTTGGTACTAAAAATGTGAATTTTATATAGCAACATTTTTAGTAAGAAGATGTAATAAACAAGAATATTCGACATCTACCGTGATTTCTTGGTATCCCTAGGGATTTCATGAAATCCCTGGTTTCCTCATTTCCCTGCGACATATCTTGGGTATCTAAAGATATCTTTGCTAGAAACACATACTTGGGGGAAGAAGGCTAGGTGACATAGGCTACACAAGTACCCAGGCTCTTTCCCCCAAGTACCCAGGCTCCTTCCCCCAAGCGTATCAGAGAAGCTCAAATTCAAAAGAATGACAAAAAGTGTCCCCTTGTTCGTGATTGACTAAACTGCGGTCACCAATCCTTTGCCCACGAATAAAGTGTAACCCAACGAGCATCTGAGCTATTGGACCAAGAGTAGTGTAATACCCTACTAGCGTCACCTATCTTCTATACATACAAGTCTAAACATAATTATTCGAATAACGTCGTTTCGACCCACGCTATTTCGAAAAACATTGCGGGTGGTACGCCAGTTCGAAAACACATTGAATCGAAAAACGCTGTATCGAATGCCGTTATCGCGAACACGCTGATCCGAAAAACTCTGAAAGGTACACTAATATCGAAATCCACTGTTGCGTTTATTTGTCTAGGAATCGAACTCACGACCCCGATGAGACACAGCAGGCCTCATAAATTAAAGTCACTTTTCGTATTTCTCTGTGTGATCGCGTTCTTCTTCTAAACCACGCAACAGATTTTGATGAGGTTTTCACCATCGTTTAAAGAATTTATTCCGGAAGGTTTATGTATAAAATTAGTTAATATTTAACTTACATATAACTAAGAAATCTCGATGTTTCGTCAAGTCGTAAAAACCGCGCAAAACAAGTGCGGGTCCCTAGTAAAATAATACTTAATACTTTTATTTCCTTCTCCAGACGTCTCGTCGTAGGTTGGCAACAGACCCGGGTGCCGCCGGCGCCTCCACCCCCGGACCTCGAAGTGTGTGGCGCCCATGCAGTCACAGTGCGGCTGAAGGACCCTAGAGCGATGCAGTCTGTTCCTAAGGACCTGCCTATTATTACTAAGTATAAAGGTTAGTTGATTTTTATCCCTGATATGAACCTTTTTGTAATAGGTTATAGAATTATTCACACACTGAGGTGGCTCCAGTTTAAGATGGTGAGAAATGCTTATTATGTCGTTAATAATGATGCCAATCCTGGACATGAAGGATATTGTAATAACTACAAAAGTCATAGACTAGAGCAGTGGTTCTCAAACTTTTTAAATGACGGAACCCTTTTGGGAAGCAAAATACTTGATGGAACCCTACAATAAAACAATTGTTTTTATAAGTGTATTTTTTATTAATCAGCATAATAAAAGTACAATGTAACAGTAACTAATTATTATTTACTTCACCACTTGGCAAGGACAACAATAGAAAACATTAAAAAAGAAAAAATCTAACTAGTGGGAGGTATGAAACTGTTTTTTATTTTTCATCAATTGGTTGATATCAGGTTTGATGGAAGAAAGTTGGAGTCTCATATCAGCTTCGGCGTCCAGTCTATTGCGATATTTTGTTTTCGTGGCTGCGTAGGTAGAGAATCCTGTTTCGCACAAATATGTAGTTGGGAACGGGAGCAGAATATCCAGAGCCATTTGGCCAAGCATGGCATATTCATCTTGGATTCTACACCAAAAATCATTGAGAGGCGTCGTTTTGAACAGTGACTCCATACTTGTGTCTGATGACATTTCTAAAAGAGATTCATATATCTCGTTTGACATGTTTTCAGGCTTTTCCAAGTTGGGTAAAAAAGGATTATGAATCCATGAATTCACTTTAATTTTTGTATTGTGTTCTTCGGGAAAATACTTTTCAAAAGATGCGCGCATCGAACTGAGATATTGGACCAATTCAAACACATCATCTTCAAACATTACTGAGTCGTTTTCGCTAACAAACTCACTGAGTAACGTAAAGCTTTCTATTTCTTTCTTACCAATGCAAATGATCCAAAAATCTAATTTTCTTTTAAAAGCAGTTATTTTATTATAGGCCTGAAACACTGTTGTCTGTTTACCTTGCAACGATAAATTCAATTCGTAAAGTTTTTGAAAGATATCCGCCATAAAAGACAATCGGAACAACCAAGTTTTATCATACAAACGGTCCTTCAAATTAAAAGAAGTATCTGCTGAAAGAAACATTTGTAACTCGGCTCTAAGTTCAAATAGCCTTGTTAAAGTTTTACCCCGAGACAGTCATCGCACTTCTGTATGGAGCAGCAGTGTTTTATGCTTGCTGCCATAATCTTCACACAATAATGAGAACAATCGGGATTGTAGTGGTCGTGATTTGATAAAATTAATTATTTTTACCGCTTCATCCATAACTAATTTTAGATTTGACGGCATTTGCTTCATCGCAAGTGCTTGTCTATGCAGAATACAATGACTGGAACTAAAATTACGCGCTTTATTTTTAATTCGTGACACTGCTCCTGCTGTTTTACCTGTCATCGCCTTGGCCCCATCTGTACAAATGTCAATGCAATTGTTCCAACTGAGATTATTTTCTTCAAAAAATATATTTATTTTATTAAAAATTTCTTCCCCGGTAGTATTTGTAAGGAGCGATGAACACATAAGCATGTCTTCTTCAAAAGAACTTTTATATGGATATCTCACAATAACCAGCAGGATAGCCAAACCAGTGACATCAGTCGACTCGTCCATTTGCAAGGCGAATCGTGTATTTTGTAGACGTGTAACTAGTTCTTGTTTGACGTAGCTTGCCAGATCATGGATTCGTCGTGAAACAGTATCGTTTGATAGCGGAACAGTAGAAAGATGCTTTGCAGATTTTTCATCGAGCATACATTTTGTTATGTCTAATACACATGGTTTTATTAATTTCTCAGCGATAGTATGCGCTTCACCTGCTTGTGCAATGCGATAGCTAACTAAATATGATGCCTCCGTGGCCTTTTCGTTGATAGTTTGTGTTACATGCATCATATTTTTTTGACTTTCTAATAACTGATCTTTTTTGCGAAAAAAAATTCTTTATTCTTGTCTTTAGACTCGGGGTGTACAGTTTCTAAATGTCGGCGCAATTTGACAGGTGCCATGGAACTATTAGGAAGCAGTTTACTACACTGCCCCCGATAGTAAAAAAGACGTATGTAACAAAATATAAACACAGAGAAATAAATGTTTTAATGAATAAAACGGGAAATCGTTTGCTGTCTTCGAGTAAATTAAAATATTTACATATTAAAAGTTGAAAATAATGCCCACTATAATAGGCTTTAACTTGGTTTGATAAATACTATGAATTTATTAATTATTATAATAAAAATAACGAAAAAACAGTTTTATCTTAGCAAAAAAAAATAAGAAAAGTATAACATACTTAATTAAATAGACGTAAATAGCCATTTACGTCTACTCAATCAAGTATTATGTAATATTTTTCTTCATTTCGCAAGGAAGCGTTTGAAATTTAAAGGACGCATCTGGGCAGATGCGTCCTTTAAATTTCAAACGCATATATTACTGACAAAAAAAAAACTATAAAGTATAAGGACATTATCTACATAGATGACTTTTTAATTAAGTTTCACATAAATCCGTCTTTTCATCTTCAATCGGGTGTAAAAAGTGAACAGAAGCGCCCTATTTTGTTGTGCTAAAACCGCACTGGAGGAAGATAGAAAAATATTAAAAATACAGGTAGATGCGCCTTTTTTTTCTGATTCCGGCAATGTGTATAACTCAAATCTGGAAAATCTGTTAGATGCGTCTTTTTTTCTATCGGGGGCAGTACAGAGCATGCAGAGAGGTGAGCCGTTGGAATCAACAAATCCGAAACTGATATAAGATTCATCATACTTCCTTCTTTTCGTCTTTGAAACCGTCGAGCTTGACGTCGTGGCATCATCTTCTGAATCGGTGATTGCTATATTCTCCGCGCGCACTGCTTTTGAACATTCAGCGTCATTAGAAGATGTTGTTGCAACACGTTTAACACCTTTAAGCCAACGTTCCATTCTTCTTTATTTATAATGTTACACGTCAGGATAGTGGGTTTTAAATAATCCACAATCGTTACTGCGTATAAGAGACTAAATTTAGTACCTACGGTAAAGAAATGTACAAAACTGAGACAACAGAATACAGCAGGCAGTAAAACAATGAACACTAGTTTCTCGCTAGCGAGCTTGTAAGTAGGCAGTAACTTATCGCTCCGAACGCTAATCGTCAACTGACGACGGGCGACGCTTTTATACTTAGTCCTAGACTCGATCTCAAATATTCTCGAAAATACTCGAGTCGGCACCTTTGATAAACAAAAAGCAAAAATAAAAACAGAAATTTAAAAATTGCGTTGTAAACAATATCGACTTTATCCTTTGAAGTTAGAGTCGAAAGTCGCTTGTTGACAACTATAGCGTCTAATTCAGAGGCGGCTTTTATCAAAGAGACTACGCGCTCACAAGTATACTACCCGCTCGTTTTAAGTTTGCCGCTGGCGATAGGTATGACGTTCGAAAAGTAGCGTCAGCAAAACATAATATAAAAATATTTTTTATTTAATTGTAACAATAAAAATTGTAATATTTGGGTAAAACTATGACACATTATAAGTTTTGTTGTCACGTGGGGGAGGGTACGCGCATTCCACAGAACGGCAAACTTAGAGCGAACGGGTTGTACAAGTATAAAATTGTTGATACCAAACTTATGAGATATTGTACCAGCTATTGTAACACATGTTTCTACAAATACAAATAAATAAATAAATAACGTTCTAGCGTTTTGTCTCCGCGCGGCCGCGGAGTCCGCGCAGCCGCGGAGCGACCAGAGAGAGGTGTTTTGATTTTTTTTTCTAAATTCTTACGGAACCCCGACAGAGGTATCACGGAACCCTAGGGTTCCGCGGAACACACTTCAAATTGTTTTTTTCTCAACTCTTGTTGTTGTTTCCCTATATATGTTCCTTTGTCCCTCTTTATAGAAATTAGGTTAACTCAGAATTCCGAGTTCTCATCAAAATCATTTGTCTATTGTTTATATATAGTAGAAAGTATTACTGCAGTTGATTTATAATGTCTTCAGGTTGAACAATAAAGCCATATAACTGCACTTTTACAAGATTATTTATCTGATTGTGTACCTTTCGTCTTATCAACCCACAGTTGAATGGTCATCCCGCGCCGATTTCTCAAACGTGTGCGGTTGCCGCGAGGTAGCGTCGTCCGGTACCAACAGCGGTACGCGTGTGCTAGCGGCCGGACTCACGCGCGGCCGGCGGTACTTCTTCAGGGCGGCTGCGGGGAATATCAAGGGGTGGGGGACGTACACTGTGTCCGTACCCAGGAGTGTTGTTCCTAGCAGTGAGTATATTTTGAAGGTTTTTCAGTATGCTATTTTGTAAAGTGCAGTGTTCCAAACACTGCTATAACTTAGTGATTACGCTATGGTAAAAAAAATACTTTAGCGAATTATCAAGTTCAAAATTTTGTCGTTATCAATTTTATCCATAATCTTTGGATACACTTTTAGTTGTAGTATTACTTCTAGCCAAACTGCTTATCTGGGAAAGTATTACAAACAAGATATAAAAGACGTCAACGCATTTGCTAAATCCCTCGGTCTGTCGATTGTTACGGCTGTTGGCCTGTTTCTCAACTCTAAGGGATCTCGCTCACGAGACGGCCGCGCAAGATCCCTAAAACCTGCAGCAAATGTATCATGTTTTGAATTACATTAACGTACGGTCGGTCCAGGCTGGCGCGACGTGTGCTCGCGCGGCGCGCGCGGCTCGGGCGGCGCGGCGGCGGCGCTGGAGGCGCTGGCGGCGGCGGCGGCGGGCGCGCGCGCGCGGCCGCTCGCGCCGCACGCGCGCCTGCCGCGCAAGAAGACCGCCACCATACGACAGCTCTTCACTGCCGCGAGCAAGTTCCAGAAGAATCTGAGGAGGTATGTTCTGGCGTTCGAAAACTGATTTAGGTACGGTACGCCATAAGAGAGACCTGATGAAGGTCGCAGGAAACCACTGGATTCAAGAAACACAGAATGGGTCGATGCATATGTTCAGCAATAGATATCTTGCAGCTGAACGACAATGATGGTGATCCATATGTGCCAAATCTCGTGATTTGTTGGTCAAATTAATTAGTTTTCGTGCACTGAATGACATCCGTCATTTTAAAACATAATCCTAATCATAACTAATAATAAACTAGTTTGTTTGTTACGCTTTCACGCTTAAACGGCTTAACGGATTTGGATCAAATTTGGCACATGCGTAGACCATGACTGTTTTATAGCGGTAGTACCAGGTAGTACGTTCCCGTACGATTATTTCCGAGCTCCACGTGGGCGAAGCCGCGGATAAAAACTTGTAGACGTTATAAGCTGTGCTAGCACACCACGTAGCGCCTTCCAAATCAAATAAAGGTCTATTTACAAAACTAGGAGACCATTCACCTCTGCTCTTCCCTAAATCCAACTTTCTAAAACTTATCGCAATCCAGTTTTTACGATATTGAATCGTATTTAAATGTTTCAGGGGCGTATACCTAGCCTGTATCTTATACCACGAGGACAAAGTGCTGGTGACCAGCGAGGAGTTCCTGCCGGTGATCGAAGTGGACGAGACGTACCCCACCTGCATCTACACCGACTTCCATTGGCTCATGAAGGTAACATACTTTTTTACGGCAAAATATTTCGAACCAGCATTTCATAGGCAAGATGGAGCTTACGATCTACACTAGGCATGGTGGCTGATAGCAGATGGATAAGAGTAACTGAGGTTTGAATGAATGGCATGCATTGGACACAATAATTCCTGACAGTGGACTGCTATAGGTTATGCATGATATGAGGATGTATTAAAAAAAAACAATAGACGTAGATACTTATATTTACTTAGTTACCTATTCCGCATAACTATCGTTCAAGAGTCATGAAAAACCCTGTAAGAAATCGACACGTGTTTCACCTCTCAACGAGGCATCCTCAGGATGACGATTGACCAGTCGCAAACCAGAACACGACGTGTTGCCACCCTGAACGCTGGACGCAGAGATGGATGAATGGATGGATGTATTACACCTATTAATTCAAAATTTTACGATATTCAGAATTATTTTATGCTATTTTAAAGCTGTTGTCCAAAAAGAGTAAAACTTTCGCGATAAATCAGTACCTACCAGCAGGAAAAAGTAATAAATTATCAATTCAAAGTTTATAGTACATAATACGGTGTCGTAAAGAAAGTTATTTTTTATGATTTTTATTACAGTTGTGTTTTATTGAGGAAAAGTATAAAATTCAATCAATAAAGACATGTTAAACGTTCTTTATAACGAAATAACTACAAACATTGCTAACTCTGTTTATGGGCGGGTTATTTTTTATTTACTTGCATCTAATAGTACTTATGATTAAAAGATTACACGTAGACAGTTAATTGATTCAGGCGTGACTGCAGAAATCCATTATAAAATACAATAGACGTCGATATATTTAGTAACCTATTCCGCTTAACTATTCCTTCTGTAAGAAATTGACACGTGTTTCACCACTCAACGAGGCGTCCTCAGGATGACGATTGACTTGTCGCGAACCCGAACACGACGTCACATCAAATTATAGGTTACTAAATATATCTACGTCTATTGTATTTTATTACACGTAGAGTTAAAAGTAACATTAATCTCCCCTATTCCAGGTATCTTGTTCGTGGGACGACGTGAAAGCGCTACGGTCGGACATGGAGAAGCACACGTCCTCGTCCATTCATTTCCGCCTCAAGCTGCTGACGGCGGCTGCCCAGATGCAGTCCGCGCTTTGTATACAGGACTTAGGTACGTATCAGATTGATCATGAAGAGAAGACGTTGAAGAAAAGAGGGTTTTTAGAGGAAAAAGTTCTAATGCCATCATCAAATTTTTTAAATAATGGCATACAGCTGTCGGTTGACTAAAAATTGAAAATTGGACGAATGTTTCTCTTTTGGGCCTTAAACGCTTCTTAATGGTGTACTAAAAATATTTAGCTAGTCAGTAAAGCTGGTAGCACGCAGTAACACCTCTATACCTTGTTCACGTTGATGATGTAACCATACAATCTTGATACTAGTACCACCGATTAATTTTGTCTTTTATATCCTTCCAGGCCAACTCTACCACAAGCCACTCCGGGACTCCCACGGCACCATCGTCCTGTCCTGTGTGAACAGCGTCAAGTCCGTGAAGTCAGTCTCAGCGCTGAACTCGCGCTGGGCGGCCGTGTCGCGCCTGCGCAGGAGAGTGCTCAGCGAGGATAATACTATTGGAGAATTGCTCATGGCTTCTGTTCATGAACAGATTGCTTATCATCAGGTAAATAACCGTCTGGATATTTCTAAGACTGGGAAGGTTTTATGATTGATGTCATATTGCAAGTGGTGGAGTACTGTTAAAGAACCCTTGGCTACATTTTTATTATATAAAAATGTTAATAATCACTGATAGATTGACCAAACAGCAAAATTCAAGGAGTGGCCTTTCGAATAGTCCAAAAATATAAATTCGCCTCAGCCTTGGTTTGCAGGATTTATTTTTATGCTGTATATGCCGCTGCTGGGTAAAGACCTCTCTTTCCACCTCTCTATGTCCAGAGCTTCCAAGGACCAATCTTTATTGAAGGAGTCAGGAGAAGATTTAGAATTTATATTAATTATGAAGTAAGTACCTGTGTAATGTATCAAACACAATATAAATTGTTCCTGATAAATAAATAAAAAGTCCAAGAAGAGATGAGCTCTTACAGAAAAAGTTTCCAAAAAATATAATAATAAAATAATTCAAAATGCTTCATTATTAGATGTTTGTTTTTATTATAGCTTTCAGAACCAGAAGGCAGAAAGTATTTTTATTTATTCCAGTAGGAACCATTACCATACATTTTATCAATTTATTAATGTTTTCTCCTCTCATTACAGGTATCACGCGTCCAGCTTCCCCGTGGTTTATACTTGGGCTACCTAAAGCTGCAGTCGTCAGTAGAAGTAGTGCGCATCGTTGCGCCTGCGCGGACACCCAATGTACCACCACACACTCGCGTCAGGGACAACCCACATGTGTCTGCGTAAGTATCGTTCGGACCTCATGCAGAATTTAAAAAAAACCAGGAACGTAGGTACTTAGCCAAATTGATGATGTTTTGACGACCTTTATGCAAATCTTCTATTTTTCTTTTACAGAGAAGAATGGGAACACCTAAAGAACCAATCCGGAAAATCCGATGACTCACAAGCAATCAACAGCCTCGCTATCAGCGGTCATGAAAAGCCCTCAGAATCTCAAGAAATGTTCCTCGATCTAATCGCTTCAGGCGCACGAAGACTCTTCAAGGACATGGAGATCCCCATCGAAAGCGTCATTACCCACCGAATATACGACCTAGAGGTCGTTGAACTGAATAATGACGTCAGTTTCGTCATGATATGTCCTCCGGCAGAGCAAGCATGTTCAGTGCCAGGACAGAAGGAAATCCTCCTACAGAAGGGTGATCTGCTCAGCTTACCGATACAAGCTTTCGAAATGATACACCTGCAAACGTATAACACGAACATTCTGAACAAATACTCGAAACTCAGCTGCGTACTAGAACTGGACGTGGCTTTAGCCGCCCATTCTCATAGAGAGGCGTTCTCCTGCACCGAGCTGCAGACAGCCAAAGAGAGACTAACCAAACTGGAAGACCTCCAGAATAACCTGAACACGGTGTGGAAGGCAGAACGATGGCTCATGGACCTGATAGGTTTCGCGAGAGATAAAGACAAAGCTGCGCCCAGTTCTGGAATATTGCTCAAATACATTTTCGACAGGACACCATCACAGTCTATAGAGAACCCTGCAGAGGTCAATGAGACAGATAGCAAGTTTAAAGACTTTCTTCAAATACCTTCGAGAGATGGGAAAATAACTAAAACGTCCCCTGGCAGGGGGTCATGGCCCGGCCCCGCTGGGAACGGTAACCATGCCAACTTACACCCAGAGTTCAGTAAATCAGAACAACAATTAAGCCTCTCTCCTCGCCAGACATCAGTGTCTACGCTCAATCTATGCAGCTCACAATTCCTGAACCCAGAAACTCATAAATTTCCTAGAAAAGGCAGTGCCGACTCCCAGTTCACGCAATCCAGTGCTATAAGCAATAATTATATGAGTAGCAATTCGCAGTTTGACATAAAATCGTCGGCTGGTTCTCATAATAGTATTAGTAGCAATCGTTTACCGCCATCACGGAGCGAAGATACCCTTGTACTCCAGAACGAAAATGTGGAGCCGAAGCCGAGACCTCACAGTATTAACGCAAGTTCCACCACATCGAGTCCTCTGCTAACTGTTAAAGGAGGATATTATCCAGGAAGTATGATAAGCGTTAGAACCTCCAAGGGTAATGTCTCCGAATCCGCCCAGAGCCTGTCAAGTGACTCAGAGAGTCAGACCTGTCCTTTAACAACAGTTCCTTTGAAAGTCCGTCCTCAGGGAAAGCACTATAGGAGCCCCTGTAGCGTCATAGCTTCGAAGAGTATGACGAACGTGAAAGGAGAAGTAGACTTCACTGACACGGGACAGGAGTTCGCCATGACAAGTTTGTGCGTCAAACGTCAGCCATTGTTGGAGACGCAGGAGGATGCAGAGTATCACAATAAAGTTCCAAAGACTGATGAGAAGAGGGATAATGAGGATGAGAAGGGGCCGGAGCAACGCACGCCTGACCAGGCCGGGATACTGCAGGTACATGTTCCAGACGTCACTTTTGTAATATTGCAAAAGCCATGACAATCAATCAATTTTGAAAACTTAATTAGTGGAATGTTTCTTCAAATAAGTTATGAAGTGGTTATAATTACGCACACAAACCCACTACTTAACTTTTTTGTGTCCGTAATTATAAGCAGTAATGAAGCGACATCATGTGTACACATCTGCAATTTCATTTATGTTAATGCGTGTAACATCAACCTGTATTTACGAATGCATGACTGATACTTATCTTTTTTTCCAGGTATTCGCTGCATATGAAACCGGCCTAGCGGCGGGCACCTCACTCAAGTTGCACGTGACGCCGCGCACGTCGGCGCGGGAAGTCATCGACCTAGTTGTCAAACAACTTAACATGGCCGCCGTGCTCAAAGGCAAAGCTGGCCCAGTTTATGGCCCAGACAAACTGCAAGACTTCTGCCTTGTAGCCGTCATAGGCGCCCGCGAAAGATGCCTCCGAGATGACTTCAGACCCCTTCAACTTCAAAATCCGTGGAGGAAGGGACGATTGTACGTCAGGCTCAAACATGATGTGTTGGCAGCACTGCAACATTCTGCCAAGCAACCCGCGTACATTTGAACGGGTCTTATTTGTATACTAGGCAAAGGAATAGAGATATTTTTTCGTGGCAAAGGATTTATAGTTGGACTGCTTAGTCACCGTAGGAAGGTAGATAGCGCTTGTAAATAAGACATAAGAAATGACTTAGTCGTCTGAAAACTTCACCGCCTATTATTTTAATTTGGGACGAATGAATATTACAATTATTTCTGCCTATCTGCTTAAAATCGGTAATCGTTTGGTCAATTATTTAAGATTCCTTCGTTGGTAAGAAGATTTTTTACTTTCTACAGTGACTAACATCTTTATTAGTTTCATTTTGGTGCCAATTCTGATTATGTTAATGCTTTAAATAGTTAAGTGAAAGTTGTGAGTAATAATAGTAAATATTTAAACAGAATTTATGGTGCTTTTCACTATAAAATATTATCGCTTTAATGTCTCTATCAGATTTCCACGGATTATTTTGTTAGACTGGTATAGAGTTTATGCTTAACGAGATAGCTACCTATTCCTGTTTAGATGAATTTCTACTTCTTATCGTGCTGTTTATGTAGTTCTATCGATCAATTTAAACTATCTTAGGTCATAGACTTACCTTAAAAAAAATCTTATTCAGATATCATAGAGAATCATTAAAACTCATTCCTCTTCTAAGACAAATTAAAAACAGTTTGAAAATAGAAAACAAAAAAACATGTTTTCGTTGGCAAAACGAACGAATAATGTTTTATTTTTAATTTTTTTATCTAATGAACTCGTACAACGTGTATCAAAGTGCCTGATTATTTTCGAAAAATAATACTTACTGATAAAATCATATCTCTGAGGTAAACAGGGTTACATTTTATTACCTAATCCATGATACTATTTTAACAGTTCTTTATCGCTATGTTATTAAAAGCAATTATGGTAAACGTATAGATTAAAATGATTATCCCTTATAAAGGAACATGGTAAAATACTAAATGAAAACTAAGAACCATCATCGGTCCTAATCAAACGTAGCATGTCAGATATAGTGCGTTTTTTCAAATAGTTCCTTTGCCCATTGGCTCCACTGTTAAACTTTACTATTACCTAGAGTGCGTTTCATCAAATAGTTCCTTTGCCTTAATGCTGGCTCCACTTTTAAATTTAAAAACGGACCTAAAAATTATAGTCAACGTCGTAGGGTATTCGTATTGGTCACAGTGATGCCAACATAACGTCATAGGAACTATTTGATGAAACGCACTCTAGGTAGCGCCGTAGCGAATTCACGTTCGTCCTACAGTGCGTTTCATCAGAAATATTTGATGAAACGCACTGTACCTACCTATTCAAATCACCAATGACTAGGCAGTTACTTTTGAGTAGCGTTGTGGACGATCGGCCTAAGTACCTATTACCTACTAATTCATCCTGAACAGAATTTTTCAAGATATTCATCGATATTTTTTATTACCACCGCAGCCCGCATCTATTAAAAAAATGTCTACTTCGGTAGGGCACCTACATCAACATCATTAGAACTACTTATCCTATGCAAATAAAATAACAGTTTATTGTCGAATACCTATAGGCGTAGAATAAGTGTAAATAATTTAAAACTAATGTAATCTATCGGTTAAATTAATTATGTAGATATATTTTATAATTTAAATTGTGCGAATGTCGAGAAGTTATTTTGTAAATAACTTTTGTTTTCGCTTTTAAATCAGTTTGGGTAAATATGATTAAATTTTACGAAAAGTGTATGAATTGAGAAACTATGAGTGGTCCCAAAAAAATACTATTTCTCTAAACATGCTTCAAACACCTACTTGCTGTAGGATTATTTTTATTATTAATTAATACTTAGGTAGATCTCTCAACAAAATATTTTGTTATTTAAATTCATTAATGAGTATTATCTTATTGACAAGATTATGAATGGACTGAATGATTGTTAATATAAAACATAATACTCAAGATTTGTGTAATTTACAATAATTTTACTGTAAAGTAATTGTAAATTCTGTAGGTAATCGCTGTGTACAAAAGGGAGTGTAAATTAGAACAGAATTATAAAAAGAATATAAAGATGTAAAAGAAATTATCAACGATTCGAGCCATAAATAAAAGATATATTGCAATTTTTAATAAAGCCTAACTGAATGTCTTATGATATAAATAATTTAAAGTTTTATTTTAGATTATCATGTATGTATTCACCCTATCTGGTGTTGTACATTAGAAATTAGCAAGAGTGGGGTTATGAAATGATGCACAAAAATAAATGTATTTCAAATCTTAAATTGTCATTTTATTTAAAAATCTTAACTAAAAAATACTCTCTCTATGGTCAAGTGGTGGCAAGCGCGACCTCTAAACGTGCGGGCTCGAGTTCGAACTATCTAGGGTCAGGCAAAGTGTGGCTCACTCGCCCCCTTTTATTTGGGACTACCTGGTTGGTAACGCATTCGAAACGACTGCTACGTCATACCTATAACCTACCAGACGTCTGCTAAGATGCATAAGCAACTAGACTGCTGGTACGTCATACATACCAGACATCTGCTACGACCTTACTTTACGAGACGACTGCTACGTCATACTTACCAGACGTCTGCTACGTCTTATTTACCAGACGTCTGCTACGACGCCTATAACACGAGACTGCTGCTACGTCACACCTATCAGACATCTGCTACGAACTTATTTTACGAGACGACTGCTACGTCATACTTACCAGACGTCTGCTACGTCATACTTACCAGAAGTCTGCTATGACGCCTATAACACGAGACTGCTGCTACGTCACACCTATCGGACATCAGCTACGACCTTACTTTACGAGACGACTGCTACGTCATACTTACCAGACGTCTGCTACGTCTTATTTACCAGACGTCTGCTACGACGCCTATAACACGAGACTGCTGCTACGTCACACCTATCGGACATCAGCTACGACCTTACTTTACGAGACGACTGCTACGTCATACTTACCAGACGTCTGCTACGTCATACTTACCAGACGTCTGCTACGTCTTATTTACCAGAAGTCTGCAACGACGCCTATATCACGAGACTGCTGCTACGTCACACCTATCAGACATCTGCTACGAACTTACTTTACGAGACGACTGCTACGATCGTACGTTATGAGACGAGTGCTACGTCATACTTGCCAGACGTCTGCTATGTCATACTTACCAGACGTCTGCTACGTCATACTTACCATAAGTCTGCTACGACGCCTATATCACGAGACTGCTGCTACGTCACACCTATCAGATATCAGCTACGACCTTACTTTACGAGACGACTGCTACGTCATACTTACCAGACGTCTGCTACGTCATACTTACCAGACGTCTGCTACGTCATACTTACCAGACGTCTGCTACGTCATACTTACCAGAAGTCTGCTACGACGCCTATATCACGAGACTGCTGCTACGTCACACCTATCAGACATCTGCTACGAACTTACTTTACGAGACGACTGCTACGATCGTACGTTATGAGACGAGTGCTACGTCATACCTACTACACGTATGCTACGACGGCTACGTACCGAGACAACTGCTACGTTATACCTAATACCAGACGTCTGAAACGACCATACGTTACGAGACGGGTGCTATGATCGTATTACGAGACTTCTGCTACGTCATACCTACCAGACGTCTGCTACGACGCCTATGTAACGAGTCGACTGCTACGGAACGCCTTCATACAATTGCTACGTAACACACCTACGAGACCCTACCTTGCTCCTACCAATGGAAGACACTTTCGACCCGGTTTCTCCATTCTCCAATATACTCACAATTGTCAAAAGACGTTCACAGCTGGAAATAGGCCTCAACAAGGATTGCTTCAAAGATCGGTCCTGCACCTCCCACATCCAGCGGATTCCGGCGATGTCAACTAGGTCGTCCTCTTGTGGGGGCGGTAACCCAAGCTTGGTAGGTTATTTTATTTGTACTTGACTTGGGACATAAACAGATGCAATAACAAACAACTAATAATGCAAAAACATACATAGTACCGAATGAACATAATAAAAGTCATAATTTTAATAGGTACCTACCTATGTCCTTATGAGTCGATAGTTGCCGCTATTTTTAACCCCCGACGGAAAAAGAGGGGTGTTATAAGTTTAACGTGTGTATCTGTGTATCTGTGTGTCTGTCTGCACCATCGTAGCTGCCAAACGGCTGAACCGATTTTGATTTTTTTGGTTTTGTTTGAAAGGTGACTTGATCGAGAGTGTTCTTAGCTATGATTCAAGAAAATCAGTTCAGCTGTTTGGAAATTATCAGCTCTTGTCTAGTTGATGAATGGATGTGAGCATCTTCCACGGGTCTAATCGATTGGAAATTTAGAATTCGCTTATTTCAATGATATGAAAAGAATATAGTAGCCTTGAGCTGATGCTGCAGCATCAGCTGGAATTTGCAGGATACCCAACTCCCTCACCAACTTACAGCAGAGGTATCGTGTTTGGACTCATTGGAAAGGTCCCAACAAATAGGTTACAGATAGATGGTGATCAGGGTCTGATGATGGAGTAGGAAAGATAAATGAGAGTAAATTAGTAGGTAACAAGCTTCACTATGGCAAAAAACGTACAGCTACGCAGATTTCGGCGAGCTGCGTGTTCATCGTAGCGTTTCTACTAGTAATATAATATAAAATTTATAAAGTTGGAAATAAAAATTAAATTTTAAATTTAAAGAACCCCCGACAAAAACAAAGCGTGTAAAAAGTAAAAAAATAATATCACAAAAGTTGTAGGTAATATTTTGATCCAAGCGTCGTCGTCGTGTCTGGGGACGGCTAATGAAAATAGGAAGGTATACATTTATTATGCCTAGTGTGTGTTGGCGTTTGTATTAGCCGTCACCCGACACGACGACGCTTGGATCAAAATATTACCTTCAACTTTTATGATATTATTTTTTTACTTTTTACACGCTTTGTTTTTGTCGGGGGTTTTTTAAATTTTTAATTTTCTTAATTGTCATAGATTGTATCAGTTTCAGTAGATCCCACATGATGACTGCTGCAGCTGCTATGGTTTCATTCAAAGCCCCTTCAATGGCCGGTAGATGACTGTAAGCCGTGTTGATAGGATGGAGGAAGAGTGTACAATGTGTGTAGGTATTGTGTGAATAAAGATCGAAATACAAATAAACTACTTACCGTATCCTCCACTTACCTAATAATTCCATTCTATTGAAACTAGAGTCTGGCCAACAAAAGTTGATACTGAAAATACGCGCGAAATTTTAAAAAAACAAGACTGTTTATCCCTTTACTCATAGTGCGATAATACGTTTCGATAGGTACTTGATTATTAAGAGCCCCTATCAATTTCGCGGTCTAAAAACAGAAAATTCAATTCTCAATAT
This sequence comes from Lithophane semibrunnea, assembly GCA_947363905.1. Lineage (NCBI taxonomy): Eukaryota > Metazoa > Arthropoda > Insecta > Lepidoptera > Noctuidae > Lithophane > Lithophane semibrunnea. The sequence goes on from OX376193.1 coordinate 14,808,379, forward strand.
CCTTAACATATCTGTTTTGTTTTTAAATGCAAAATTATTCATCACCTATTTAACTAGTAAGTCGACTAATAAAATTAAAACTAACTACTCAATATAAATTACGAAAAATAAAAATCTAACACACGTTTTTACGTAAGCGTGAAACACTTGGTTTTTCAATTGCTTTCATAGCTTACTGATAGCAAATATCATTCTGAGAAAAATCATAAATACTGGGCATATAGTATATTAGTAAGGCGACTGATCATTTTTCCAAAGTTTATTGAATTAGTACTTGAAAAAAAATGTGATCCACGCTGAAAAAACGCAATAATACCATGTGCAAAATCGTCGTCTACGCGTAAGAATTTGTTACATATTAACAATAAGTCTTAAATATTTTAAAATTTCAGTTATTTATCTACCAAATTCAGTTTTTATATTTTATTTTTGACTACTAGGTAAATAATAATTTTTGCCATCATCTTACTAATTAAGAAAATTGTTGTAGTTTACTATTATTTATTTAATCTAATAATGTGTTAATTATATCTGAGAATTAAATAGGCAGAAATCTGCCGAAAATCAAATATTACCAGGAACATCATCGATGAGCGAAAAGGATCGGGACACACTGTATTTCTTTTTTACTCGACTACAGCGAAGAAAAAATGAGGGTTATGATTTTGACCGGTATGTATGTATGTACGTATGTTCATCTGTTCCCTCCTATCTTCTAAACCACTCGAGCGCTCGAACCAAAGTGACTTTAACTTAAGTTTTCACTTTGCGTCCAGGGCTCGGTGTGGTAACACGTCGCGTTCTGGTTTGCAATTGGTCAATCGTCATCCTGAGGATGCCTCGTTGAGAGGTGAAACACGTGTCGATTTCTTACGGGGTTTTTATGACTCTTGGAGAATAGTCAAGCGGAATAGGTAACTAAATATATCTACGTCTATTGTATTTTACTTTAATTTTTTACATAGTAATAACTATAGTTACTTACATAAATGTAAATAATAAAGGATTAAATAAATAAACATAAATGTAAATAATAAGGACTAATTAATCTAAATAATAAAGGAGTACAATAACACGTGTAATTAGTTTCAGACTTACCTTATATACGCTGGTCATACTTTTTAGTTTGCTTTTATTTCAGTGAATGCCATACTAGGTAACCATATTTTTATAGGGTACCTAAACATAGCACGTCATAATCACAAAATAAAATCCATCCAGTATTACGGAACCTAGTAAGTAAAAACTCCTAATAATAGCAATAGCAGTTACGGACCAAGATTATTAGTTCGCGCTGCACCGTGCGACAACGCACACTACGACTGTCAGCGATACGTCGACCGCACACAGACACACTGCGCTCCGATAGTTACCTAAACTCGTAGCGCGTCGAAATTGATAGGGACTTTTAAACAATTATCAACACGTGTAATTGAAATAAACGAGGTGAATACAAACAAAAAGTCATCACGCTGCCTGGCAACCATTCATTCTCCTGCCCTTATCCTTATCCCAATTTATTTGGGGTCGACGCAATGTCCCTTTCTTCCATCACTGTGGCAACGAAAGACCACTAAATTCAAAGCTGGCAGCACAGCAAAACAATTTGTCATGTCACTCAACTCATTTCATTCGTAACATTCGTTCATCGTTCGATCGGATCGTTCATTGACGTTGTCAACTGTTTGTCAAGCGAATTCTTTTGTAAAAGAAAACTAACATCAAAGCAAACTGAATTTCGTATTCAGTTTTGAAATTTGACAACGTTGCCCTTTTCACATACAAATAAAATAATCTTGTAAAAATGAGTTTAGTTGCTAACACCGGGTAAGATATTTGTGTTTGGAACCTGTACAGTTGTGTGTTCTACTTTCTTCTAATTTTCCGTATCGTTTAATTAGGAAATTGGCTGGACGGACGCTATTCATTACTGGCGCGTCTCGAGGTATTGGTAAGGCTATTGCTTTAAAAGCAGCGAAGGATGGTGCCAACGTTGTTATTGCCGCCAAAACAGCTGAGCCGCATCCTAAGCTGCCTGGAACTATTTACACTGCCGCAGAAGAAAGTAAGTGTATTCACCTTCTTTATCAGCTTTGCATACCTTCTATTAATAGCCAGGAGCCTCGTTTAATTCATAAATCTCCAATCACTTAATAAAATATGAAATTAAATGAGTTGGACTTTGCCCTCCATATTGCTTTGGACTTCGAACTTCCGATAATTGACCTAGATGGCTTTGTTTTGTAAACTATCACTTCAATGTTGTGTATATCTATTGTATAATGAGAATACATAATACCTATTTTTGTACCTCTGATATGATCTTATGAGCTAAACAAAGAGCTGAAACTTTGCACTACATAGGGCCTTGATTATTCATTGCAAGATTCTATTTGATTGAAATTTTCTCTTATTTAGACTGTAATCACGCACTAAACCAGTAGTATTGGCAGCTGACAAATAATAAAGAAATAGCTTATCCATTCGGTAAATTATAGTTCAAGTCGTAGACATTATTGGGACCTGTACAGGAATGTAGAAAAGCATTTTTTTAAATTTAGTAGTTGATATATCATTGCAAGCCATCATAGAGTGCCAGTATAGAATATAATACTTCCTAGTATAGAAGACTTGGCATGCCGATCATAGCATTGCATTATCTAATACAAGTTTAACAATCAAATAAAAAGTATTACAACATACTTTGCAGGAGTCTTATTTTAAGTCATAAATGTACAATCTCTTGATAAAATCCTGTACTTATTTGGATTAGACTTTATCCTCTAAAATGTTATTATTATGTACTTTAAACTTCTGTTGACCTTGATAAACTTTTCTTGTAAACTTTTAAACAGGTTTTTTATTGATAAACATACAGAGATGTCTTTGAAATCTTTATACAACCATTTTATATGTTGAATTTTTATCTTATTTAACCTGTGACCATTCAGCATTACTGGCTTTATGTAGGATAAATTTATAGTAATGCTGTTATTCCATTTATTCCCAACCTACACTTTGGACACTTATTTATTTATAGTTAGACTGAATTATTTGTTTTTAGTTGAAGCCCTCGGAGGTAAGGCACTGCCATGTATTGTCGATGTGAGGGATGAGAGACAACTACAGAAAGCTATTGATGAAGCTGTCAAGAAGGTAAACAATTGTTCCCTTTATCAAAAACATTTTAACTGATTCTTCAACTAGAATTCCAAAAAGATTAGTTTTGGGTTCAAAAAGATTTGACAGGACTAAACTAAAATTTATCTTCTGTACTTTTCTTAATGAAATAGAAAGAAAAAGATGCACTGAACTTAAATTTAGTTTAGTTTGTGAACAACAGAATCGGCACCATTAATTTTTTTATTCAATTAAATTAATTTTTGATATGGAAAGACAGAACAGAAACGAACAGACTATCAAAATACATTAAACCAAAAACATGTTTAAAATATTAATTATTCCATGATTCTAAATAAAGAATAATTTACTGTCACTGCTAACCACAAGAACTTCACACAGAATTATCAATTATACATAAAACCTATTATGCAATTAAAACAATGCTATCTAACAGATAGTACTTATTGTTTTAATTGCATTTTAAGAATTTATCTTATAATCCTCATTATTTCTCATCATTCTCTTACCCTTTTCACAATTTATTTGGGGTCGGCACAACATGTCTTGTCTTCCATACTTCGCTATCATTCGTCATCTCAGGGTGAATAAACATTTCTTTCTTATTACAGTTCAATGGCATTGACATCTTGGTGAACAATGCGTCAGCTATCTCGCTGACCGGCACCGCGGAGACTGACATGAAGAGATACGACCTCATGCACAACATCAACACCAGGGGAACTTTCTTGGCGTAAGTGACCCCGGAGTTTGTTTCGCCATTTCTTCTCAGAGACTCATATGAAACGTCGACCCTATCTGGTTTTTTCATTGTTTAAAAAATTACGTAAATGTAATTCCGATACCCTATTTACAGTATTAAAAAAAATCATTGCAGTAGTTTACTTTTATTATAGCTGTTGTCATCATAATTATAATTTTTATTAGGACTAAGTCCGCTAAACAACTAAACAAAAAAAAATGTGTAATAACATAATATGTGAACACAAAGATAAATCTGTATGAAAAAAAAACAATATTTCAATTGTAATGAAGGTAAAACAATGTAATTATTTATATTACAAAAATGTCTGTCTATCATGTAATTTATATAAAGTACACCAATCATTCATGATCTGTAAATAAATTGAAGTTACCTTGACTGTTATGATTGCCAAGAAAATACAACTAGCATAACATCAAGCCAGTATTTCCCGAAGGGCAAGGCAGACATAGTTAACCAATATGACTCGCCAGTTATTTTATACAGTACTTTCAGACATTTTACCTCGAACAGCAACCTTATAGCTATGTGAATAGAGATCACTTTGAAGCAAAATCAGAGGAAAAATAATTGAAAGGACTTGTAAGTCCCATGTTATAGAGAGCGAACATTATCTACACTAATATTATAAAGAGGAACGATTTGTATTTTTGTGTGTATGTTACTGTGCCGATTTCAAAAATTATTTCACAATTAGAAAGCCAAAGGCGAAGCCGCTGGCGGCAGCTAGTATAACATACATTTATTATAATTGAGATTATAATAAAAATGTTTTGTCTTGGTCTTGTCTAGATCCAAGCTGTGCCTGCCTCATCTGAAGACCAGCAACCATGCGCACATTCTCAACCTGTCACCACCTTTGAACATGAACCCCTACTGGTAAGTAGATAAATAGAAATCAAAAAGATTATTTATATTTTAAGATAAGATTGTAGGTATCTACCGAATTCATGATTATTTAGTTTTATGGTCGAACACGACATATCATCACAGGTTAGGTAGAGGTGTATCTATAGTTGACCCACATTTCACTAGTTATAGTCCCATGTAATAGGGGCAAGTGACAAGTCTAGTCCCATAGACCAGGCACAAATCCACATTTCACGCTGCTACTGAGAAAATCCAGATGGAAAAAAGCAATAATACTTTGCCCAATCTGGTTTTTAGGCTCAATTCACACAGAAATGGCAGCAAATCGTCGAATCATCAAAAAGATGTTAGTATAATCAGTCTATAACGTTCCCACTGCTGGGACACAGACCTCTCGGTATACATCGACAAGAATTTATTTAATTGTTTACCATCTTTGTTCCATAATATAGAATCAATGTGTCGCCACAAAACATTACTATTAAACAATGGGTACATAATAAAATAAAAAACAAAACGATTTCTATTACAGGTTCTCAGTGCATGTGGCTTACACAATGGCTAAATATGGTATGTCAATGTGTGTGCTGGGCATGGCTGAAGAATTCAAGCAGGACAACGTTGCCGTCAACGCTCTCTGGCCCAAGACTGGTATGTACTGGGTACAAGAATACTTATAATTAAATTAAATATCTCCAAAAATGCAAATAATCATTTGAAGACATTTTCATCTCTATGCAGCAAAAGTACTTTCATCTCACTTTCCTACAATCTCTCACCCCACAGATTCTGTGGCAATCTGTGGGAGTGATTTTGTGAAAAGGGACGGACGTGTATTACAGGAAGCCGGGGAAGCGCGCGCTATTTGATTTGATCAATGATCGCGCGTGTTGCAAGAGTTGGCCCTCAGAAACAACCCAAACACATCATAATTATGCGACTACTGTCAGGCTCGCTTGCTTTTTTAAATAATGGCAGCACTGTTTTATAGCTATCGCGACCGCTGCCATTGAAATGCTGACTGGTACGAGCTCCACCAGTCGCAAAGTGGATATCGTCTCTGATGCCGCATACCTCATTCTTAGCAAGTACGTATCTACAATTAATTTTATAACACCACACTCTTACTTTACGTAATTATGTCATATGCGGATGACACAGCTCTACTGTTTGCTGCTAAATCAAAGGCCGAGGTCCATGAAGTAGCACAAAATGGTTTTAATACCGTGTCTAACTGGCTTCATAAAAATCTCTTAACATTAAATACCGATAAAACCAAGTACCTATTATTTACAATGAGAAATACTAATCCAACGCTTACTAATCCTAACATTCAAGCGCATAGCAATTGTGATTTTCATTGCTGACATTGCATGTACAGTCACGGACTTTAATTGATGAGCCACCTTCAAACTTTTCAATTTTGCAGTTTCATACATTCACGAGATTACACGATTAAACACGAACTCAAATCGCACGCTCGTAAACAAGATGACAAATAAATTACTTTTAATTGGAAATATCCATAGAGGTTGACTTTATTAGTTAACCTCTATGGATATTTCTAATTTATTTGTCACCTTGTTTACTTTCATACATTCACGAGATTACACGATTAAACACGAACTCAAATCGCAAGCTCGTAAACAAGATGACAAATAAATTACTTTTAATCGGAAATATCCATAAGGTTGACTAATAAGTTCTCAATGATAAAAATAAATACAATGTTGCATTAAGTTTATCCAATCTATTTGATACCGACCTCCTTTGAATCATAGCTCATTAACTCGATAATTATGAAAACATAACTGAAGACAGTGACAGTTGAAATATCAAGATGACAAATAAATTACTTTTAATCGGAAATATCCATAGAGGTTGACTAATAAGTTCTCAATGGTAAAAATAAATACAATGTTGCGTTAAGTTTATCCAATCTATTTGATACCGACCTCCTTTGAATCATAGCTCATTAACTCGATAATTATGAAAACATAACTGAAGACTGACAGTTGAAATATCAAGATGACAAATAAATTACTTTTAATCGGAATTAGTCTTATCCATAGAGGTTGACTAATAAGTTCTTAATGATAAAAATAAATACAATGTTGCATTAAGTTTATCCAATCTATTTGATACTGACCTCCTTTGAATCATAGCTCATTAAATCAATACTTCTGAAAACTTAACTGAAGACAGTGACAGTTGAAATATCGATGTCAGAGAATTTCTCCGTACGCTAACGTTACTATGCAGCAGTAACCTACCAACAATTGTTTATCGTTGCTAGGTTACTGTTGCTAGACCTGCAATTGGTTGACTTTGAGTAGTCACTGCTGTCAAGTTTGTAGTTCTGCTCTCAGGTTAGCCAACCGGTAAAGATATGAAATATTCTTCTTCTGATACGAAGACATATGACTTTGCATTTCGGGAACCGAATAAACCCGATTTGTATTACACGGCTAAAATGCGAACAGTACCAGGTGGCTCATCAATTAAAGTCCGTGACTGTACATGTCCCACTTTAGCTAAAACCGACCATATCAAATATCTAGGCGTCACGATTGACACAAACCTGAATTTCCGCAAACACATCGATCTATTATGCAACAGAGTGCGTAAACTAATGTACATTTTCAAAAATTTACGTAACATTGCCGACTTTAAATTAATTAGACAGATTTATTTAGCTTTGTGTCAATCTATTATTACCTACTGCATAACGTCTTGGGGTGGTGCCGCTAAATCAATTTTACTGCACCTAGAACGCGCCCAAAGAGCAGTTTTGAAGGTTTCTACTTTTCGTCCATTTAGATTTCCAACACACCAGCTTTATATGGCATGTAAGGTGCTAACAGTACGTCAGTTATTTGTTTTGAATGTAGTTCTATTCCAACACACTGAACTTTATTTTAACCCGGTACCTTCAGATAGGAGAAGAAAAGATTTGGTTTGTGCTAACACTCAGACTAAACATGCTTTTGCTCGTCGATTTTATTTATTTTTGGGACCCTACTTGTATAACGAGTTTAACAAAGTGCTAAAGATTTATAGTTTAAGCTATAATAGGTGTAACTTACTAGTACAGGAATATTTGGAAAAACTCAGTTATGCAGACACGGAAAAACTACTAGAAATATTAAAATAAAATTTCCATCTATCTACTCTAATATAAGTCCTTTACCCAACTAATAATAGTCTCCTCTTTATCTACTTTAATATTATTTGTTAATTTATTTAAACATAATATATCTTACTTAATCTAGTTTTAATTACATCTCAGACAGGCTGGTTTCTCACTTTTGAGAGAAGTGGTAATGTGATAAATTACACATAGTAAGGTGCCTATCTGGGTTCGAACCCATGTCAGTCGAGTCGGGCCACCACTGCTCTATATGCGAGGAGTTATTGAGTACTCTACCCAATCGCAAATTTTATGACCGCTATTACTTTCGTGAGTAAAGTGTGCAAGTAAACATTTTCTTTTTCACTCTGTCAGAACAATTGTTATAATATGTCTGTCAAAATCTACAACCAAATACCCAAACAGATCAGAGAGCTGCCACTAAATTATTTTAAAAATAAACTTAAGAAATGGCTGTATTATAATGCATTCTATACAATAAATGAGTTCTTAAATTATAAGCAAAGTTTGAAATATGATCTCACTAGTAATAGAATTTTAATGTAATTTTAAAGATTTTAAATTTTTATGTCATGATCTCAATAGCAACAAATGTTTTTTGTTTAACTATTATTTTATAAGGTTTTTTTTTTTTTTGCATGCTGAATTGTATAAGTAAGCAAAATATGTGGGACTTCTCATATTTAAGACCTTTTATGTACCATATTTTATGCAAAATATAGTTATTCTATTCTATTCTTATAAACCTTGTGCCTCCCAAAGACTGCTCAGTAATAGGGTAATGGCGCAATCAGCGCCATTACCAGTGATTGCAGTTTTTTTTTATTTTTTGTAAACAGTAATCAAATTGTCGTCATGCTCAATTAGACACGCATGCACTATGACTAAAGCATGAATTCAAATGAAACAGATTGTATATTGATTTTAATTTTTACGGGCCTCCATGAAAAGAACATATTTCGCCATGAACTAAAAATGTTTTTGAACTCTTCATGACACGTATTATTACCATTCACAGGGACCCCAAAACATACACGGGCAACTTTGCCATCGACGAAGATGTCGTCCAGTCCGCTGGTGTCAAGGACTTGACTCCCTATGCTTGCGACCCTAGTAAGTATTTTGAATTTAGTGAGAATAAATGATAGGTACTATTAGATTTCCATTTGTCGTTTCAACTAACTACCTACCATGCGAAAGTTAATTTTCCCCTTTGTTACAAAAATACTAGTTTCAGCATCAGTTTTCCTGTTTTGCATTTGCCTGCTATTTCCGCCTGAACCTTATTGTCTCTTGCAAGTTTTTTGAATTTCAACAACAAAGTTCTTTCATGGACTTCCTATCCTTACTCAAATTAGAATCACATCTAATCATGTTTATTGATTTACATTTTCATACAAACAAATGAATGAGAATCTAATTAAAAAAAAAAAAACTTGTTATAGTGTCAGTAGATGTCAATTAACGATTCGGATTATTGAAAGACGGATTAATTGCCCAGTCATCAGTATCTCCTCCATCTCTTAACCGACATATTGTAAAAATCACCCATAGCGGGTTAATAACTACCATTCTACCATCCTACCATACTATCTCTGTTTCTTAATTTTATTACTCTGTGCCATACCCAGAGGATCACTACACAGAGTAATGATTGATCACAGAGAACGTGGATAACTTATTACTGGATGGTTTCCTGGATGTTCCTGGGGCACTTGCACAGCACAGGCAGACTATCACATCAGCTAACCGCGTCAGACAGTATCATACCTCTGCGGTCCACTACAAGGAAAAGGTTTGTCTTTGAAAACCTTAGGTTGTGGAGGTATTTAACTGTAGTGGTAGTTAGAATTCAACAAAAATGACCCGTAGTGAGCAGTAGTAGCAATCTTTAATATTCGTATGTTTTGCTTTGAATTTTATCTATCACTTGCAGCGCCGTCACTTGTAAGATTCGACAACAATGTACATGACGACTTTGTATATAATTATGCTGTTTAGCTTAACTTGAAAAATCAGTGGTCAAAGGTAAAGACGTCTTCCAAACAGGCATTTCCCAGGTCCAGGAAACCAGTCCAAACCAATTAACGGTAACGAAGTTTAAAAACGACTTTTTTGTTTGGATATTCAAATTGGGAATCTCCCTTTGTTCGCAGGCAACATAGACAATTTGTTACCCGACTTCTTCCTGGACCTACCGCATATGACCAAGAAGGAAATTAAAGCTAAACCGGTGTGAAAAATTAAAAATGAATGTCTAGATTTATCTATGACCATTTGTTTCTTTTGCATGCTTGTTTTTTATTTTGTTTTGTCTTACCTTGTGCATGTTTTTAACAATTTCTTCCGTCAAACATCTTTTCTGACCCGGTTTGATGGATATTGGCTCAGCTTTATGCTTTATAGTAAAACACTGGCGGTGAACATTTACCATCAGGTGTGCAGCCTACTTCTTTGATATAAAACAGTCATGAATAAAAGTATCGTGCATGTTGTAAAAATATCTAATAACTTTTAGACCTAACTAACTAACGTAACTGTTAGCAAAAACGGTATTTATAATATTCATGGCAATATAAATAGAGGAATATATAATATTGAGCACTTTGCAATTTTTTTGGCTTGCAGCAGCTCTTGTTACATTTTTTTAAATTTTTTATTTGTAAATACCCACGCTTTTACTAACATGGGAAAATCTCAAACCAGGAATGTAACTGAAATATCTACTGATAGAATGTCGATAGATAGTGTTATCGTTATCATTGATCATTACTCAAAAGCGCCTGAATGCTCTTTAATTTAAAAAATAAGGATTTCTTTATTCTTTGCTATTAAAGTAGTACAGGCACAGGTTAAGAATAGAATACTTTTATTTTTATCCACCTGGCTGTCATTTGTACATCTTTGACAGTCATTACGGGTATTCAGAAACTCGAAAGTCTGACAGCCAGTTTTACCCAGTAACTGGGTTGTGGAGGTCCGATATTCAGTCACTCCATTTAAAATACTGATGTTCAGCTGCATCCGGTTAGACTAGAAGCCGCCCCTAACATAGTTGGGAAAAGGCTAGTGCTAGTGGTATGTACAGACACATACAAATAAAATTAAAATTCAGCGTAGAGCTGAATTCTGCTAACACTGAAAATATTGTTGGTGCTACGTTTAATCCTACACAAAAAAAATCAGTCGTCTAACATCGCGTTTTAGTATCAATAGCTGCTGTTCTATTATAAAAACTGTTTAGATTCCTAAAACAACACACTTAAACTTTTACTGTTTTAGAGTTGGTTTTCATAATATTTTCTGCCAATTACAGGGAGCCGGAGCAGGTGGCCAGATCCCAGCTCTCTTTGCTTCCATCACCAAAGTTCTCTCATCAGACTTGGTAAAGAAGACCCAAGCAGTCTACCAGTTCAATGTCAAAGGTATTATGATAATAATTATTATTTGTTTCATGTTCTATGTATGAGCGTTTGTTACCAGTCGCGATTATATTCACATCATTGGCAGTCGAAGTATTCCAGAACAAGACATCTATTTTCTAAAAGAAATAGAACTTTCTAAGTTTTCTCCATGGGTTAATCATCCACCCCTTTAATTCAGGACCTCAAATAATTATCAAGTTATACAACAACCAACGCAATGTCATACATAACATTACAAAAATCAAGTTTAGCTTTAGTGGATAGTTGACTAAGTAGGCGATGGAATGTAAATTATCTAAGATTCCAAATTCAAGAATACGTCCTAACCAGTTACCAATATATTTTTATAACACTGCAATGTATCTAGGTAAGGAAGAAGGAGTTTGGCACTTGGACCTGAAGAACGGCGATGGACAATGCGGTCAGGGCGAGCCCAAGAACCCTCCGGACGCGACCCTCACCATGGATGGACAGCACTTCGCTGATATGTTTGCCGGTGCGTACTTTTTATACCTATAGCAGGAACATTCAGGATCTACTAAACGTGATTTACCTGGATAAGAAATAGGTAAAGTAAAAGTACCTACTGTCAGCACTAAGTTTTAAATATTTAATATGTATACTTCTCATCAAAAAAATCGAAACACCTTGCAAGTTTATATTTTGTAAGAATTATCAGAAAAATGTGTATATTTAAGAATATATATGTCAAACAAAACGGAAGTGTTTCGATTTTTCTGAAGAGAAGTGTAAATATTGTTTTCTTAAAACTTCAATCAAATCCTAACAAAACGTACTAGGCGTGCATGAATTCAAGATAGTATTACAATTGTTAGTACCTATTGTAATTTGGCAGCATTATACTTCACGAAGGGACCACGGGGAAAAAAAATCCCCATGGTCCCTTCCAGGGACTACGGGAGGGACCATGGGGAATAAACAAGTACCACATAGATAAGGATATTTCATTACTTTATTGTGATACATAACTTATATTTTACAGGTAAATTGAAGCCAACTACTGCATTCATGATGGGCAAATTGAAGATCAAGGGAGATATCCAGAAGGCAATGAAATTAGAGAAAATGATGAAATCTCTCGCCAAGAAGTAATGTTGATTTATATATCCCTCGATAAGTCTTGTATACTATGATATAGTGCAATAGAATCACAACTTCTTTTAAAGAGGGTATTATAATATCTTAGTTTTATTTTAAAAATACTGAAATGTATCATAAAGAGTACTGGGAGTATAAATGATCAGTTCCTTGGTGTAATGTGACAAATCATTATTTTTGTTGTAAAGCAAGATAGATCATAAATTAATAGACTGCCGCTGAGAAACTGTACAATATTTGTATATTTGTAAGTAGATTGGTCACAGAGTATTGGAGCATTGGGTTATTAAAATTAGGTTTTGAAAAAGCCATGCGGTGATTGATTTTTCTTTTATATTTATGTAAATTGTTTATTTATATGAATTATGCACACTGAAATCTAATTGTGAACTTTTACAAACTGGTGCCTTGACAGATTTAGACTTGCATAACTGCCAAATAATTGTATTTTTCATGCAGCTAGTATTTTTATAATAAAAAACAAAAAATGTAATGTAAGTAATAAAATATTATAATCCATTGATGTAAATAAAAAATATTTTTACAATTATGTCATGAATTATTTGAATTAACTACAAATCTTTAATCCTTTTGTTAAAAACAAACTACTTGGGCTAGATAACTAACTTTTCCGTAGAGATGATGTAAAAGAAATTTTGAAACATCTTTAGGGGTATGAGGAACAGGGTGTAAAGTTCACTCATCCCCCATAGAAAAGGGAGGATCCTCCGACCAGACGGGTGTTGAGTCCGGCGGGCAACTGCCCAATGATTGATATTGGGTTTTTGTATATATGTTCACTGCACGGTAAACTCTAATTGCGCGATGCAGGATTTATGTGACGTCAGGTCTTCGATGCGTAGTTCGCATGTGGCGATGTAGATACCGCCACATCACTCCCCTCCGGAGACCGGAGGTCGATAGTGGGCTGAGTCTTGTATCTTGAGATGCTTGCCAGTGCCAGTTGTGGTTCCAGTGAGTCGGAACCGGGTGCCGCATTGTTCGCGGTGGGTCGGAACTGTTTGCGGTGATTCCCCAGTGGCTCATGGTGATGAGGTTGAGGTGATTGAGGTGATACCCCAGTGGGTCGGGGTGATGAGGCTGAGGGTGATGACCAGGAATGCGCGTTCGCTGCATGCTGGTGGTCAGGATACCCGTTGACGCCTCGGGTGTTGGCTTGGCTGTGTAACTCGCCTCACTGAAAGCTTGCGGGAGTGATGATGATGACGTCACGCTGGAGTCGTTGCACGAAGGCTGCGTTGACGTTCATATTCGGGGTCACCAATTTAGGGGTATGAGGAACAGGGTGTAAAGTTCACTCATCCCCCATAGAAAAGGGAGGATCCTCCGACCAGACGGGTGTTGTGTCTGGCGGGCAACTGCCCAATGATTGATATTGGGTTTTTGTATAGGTATATGTTCACTACACGGTAAACTCTAATTGCGCGATGCAGGATTTATGTGACGTCAGGTCTTCGATGCGTAGTTCGCATGTGGCGATGTAGATACCGCCACACATCTTACAAGTTCCTTATTTTTGTTAATTCTGCTAGTGATACAGAACATGCATGAGACCTGAGACCTAAACATGCGCTGGAACCTTTTTCCTATTAATTATTAGGATAAGTACTTATGTACCTACTAACTAACTGGGTGTACCATAGGCACACCCCTGCCTAACCCTTCGGGGAATATAGGCGTGATGTTATGTATGTATTAAAACTTAATTTGAAGAGATTTAGATTATAATACTTTAAATAATCAAAGTTTGTACCTACAAAGTTACAAGTATTTATTTATGCCAATATTCGCTTTTGATGAAGTAATATTTTGTTTGTATTAGCGACACAATAAGCAATCTCCTTTCGACACAAGTTATTTCAAATTTCGTCATGCGACCAACATTAAAAGATAACCTTGTTGTCCATTTGTTATCGGAATTGAATTCTCCCGCCGATTTGCTCGACCTTGGTACTGTTATTTGTTAGGTTATGTTCATTAAAGTGTCAGCTGTATGCGGCTATCGACGTAACAAAATATTTACAGTGTTTCTTGCATTTTACATTAACTGTGATCAAAATGTTTTCAATTGACGCTCCCGTGGAAATACAGAATTCAGAGTACTGCAATTATCGGTCTCCTCTGAGTACCAGATATGCTTCGAAGGAGATGCAATACAATTTTAGCGACCAGAAAAAGTTTTCAACCTGGAGAAAGCTGTGGATTTATCTGGCGAAAGCTGAAAAGGTAAGTTTATTTTATAATTTTGAAACATCGATGATTTGTGCATTTTGTTGCTATTTTTTTTTATATTTTTTTTTCCTTGCTTTTTTTATTTAAAACTGTCATACTTGTCAAAGTGTCAATCAGAGCTTTTTGGAATTTTGTATTTGATACGTTGTCTTTTAATCCTCTGGCACAATCAATAATTAAAAAGTAAACAATGTTTCATACACAATCCCAGCTTGCGCTTTGCAATATTAGCAATCAAAACCGAGATATTAGGTCTCGTTCAGGAATTATGGATGTCAACACGCACTAGGCCCGCGACTCTCGCGTATTGTATTATAACCCAGCCCCTGTCATAGTCTGTGTCGTTTCAGCCGTGGTAACGTTGTAATTTGATTATGCTATTTATGCTATGCTTTTGCAGCAATTCGGTGCTCACAAGTTCAGACAGAACTATAGTAGGTCTAGGTATCTACAGCCAATTTAAATATTTCCACAAAAACAGGTTGAACAGGGCTAAGATGATTCTAAAATCTATTCTAATTCTAAATTCTAAGAAATTATGAATACAGCTGACTTTGAATTTTGATGTGCTTGGGTTGTTCTGCGCGGCGCACCTCGTTTGCGGGGACACCCCTCAAGCGAGGTGGCGCTGGAGCAACGAACTTCGCAGGGTGGATAGTAGTAGCTGTCTCAGCCTGAGAGTAGTGATGGATCGAGTTTACAATCAATTGAAGAGCATGTCCGGCTGTGGATTTCCACAGACTGATAAATTATGAGCTGCGTTTTTATTCATTGTAAAATAATTTTCAATGAACCACAGACTATACCTAACCTACTTCATTAGGTAGTCTGTAATCTTTATGTGAGGATCTTGATAAAAAACCTAGTTTGCGAATTCAGTTGACTAGTAACAAAGAGTACATTTTTATTGACTGGTAATTTCGAACTGCGAATTCAAAGACTACTAATACACTTAATTTGTGAATGAGAATCTCAAATATTCTCAGTATGCAACCTTGGGGAACCCCTACTTACTACTATCTAAAAGTGATTGCTATTATAAACTAAACCGTTTTAATGTGTAACTAGCGATTGAATGATTTATTTTATTTTTAACGAGGCTCATTATTGCTTATAGAGACAACTATAGCCGCCTGAAAAGTTATGGCACACTGTCAAATACATTCTTATGATCCGTCTATCAAAGAGGACTTAGGTCACATATATACGGTTTGCGTAACTATTCTGCTTTCTACAGTTCTCTCTTGTAAATTAGGCAGTTCTTTCAGAAAGGGGGCAAGAAAGCGTGGTTCGCCATTTCAGTATTCTTTTTTAATTTCTCAAACATGTATTCCTGCCAATTTTCTACGGTAGGTAATTGTTACTTTGCGAATACCTACTTTTTCTTCTTATTGTCGTAATCATAACTTTGAAAACCAGCTGAAATTCATTTCAATAAAACAATATTTAATGCTTTTATTTATTAGATTGTTACATACAGATACATGTGTTTTACAATGTGTTTATTCTTATCGAAAGAGTTTAGTTTGTGAGTGACGCGGGTACCTTTTGCTATTAAAATGGGGAATAAATAAGGTAACATTAGCGCCGGTTACATAAGTTATATATTTTTATTTACATGTTTCATATAAATCTTATTTTCCTATCATTAACTTTCACAACTCATGTGATATCCACACATAATTAATAATTATGACATTAAATCTAAATTAACTAATCAATATGATGATGAAAAATATTCTATGCTACGATTAAATTTTAGACACCAATTGAATCTACAACTACTGTCAAAGACACTATAATTATAAGAAGTAAATTAATACAAGTAAACAAAGAGAACCGGAACTAGGCTTAAAATTAAAGGCAAATACAACAAGAAATATTAATAAGAAAACAAGTTTAATCAGATCATAGCAGTGAAGTTAATGTTACGTTTAATTTTGAAGACGATAGAAATAATCTGAAAATGTCAGAGAAAACTTAACTACCACTGGACGGATACTGATTACTGCTTTGGTTTATCCTTTATATTTAACTAAATAATGTTTAATTACTTAAATAAAAAACCTAAATTAATCATAAATCTAAATTCGAATAAAAATGAAACGTGTTTTTTACTTTATATTTTGGTGAATACCTAATAAAATATTTTGCCACAAAAAGAACATTTTATTAGTGAGGATCTTTTCTAGAATAAGGGGAAAATAATAAAAAAAAATTCGCGGTGGTTTTGCTTCACATAATTATTCAATTAAACGCTATCCTTACCAGAAATAAAAAAGTCATATTTTTATCAATTTTAAATGATCAGAAATTGTTTTGCAAAAAGGTGATTAGGATTTGGACTAATTTAACTCTAAACAACACTAGGTATCATTGACGAATTCATGGAATTGATTAAACTTTTTCATACGTGGTAAGGATCACAAGCTCTTAAAAACTAAATACAATCTTAGAATTTAGCGGAATGTTATAGTAATATAACCGAATAAACAACAACTTAAACTAATTACACTAAACTGGAAACGCAATAATTTAGAAAAAAGATAAAAAGCCTCGTATCCAATACTTTCTACACTCTAGCATTCTACTCGACCCTTGCAAGAAAGGATTTTACCTACCTACATAATAACCGTTGCATACATCCATATAAAACCTTATCTCTAAACCTATACTTGCACTATCGGCCGAAATAACTTGTATTGTAATAAAAAGGCTAGAAACAGCTGTTTCTGCCAAATAAACAATGCAAGAATAAAATTAATGCTGCCAGATCAAAAAAGTTCTAATTTATTTTTACTAAAAATAGCTGCGATAAAAATAGCTTCGTTTTCATAAAACTGCATAAGTATGTAGCTGCCTAAAATACTGAACGTAATTATTAAAATATATACCTAAGCTGCCTCTGCCTCTTCAATAATACTTATAATTTCAAATTAATTGTATTAATAATAGCTGCATTAATATAGCTCTGAAGTATAAAGCTGCCTTTATAATAAAAATTAAAGCTGCCTCTTCAATAATACGGTTTCAAATTAATTTGATTTAAAATAGTACATTATATCTCTGAAATATATAGCTGCCTTTATAGTAAAAATTAAAGCTGCGTCTTCAATAATACGGTTTCAAATTTGATTTAAAACTATAGCTGCATTCAATATAGCTCTGAAATATATAGCTGCATTTATAGTAAAAATTAAAGCTGCCTCTTCAATAATACGGTTTCAAATAATTTTGATTGAAAATAGCTGCATTCAATGTAGCTCTGAAGTATTTAGCTGCCTTTATAAATAAAATTAAAGCTGCATCTTCAATAATACGGTTTCAAATTAATTTGATTCAAAATAGCTGCATTAAATATAACTCTGAAGTATGTAGCTGCTTTTATAATATAACTCTGTGTTACATAAATTAGATAATAATGTTGTTTGAAATATGTAAGTATTTAAATAGCTGCCTCTGTAGGCTCTTGGTAAAAGCTGCTCAAATAAACATAAACTAACATTGTTTGCTGTCTGAAAAATGCTGGCTTGCCTCGATTTTGTAGATTATAAAATTTTTCGAAGAAATACTGTTCAAATTGTACGTCGAAAAGCAACGCTTTATAATCTACGGCTTTATGTGCCTTGAGTAATATTGAATTTACCTGTAGCTGCGTTTTGGACGAAATACTAACAAAATAACCTGCCAATAAAATAAACTCTGTATTTTAAATTATCCATGTTTCCTATTACAAAAAAAACTTGTTTTTGAAATAAGTATGCTGCCTTTAATTTTATACTAAATAATTACTAAATAAAATAGACTGCCTGTTTCTAAAATTAATATAAAAAGTTGCCTTTCATTTAAATTAAATTTGCTGCGATTTATCAAATTAATACATACAATAAATTTAAATACCATGTAGCTGTATTCTAACAATATATTCTTTGATAAATTATAAACCTACAAATATTACTTGAATATTGACAATCATAAAATCCCCTTTAATAACTTAATTATATAAAATCAGCTATCTTTATGACCAACAATAAACATTTTAGATTAAATAGATACACATACAATTCATACTTTATAATAATTATGTGCGACCATTTTATAAAATAAGGTCATTAAAAATATAAAATAAAATATTCTATAAATAATCTAAAAATAAAATATTTTATAATAATACACAATGTTAGATAAAATAGATACAAATAATAAAATTTTAAAAGGTGCTGCCAAAATCTGTGACAAAATATTTTAGATAGAATAGATACACATTATTCAAATACTTAATAGAAACGTGCTGCCTTTAAAAAAATTAGGTAATTTAAAATAGCTGTCTTTATTAATAGCAACCCTAAATATTTAAATATAAAAATCTGTAGCTGCTTCATATAAAATATTAAATAAAATAGTTGCCATTACAATATGTGTATGTTCAAAATTGTAGCTACTGCAGAGGGCAATATAAGTAATTAAAAAGATAAATAGAAATAAAAAAGCATTAGCTACTCAATGAGGCAACATATCGATAAACTTATATACAATTAACTTAAAATAAATGAATAAAAAAAACTTAACTACGATTATGTCGAAATAATACTCTTAAAGGTTAAACTTAAAAATATAAGATCTTTGATGAAAACGCGTAGGCTTGCAACGGGATTAAAAAATTAAAAGATACAAGAGAGCACTTGAAATAAAGCAAAAAACAAAATTTTATGAACGCGACTTAAGATAAGACTTTGTTTTTGACGGAAAATTTTGAATATCGAATGTTTAATAAAAATTGAAGAACAGCCAAACTTATTATTGAATTATTTTACTTAGGAAGACCTGTCATTGCTCAGTAGTCCGCGTCTTCCCTGAAGGTGATGAAGGCATGGACAAGGAAGACTGCCACCTCTATGACGGAGAATACTCCTGAGGCTATAAGGAGGTCGTATGCTTGCTTGTTCGGGCGGAGGTTGGCGTAGTAAGACCTGTGCCAGTCTGTAAAAGAAACCGTAATGTTAACAGACTTAAAAACAAACGAATTTCTATATGTTGCAATCAAGGGCCATAAGTACGCACGGTTACTCATACATCAAGCTATACATTTCCAGTTTATGCTGATCTCGCAATGTATAGGATCTCCGTACAATGCGAGGTCAGCTTAGGTACCTATACTGGAAATTGTATAGCTTGCTATAAAAATAAACTGCAATGTAGTAGCGGTAAATGTTAGCGGTAAGGTTTTATAATTTACTTAGTTCTAATTTTTATTTTTTTAAGGTTCTTTACGAGCAATACAACTCTGAAACTCAAGAATTTCGTATTGTAAAATAAATCATGTTTTGCCAATGTTGTAGATAGTATTTCATTAAATTGAATGCGACCAATTCATTTTAAAACATAACTTGTATTAGAAAGGAACGGAAGTTACACCTCACTCCAATCCCCATAGACTAATTGTCTACATTTTTAATGGGCAACGCCAAGGCCCTGCCTTTTATAGTCTAGTGGGCTCATAGGTGCACTGTGCATATTGATTATTATTTTAAAACTATCCGTGACCAGAAACCTTTATTTAAAACTGAATGTTTGTGACTACAAAGATTTTATTATTGCTTATGTAGGTACCTGTATATTAGTAGTACCTGTGTATATAATTGCATCGTAAAACGATGCAGTAAACAGCAAATACATAAGTTATTTCAATTCAAAAGCTAATGAAAACCTTGATGCAAGCATCACAAATATACCCTACCTACATACAATATTTATGTGATACCCATAGAAATATAAAAAAACAGGTTATACCTTAATCTAGTGTGGTCTGTTTTAGACTAATTTGACATTTCAAGTGATTGTTGTTTGTTTTTTAAATTGGAGTTTGACATTTGCACCTGTCAAATTAGTGTACGAGATAAAAAAAAACAGCCTGTAGTATTGAAAATACATACAACATTCCTCATCTTTGTATTTTATGCAACCTAGAACATGGCATTCCACTCACGTAATTAAACAAAGTAAGTAGGTATTTGTCTAATTAGTAAACAGACACACAGGTATTTGAGCATTCCTCACTAGGACGGAGGACCTGTTTAAAGTAGGGGCTATATATTTCGTTATTTATCCACGCTCTATCGGATGACTGGTCATGGAAACTACTAGATTACCAGTTGTTTATATTCTTGAATAAATAGCGTAATTACTAGTTGATACGCATGTAATGTTAGAAAAAATAAATCGGTCTACAATGTAGCGTAAAACAACGTGTTTATTTAGATAGCTGTTGCAAAATAACTAGTTTATTGATCTATCGCCACAATGAAATATAAAAAGACGTACTTTGCAAATATCCCCGAACATTCTACCGGATAATCTTGGATTGAAAATTTGCTTCTATGGTTGTATGAATCTTCTAATCTCTTGATATGGATAAAATTATGTAAATTATACTACATCATACAAGCTTAGAAGCAAATTAGTCCTCATTATAACACTGAAAACTTTTTAATTCATGTAGAAAAGTGTGAAAAGCTAAAAATCTTCCGTGTACAAAATGGCGTCGAACGAAATCGTTTATTCATGTAGAAAAGTGTGAAAAGCTAAAAATCTTCCGTGTACAAAATGGCGTCGAACGAAATCGTTTCTATAATACTGGCTAGTCAGAGAAAACTAAAAGAAACTGTTTAAAATTGGAACACTCACCATAGAATATGACAGCAGCGGCGGCAGTGAACATGATGACGCCCAGCACTGAGAAACCGATGGACGTCCTCCATCCGGGAGATTCGCCGAACAGCCGCGCGATGATCAGCACGCCCGTGATGATGATGTAGCCTGGATTATAATAACATACAGATTTCAAAATCGATTGGTATCAGAGTTCGGATAGCAGTCGCATAAATAACCTAGGTATATGGATTGGAAATCAACCTCAATCTTTGTGGAATCAGAGATTCCTGACGAAAAGTTAAGTAGATTCGACTTGTGTATCAGTGTGCTTTAGTAAATTAGAAAATTCTCCAATTAGTCTGTTCAGTATAGGTAGGTGCCTAGATATTGACTGCTAAATATTAAGGCTTAGTTACAAAATCATTTTTAAACTGACCGGAAAACATAATTTTTAGTAGTAATCCATTACCGCTCCTAACGAACCTTATAACAAATTGATTAGGTGTTACAAATGATTGAATAATATTACGTGAAACTTCATAGGTTTCTAAATAATTGAACAATTAAATTATGCAGGATGAAATCTATACTAACATTAATCAGTGACGATGCGTGTGTAGAAGCATTTAAAACCTTTTCTACGGGAAATAATTTCGAAACTATTTGAACCATTTAATCAAAAGAATTAATCAGGCCAGCTAATCTTTAGATTTTATTTTTTGTAAGGTTTTTTCCACAAAATTTCAAGCAGACGAATAAGAACAGGAAAATTACGAAGGCTTGACCGACTTTAATCGAAACTAAATCAATATCGTTAAACAGGAAAATAATGTTATGAACATAAGTTCATAACATTATTACTATGAACAATAAATCGACTATCGACATCGCATTCAGGAAGTTATCGTAAATCGGTTTACGGTTGACGGTTTACGTTTACAAGTGTTTACAGGTTTCACTTTCCACTCAAAGTTCAATGAAACCAATTTTCCACTTGGCTATAAAGTGAAACCGATTTATAACATGGACACGTAAAATATCAACGGAATTTCATGAATATTTAGAACAAAATGACAAGTTCTCTTCAATATTCATGATCATGGATGATCAATCGATAGACACCTACTCGATTTTGTTACAGTTATTGCGCATTTTTTTTTTCTAATTTGTCATGCTTAAGGTAATTTTTTTCTAAACCAACAAAGGCCAACATTTGTAAAGAATTTAAAGCAAGAAACTACGAATATTGTGTCAATAGACTGTGCTCATTTGATCGTGAAATCACTATTGAGGTACATCCGAAGGATGCTAAAGTATGCGGACTGACACACAATAATAGTAACTACACATTGAATTAAAAACTAATTAACAAAAAGTTGATTGACACTACACTCAATAGAATAACGAACTTTAAAAAAAAATTGTTGAAGAATAGTTAGGTAAGTACCTATTCTATTTTTTTAAATTTTGTCTTTGGTTTCTCTTTTTTTCTGTATAGAATGTTTCTTTTCTCACATTTTTATTTTCTTAATTGAATTGTGTTCCACTTTGCTTTATTTGTTAATTGCCAGTCTGTGGATTTGCCATCTGACCGGCCATGAAATGTGCCAGAATCGATTCTGTGACAATTGGTAAATTGAAAGATTAGAACAAATTCCGTTGGAACGAATCGGGTCATGGTTTCAGCTCTATCCTTAGTGGAAATTGGCTGAACAAAGCAGAGTTTGGACGTCACAAAAATTTCAATGTGCCTTTTTTGTAGAAATCAGCTAAGTTATGTAACAATTACCAGTGACACGATGTCGAATCAAAGAATTTCGAAGCGACTATCGAGGCAACCATTTCTTCTAAGAATGTTGTTTTATTTTCCCTATTATATGAAAACGTTAGGAAGCTGTTGATGTATGAATAATAGATGTTGAGTACTCACTCGAGTAGGCAGAGTAGATGACGGCGATGTGCCTATGGTCCGACTGCACCACTTGTGGGGAGTAGAGAGCGCCGACGATTAGACCAATGGCGATCACCGCTATGATCTGAAAATAAAAACTCAACTGAAAAATTGGTTCAGAGAATACCGGAAATAGCCGGACATTTATATAAGATGTTTGAGATGATGATGATGATGAAGATTCTATAAGACAAGAACCTAATCACTTATGCATAATGCATTGGAATATACTATCGATAAGTAATAAGGTTCTTGTTTCTTCCATATCTACGACAAATCCGTTGCTAAGTAGGTATTTCATGTTTCTTTTACAATACTGTTTATCTTTAAAATGACATTTCCAATTGCTTCAGCCACTTGTCTTTGCGGCTCACAAACCGTTTTCGCGATTACTCATTAACTTTTTGCATCCCAAATAACTTTCCGTCATTTTTTAACAATTCACCCAAATAACAAAGCTCACGTACGAGAATAAAAACATGAGATCGTTTAAAACAAGTGTTCTGAAGTATTTTAGTGAAAGTTTCTTCCGTAGTACGTCGGTCTAGTGGTCGCATTGTCAAATGTCTGTTTTCTCCTTTTGGTTGTTCTTGAATACCGCAAGCAAGTGATTTTCCAATACCGCAAGCGTCTTCGTAAATGATTATTACACGGTTTTCACTTTCACGCATTGGTTGTCCCCAACCATTTTGATGTATAGTATAGTTATCGTTGTATATTTTTTTCTTTATATCATTATGCACGTTTCAGATAGCGTTTAGCAAAGTAAACTAGGTATCTAAACGAGTGTAACAAAGGACTGTTTGTGCTGTATTACGGTCTTCAACCTTATAAGTCGGTTACGTTCCAGGCTTTAAACGTGGTCTACGAAGCCCTACATATCCTTTAAAGGAAAAAGGATAAGTCGCCTAACGCAAATAGACAGACTTATTTATGGAGCTTTGTTTACAAACTTTAAAAATTCAATAATAATTCAAAACAGCCTATAACTATCTGCAGTATCAATCTAAACACAATGTCAGAATCAGAATCAGAACTATAATTGCTATGAATGTAGGTGGTATTAGATGTTGTACATAAATTAATGAGATACAGCTACAGTCTACCTTACGGCGTGCAAATTATTATAATTATTTGTCTGTCATCAAACGATATTTTTATTTATTTTCTAACCGCTTCTAAAGTTCTACTTTACTTTGTTATTTTTCTAGAAACACAATCATCAACAGAATAAATATTAGGTGTATTATTTAATTACCTCCAAGTACAAGAGCACAAGAGATCCTTTGACTTCAAGGGCAGTGTGTCATGATACACATTAACATGTCTTGCATCGCAACATGGTCAGTTCCCATACTGGCCATGATTGCAAGTAATTACCAGCCGAGAGCCGAGTGCCTCACGATCATCCAGTTGTATCGATTTCCAATAATACAATGTATTAAATGGTTTTGTTTATATGGACTAGTTTTTAGTGGAAAATTTTCTACTGATTCGCATTTTTCTTTGCGCTGTTCGAGTGTTTGAAACTTTCACATCTTCTTGTTTGCTTCTTCATCCTCTGTTGGGTTTTGTTGATTAATTATTATGTTATACGAAGTCACTGCAAATTCTTCTACCTAACTTTTTCCAACATTATTGCCTGGAGTTTCTAAAGCCAGATTTTCAGTTTTATTTAATCAGTGCACATGCATTACCGCATAAGTTCATTGTGTGTGGTTTGTGGTGTAAAGCCGATTATTGGTCTAGTTGACTTCATTATACTCCTGTTACGAGTTGCGCGGTACTGGAAGCTGTCTCACCTTACCAGGATTAAAAATTTTCGCCATTACATCGATACTATCAACTACGTTTAAGACGAACTATGTTTAAGACATGCATGTCATCATGTCTTAAACATAGTTTATGTAAATAACTCACCAGCTGTGTTGTCGCGGGTGTTACAAGCAGCTTCATCGCCCTTGATGGCAGTATCCTCTACTATAGCTATTACATCTTATCGTAGTAAGTAACTCACCAGCTCGACGGCTCGTAGCCCCACACACCAGTACTGCTTCAATGCCGCAGCAGCCCGGCTGTCACGGTCGTTGGAGGCAGCCTCATCGCCCTTCTTGGCCTGCGCCTCGGCCTCTCGGTCGCCCGCCGACATCGCCCACACTACTCGAGCGCCACCTCCGTACTCGGAAACCTGGTGAAAATAAATTAAACTAATTAAAACAAGACAGGTATGGATAATTATTGATGGAAATGGACTTTCCCTGATGACCACTGTAATTAATGACAATGGGGTATTTTTATATAAAATAATTAATGTTTTACGTATCTTACGCATTACAGTTTACTATTTATTTATTATAATTTTATCCACAAGTAAAAATAATATAAAGCGGATTATTCAGTATTATTCATTTTCCTGTAGATACGATCTTTATTATATTCAATGTAAAAAGGAAATTATTGGATGATAAAAAAAACATTCAATTTGCTCTAAACAGATGTGTAAACTTAAAAAAAAATGGCGGTATATAATATTTGTCTAACCCTAATAAACGCCTATGTCTTCTACTAAATAAGGCATCGGTCAAATTCAAAGAGGCTATAAAACAATGTAATAATATTCTAGTTCATAAGGAAGTCTTGTGCTACCATTAACGCGGCACTTATGGTGTCCAATTTTATGTGCGTCCATGATAATGATGGTAACCATAACCTAGTGCGTAATTACTGTTTTTGTCCCTCAGTTTGCGTGAGTCTGACAAATTATGATATATCTCAGTTTCTTACATAGTTAATTATTGTCGACTCCCTTGGCAAAATTAACATAGCTGAGAAAATGTCTGGCCTTTAATAGTAAACGATGGCTTATTCAAATAAGTTACTATATATAGCGTGATTGAATCACTTAAAATCATTAGAATCATACATTCCCCTAATAAATACTAACTAGTCTCATTAACGCGTGTTGTTAATAATGTAAAAGTAGTCGGTTACAGACGACAATGCATAAATCATAAACAGGCTGAATGCCGATCACTGAAACGGAACGCAACTGGTGCGTTATGCTTTCCAAACGAAATAGTTTTTTTTACAAACATTAGAGCTGCCGCTGAATAATGAAAAACATCACGTAAGTAATTGCCTTGTGTCCATTAATCGATTGAAACTTATTAATTTTAGAAGTACAAAGTTAAAGTATATTTATTCCTGTTTCCTGATTTACTCACAAATAATACAAATATTTCCTGGCATAAGAGCATTAGATTTTTTTAAAGGCTTTGGAAAATGGAGGTGAATTTTCTTTTGTTTCGCGCCAAAGCTCCGGTTTGGAGATTATGCTTTTTGTAAGAATAAACACGAGTTCATATATAATTTGGAAGAATAATATTACTGCGTATGTAATCATTTAGATGCAACCAAATCTGCTGCGAATAATATGCAAACATAATTTCAGCTTATATTGGAAATGATTGGTTACCTTTTACAAAGAAAATCAATATAAAACAACTGCTCTGTTTTTCCATATGTACGGTACATATAGGTAGGTATTGACAAAAATAGGTTTGCACCACAAAAACTCATTAGAATGCTAAATACACAGGTACCGTATGATAACATCAAAACATGCAATTAAAATATTAGAAGAGCAACTTCACTTGCATGCAATCAAATTAAAAATAAAATCTCACCAAAGACAGGAATTAACAACTCCTTGCAGGGACAATGAACGCACTGTTTTATTAGTTTTTTATTTCACTTGCACTTCGATATTCAAAAATGATAGACGCTTTCGGCGTCGCGGGATGTTTACTAAGCTCAGTGCAGACACGAGTGCGTTCGGCTCACGACGCGATGCGACTACCGCTTGGCGTCGAATCGGCGCTCCTCTATGCTTCATTTGAAAATAAACCAATGGTCTGTGATTGTCCTTCCGTTTTCCCTTATGTCGCCCTTTGTAAAAGCAATGGGGGAACCATGAGAGGTCAAGGAAAATTGGCTGTTGAACCGTAGAACCGGCGTAGTAATGCGTAGTACATGAGTAAACAGCTTTCATTCATTTGTAAAGTTAGTACCTAGCTAGAACATTATTAGAACTTTACGATCCTCATGCGTTCAAGGTGTAGAAATTAAAGAGGTATATCCCTATCTCAACCCAGGCTAATAGAAAGCTTAGCCATATTTATAGCTTAGGTAAACTGAATTTTGTCTTAATTTTCCATTCTCAAAGAGAGCTTTTTGAATCTAATTATTTAAGTAATTTTTGTTTCAAACTATAACTATTTATTTTATTGAATAATGTTTTCAGGGAAACACAAAGGCAGTTCAATTAAATACTTCCTAATTAGTTACGTATTTGTTACAGCTACATTATCTTTTTACATAATCCGGCTAAGTACTTAAAGCTATTAATGTATACCAATAATCTGACTACTGAACCTGAATTCCACATGTAAATACTAGGTCATCATAAAAATACATTTCCCTTCGAGATCTGCAGATGGTCACAGAATAGTTCCCTTAAAGTGTTTTGATCGGTTTATTTCGGTACGCATCCATTCCTATCGGCGATCAAGAAGTTCCAAGTTCCAGAGATGATTGCGGAATACTTCTAAATTATTAGATAATGGAACAGAACTATTTGTATCTACTATATTTTTGAAGTAGGCTGGTTTCTTTCATAGTTTACGATGTTTATTTTGACAGTGTTATTGGTGGCGAAAGGAATTGTTGAGGGCTTTTTCGGCTAAATATCAAGACACAGTTCTTTAGATAGGTTGGTCACTTTTTATCGCAGTTAGTTATATAAAAAAATAAAATTAAAATGTAACGGAGGTAACTCAGTAGGTACATATTAAAATATTGAATAAAAAAATCCATTTAATTCAGAAAAAATAAACCTTTAAAAATAAAAAATGATAAGCGAAATCGTGGGATCAGTATCTGTCACTAGAGTGAAAAACGCGCGTTAATATTGATATGATAATATCATATCCATATTAACGCGCGTTATATATTATAATTCATGAAACACTTCGAGTCCAATTATTATGTTTTGTAATTGCAAAGGTCCGCATTGCTTGGGCACATCCTTTTATTTTTACATTCTTTTTTAAAAGTGAAAAGGTGGTCAGTCTTCGATCTTCAGATTAATTTTCTATTAAGTAGATTTGCGGTTTTCACTTGTATATCTTTAGTCAAGGGTTATTGAAAATACAGCTTCATAATTCAACTCAATACTTACCTATACTTATTTTAATTTCATATGGGATATCAATCACGGTGCAACATAAAATGTGATTTAACTTCACCGTGCTCGTTGAATCGACTCAAACGCATTTATTATGTAGCTATTCGTAAATTGAAAAGCCACTTTCTAGCGTTTTCCGGTCTAGAAGTCAGCGCGCATAACTGCACACATGCATGCGGCGCGCACGCACGATCCTCGGCGATAACTATGCGAAATTATATCTGCGTTTGCTATAAAACAGACATGCCATTTGTGATCTTTATTTATAGGCTGGGCTGATATTTATACGGTAGTTTAGTTATCGGTGTTACCATCAATTTTATGTGGTTTTTGAGATGGTTCATGGGGCCGCTAAGTTAATTTGTTTGACTTTTGGACATAGACTTTAGAGTTCTAAACTAGCTTCAACTGAAATACTAATGCAAGTAGAGCTGTAGAACTCGTCGTGTGAAAGGTTTTTAACCGATTTCTTCAAAAAGGAGGAGGTTCTCAATACGTCTGTATGTTTTGTTTTTTCGAATTTGTGTGGGGTAGGTACCACAACTAAAAAGTGAAAAATAAAAACTTTTTACAAAAAAAAACAATGGACTTCCGAAAAAAAAACACAAAAAAAAAAGTGAAAAATAACTTTAATTTTGGAAGTCGGTGCCAAAAACGAAAATTGAAAAGCAAAGACACCGACTTTAGTCAGCCCCAAAAAGATGTAACTAGATGTACCATTTCATTAACTTGTTCCTTAACACTGTATCCACCGTATAGGTACAAAACATAGTATACAATTTATTTGACCGAAACAAAGTGTTTTTGTCCCAAAATATCTAGCTATTTAATAAACACATTTCATTTGAACCTTGATTTGTACCTTTGTGTCTATAGTATTATACTTCCCAATTCCCGTATAGGTAGTATGATTAATTCATTTATAAAATCCTGAACATTTTCCTGTATTTCAGACGTCAACACAGTCGTGTTTACAGTAGTTTTACTCGCAACAGTGATCTATTTCATCAGAAAATATGACTAATTACAATAAATTAATTGTTTTAAGACCCCATTACTCATAAAATGTACGCACTATGTGAGGAATTGTTTTTATGGGACACATCCTTCCATTCAATAAGTTGACTAATCGGAATAAGAACTCGGTTAAGGTCTTTGCTGTAACAATATTAAGTATATTACCTACTTTGTAAGGAAAATTGTCTTAAAACTTAGATACTTAAACATCATGTTCTAAGCATACTGCAACTGTAAATTGAGGATTAAACCAAGAAAAATCCAGAAGTCTCTTTTGCCTTAGTTATTGGTTGTCGTGACTAATTTAATGAGAAACATTTACGAAATCTAAATAGGTGACAACCGTCAAATTAATAACTGACACTGATGTCGGTAGTTACATTTTTTTACAAGGATTAACCTTCATGTTGGCCATGGCTGGTGGCAAATGCTGCGCGCGCGCAAGGCCATCGTATAGGTAACAAACTAACAATCACGTTTCACAGATCTTCTATCTACCTTAAACGGAAAACGCCTGGGACTAAGCGTGAAAAATATCACATTATACGCCGATTGTTAACTTTACAAAATGATCTAGTTTATACTAAGAAGATTATACTCGAAAATATAATTGAATCAATTTATTTTGCAGTATTTCTTTGCAGTTTTTCTGCCATATAGGCAAACTGGTATATATTTTTCATTATTTCATGAAGCCAATTAATATAATAATTCAGCCGGTATTGTCCTACTGCAAGGCAAAGGCTTCCCTTTCCCACTCAACTAAGTAGATCTTGAGCCAAAATGAACCAATTAGATTCTATTATACTATCTTACTTACTTTACTTACTTACGTACTTTAAGGTCTATTTTTGTTGTAAAACATATTTTATCAATTGAAGGTGCAAATAAACTATTTTATTTTTGATACCTAATGAATTCAAAGGAAACGCAGACATTGTACATTATTCAAGTGGTTTGTTAAATGGGGTTTAAGATTGGCGATTCTTGTGTATATTTATGATTCCTTATAAACTCTGAAACTTTAACATAGTGGTTTCCTTACGTCTCCATTCTACGTGAAACAAGACCTCAAGCATATTTCCTTAATATCAATTGTTTTAAGGCAAAATCCCGTCGTATGCTGCATATAAATGAAATATTAGACCATAAGTGTTGGTTTTATTGGTAAGGGCAAAGAGTGAGCAATACGAACAATGAGTATTTGTCGCGTTCACAGCTAATGTTGTTAGACGTCGTCGCCGGTATGGGCCATTGTTTTGTGCCCATTACTTACCAACAGGCAGCCGAACCGACATTTTAAATTTTTGACATACTCATGCGAATCTACATCTGGATTGCTTTGCTAAATCAAGATTTTTGAAATTAGATTCGATCATTTTATTCATCAAATAAAGGCCAACCATGAAGGGCATTAAGTATAAAAAGATCTGCAACAAAGACTTCTGATTCAACCTCTACAAAAACAAGTTAATAACCTCATGTTTGTTTGTATTAGCTAAGAAATCTTAGACTTAATTCATATTATCCCGTAAATGCATAAAATAGAGCAGTCCCGCCAATACGGCGGCGGCGGGCGCCATGTTGACGCCAGTTTTGGCGCCAAGGTGCCCGCGTCAGGGGGTGCGTTCCGAGGCTGTTGTTACAGTGACCTATTTGTTCAAATGACACAGTACGTACTCCTTTATGACCGGATTGTATGCACAGCGGGCCTAATGTCTATAGACACGTCTTGTAATTACTTGTGTTGTGTAATACTTGTAGGTTAAGTCACCGGTAAAAATCTTACCGTGAAAACTTAGTTAAGTGAGCTGTCATTCCATCTGATGAACAGTATTGACAGCTGTCTTCACCTTAGTTTTCACGGTGACATTTGTACAGTATAGATGGCGATATCCATGAATGTTTCAAGTGTTAATGCTAAAGTTTATATTATTGTTTTCTTTGTTGGTTGGATCACACTTTTCTTTGCTTAGGATAAGGAATAAACAAATGAGTTAAGAACGCATCTTCGCAACCACAATGGATGTCTTGTTTATGATTAAAATTCTCGCTAAGCACCATTCTTATAAAGTCTGCCAGCAATGCATCAGCATCTGTACGATCTAGAAACGGCGCATTGAACTGCGTTTAAAACTTCTTGTGGGTATGTCTCCGTGTCTTGTTCTTAATGACATCACTAAATGTGTTTCTTGTTATCTATGTATGGAATCATACTTTTGTCTTACTATCTACATAAGCTAAGTGCAATAAGTTTGGGACGTCAAAATCGAAAGCTGGCCAACATTTGAACTGGAACGATAAAAGTTTCTAAAGAGCATATTACGCTTGCAAAGCTTTTATGAACCTAGCTTAGAGTATTCTATCTTTTTATCTTATAAGCCTAGCCTTATCCCAACTATGTTGGGGTCGGCTTCCAGTCTAACCGGATGCAGCTGAATACCAGTATTTTAGATGGTGCGACTATCTGACCTCCACAACCCAGTAACTGGGTAAAACGATACCCTTTGGTAAGACTGGTTGTCAGACTTTCGAGCTTCTGACGACCCCTAACGACTGTCAGCTTAAAAATAATGTATTAGTTTATTACACAACTATATTTTATGTTCTACTAAAGTGCATAAACCGTTACATAGCTTCGAATGATAAAATATAGTTGAATCCCGTTGAATTGATCTGAGCAATGAAGCCTCAAGTACCTAACATAATAAGAGCAACTTGACTTGGCAGTCGATACAAGATTGAGAGAAAGCAAAAAAAAATGCATGCTTTTGCAACTAGTTATCAATTTACTAGCGTTATGTTACTTAACAACGTTATGATTATGATAGACATCGTACGCGCATCGTATAATCTGATAGATCATCTTTTTTTCATGCATTACTAAAAATGTACCCAAATCAAGTAGACGCTACGCTTCGTAGACCCTTCGTAGACGCTACATAGGCGCGTAGCGTAGACGCCGCGTCAACGCTATTGTAGTTTCGATATATTCAGTAACAAAATGGATTCCGACAATGAAACACTACTTTTAGCATTGTTACTGAAAAATCTCTGTGAGGATCTATTTTTTACGCAATTTCGGTGAGCAGATTGAAATAACTACACGTTTATGTCACTGTTTTAACCCGCCACATTATCCTATCCCTACTTTGATGCGATACTTACTAAATCGTTTACAATGCATACCTGCTGCTTTGTTTACGTTAGCTGTGACTGAACCAAGTGTGTGAATGAAGATACAGTTATAATTACTAGGTTTTCTCTCACGTGAAATAAAATAAACAATAGACGGGCATCTCTAGGTACTCATAATACTAAACTGGGCGTTTGTACAATATGTACATAACCACAGATATTATAATACTAATTACATGGGTTTGTTCACGCACAATGGTCCACCTTAAGGACTAAGTGCGGTAACCAAACCCGTAACATAGAACATGGGTTTATTAGTTGATGAGTAAAGCACGTGATCACACATAACTTATCATCACGCCTGTATTCCCCGAAGGATAAGTCAGAAGTGTAGGCACCTCAGTACCTCCTACCCACAGTAGGTACATCTACGTATCACACCCACATTTCGCCATTTTGTAATAAAAGTCATTTATCTACCAACAAAATTGTCTTGTTATTCCATTAGTGGTTTTTGTTTCCAGCCCCAATTATAGCAATGCAAATGAAGGCTTTATTTTATAAAAATCATCATCTGCCTAGCCTTTACCGGATGCAGCTGACTACCCGTATTTTACATGGAGCGACTGCCTATCTGACCTCCACAACCCAACTGGGTAATACTATACCCCTTGGCAAGACTGGTTGTCAGACTTTCGGGCTTCTGACGACTTGTAACGACTGTCAAATATCTACAAATGACAGCCGGGACCAACGGCTTAACGAGCTTTCTGAGGCACGGAAGAGACTCGGTTTGTAAATATGGTCACCCAACCCCGGCAAGCCTGATGGATCGATCCGCGCGGCTGTTATACCGTTTGACAGTTTAGCATCGGGCAAAGTTCAGCATAAGCTATTAATTCAATAACAGAATTAGTCACATCATGGCCCTTTATTTACAGGAAAATTTACAGTTGAAATTCATTGTAGGTAGCAGGTACTTACGACTGATGACTTGCACTTTAACTTACGGAAACTCTTTGGGAGGGGGAATTTTCATCGTATTAGTCTGCTGAAAGTAACAACATCTCGTCTGTATTTCCCCGAAGGGTTAGAAGGGAAGGGTCACAGGTGTACCTATAATACACCCCCATAGTACCTGCTGGCCTAGACAAGTTGTGACGAAGTCCTTCCCTTCCATACTCATCCGACCATTTATTACTGGCAATCCTTTTATGGCTGGCCACATCA
Organism: Lithophane semibrunnea; assembly: GCA_947363905.1. NCBI lineage: Eukaryota > Metazoa > Arthropoda > Insecta > Lepidoptera > Noctuidae > Lithophane > Lithophane semibrunnea. The sequence goes on from OX376193.1 coordinate 14,842,333, forward strand.
CCATTCCATTTTCAATTTAAATTCAGAACGCCATAAACTCCCGTGCAGTCTTTTTCTCAGTCTGGTGGACACTTCTTTGGACTTTGCCGAAGCGTGTTACTGTCTGCAATTATTATAACCATCATCTTCTAAGTGCTGTGATAATATTGCTATAATCCTATAATCATGTTGTGTCGTATTTAATAACAAATAATAAACCGCTTTCTCCTATCGTCTACATTGTTTACCACCACATTTATCAACGTGTTCCGGTGAGACCCTCATTGAGCAGGCTAGCAGAGGGCAGAGGGGGCTCCCGGGACAAAGTGACATTCGCTTCGAAAGCGTTTCGTATTCCTACAACGACTTTCAACAGGATTGACATAAGCTTTTCGATAGCTTACGTCAGTCTTATACATTTTTGCCTTTTCCTTCATCGTTATCTTTGATAGAATGTCATTTTGTCTAGGACCTCTGTACTAGTGTAGTAGTATTATTGTTTCCTGCTGATAGTGAATACTAAAATTCCCCAAGCTCTGTAGCTCCTTAGAATTTATATTAAACTAGCTGCGACACGCGGTTTTATCCATATAAGTCTCGATCCCGTGGGAATATCGGGATAAAAAGTAACCTATGTCGCACTTGTCGCAGGCATGGTCTACCCATGTGCCAAATTTCATCGAAATCCGTTCAGCAGTTTTAGCGTGAAAGCGTAACAAACAAAAAATAAACTCACTTTCGCATTATTTTATAATATTTGTCAGGATTTTGGGTGTAACCATCATGATTGATCTGAGTATAGATTTTGTCCACGACTTTACCTGCATTGAGTTTAGGGTCCATAAGAAAACCATTCATGGGAAAAAACTGTGTGCGCAATTTCATCAAAATTCGTTTAGGCGTTTTAAAGCGATTCAGTAACAAACTTCCAAAAATATGGATTGAAGTTTAACGTATTCAAGTCCATAAATCATTTAAAGAAAACCTAACCTACAAGTTTACGAGGCTCATTAAACAATAGACAACAAACTAGGTAACGACACCTACTTTTATGCTAATGACCCGTCCCTTTAGTGGGCTACAGTTAGATGCGTACGCGCGTGCCTCCGAGCTCCGTAATGTCATGACAGTACAGTTACTGACGAAACTGGGTTGACCGGCGATTATCATTCACTTGTCCACAATATCTCTATAGCCAGGGAATTTCTATTGCCAACGTGTTACGTAATTACCCCATGAGCCTAGAGCCTATGATTTTTACCTAGGATGATGAATGAAATGGGTTTACTGAAAACTGAAAACAATAGAAGTATTAAACATTTTCCCTTTGACCATTAAACTTTTTCCTGTAGGGAAGTTCTTTATTTATGTTTCAGTTGTGGTGATAGATATGTAGGTACCTATAATAACTAAAGCAGAAGCAAGTGTATCATCAACAAGGGTACCTAAGAAATAATAAGTGGTGAATTTTCAGTCTTATTAAGAACTAACTGCGCCCCGCGGTTTCACCCGTGTAAGTCTCGTTCCCGTGGGAATTTCGGGATAAAAAGTATCCTATGTCCTATTCCAAGTCATGGTCGATCCCTGTGCCAAATTTCATCCAAATCCGTAAAGCCGTTTTAGCGTGAGCGCGTAACAAATAAATAAACAAACTCAGTTTCGCATTTATAATTATAAGTTAGGATTAGGACTAGTTAGGATTATAACAAGAGAGGGGCTCGTGGCTTAACGTGGAATAACAGCCGCACGGGTCGATCGATCAGGTTAAGCTACGTCTGCCGGGGTCAGTCGGTGGATGGGTGACCATCTTAACATACCGAGACCCCACCATGCCTCGGAAAACACCTAAGCCGTGGGTCCCAGATGTAATTCTTGGATCTTTGACAGTCATTACGGGTCGTCAAAAGCCCGAAAGTCTGACAACTAGTCTTACCGAGAGGTAACGTGTTACTCAGTAACTGGGTTGTGGAGGTCATAATAGGCAGACGCTCCATGTAAAATACTGGTATTCAGCTGCATCCTTATGCAGCATTTATGTTGTAAACACTCCCATACTCCTAAATCGAGCCACCCTGCACTTTTTGTATATATAAATAACTTCATAAATGGTCGAGAATTCAAATTCGGAAGAATGACGACACCAAAATGTGGCCAGTACCTATGTCGGCATCAAAACTGCATAAAAACTTTTTCTTTGACTCATCATTTTGGTCATTATTATGATGTTATATACCTTACATAATGTTTTATCAAACGTATGTTTAAGTCCTTAAGTAGCAGCGATAATCTACAGTTGAACAAAGAACAGTTGGTAGTGACCATAATGTTAATATCACCTGATTAATCAAAGGCTTCATGCACATAAGTGTATGCAGTGATCGTTTCTCCTAATAGCTTTAATAACCCACGTTTGTCTACGAGTACTTGACTAGTGATGGGTATAACACGACTTCTGTCATATAAGTAATCATTTATCTTACATAGCACAACTATGTACTTGTAAGCACCTATGTATTATGACAATAAAATTACAGATTAGGCTAATAATTGAGGGCTCTAATGTGTAGCTTAGTGAAACTAGAGCGAGGTTTGATGAAGTATTCCTTTCAGTACGATACTTAACCTTTCAAAGTATGCTAAAAGAATCAATGAGGAAATATAGGTTACTGCAGTAAACGGGGACAGGGAGGGTAACAGTTTTATAACCCACAGCACATAACATGTGATTTGTTTGAAACATGATCTACTCTGACATATTTTCGTACATCTCATCAAAATACGCAGGTTCTTTCAGAGCTTGACAACTTTTTAAGCACGTAACGTCATATTATCTTACTCATTTTCGATGTTTTTTATAATGCATTGGTTATAACTTTTAATGTGATGATAGGTTTTGTAAAAATACCCCGTGTTATTTTATTTAATTAAGATTCAGATATTTTGAAGCAAAAGTGTTAATGTAGTGACTTTAACATTATTTGTGAAAGTACCTACTGGTGATTTCAGCTCTCAGTCATATAAATGCATGTAGCCTTATTTTACAATCGAATAAATGGGGGCATCACTAAACAGTATGTACTCAATTCGTGTGCACCTTAACAATGCACCATACACCGGGTGCGTTGACGCGGCTAATGCGTGACACGCCTTATATTTTTACTCTGTGCTATACGATTATTCCAACCTGTTTAATTTTCATTGCCCGTTCAGTAAGATGTGTTCAAATGAAAATCTTCATTATGTCGCAATGGTATACAAATTGTTCTGTTTGTCTTACATGGCTACTGATTTTGGGTCATGGTTTTAGTATGATTAAGCTTATGTTTGTACACGATTCATACGGTAACTACTAGTAGTACCTACTTACAGTTCGGAATAATAACTGGAATCTGGATGATTCGATGTACCAAAAGCATTCAATCTTTTGAATTGTAGCGAAAATCGAAACTGCAATTGTCAATGTTGTTGATTGTCAATAGCTTCAATTGCATTTTGTAGACAATCACTTTGCGCATCAATGATCAATCACGTAAAAATTGACAATTGCACTTGAACGTTTCGGGAAAAGGTATATAAGTTAGCATTTAATTTTGAAAAACTTTAAAATAGTTTGAACTACCCACGTTCCTGTTCTAAGTACCACAATAAAACTTTATCTCTTTCGCAAAATATCTTTTTATTTGATTTTGTTACAATCAAAATTTTTACTTACGGTTTCCGTTAGTGGAGCAATTTTGGCGGTTTCCACGTCGACTTCACACAAAAACTCCCTGGAATCAGGCGCAATGGTTACCCAGTTCGCGTACAGATGCTCCAGTTTTAGTTTTTAGATCGATTAATATTATTTTCAACTAATAACAACGATTCATGTTTACTATTCCAATCTCCTAAAATTAATTTAGTCAATGATAATAACAAAAGACAAGCGCGCGTATTTTTGAATTTTCTTTTTTTATGAGCTCAAGGCAACTCAACTTTTTCTGCCTAGTTGTCGTGAAGTTCGTGATACGAGGAATAGAAGACTAATCCAAGCTTCTTCAAGTCAGTGAGTCAGTTGTTCTCAACGACGGATCGCACTTAACCTGCGACCTTAGCCACGACATCTAATTTGACTCCTGCACTGACCCCGGACAGTTATCCCATGCTAGCTTGTATATGTACCTGTTGTTTCCTGACAAATCTAAATAATCTTTTAGAAAAATTAACACCTTTTTAGTAAAATCTTCATGACCACACCTAAATCTATAATCATCAAATGAGACATCTTCTATGATGGGTACTTACTTTTAGGGTCGGTTGTCGTTTTAACCATGATGTCCGAACTTTTCCATCTTAGTTCGTTTTCGAATAAATCAGTTTTTACGGTGATTCACAGGTTATCTTGTAAAATTATTCACAATTTCAATTAATAATAGTTATGTTTCTTACCGGTAGACAAATAAGGGATCATTTATGAACACGGGGCTTATCCCAATTATACGTTCCTACCTTATACGTAACAAAATAAGGATAAAACTATAATCATAATAAATACATAACACCGTGTGCCCTATGTTGTGCCTACCACATTGTGTGACGTATATGTTTATTTGATAATGATTGCATCGACTAATATTTCAAAAAAATACAATAGATGTAGATATATTTAGTAACCTATTCCGCTTGACTATTCTGCAAGAGTCATAAAAACCCTGTAAGAAATCGACACGTGTTTCACCTCTCAACGAGGCATCCTCAGGATGCCGACCATTAGCGGGTCACAAGTCATAACTTATGATCTCTGTAGTTTGCTAATTTATAATGAAATTGGGGTAATTTTGGTACTTACTAAAAACGTGAATTTTAAACAGCAATAAAATTCAAATTATAACAAAAAAAAAAAAATACGTTTTGGTAGGTAGTGTTATTGCGGTAGATAGGCGCCCCTTTTCGGATCGGACAGGGTTTTTGTAACATGCTGTGAGCATGCTGTATATACTGCTTTAGCTTAATTAAAGGTGTACATTTTAAGTCTGTCTCATTCTTACAAAAGATACGAAGCCATTTTTTTTCTTTCGTCTACACGTCTATCAAAGCATTCATCAGAAGCATGTCTGCGATGACCACAATTTATTTTCCGCGAAGATGACAGACTGTGAAACTGTAACTTTGTACTATGACATGTCTTGGTTTGACTGGTGACTGACATTTGACGTCATTAGAATTCCCCATTAAAGTTGGTAGTTTCGAAATATTAACTTGAAAATAATGAATAGATAATTTGGCATAGGTCGTGATTTCATGAATAACTTTAAATGAATTCAAGTTGCGTGTACCAACCTATATGATTGGTACCTAACGATTTTTGGCCTAACAATCACAAGCAGCTAACAATGAAAATTCATAAATCGACGAAGAAGAAAAAGTAGAACCAGAGAACAGACAACGGCTAGTTTTACAATAATCTTACGTATGAGAAAATAACAAGGAAAAAAAACGCACATTATTTCACATTTATTTATTTCAAAATAATAATTACATTAGTATATTAAAACTGACATATAAAACAGGTTCTAACTAACTTAGGAAGAAGGTGGGAAATTGAAAATGTTTTGCGCGAGAGCATATTTTGTGTTCGTTCGATCAAAGTTCGATTGTTTACTTATAGGAAACAGTACATATACAATAAAAATTGAATATTTAATTGGTGATAAATTGTTATTCTACTTTAATATAAAAAAACGCCTACCTATAGGATTTTTGTTTTATTTTTAATCGTATTTCGAAATAGTTCATAGATAAACTCCCCAGATCTTAACAAAAGATTTTAAAGGATTTTATCAGACAATAGAGGGTCGTTCGTAAAACACTTAGCGGTACTTATAATTAAATAAAATTAAGTTTATTTACGTTTAGTACTAGGTTACATCTCCTTGCTAAAGTGTATGACGGACAATGCCGTATCTAGCAGGTAGACCGCTCCGTTGATCACGCACAGGGCTCCGACAGCCAAACCGACCTGGAACACACAAAGAGGATGACTAAATAAAAACAGTTTATCTAAATTCTCCAGACCTATTATGAGGAAATAGGGTCGGTCGTTTCTCCATACAAAAAGTCATAATTCGAGGTTCGGCTCTCGTCTATTTCCTCCTCCAATATTAGACCAATAATTGGAAAGATATTTTATAAATTGATTAAGAAGGATATTTACTGCCCCTATTTTTTTCCTTTTTCATTAATACATAGTTGTCAAATTTGTACAATAGGCCTCTGATGTCAGCGGTCTAAACAGGCAATTTTGACCACTTTCTGTGGGTTCTAGTGCTTCTACAGATAATGTATCATTAAAACATAATGGCATAGAACTAGTTGATATTTATTTTACTGTTAAAAACCATTGCTCTAAGGTCATAAACCAGAGAGAAAACAGGCGAGAGCGTTTGTATGGAGACGGGACCGACCCTTTTTTCCTCCTAAATGTTGCGTTTTGTCGAACTAAATCCAGAGACCATTTTTTCTGTAAATAGACTGGTTTGCTTCATGGTCTCCACAGTGGTACAACAACAATCATCTTCTTATCAGTAATATTGGGTTCTGTACCTGTTTCTCAGCGAAGACGAACTGGTACTGGTGCTCGCCCTGGTAACCACCCCAGTAGTGCAGCGCCACAGCTCCCACCGCGATCCACAGGAACACTCCCACAAAGTTCATCACTATCTCTGACAACGCTCTGGAAACATTTTTAGAACAATAGCGTAAAGTTTTAGGAAAAAAAAAATACATTGGAAGGCTTGAAAAAACGTTTTGCTTGGCGAAATAGAGATGTGGGACCAGGATCCAACTCCCCAACACTTTGGCATTTATGTCTCGTCTATATATAAAAATAGACACCTGTCCTTAAACACGTAAATTGTATTCATGTACGTCATAAAAAATACATATTATTTAGAACGTTCACACATTGCCGTATCGTACAAAACTATTTTTTCCCCCACCAGGGAGGACCACGAGGAATCTAAAATTTTCCCTTTAGATCCCTCGTGGTCCAAGTTTAAATATGTTAGTAGGGTTTTGGTGGGATCCCTGGGCCCTGCGGGAAAGTCCGAAAGGGATACCAGGACCTTGGCAACAGGCAACTGAAGGAACACGGGTGGGTTTTAGTCAGTAAAAGTCTGACACGCCCTTCTGCTCCGCCCAGAGCGGGAGAAGTCATTTGATGATTTCACAACAAAAAAAATGGGCCCATCTGCCAAAATATCTCAGAAAAAACTAGACATAGCCCATACCTCTTATGTTCAGTGGTGCCAAACAAGAACGTGATGAGTTGCACGAGCGTGTATATTAGGTACCCCACGATGACTCCAGACGCCACGATCTCAGCATCAGGGTTCTTCTCCTCATTGAGGTTCCATGTACCGCCCACACCCAGGAACTCGCCATTGTAACCAGTTCGGTAGAGGACCAGGATGACTATGTTGAGGATCTGTGGAAGAGTTAATAATGAGATTAGAACTAATTGGACTGAAAGCTTTGTTCAGCAAGAATCTGTGGTTGTTGATTAAGAAACCGAAATGGTAATAAAATTCTGTTAGCAGTAATGAAGCTATGGGATAAAGATAATAAAGATTAATCCCCAGGATGTCGCAGAAGTCATGGAATTTTAAGCTTAGCATTAGAAATTTGCTAAGCATATCCTGGCGGTAACTATGATCATTAATGCGCACACTGAATAAGGCTTTTAATGTAATTTAGTAGCAACGATATCTGTGGTAGCGTTTCTAGGGGTATTTTAATTGGACAAGGTTCTAGTCATTCCTTTCTTAAAATAATTATTCGTATTATTTACATTCCTGCTTCTATCAACGTCAAAGCTAGAAAAATCTTCTTATTTAAAGCATATAGTAAGTTAATTAGTACTCTTTAACAGTCATTACGGATACTCAGAAGCCAGAAAGCCAGAAAAACAGTCTTGCCAAGGGGTATCGTGTTACTCAGTAACTGGGTTGTGGAGGTCCGATAAGCAGTCGTTCCATGTAAAATACTGGTATTCGGCTGCATCCGGTTAGACTGGAAGCCGACCCCAACATAGTTGGGAAAAGGCTAGGATGATGATGAGACTAAGTTAAAAATTTGACGAGAGACTCATTTCTAAGTTATGACTACCTAGTTTATCTGTTAAAATTTTTATTCATAAACAGGTAGAAGGTCTACTTCCTGTTGTTCAGCTGTTATCGTCACTTCCGATGAGTCTAGTTAATCAGTAGGTGCTACCGACAACGACGTAGCTATGCACTGAGTCATTGATAATGTTAAGACGAATTCTGCTTGATAATGTTCATGACGAATTTAGTTCAGGTTTGAGAGATTGGCAGTGTTTATATCCGGGATTGTTTGTGACATGCTAACTTTATTCAGATACATTGATTACACGTTCGATATCTTGTATATTTGCTTTAAATATTACTGCTATTTCGCAGGCTTAATTAGCACCGTACTCTTTTCCCACTTGGTTTTATTTTAAAACATTAGGTGTCATATTAATATACAGGATGTTAGTGTAAACACCGTTATCCTTGAAACCAGTGGTTTGGTTTCATTTATAGAACGTAAAATCAATGGAAATATATAACTTTTTAAAGAAAATCTACATTTTTCCACAAGAATATTTCATCCTACACGCAAGGTCAACAACCGGCCGCGGCCGGCGGTTAGCGGGGGCGGGCGGGGCGCGCGGGACGTTACATGACCGGCCGTCAGCTGTTTCGCAGCTCTCTCGAACGCGTTTCCATGAGTATCGGGACAGTGACGGATATTTACTTTTTAAAATATTTTAATGAAAATAAGGTTTTTTTTTTGTTGTTACTGGGTCATTTATTTTTATATTTAAGTCAACTACCCATGGTTTGAGTGACAACGGTGTTTCCCCTTGCATACTGTATAGGTACCTATTCCGAATTTCCTTACACGCAAATTCAAAGAGAAAAAATAATTTGTTCTTAATCTGTTAATAAAAAAACAAATTAATATAGAATCCATTCCATTAAGCCAAGACTCGAAAGCTGTTTAGCAATCGTACCAGTAATAAAAACTTAACAAACACCACTTAGCTAACTTAATTATTATTATTTCCGTGAAAAGTGAAAACTTGTGCTAATAATCGCAACCGGAATGATATCGCAACATCGTACAATAGTTTGTGTGTCACGAATCGATAAGATACCGTATCGAAGAATTCCTGATAATCGTCCACATCGTCATTATTTCCAGTTACAAGAAACAATCTACCTTTGTGTTTGAAGTTATGGACGGGACTTGTAAAATGCCGGATTAACGCGCTATTTTGTAAGATCAGGGAAATTAATTTGTTAAGCAAATGTTTATCATGGAATAACCATATTACGCCTACTTCGCCACTGGTCGACCTGGACCCGACCGCGTTGGTGAAGAGGATAATGACTGGGTTACATCAAGTATATTTAAGCAAATTGACTCCCAACTTAAATTATCCGTATATTCAAATCAGAACTGTCTTTGAAAGTTGTGCGAAATGAATATAACACGGTAAATTGTCGTAGGTAGGTATGTCAATATTCTTAACAATGAATTTCCCCAACTGGACATGGGTACTTAGAAGGTAATTTAGACCAGTTTGGTCTTCCAATTCAATAGGCTTTTATTTTTCGTCTTGACCAAGTGTGGTCTTCTCTGTATGAGAACAGACCTTTGCCCAGCAGTGGAACAAAAATAGGCTGGTTTTTTTTTTTTTGTATTATGCTTTCCCCAATCTTAAAGGTCATCATCATGCTCTTGCCCTTATCTCAATTGATTTGGGTTCGGCGCAACATGTCCCTTTACGAAATATTGTAAAAAATTCTAAAAGAGTAACGATGGACTTCCTTGCCCATTTTTCTCCATACGAAAACTACCTGGAAGAGGCGACTATCTTATAAAGGAGGACCGGACAAAATGGTCCCCACGACCAATAACAACCAGACCTATGTCATTAGATAGGCATTTTAATATAGAGCAACAACTACTATGGCGGCTCTTTTGAAATCGCTGTGTGAAAAAAGTTGTGGCGGTTTTTCGCAGGACGGACCTAGACACTATGTTATCGGAAAACTTGAATATTGGTAATGTCTAGTGGTCTTCTTTGAATATTTTCAAATGTGTGCGATGATAATACAATAATTTCAATAATATGGTACCATCGAGCTGATCTGATGATGGACCTGGACACTAGATAATGGAACTCTTGAACAGCTACTAGTATACCCATCGAGTGTGGGCTCATTAGATGTGTCTCAACGAGTCTCGTTCATTTTACCTGATGACGAGGATCTGATGACTGACCTGGTCCTTAGATAACAGAACTCTTTATTAGCTTCTAGTATACCCATCGAGTGTGATCTTATTATGTGTCACAACGGGTCCTGTTCATTTTACCAGATGACGAGGACCTGATGACTGATCCGGACGCTAGATAATGGAACTCTTGATTAGCTTCTAGTATACCCATTGAGTGTGGGTTCATTAGAAGTGTCTCAAAGAGTCCTGTCCATTTTACCTGATGACGATGACCTGCTTCTTATACGGTCAGTAAGTTTAGATTCCCAGAATACATATACTTCGTCCCATGGCTCGCTGGCTGAACCCGTGAGTGCGGACTTTTGACGCTTTGTTAATGACCATGTTTGCGCTCCATATTATAGGTGAGCGTGGAAAGCATGCTCATGTCCATGAGTTTCGTCCTTTCATTAGGTGTTTCTTTGACCAATAGCCCTTCTAGGCGTTCTCGGTGCGTCGAGGGACATCTTTATCTTGGGTCGCCTGAAAGGAGACTATTTGGCCGAGGCATAATTATATACTCACTAGCTTCCACCCGCGGCTTCGCCCGCGTGGTATGTCGATAAAAAGTAACCCATGTCCTTCACCGGGATGCCAGCTATCTCCTAGCCAATTTTTATCGAAGTAGTTTAGGCGTGAAAAGGTAACATACAGACAGACAGACAGACAGAGTTACTTTCGAATATATAATATTAGTATGGATGGACAAGTTCAACCGTCACACCCCTTTGTCTACCTACTTTGCGTTTCGCGCTGTTGGTCAAACATAGTCTATAAAATAAAAAAAAAACAAATGGAATAGTAAACAGTTTTATAATAAAATACCGTCATCCATAATAATCGCAAAAACGTACATAGGTAATCAAGTTAGCTAAATGTAAAAAAAAAACACTGAGTTGTGATGGAATTTCAGAACTTTATTATCCACCTTCCAGGCCAACCATCAGGTGCTCTACATCAGATATAATGAACAGGACTCGTTATGATACGTCTAAACTGAGCCGATACTCGGTGGCTTTACTAGTAGCCATTTAAAGGTTCCAGGTCAGTCATCAGGTAAAATGAACAGGACTCGTTGAGACACATCTAATGAGCGCACACTCGATGGGTTTACGGGTAGCTATTCAAGAGTTCCGTTATCTAGCGTCCAGGTTCATAATCAGACCAACTCAATGGGACCATGTAGGTGTCTAGGTCAGTCATCAGGTAAAATGAACAGGACTCGTTGAGACACATCTAATGAGCCCACACTCGATGGGTTTACTGGTAGCTATTTAAGAGTTCTATTATCTAGCGTCCAGGTTCATAATCAGACAAACTCAATGGGACCATGTAAGTGTCTATAAAAATTGGTCAGTCATCAGGTAAAATGAACAGAGCTCCTTGATACTCATCTAACGAGCCCAAACTCGATGGGTTTACTAGTAGCTATTCAAGAGTTCCGTTATCTAGCGTCCAGGTCAGTTATCAGGTCCTCGTCATCATGTAAAATGTATAGAACTTGCTGAGACACATCTAATAAGCCGAAACTCGATCGGTTTACTAGTGGCTATTCAAGAGTTCCGTTATTGAAGTTTCCGGATCCATAATCAGACCAGCTCAGTGGTTCCATATTATCATCGGAATGCATATACATTTGCAAACATTCAAACTATGATCACCAGAAGTGATTAACTATTCAAGGGTTTCAATTATCTAGCGTCCAGGTCAGTCCTGCGAAACATCGCCACAACTTTTTTCACACAGCGATTTGGAATGAGCCGCCATAGTAGCTAATGTATTATATTAAAATACCTATCGAATGGCATATGTCTGGTTTTTATTGGTGCTGAGACCAGCTTCCATATATTCTTGCCGATCCTCCTTTAATTGTTTGTAAATTTTGACGTTCGAAAAGTGCCTTTTACGTGCCTAATTGAAATAAATTATTTGATTTGACTTGATTTTCTTCCATACTAAACTTCTCTATTAGCCGTAATCTCGGTAGTCACCCCTTTCTAGCCATATTATGTTTCAAACTTCATTTAAAGGTAAAAATTGGTTGTTATTTAAATGTTTACAAATTAGAAAAGACACTTAATTGGCAAGAGCCATTAATAAATACCATAACCATCAAGATGGTTACGTCATGTACTTATTATATTTGTCAACGCAAAGAAATATGAAAGAAATAGATAAAGTCGAAAGTGTAAGAAAATTAAGGCTAATGTGGGCACCATTAATGTTTTGTATGGACGAAATTATCACAATAGGTCCTTAATAGGGCCCTTTAAGTAGTGAGTAAGTACCTACAAGTACCCACAATGTGCAGTCATATCACCATCTGCCTAGCCTTTTCCCAACTATGTTTGGGTTGGCTTCCAGTCTAACGGGATGCAGCTGAATACCAGTATTTTACATGGAGCGACTGCGTATCTGACCTCCACAAACCAGTTGCTGGGTAATACGATACCTCTTGGTAAGACTGGTTGTCAGACTTTCGTGATATGTTAACGGTTTCATGCATCTAATAGTTTGTGGTTCTAGGGAAAAGCGTGCAAAAATCTGAGACTGGTTTTAAAAGCAAGGTCAGATTCTCTAATTGTTCAGTAATGGCTCACGTGAACTTTACCATAAAATAAACACGTGCAGCCACAGGCCTTACATATGTAGTTAGGTTAGTTCTGGTGAAAGTAGGTGCATTCAAGAATCATACAGATTCCCTTTTATGTCGGTAAAGAGATCACCGCTTACAGCAGTATATTTTAATCTTACTCAGTGGGGGAAAGAGATGGAGCTATACATCCTTTAGAGCTTCATATCTTTCCTACACTGAAGTAATATTAAAATAATACTGTAAGAGCCGGTGGTAGGTGGCCCTGGCTATGGTAGCTAATTGGTCTAGGTACATTACTGATGCCTAAATAGTCCTATGGAAAACTTTTATGTTGTTGCAACCCGGAGTTTAGATTTGTGCCCGGATGATGGCAATAGGCTCACCACCTTAAACTGGAACTTAAATGTAACTGGCGAAATGTGAGTGTACTGTTAGGTACACCTCTGTCTTACACTTCGGGGTTAAAAGGTGTGATGTCATGTTATGAAACTAGTTGTAAAGATGCATAAGCATCGGCCTATAATGTTCCCACAACTGGGACTCCTGACAGGCCTCCTCTCGGTGAAAGGGAGGATGATTAGATGAATAATACAAATTAAAGAGTGAGAAAATTTTTGGTAGAACCATAATATGGGACTTTTGGACTACTACTATACATTCATTAAGTAGAGATGACTCCTTTTCTTACTTAACGTAGGTTTGCCACCGAAGTAATCATGTCGATAAATGAACAATAGAATCCAAACTGATTCTTAGACAAAATAATGTAAAGAATTCTGTCGGAAATATTTCAACCGCACAAATATTTATAAAAAGTTATTCTTGAGATGACTATTATCAGAACGATTTGTTGGCATTGATTATTGAATGACGTCATGACGAAATCATTGCCACTCCAACAAAAAACAATTCTTGCTAAACAGAGCAAATATCTGGAAATATTAGAAAATATCTTGCGGTTAACTAAACTCGATTATCCTTAGCTTACTAAGGCTTACGGTTATTTTATTTATTATTATTAACTCTTTGACTGAATTTCAGCGCAAAATTCTGAAGTCGCGTAGATTCCTTCTATATAGCGTTTTAACGTTAAAATCTGTAAAAAAGGCTTCTACCTATTTCAAAATCGCTTAACAAGTTTAATTCTATAATGCTATTGATACCATAACTAATTCAAGAAAGGGTGCTACTGACCACTGTCTCTTGTTAAAGAGTCCAATCCAATTATTTTTAACCGACTTCTTCAAAAAGGAGGAGGTTCTCAATTCGTCTGTATGTTTTTTTTTTTTTTTTTTTTTGTATGTATGTTACCCGATTACTCCGCCAATTATGAATCGATTTTGATGATTCTTTTTTTGTTTGGTCATGCTTCAGAGGTGGTCCCATATAAATTTTATTAATTTTGCTTGCGTAGTTTTTGAGTTAGCTTCAATAATTACGTAGTTTTCCCACTTTGCGATGTTGATGACATGTTAATTGAATCCGTCACATAGCAGACAACGGTATACGAATGTGTGGGGTAGTTACCACAACTAAAAAGTGAAAAATAAAAACTTTTTACAAAAAAAAAAACAACCGACTTCCAAAAAAAAAGTGAAAAATAACTTTAATTTCGGAAATCGATGGCAAAAAACGAAAATTGAAAAGCAAAGACACCGACTTCCGAAATTAAAGTTATTTTTCACTTTTTTTTTGGAAGTCGGTTGTTTTTTTTTTTGTAAAAAGTTTTTATTTTTCACTTTTTAGTTGTGGTAACTACCCCACACATTCGTATACCGTTGTCTGCTATGTGACGGAGTCAATTAACATGTCATGTAAGGGTAAACACTCTTGTCATTCAAACCATGGGTAGTTGACTTAAATATAACAATAAATGCCCGAACACAACAAAAAAAAAAGTTATTTTCATTAAAAGATTTTTAACAGTTCCTATCTGACACCGTGCTTGCTAGTGAAACAGCTGACTGACTAAGGGAGGGGTCGCGCTCGCTGCCGGTCAGGTCACATCCCGTACCCCGCGCCCGTGTTGAGACGCAAGTTCGTTGCCCTAGCGCATAGGGCAACGAACTTGCGTCTCTTGTGGTAAAATTTTGGTATATTTTTTTATTTGTAATTTTCCATTGATTTTACGTTCTATAAATGAAACCAAACCACTGGTTGCAAGGATAACGGTGTTTACCCTAACACCCTGTATAGACTACTACTATATATTTATTTTTGTAGTTTTAATTTCTATTTGTTTTTCTATAGTAATTGATGTTTTTTGGATTTAATTTAACTACGTGACATTCTGAATTCAATGTAAATTTTGCAAATTTTAATTTTGTTTTGTTATTATCATATTTATAATTCCATTTTAGTTTTTTATTATTAATTATACAAGTGCTGTGCACGCCTATAAGTGACGAATTCACCGCAAAACTGTCGAAATACAAAATATTTATAATGAAATGATTTAGTGAATAAGTCGTTGGTGTGTCAATAAATAAATAAATATATAAATGACTACGTAAAGATTGGCATGCCTTAGATAACCCTAGACCACACACAATCTCTCTTATCGGTCGACATTCTCTATGTAAGGAGGTAAATGTTAATCCTATATAAATGCAATAAAGATTCTAGTTCATTTGATTAACTGACTCAGGTAGTTGAGTGAGGAGCTACTAGTCTTCGATACGGATCTAAATATTTATCTAAATGATGCAAATTGATACTAGTATCAATAGGAAAAGGTGTCTGCAACAACAGAAACAAAGAATCTAAACCAGACGAAAATGACTCAAAAGGATAGCTTTTATACCATTTTATACGCAATATCTAATGGTACTAACTGTCCTAAACAGAAAGAAAGACCAGTCTCTTTATTATGTAGGTACACCATACAAATTACAGATATAAACGTAGAAATTTTACATGGGGTGACACAATCGGCGGCATATCGTCAAAAGTGATATTTTAAAGACAACCTTGGGATAGATTTGAAGGAAGAAGGAGAGACAATACTGCAGGCTGCAACTCTAAATCATAATGAACCAAAAGTGCTTGAAATAAACATAAGTTATGCCACTCCTGAGGCCCTAGACAAAGTGACATTCTATCAGCGATAACGATGATGGAAAAGGCAAAAATGTATAAGACTGACCTAGGCTATCGAAAAGCTTTTGTCAATCCTATTGAAAGTCGTTGTAGAAATACGAAACGCTTTCGAAGCGATTGTCACTTGTCTAGGCTTTCTGAGGACTCTCACTCTCTCTCGCTCTCTATTACGAACATCGTTAGCTTTATCAAGAAATTAAATAATAGACGAGTGATAACTCCGTGAGTTTCATTAGTATTCGTTTGACACATGTGACCCCCACATCAATCATCAATGGATTGCGTCGGAATTATTTCATAGTTACATTATTGACCCATGATGTGATGCCAGATAGAAATCGCGCTACAATTCCATTATCTACTACGTCATTTATATTATTTTTGGATGAATATAAGGTCTGTTTTTGCTTACCAATACCTATTTGAGTTTTTAAAACACGTGGATATGGAAAGCAATAATCGAAAATGGAGGTAAGTGGGTACTTACGGGGAAACTATTTATCATCATTTTCTAGGCAATTTGATAAAGTCTCATTAATTATATGAAATCGGTATATTTAGCCTCCTTAGTAAGCATACCATCCGACCCACCAATAGACTTTCTTAATTAAATTAGTTATGAAGAAGTGATTCAAAAAAGATCTCAATCAGCTCAATGTTATGCACCACTTTCTAGTGTTAGACAGTGTTAGCATCAAAACGCCTAATCAGCTCAAAGTTAAATCTGTACTTCTCCTGTGCGTTGATGACCTCTTCTCAACAGACGTGGAAATCCGTCACTACCCTTTTACCACGACTCTTAAGCTGTCAAACATCCACAGGAAGTGATTTGGAAAAAAAAATACACTTTCGCAAAATTGTCAAGCTTAACAGCTGTCAGTGTCAATATTTCAATAGGAATGATGACACTGATAGCTCTTAAACGCGGTTAAGATGGGTTGATCGCGTTCAGTTTCATTAGTAAAATTCGCCTCCAGTCTTATACCTTTAACAGGGTTTAATTATGTACATTTTGCGATCTTTCAGTTCAAAAAAACATTAATTTATCTAACTGCACCTTGTCCAAAGTCATATCAGACGCAAAAATTACTTAAACTGCATCT
Source organism: Lithophane semibrunnea (assembly GCA_947363905.1). Lineage (NCBI taxonomy): Eukaryota > Metazoa > Arthropoda > Insecta > Lepidoptera > Noctuidae > Lithophane > Lithophane semibrunnea. The sequence goes on from OX376193.1 coordinate 14,859,439, forward strand.
GTCAGTCTGTCTGTTCATCTCATTTGTTATGCGAGCTCCAAGGTCCGGGATAACGACAATTAGTTGATATAATCGTTAGTCACAGGTCAGGAGTCAATGGTTAAGGAACAGTGACTTGACTTCGGATGGTGTAGAGTAGTGACGAATTCAGGAAGTCGATATTTTTTTGGGTTTTGGTGGGAATAATAGCATTTAGTGGGTTTTGTCTATAGTAATATCAATCTGGCTTTATTAGTCCGTTCATTGCTTTAAACTTTGTTACATTTTATTGGGCTCTAATTTATGTGGAGTTGGCTGAAAATTGGTATTCATTTTTCAAACTTGTTCTTTATCTTTCGATGATTTTTTTAAAATTTCCGCCAAATTTCCAAGGATCTCTTCCCCTTCTATCTGAATAGACATATCGTAATCAGTTAGTAAATGTTTTAAACAAAACTCCACCATTTCCTCTACAAACATGTCATCGATCTAGCTTTTCCTGCACACCATCTAATTAGCTGACACTAAACATCCTGCACGTGTTTGTCTGTCTGTCTGTGCAACGCTCTACTCTGAGCCAGCAGCTGACAATTACGACCAATAAGTAGTAACTGTTTTAATTACAACTGACAGGAAGGATTCGAACATTCACTGACTTCCTGTGCAAATCACGATGAGATGATTGTGTGGATTTTTATTAGCTTTTTTAGGGTGTAAATTATACTTTTGATTAGACAATTTAAAGTTTGATTAAACAGCTGTTCAGAAAGTAAGTGTCATGGAGTTTGATCTTTAGTTCTGTGGCAATAACATGTTGTCTGGTTGGCCTATATTGGTCTGAGAATTGACGACTGTATTTCGCTATTATTGGTGTATTTTTTTAAATAAAATCTGACAAACGTGTGCTGCTGAGTAATGAAGCTTATGAATTTTATAACAATGAAACAATCTATAAATCGTCTCTTGAAGAGCGTAAGTAAGCAAGATTTCGTTCCTAGTCTCGTGATCCTACTAGACATATCAGCTTACTTTAGAACAAAACTACTAAAGTAGCTCAATACTCCGAAGTCACACAGCGAATCGATCACGTACATAATGTGGCACATAATGGGCGCATTCAAGGTAAATAGCGTACGATTTGATTGTCTACGTCGCTGGGGAGAGCCATTGTATGCGTGTGCGCAATGATCGAGATGTCATGCCTCTGTAATGTGGGTTAGAAAATACGTGTACTACCTAACTATGTTGACTTTTACTAGTAGGTAGTATTTTAGATAAACAATAGTAAATGTATCTTAGTAGAAATTGATAAAGCATTTAAGGTACAACTTTCGCTTCTTGAAGAAAGCTTGTGGTATCGCCAACTTAGAAGTAACTTTCAAGTCAAAGACTACAATCACATTCTAGAAATTACAGACTATCTATCAGACGCAAATAGCGTGGCTGAAACCCATTTTATTTTGTGTTTATTTATTTATTTAGTTTTTTGACGTATACTAGGACAGTATTTTCCAAAACACTATTTTATATTGTATCCATTTCATCGTAGTCGACTTTAGAAATCGATTCAGTTCCATCATCTATGTTTCTAAGATTCCCTTTCAAGGCATGCATGAGTCTTACAAATCACGATTCAGTCCCCTAAACATCCAGGTTATGTATTCAACCCATAAGCTCATTACTCATGGTATTGTATTAGTCAGCAGTACATATTGTACCTTCGTTCGTGTGGTGAGTAACGCGTTATCAGATAAGTTTGTTTGTTCTACTGTTTTGCAATGTGCTCTGCGGTTGAGGGCGTAGGACCACAAGATGAGTAGGAGGTATTGCACGTGAATGGTGACTTAATTCTGTCATAAAAGAGATACTAAAAGACTTAGGTACAGTCCGGTACAACAAAGCAACTTTATGAATGAACAAGAAAATCTGTAAAAAAAAAAATTACTGGGAAAGCTTCTAAATGAAAAAAAAAAACACGAGAAGAGGTTAATATTGAAATCACTGCTGTTTTAAAAGAAAGTTTGAAATTAGAATTGATTGGTATATACGAGTAGTATTGATGATGTTCTTATAGCTAATTAGAATGTTTCAAGGAAGACGTTTGGTTTAATTAAGATCTGCGATTCGAAGTGCTAATTTCACAAAACTGTGAGGTAATTACTTCATGGTCAATGATATCCAATTAAAATAAGATAATTTTATTGAGAATTAGGCAAATGAAATCGATAGGTTCATTATTGATTTATAACTTGCTCCAAAGCAAAATGATTGTCTAGCTAGATAAACTTAGAAAGAAAATTTAGAAAAAAAACAGCTTGTTATAAATTGACATGTCGTTATAGTTATATGAAACAGTAATTAAAAAAGAATGCGATACTAAAACGTTGTATCAAGTAGGTGTGGTTATCACGTTATCAGTTTGATAGAGAATGAGGCCGCTAGGGACGATTAACCTTAACGCTGATGCACATACTATCGCCAAATAAACTACTTGTGAAGATTCTACAGGGGCTGTATTATGGAGTATTAATGCCATCATGGTTCCAGTCAGAAAAAGAGATGGTGCTATAGGTCATATATATAGCTTCGTCTCTCTTCCGCCCTGCAATCATGATGGCATTAAACCGTCGTAATACGACACCACCATGTGGCGTTATTTTAACCATGTCTAGTAAGTCAGTATCTTTATAAATTATTGTATTAAGAGGATTATTAGCACTACTAGGCTTACTCTTGGTTATTTTGTTATTGTATTTGTCGTGACAACCACCTTGATCAGTTCTTATCCTTTGGGCAATATTGACAAATCGATTTGCAATGAATACAAGAACTCCTCAGTGTGGTTTTTGTTCGAAATTGTTGATACTTGCTAAATAATCATGATCATTGTCATGACCTCCTTTGATCAATGCTTCATCTTCATTTAATTTGACTTATTTTTCTTCAATCCTGAGTAGCTATATCTCCAAGGTATCTTTTGCTATGAACTCACATTTTTGGCATCTAATTTCATTAAATAGATATCTACTATCAACTAGTGTATTTTTTATCAGTGAGCATGACATCATTTCTAATCAGAAAACAAGTAACTAAAAATACTTGTTTTTTTTTTTCATATTTATAACTGTTCTAGTTCCAATTCAAAGTCATTTTAAGTGATTCATATTATTCATTGTTCTTGGATATATGTACCACTTTACAGTAATTGATGATAGTAATAATTATAAAATGATGTACTTTATTTAATTTAATGCCTCATGCTTTGAGTGATAGGTATTTTATTGTTGTATATGTTGTTACAAAGGTCTATCATGGGATAGACCTTTGTAACAACAATAATACACATAATGGTATTATTATAGGTGCCTACTAAGGTTTTAGTATGCTTTATTATAAAGGGGGTTTCACCAACCATAAATGCATAGTTTTTAATTTATTATGACATCAAAGTTCCCGTCATCTAAATACGCAAGTGTTTACAATATAGCAAAATTGTTAAGTTAGGTACACACGGCTACACATCAAGCTATACATTTCCAGCATAAGCTGACCTCGCATGTAAGGAAATTCTATACAATGCGAGATCAGTGTAAACTGGAAATGTATAGCTTGATGTGTAGCCGTGTGTACGTACGTCTACATTGCTGTTGCTTACATTATTGTTTTTAATAGACTCACAATAATTTTCATGAATGACTCACGAAACTAAAATACCGTAACTAACAGGTTTCATACCACTATTTTCACCAATGAGATACTTTAAATAGTCTTATACATCAATATCATTTCGTATAAACCACGCTACTTAATTTTCTTCAAACATTTTCCTAGGACTATAGCACCCAGTTGCATACTAAAAAGCTTACCTAGATTTTTTTCAAAATGGTTGTGTGGTTTAGTAGCTAAGCGATATCCAGGCTTATCGCCTTAGGAAAAATCATATCATTGTATAAGACGGTGATGTTCTTACAAAATTATTAAATTAGGTACCTATATATATTCTGCCTTCAAAACTAAAAATGTCTAGACTATACCAAACTTTAGTTCTGTTCTGATACCCTGCTATTGTAACTAATAATTGTTTGATTTATTGAAACTCAATATCTAAGCTGTATGATGACACGTATTACTCTGTATGATGACACGTTACTTCAACTCTTTACAAAAGCAGTTATTTACTTACAATTTTAAAAGTCTTCACGACAATAGTCGCGATCGTTTGCACGGACACCATTGTCACTAACACTTAGAAATCACCACAATTACAATAATTTCACACTTCTTTGTCTTTATGTCCGTTTTCGCTAAAACGTTGGCCGTCACTGTATGACTCCAGTTATCAGTTTGTATGGCTTTATCAGCACATTCGAGTTCTAATCTTATCTGCTAGCGAATTAGTAGGGCAGGTTGCACTGTACCTTTTTTTCACCTGCTTCTCAAATTTTGACTGTATTTTGATGTGTTTAGATACTATATTGGTTTTGTCTATTGTCTTTAGTTGTTGATCTAAGTCGTTATCACCATTTTTAGGCTACTATTCTATTTTTTATGAGACCTTTTCGAACTTGAGTCATTTCTGTTTGTCTTATGTTTGCATAGATGTTACTTTTTCGCCAATAAATAAAACACCTGTACCTGCACGCAACTTGCCAATAGAATGTTCTTGTAGAGGCAATGAAATATAAACAATTTATAAATTCTTCAGTATGAATTTTATAACTAGTTTCCGCGGGAAAATTAACAACTGATGGCCGCCATGTTGTTTTTTCATGACCTTTTGAAAAACATTGTGTGCCCTATTCTACCTACGTGTACCATAACCCACCTCATAAAACAATATGCATTAGTACCCTCATTCATTTGCTTGATAGTATTTGTATAAAATAAAACATTGTTTTTTGATACCGGTTCCAATTGCTTGTTTAACTAGTTCGTAACATCTAACATAACAATATTTATTTTATACCAGTACATTTACAACAAGGCAATGTAACATGGGAGTTAATTTTGCTAAATCTTTAAAGTCATGCGCGACGTAAACACAAATTGCAATAATTAATTAATTGCGCCAACAGCAGCTTGATTAACAATCCACCCGTGTCACATCGAAGGTTGGAAATCTATTAAACCACCGCCCTAAATAACAAACTCTCGTTTTTTAACACTTTTAAAACTTGACAAATTCAGAGACAAAGGCAAAGGGTACTTGCGCAATAGCACCAAAGTATTGGGAACTGTAGGAAAGTTTCGAAAATGGTTTCCGGACACCGTAAAATGATTGTGACACCATTGTTTTAACCACTTAATCTTATTTTTTTTATGAAAAGAGCAAAAAAAACTTAATTCTTAGGCGTTTATCAACGTCTTATTACCAAGTAGTAATTTAAAGGTATGCCGCCGGTGTCCACTAATAATGTCATTATACGTAAATATATTCATGCTGCTGTATGTTATGCAACGTTATTATGATTAGAGAAATTATCCTTAAAATAATTATGCGTAAACTGATAGGTGTAAATAATGTTATGGTGTAATATACTTATATGTAAAAAAAAGTATGCCATGTTACATTGTCTTAAAATTTTATGCAATTGGATAGGGACCCAATTAGGGGTAGGTATTATAGTCAAGTCATCAATTACTTATGGTAACATAAAAAACAATAGGTGACTACATGAAATTAGAGCTTTCATTTACCATTATTTGATGACAATAATATGGTAATTTTATGTTCAATTAAGTAGATTCACTCATCAATTACTTAAGCATAGGTGACTTTATGAAATTAGAGAACTTACGTTGAAATTATTTTATAGATGCAGTTGATACACTTATTAGAAGCTGGCAATGTGTAGACATATCACTTACTTAAGAATTATCACTATGCTGAGTCATATACAACGTAGTAGCTTGTTTTACAATACTTAGATGGTCGCTCGCATTTATAAGATGTTAAAAATTTGTCGCTGACCTATTAATTCAGTAGGCAACTAAATATATTTGAAGACGAGAATGACATTTTAAAGAAGCTGCGTTAATTAGCACCCATTCTAAATATGACTTTGAAGAATAGCGAGGTTCATCTATCCACAATAATTTATCAATAGCCAGAAAAGCTCACTTCGTACTGTTGTTAAACGAGATGGAAAACTGTGGGCCCAAATGTAATAAGTTGAGATAATTATGATCTAAAAAATTTGACATATTTTTCTATCTTAGAATATCAAAAATCAGTTCAATTCATAATCTGGAAGCGGAGAAATATGAGAAAGATAGTTTTCGTCAGATTATCGATTCATTGAGTAATCGATTACACAATTAGAAAAAAGAAAACCACTAGGTAATAATGAAATGCACTATTTATACAATCAATACAATATAGTGCAATTAATTACTTAATAAATAAACCTCTAATAACTCAGCTCACAGATTGCCAAACCTTACAGAATTGTGACTGAGGGACTGATAAGTTTGAATATTTTAATTCACATTATTTTCATCTCATTACATTTAGGCCCAAGATTGTATGTAATCGTTTCCGTCTCCATTCTGTTAAAAATACTTGGCTAATAAAGAAAATATCTTTTCTACCGATGGAACGCGAAAATTAACACGTCCAATTATATTCTTGAGAAAATGAACTCGTTATTGCTAATTGGATATGGATAAAGAAATTGGAATATGCATGTGATTCAAATATGGGTAAAATATTTTTTTTTATGAACTATGTTACTTCAGAATTATGCCTCCATCAATATTTTTGAATAAAATTTCTTTTTGAGCGAGAAATTAATTTTTAAAAAGTCCCAAAAAACTGTGGGTAATTCAAATACTTGAAAAGGCTAAGAGCGGATGTGACGTAACAATCCGGGATAACAATCAAAATGTCAATGTCAAGTCAATCAACAAGTGTCAAGTCAATGTCAAACGCTCATAGAAAAAGGAGTGTTTGACGTTGATTTGACAGTTGCTTGTCTGTTTTCAAGGACTGTGACGTCACCACACCAAGCGCGCCAAATGGAGGGCGTTTAAATAGCCCGGATCGGTTGGATTTTTTAAACATTTTTTTAAGTACTTTAAATTGCTTTTTTGCCATCGAATTTTTTTTAACTACTATTTGACGATGTAAACTATCGAATAAAAATATTAAAAAAATACATGCATATTCCCTATTGTTTGTATAACACTAATAGCAATGTCTGCATTGACGTGGTATTTGCCTCGTATATAACTATGTGTAGCTGCTTTTTATTTCATGTTAGCTGAGTTACTTTCTGTGTTATCTTCTTCATCATAAGCGACAAAAAAGTCGCGAGAGTACATAGCAATTAAAATTAAAATTAGTTTATTTGCCATACACCTTCATGAGCACTTATAAACCGTCAGAGGATAGGTGCACGGTTCAAATTTGTTGTTTCCTATGTAGAAGAGCCGGCAAGACTCGACCGGCCGTTACTCTTTTAATTTAAAGATATATTGGCTTTTACAATATTTTCGAATTACACTGTTAAATTGGTATGGGAGAATAGTGTAAGTCTGACAACAAGTACCAGAAATAAAAGGACCAGTACCTACCTTGGTATAAACTGTGAAAGGATATGTTAAGGGCCGGTAGGAAGCAAAATTGCCTGTCTTCAATTTGATTTTTCATGAAATTGATAAGACTTAGGTGTAAAATAAAAATAGTATGAGTAACTACATGATATTTCCAAACTTTTTGTGGAACAGAAACACAAAATATTAAAATTTTCTCGATAAAAAAATATCACGAAGTTACCTCTAATTTTCACGTATTTTCGATTTGTACTTAAAATGCTAATGCCTATTACAATAAAAATTAGATGATTATATGTATTAAAACAAGGCAAAAAAAATTGTGTAGGCTTTTTTTTTTATTCCTTTTATTTTTGGTTTTATTACGAATCAAAGCTTGTAGGACTTACGACGTTCTTAGTTCGTGGAAGAAGCCATCTTCCGTCGCACATTACGGGAACTTCAAGCATATTTTTGTTTCACAAATCAGTCGGCGTCGCTCTGTTGAGACGAGAGGACTACGCTCAAATTTTAGCTGCACTGAGATATTATTTATTTTCGTAAATAATATTTTCGTAATTTATCACATTCCACAAAAGAAACTGAGACATAGAAAACATGAAAAAAACACTAAAACCACTTCCAAAACGAATATTACAAGTGTTATTGATTGATAAATAAATTAATATCGAGTCTAAATAAACATATAAAATTCAATGTTGATATTTGAAAACTCAAGATGACTTACATTTTATTTGACAGATTTTTGACTGGTATAGTAGCACGGAGTATAGAAAGAAGTAGGTAAAACTAGCGCCATTGCTCTGTATTGCGGTGAATTTTCTTGCGGAGAAAATTTACAACATAGCCAACGAGCCCATTCCACGTTCATTTGAAAGTTCGCACTGGAGATTAAATCTTATTGCGATATACTCAGGATCCAAATTCGTTTACTCCCACTTTTTTTGACAAACTTCTTGTAAGGTGACCCTTAGACGAACAATTGAAGCGACTGACCGCCCCTAAATATAACTTGTTTAGAATAATACCGTTATTCTTCGGTTATTGGTATAACGAACGAACTCGAACAGATTCCGTATGATTCCGGATTTTTAATTTGTCTGTCCGTGATGTCTTGTTTATATCTCTTTAGTTGACTTTTTTGTCGTAGTTGGGTTTTAGTTTTTACCTGACTACGGCGAAGCAAAAAGGAGGGTTATAATTTTGACCGGTTTCTATGTATTTATCTATGTCTGTTCCCACATATTATCTTCTAAAAGACTCATCACAATTAGACAAATGAGGTATCGTTGGAAGCTTGATCGTCCGCTGGTCAAGGGCTATATGAAGACACATTAAATTGAAAATGGCGCCCTCTAGGTGACATATCATGAACAACAAAAAATATTTTTTAATCATACCATGTTGGGTATCAAATGAAAGGTTTTAATTAGCACATTTCAAAAATATATATTATAACCCCAAAAAAAACCGTGACAATCAAGACGTATATTGCCATATGTTTATGTTAACGCGTGGGATGATAACTACCGCTTCACGCGCCGCCGCACCGTAAACAGAAAAAACGTCAGACGCGCCGCGTGACGCCACACTGCACGCGACGCGCCACGCCCCGCGTCTCCGTAAATGAGGCCTAAAGTTATAATGCAACTTGGCATGTTTTCAAAGCTACAATTTCAACAGTTACAAAGAGGGACCATACTAAACTTTCTACTAAGGGACTAGTTATAACAAGCGCCCGAGACGCGCATTTTGTACGCTGCGTTTCGGGCGCTCAATAAAATTGTATGAATTCCTATGTAACGAATTTTAACAAGCGCTGCAGTCTAAGCGAGCGCCCATGCCGGGCGCCGTTAGGCCTGCACATGTCGCAACTTGCCACTCTCAACTTGCATCCCGTTGTGCGATTTACAAATAAGACTGGGAGAAAATATTCCGCGGGCATTGCTGCTACGTGCGCCGCCGTGATGAAACGCCGCGTGTGACGCGGCTATGCCATTCGCGGGCTCCGCCGCAAAAACGCTCCATTTCAAACAAACGCGTGTAAAATCGCGTCTCCGTAAACGCACTCATACAACGCCATATGTTTGAATTCAGTGCGAGCCGCGCCGCCCAAAGCCATGCGCGACTCCTCGCGTCTCCGTAAATGAAGCCTAACCGTGCCCTTGACGCTTGGACGCGAGTTCCTTTTTTCACTATTTTTCCTTGTCATTTTCTCCGCATTAGTAATAAACTTAAAAGAAACACGGTTCAAAAGTTACAACAAAATGTGGAAATCTTGTTGCGTTTGACGAGTCCAAAACGCGCCGGGCGCGCGCCCGAAACACAGCGCCGGTACTGAGCGCGTACCTCGGGCTTTTGTTATAATTAGTCCCTTTGGTACTTTGGCACCCATTTACATAGATGAATAGATGTCAATTCTTTTAGTGGTGAAGCCGACAATCCTACATTTATTTCTTTTGTACAGAACTCGGCCTCTTTTTCACATGTTTCAAATGTTTTCGAAGGGGATTGTTCGCGTTTGGCGCAGGAAAGGTTTTCATGACACATGCCATATTCGTTGCACAATACACTGCAAAATTCATTATACGAATATTATTTTTTACTTGGGTATCACTTTGCACGATCTCTTTGCTTGGGTATTACTTGGTAACACAGTTTTCCACAAAGACGTCATTAGGTACAAATTGTACAAGGTCCTAAATAAAATTTGGTAACATTTAAATTTGAACGTTTTCACGTCAACATTGAGTTTCTAGTTCCAAAACATGAACATGATCTATAGTTCTGAATTCAAGCTTATCGTATCGTATAAGCATAATAAACTACAGAAGATTGAAATTCGAATTCTATAAACGCCAGACGAAAAGTTTCTGCTGGCGGGAAGGCATTGTGTTTTGTTTTCGTCGTGTTTAATGAGAGGGGTAGGTAAGGGTTGCGCGGGTGAAATATGATTTTTTGCTGTCAAACTACTCCCCCTTAATACTACATAAACTTTCAGGAATAATAATGCTTCAACGGTCTAGGGTCGGTTTTCATCAATAATTCGAGAAGGAAATATAGGGATATCTAGTATCAGCAATAAATTGCTGTATAGTATTTTATTACTGTTATTATTTCTAAATCTGTTTGCAACTATTTCTGTAAATTACTGGAAAGACTTCCATCACTTGAAATTCATGGAAGGTTTCAGTCCTGACCTGAAAATAAACCATGAAGTAACTGATCTGTCGGTAATAAATGCAAGTCAAAATATTTGTCTCGAAAACAAGAACGCAAACATTGCTCCATAAACCACAAAGCCACAATAAAGGTTTATGAATGAAATAATGTTTTCTGAAAATAAACTTTAAATTCTTAATGCTCTATAAAACGTGGCTTGATACTTACATGACTAAGATTCGCCCACACAGATGGATCATAGGTTTGTAACCAAAATAACAAGTTAGATCATTTTACTTAGCGCCACTTCTTGGAAATTCGTACAAGTGTATTATTGTTTTTATTGGTCTTGAAAAGTACCCATAAGTTTAGGAGGAAAAAATCTGGCATAAACTTCTTTTTATGACCTACTTTTACTATGCAGGTGACATTGAAAACTTTACTAGTCCATTACTTCATCTTCATTAGTATTAGTTAGGTAGGTGCTGATAATCCTGAGCGTTCTATTACAACAAAACAATGATTATTCACTGTTTAAACTGAATATGACAAGCTTAGTAACTTGTTTATAAAAAAAAAAAAAAAAAATTATCATCATCTTTCTACATTCCATCCTAACTCTCATTCCAGGAACTCGGTCTTGACATCACCGACGACCAGATCTCGGAGCTAGAAGCAGCCATCCATGACATCGACTTCGAAGCCGCTGCAGCCCACGAGAAGAAAGTCCGCCATGACGTCATGGCCCATGTCCACACCCTTGCCGAGAGATGCCCTAAAGCTGCCCCCATCATCCACCTGGGAGCTACTTCGTGTTATGTCGGGGATAACACGGATCTGATCGTGTTGAGACACGGATTAGATCTGTTGCTGCCGAGATTGGGCGCCATTATCAGCCAGCTGTCGAAGTTTGCTGATGATTACAAGTGAGTACACAGTGAATGGATTGCTTTTGTGGTAGTTTGTTGTTGTAGGTACTCTTTGTCATCGAACCAAATAATATTATGCTGGCTACTATACCTACTGGTCGCTTTCCTCGGTGACTAAAATAATCTATTTTTGACGCACTGTACTTCGTTTGAAAAAGTTATATCGGTCGTTACGCACATACTTCGTTGCAAATAATTATATCGGTCGTTATTGGTATTTTATATTTTACGTCTGTATTTCTTTATTCACGCATCTGCACGCGTAGCATAACCACAATAGAAACAGGTTTTGTTTTGTCGACGCAATAATAGACAAAATGAAAAATTGTGATTGTGCATCTGTCATTTTGCCTATTCTTCCGTCGACGAAACCCGTTTCTATTGTGATCATGCTAGGCTTATCAACATTTTTTCTTTTTGGCTAAAATCACCCAAATTAACTGTTAGTAAGATCAATTCATATTTCAAGGTAATGATTTAAGATGTAGGTAAACATTGTCCCTAAGATAAATAAGTACCAGAAGTAATGCTACAATGACCAAACAAATAGTATAGATTAAGACTTCAATCAAATGTAGCAGCCATTACGAGAGATATGTTTAGCATACAATAACTTAGAACAATAAGCAATAATCGTTAACTGATGTTATAACGTACGCAGTACTCGATATCTACTGACAGATCTCTATGTTTGGACACTTATGAATTAGGGACAACATCCTTATTAATTGCGTAGTGCTAAATTTTACGGCAGATCATTACTTTCATGAACATAATATTCATCTTCAAATCTTTATTTACATTCCATAATGTCCATATTTATGTATCTCAACACTGAATTATACGAATCGATGATAGTGATAATAATATGTTTAGGTTTACCTGTAATTGTGCTACATATGATACTTACTTCGTATTTAAATCGTGCTTTTCCAATTTTCAGGTCGCTTCCAATGCTAGGCTTCACCCATCTGCAGCCAGCGCAGTTGACAACTGTCGGCAAGAGAGCTTCCCTCTGGCTGAGCGACTTGCTCATGGATGAGCGTGCCCTCTCCCGTGCTAGAGACGACCTCCGCTTCCGAGGAGTTAAGGGAACCACAGGTACCCAAGCCTCCTTCCTCCAACTCTTTAAAGGAGACAACGAGAAGGTCCGAGCTCTCGACCAAAGAGTCGCTGAACTCGCTGGCTTTAACAAGCGGTACATTGTCACCGGACAAACATACTCCAGGAAAGTTGACTTGGAAGTAATTTCTGCGTTATCTGGACTTGGAGCTACCGTACACAAGATGTGCTCCGACATCCGTCTGTTAGCCTCGCGTAAAGAGCTAGAGGAGCCATTCGAAGCCTCCCAGATTGGGTCCAGCGCTATGCCGTACAAGAGAAACCCGATGAGGTCGGAACGCTGCTGCGCTCTAGCCCGTCATCTCATCACATTGCATGCCAATGCTGCTAACACCCACGCAGTTCAGTGGCTCGAGCGCACTTTGGACGACTCCGCAAACCGTCGCATCACTCTAGCTGAAGGCTTCCTAACAGCTGATGCTACTTTATTGACCCTGCTGAACATTTGCCAAGGTTTGGTCGTGTACCCTAAAGTCATAGCCCGTCACATCGCTCAGGAGCTGCCTTTTATGGCTACCGAGAATATTATCATGGCTATGGTCCAGGCTGGTGGCGATCGCCAAGTGTGTCACGAGAAAATAAGGGTACTCTCTCACGAAGCGGGTGCTCAAGTGAAACAGCACGGCAAAGATAATGATTTGATCGAACGTGTGAAGAAAGACAGCTACTTTACGCCTATCATCTCGCAACTGGATAAGATCCTAGATGCATCTACGTTCATAGGTAGAGCTCCAGAACAAGTGACGGAGTTCATTGACGAAGAGGTTAATCCTATAATTGCTAAGTACAAACATGCTTTGGCTGAAGTAGGAAAGCCTGTTGCTTTGTTGATTTAATGGATGCATTTTTTGTTTTTAAGAATTGACATGTATTAAAAATACTATTAAATAAAAATAAATTGTTCATTGAATAAAATCGTATATTTACAAATTACAGCATATTATTTCTATATTAATTTATAAAAATACAAAAATATGACTTCACTATTTTACAATAACATGAACTAGATAATGGTAACTCTAATTCCAATAATGAAAATTCACAAGGCTTAGCATAAGCAAGCTTTAAGCTGAAAAAGAGATTATGTAATAAATAACTATGAAATAACATTAACAAAACCGAACAAATAAATAAGCAACTTAAACAAAAGAGAGACAAATCGTCCAACTGTATCGAGGATAGAGAGTTAGAGAAAATTCGTGATCACAATTTTATCACAATTTCGATGGCACGACGAGATTGGCAACTATGTTAAGTACTTAAAGAACGTTGGTGAGGAGTGTGTCGCCCTGGCACGCGGGGCCCTGGCTGGGCCAATTGCACGCGCCTATGCTGGGGTCGAAGCTCAGCTGGATGGGGCAGTTGAACACGTGCAGCGTGAACCTCTGCTTGGTACAGTCCCATCTGCACGCGTAGAATTTGTTACATTGTTTCGGGTGACGGAACAGACCGGCTCTCTGGCAGTCCACCGACCCTTGCAACGTCTCGTCTCTGCTCCTCCATCCTCCAGGACCGTAACGATCAAACGCCTGAGAGTCAATCACAGATCCGGATTCAGAACCATCCTTAATAGTAACAGTTGGTGACACTTCTTGGTTCAACAACACAGTTTTGTACGTAGGAGCAACGGTAACGGCCTTAACACGAGGTCGGACTCTGACGTACCTCTCTGTGGTAGATGCCACAATGGGTGTGCTCGATACGTAGCTTTCAGAGTATACTTCTTTAGGTTTCGGTGTAACAGCCACATTATAACCAACCTGCTCCTGGAAGTCTTGATAGTAGGAGTCGTCGGGAACAATGATAGGGTTGAATGTGGATGATACAATTGGCGCAGCAGTAGCAACTGAGCCTGCAGTGGGAGCTGCTACTTTATTATATCTGTGACCGTATCCATCTTCACTGATGTCTCCACGATTGGAGTCAGCGTAGTCATTGAAGTCGCCGAGATCTTGAGGAGCTTGAGTAGGTCTCTTTCCTTTAAGGATAAGAACTGGTGACTGACAGCTGCAGACAGCTCCAAGTTTACGTACGAGGAATGGATTGAAGTCGTTGATCTTTGTCACAACGGCCACTTTAGGCTTAGTTCTTCGTACAGGCGCAGGAGACGGTGCGACTTCGAACAAACCTTGTTCAACAGGAGCGTATGTAGAAGAAACTATCTTCGGTGAATACGAGTACGATTCGGGGCTGGATACAACAATAGGTGCAGATGTCGTGTACGAAACGGGCGAGACTAGTCCTGCGTCAGGGCCAATAGTGCCGAAACCAAGTTGTTGAGATTTTGCCGTTTGAATGACAATGTTTTGTTTCCTTTTAATTGGCGCTAAAGTGGATACCGAGACATCTTGATAAGCGTTGTTTTGACCATCAGCGCCAGATGCTTGTTCGTTGTATCCGTAACTTTCAACATTCACTTCCGATTCCAAATCATCTGATGGCGGCAAATATTCTGGAGCCTGATACTCCGTTGTGGTGCTATATTTGTAAGCGGGTCTGCCGGTTGATTTTACTCTTTGTCTGTATGTGGAGGAAACAACAGGTGCAGCCGTGGTATACGTTACTGGCGACACTAACCCAGCATCAGGTCCTACTGTTCCAAATCCAAGTAAATGAGACTTAGCTGTTTCAACCACAATATTATGTTTCCTTTCAACAGGACCGGTGTCATGGGTAACCGTGAATTCTTGATAGGGATTGTATTGAATCTTGGAAGCAGCATCCGCGCCATTGAAACCAAAGCTTTCGAAATTAACCAATTTTGAGCCATCTTCTACAGGAGGCAAGTATTCCGAGGCCTTGTAGGATGTTGTAGATTCTGCTCTGTAAGCCGGTGTAGTTGATTTGACGATAGGTCTGGCGGTGGTGGAAGGTGGCAAGTACTCGTATTTGGGTTCTGCTGGTGGTAGATAGTCCCGAGTCGTAGACACGGTTGAATAAGTTCTAGGTCTGTAGGTAGACGTTACGACAGGAGCGCTTGAAGACACTACAGGTGGTAAATATTCTTCTCCCTTCGAAACAATTTGGATCTCAGGAGATTGGTATTCAACCTGCTGGTATTGCGGTGAGGCAGTTGAACTAGGGAACGAGAAGTGGATGGATTCCACTTTCTGTGGCTGTTCTGAATGAGATGTGCTGAAGGAATGCTGGTGGACTGTCGGCACTGATTTATGAACAGTTTCATATTGTTGTGAGTAGTCGTAATTGTCTTGAGCTTGGTGGAAGACAGCGCTTTGTTGAACAACCGGACTCGATGCCGTGGAAACAGAGTACGATTGGTAATTCGACTGAGGCGCAACGTATTCCTGTGCTTGATGTATAACAGAGTTTTGGTGGACAACTGGAGCCGAGGCGGTCGAACTAACGGAATATGATTTGTAATCCGTCTTAGAGGCATCGTATTGACCTTGGTGAATCACGGAGCTCTGATGAACGATTGGTGTAGAGGCAGTTGATCCAACTGAGTATGATTGGTATTGTACTTTAGGGGCAACATATTCTTGGGCTTGATGAATGACAGAGCTTTGATGAACAACAGGCGTTGAAGCAGTCGACACAACAGAATATGACTTGTAGTCATTCTTTGGTGGAACATACTCAGGAGCCTGGTATGTTTGTACTTTCGGTGAATCTACATCAACGTAATGGTCTTCGTATATAAGAGTTGAAGGTGAAGTTGAAACGTATACGGCTTCTTTGCCAGAATTGTAGTTATTGTTCACACTGGATTGATGATAAACTTGATGAGACACCGCACTTGCGTCAGAATAGCCCTTAAGTTCAACATTTCTTTGAATTTCAGGCTGGCTGTATGAGTAACCTTCTTGGCTTACTTGTACCTGTTGTTGTTCATATTGCACAGGTTGACTCACGATGTGTTTCACTTCGTGTTGCTGAATGATTGGCTTGTATGTCTGCGTGTAAACTGCCGCTGTAGGCTGAACGTAAGTCACTGGAGTTACCTTCTGTGTGTACTTGAGAATAGGGTTCTCATAAGTCGAAACGGCTTGTTGATAGGACAAGTCCACGTGAGGAACGGGAGTGGAGGACACTGGAACATATTTCTGGGTTTCCACTTTGTGAATAGTCTGATGACTGTATGTCTGTGGCTTGTATGTGGAAGCAATTATTGGCGACGGAGTCGAGTATTGGAACACCGTCTTTGGTGATTCTTCAAATTTAACAGCGGGTTTCTTGTACTCATAACCATCAGTATCTTGACTGTATGTATGAACTTGACTAGTATCTACATTGTGTAATGTCTGTTGGCTGTATTCCTGTGGCTGGTAGGTAGACACTACTGCCGGTTGAACTGTGGTGTAACGAACTTGCTGTTTAACAGCGACTGCGGGTTTGGAGTAATCGTATCCAGATTCAACATTGTAAGCCTTATTGTCTTCAACCTTATGTATGGTCTGGTGGCTGAACGACTGAGATGACTGAGATTTGTACGCAGGCTCAATGTAAGTAACAGGCGTAGGCTTCTGCGTATATTTAATGATCGGGTTTTCGTAGACAGTGACTGGAGTCGACTGATAACTGACCTCGTAATTAGGTGTAGAAGAAACTGGCACAATATGCTGCGTCTGAATGGTGTGGTGACTGATCGATTGAGGTCTGTAGGTCGATGAAATAATTGGTGCGGGAGTAGAGTACACATTCTTGACTTCCTCAAATTGAACAGATGGTTGCTCGTAGTGATAGCCCGATGAAGAGTCTCCGGAGTAAGTGTTTACCCTGTTCGCGTCAACCTTGTGGATAGTCTGGTGACTAATCACTTGCGGTTGGTAAGTAGACACGATGGGCTGGACTGCTAGGGCAGGTTGAGGTGTTGTGTACTGAACAACCTTAGGTTCTTCGTAAGACACTCCTGATTGGGAGTAGTCATAACCAGTACCCACTGAAGCTGACTCTATTGATGGAGTATAAACTTTGCTGGTTTCTACTTTATGGATCGTCTGATGACTGAATGAATGAGGAGTGTATGTAGCCTCGGTAGGTTGAGAGTATGTGGAGACAGCCGGTCCAGTGGTGTAAGCTACGACCTTCTTGAAAGGTTCCTCATAAACAGGCGTAGGGGTGGAATATTCGAATCCACCAGATTCAACATGGTGGACTGTTTGCTGGTTGTGACTGATGATTTCGGGTTGATATGTAGATACAGAAACTGCAGGCGCTGCGGTAGTGTAAGAAATACCTTCTTCAAACTTGATATTAGGCTTCGAATAATGATATCCAGACTCAACCTTAGCTTCACCGTTGTTGCTGCCAGAATAATCTTTACTTTTATACTGGTAGTTCAAACCTTGATTGTGATCAGTTACGTGGACTTGAGGAGTGACTTGTTTAATAGCAATGGCTGTTGGTTGAACGTAAGTAACAGCGGGTTGCGAAACTCCGAATATTTGCTTTATAGTTGTCTTAGGCGCTTCGGGAACATACGTAGTCTTATACGTCACTGTTGGTATCGAACTTGTTACTGCAAACGGAGTTGCAGTGGTCGGTATTCCGGAAGATGTAGGGGTAGTCACAAAACTATATCCATCGAGGTTATGAGCGTCAGTTCCAATATGATTTATGGCAACAGCTGGTTGCGAGACAAAGGACACATGAGCTGGGTGCAGAGTTTGTGTGGAGTGACTGTATGACTTCGACCCTTGGTAATTGCCTTGATCGTGGCTATAGCCTTGAGAACTTAATCCTTGATAGCTGCCCTGATCCTGGCTATAAACTGTAGAACCTGATCCTTGATAGCTGCCTTGATCTTGGCTATAACCTGTTGAACCCGATCCATGGTATTTAACTTGGTTGTTATAATCAGCATCAATTAAAGTAGTCTTTCCAACTAAGCCAACATTGATAGCTCCAGCGGTCAAAGTGTGAGACGAACCAGTGTGAGCCTTCGAGTCACTGATGTAGTTTCCAGCGTTCGCTTCACTGTATCCGTGGTACTGTTGGAAGTTTGACTGGCTTGTAGCTTTACCTTCGCCAATATGGCCATCAGCTCTGTATACTCCAGCTTCGTATTTACCAGAGTCATCATGGTTGTATGCACCAGAGTAATCGGCACTATAACCGGTGGAATAGCCAGTACCATAATCTCCTTTGTAACCTGAACTTCCAGCGCTAGTCTCGACATATGCGCCAGAATTATCCTGAACATATTGTCCAGTTTGGTCTTCGGCGTATTTGCCTTGATAACCACTTTGAGAAGATCCGGAATATTTGCCAACGTCGTAATAATCTCCAGAATGTTTGTAAGCAGAATCGTCGTGTATGTATGGTTCAATTGGCGAACCTTCATGTTTGTAAGGTTCTGCGACGTCTCCCGTAGGATCATGGATGTATGCTCCTGAGTTGTCGTCATCGTAACTTGTGCTTTGGTACTGAACTGTCTTTTGGCCTTGTCCAGCATATGAGCCCGAATATCCGTTGTATCCAGCAGTATTTCCTCCAGCTTGGACAGTGTATCCCGTAGAGTGTCCTGCCGCTTGGCCTGTATATCCTGAATTATGTCCAGTCTGGGTTGAGTATCCAGAAGTTTGGCCTCCAGATTGAATGTGTCCAGAAGCTTGACCTCCAGATTGTGTATACCCAGAAGCTTGTCCGGATTGAACGTATCCAGTGTTGTATCCTCCAGATTGGGCAACTTGTCCAATGTTTGCTCTATGAGCACCGTGGCGGAGTGCTTCCTCTTTAGTAGGAAGTCTATAGTCATCCAAGATAATGGAACCACTAGAGTATTGAGCTGGGCCATTATATTGGGTCGGTTGAACTAGTCCTATGTTACCGTTGTGAGCGCCTGCATCAGTAACGTGGTAAGCTAAGCCATTATCGATTTGGGCGGAACCGTGACCGATTATTCCGTTACCAAATTCAACAGATCCATGTCCGATTTCGTAGGAGTGTCCGGCGTTGGCCAGTTCTTGGGAAGCGATGAAGTTCGAGTCCAAAGCGTCGTCTTTGGTGAGGAATCCTCCTTGGATACCGACCAGGTTGTCTAGGGAAGCGCCGGAGACAAGGCTCTGATGAGCAGCCACGTTAATCGCGTCGGCGGTTTGGCCTTGGTAACCTGCTGCCCCTGAAATTAAAATAAAAACATAAAATATTCACCGGACTTATTTTCTTGTACTATTTATTTTGCTTTTTTTATCTAAAGGAAGGATTCATATATTCATATGAATTGAATCTTCTTTCACGGTAGTATTACTCGCTCAAAATAAGGTGTTCTAGTGTGCCCACGCGCCTGATCTCTCTCCGTTCGTTTCGCATTGTCGTCCTTTCGGACTATGAAAGTGAGAGAAGAGAGAGTGCACCTGTGTCTGCGCACACACGCCTGCACTATAATATCTCCCGAAGGTTGGTGTCCGCTGAGATTGATCGCCATGGCTTCATTGTCTAATTGTGCGTTTTGAAATTATATTTTAGCGCGAAATCGTAACTTACCAGTAAGAGTAGCAGCAGAGAACCCGTATGCCTCAGCCTCGTATCTGGCGATGTTTCCACATGCTGGCACCAACCAGGGCCAGTCGCACTTAAGTTTCTCAGCGTCGAAGCCCAGTCCGAAGGGGCAGCGGAACTCGTACGCCGTCAGTGGAGACTTGCCGTGGTCCAGGCAGGCGAAGAACCAGCGACAGTTCTCGGGGTCAGCGTAGTAACCTGTAAGGTGAAGGGTTGGGAACGTGTTATTTGGCTAAAATTATACTCAAACTAGAAGAGATGTAGAATTAATGAGAAACATACTATAGGCTCAAATGGCAAGCTAGCCTCGCTAGGTAAAAGAAATTAACTAAAAATCTTAAGGTCTTGTGGAATTTATGGCTTGAATATAAACAACAACAAATCCTTGGTAACATCAAATCCTTTACAAAATATGCTAACTGACTGCATACATCCAGTCATTATAACTAAGGTACCTATCTATCGATCTATAAATTCTTACCTTCATGTTCAGGACAGATGAACCTAGTTTTAGGTACAGGAGCAATCTCGGAAGATCCAGGACAGGCCTGCGAGTGTGGCAGGCTGCCGGGCCAGACACACACCTCGTAGCGGTTGTCGAACGCCAGACCGGCGGGACAGTCGAATTCGAACACCTGGAAATAGAACATTCATCTTCGTAACGCTCTACAGCATGGGAAATACATATTTTATCAATTCCGAAGTATCGGCTCAACAGCAATATTACAAAAAGTTTTTCTTTTATTTATGTACTGAGTCTTTTTTACTGGGGGCATAAAACGGCTGCATTAGTAATGCCTCTAAAAGCAGGTCATTTCCTGAATTCCCAGCTGTCATTAGCAATTCCTCTAATTCGACACAAAAGCAATTTTTTTGTGGATCATTTTACGAATCTCCATAGAAAACTGTCAAACAGATGAATTATTTCGTAATAGGAATTGCACGCAGAACATAGTATGAATTGTCAGTTTGTGACATCATCTTCGTAGTGTTTTTCAAACATCATTCTGCATCTATCATTAATGTCACATTGAGACTTGGGACTGAAACCATCCTACCAAGTACTTACCTAATAAACTTACTAGTCATATAGATTATTTACGGTTTTCCTCTATATGCTTTGTTATTGCGATACGTAGTAGGTAGTAGCTGATTTGTGAAAGTTTTGGCCACAATCGCTCCCCTTTTTTTCTAACAAAGTTTGCACCAACCCACTCGAACGAAAGTTAGTAAATACTCACAGTATATTCGGGTGAGAGTTGGTCGAACTTGACGCAGCGGTAGAAGCGGGCGCAGGAGCGAGGGTGCACGAAGTAACCTTGACGAGAGCAAGAGAACTCCGTACGAGTGTCCTGTAATGTAACGCACTAGTGTGTTAAGTAATTATTATGTAAGCAAAATGGTTAACTGAAGCTTTGATGTTCTAAACAAACCGGCCATGTGCGAGTCGGACTCGCGCACGAAGGGTTCCGTACCAGTATCTATAAAAACGGCAAAAAAAACATGTCTGTTGTATGGGAGCCTCCTTAAATATTTATTTTATTCTGTTTTTTAATATTTGTTGTTATAGCGGCAACAGAAATACATCATCTGTGAAAATTTCAACTGTCTAACTATTACGGTTCATGAGATACATACAGCCTGGTGACAGACGAACAGACAGATAGACAGACAGACGGACGGACAGCGCAGTCTTAGTAATAACGTCCCGTTTTACCCTTGGGGTACGGAACACACAATAACAGCTATCCAAATACAGACATAGATTCAATACAGAGCGTTTTTTGACATTTAATGTCAAAATTTGATTGGTCCTTGATATTTTGACTAACCAGTTACAAGAGGCAATATTAACTGTCAATGATTCGGGAAATGCGGAAACAGTCTATGATAGTTCACTTTATTTTTGCTTTACAGCAAACGCAATGTCCACAGAACGATTGACAACCCGATAAATATGAAAGACATAATTATTTACTAAAGCACATGTTTTTGCAACATGCTCCATATAAACTCAAGTTGTGAAACTTCAACGCATTAAAGTTGTGAAATTGATACTGGATTGACTTTTATATATCAACTGCAGTTCTGAGCAGTTGAAACACCCTGTCGAAACTTGGTCAAGTGAAATGAGAGCAGGTTTGGTTTATCGAGTAGGTAGCAGTGGCGGATTAAATGTCGAGAGCGTCCTAGACAAGCATCGTATCGACGCCCCCTAGCAAACAAATTAAAAAAAAAATGGTTTCTATACAAAATTAATTTTCATTTTTTTTTTGTTAAATCTTCCGCGCGCCCCTGTACCCTCGCGCCCCTAGGCACGTGCCTAGTTTGCCTTAGGGTTAATACGCCACTGGTAGGTAAAATAGCAGAATCTATAAATGTCTGTAACATTATTATCATGTTATGATCCTTACCTCTCTAATAGAGTGAATGACTCCATCAGAGTCGACGACCTGCGTGATTCTGTAGGGAGACACCTGCAGCGCGTCGATGGCGCGCACGTGTCCGGGTGCTGAGAGGATGTCGTGTTCCAGGGACCTGGAAGTTACATGAGTATACGATATATTAACGACACAGCTAGTCCATTCGGTAGTCTTGTATATTTATGGGTTTCTCATGTACAAATATGATTTAAGTTCGCCTTTCTAAAAGAAAACTCCTGTAATGCGCTTAGGAAGCAAATATTACGTCATCCATGCCCTGTTACGCTTCTTAATAATAGCAAGTCGACCATATTATTTGGTTCATTAAGTAAAATATTTTAAATCTTCTCCAATGCATTATTTATGCCAAGTCTATCCCAATTTCTTGTTCATACCAAGTGATGCTCAACAGAAAGTGAAAATACATCGATCTTTACTGTCTGCTTTGTAAAAGTTTTTCATTATTATCAACAAAATATATTCTTTATATGTTTAATAAACATTACCTGAGTACAGCAGCCCTAGGCGCTCTGCTCTGCTGGTTCAGCACCTTAGCGAGTGAGGCCCTCAGCGTTGGTCCGCATGCAGAATCCACATCACGGTCAGCTCGGTGTAAGGCCAGGCCTGCCAGCCCACGGACCCTGGCGTACTTGCCCTTCACGTCTATTGAGGAGGAGTCCTCGAACGATATCCATGTCTTGTTCCTAGAAATAATAAATTCATTTTTTTACTGAAACAGAATTTACGTGTAAATACAAGATCTAGAGCTACTAGGACAAGTGGGGACGAAAATTTTGTAACTATGACGTTGCCAGGACCTACAGCATTGAGTAAATGATACAAGGCGAGTGGAAAAATATCTCGACACAAATAGGTGGATCCTATTTTTGAAGTTGATTTGCCTTGGGACGGTTTGATTACAACACAAGTCAAGGGTCAATAAAATTCAAATTCAGACCTGACTTTTTTACTTCTTTATTTTTGTAAAACAGGACTTATTATTACTACGGCTTTCTAACCTCAACTAAGTAAAAAACGCCTAACGAAAATCAAATTCACAAACACCTTCATACAACAAAAACTCACTTGAAAGCATAAGGCGCTGACAGATCCTGATCTCTCTCCAAGGTCCACCTTCCACTCCTCAGCTGTCTGCACAGTTCAGCTTGGTCTATCTCCTTAGGCTCGTCTTCTACGGTGGGGCTGCCAGGAGTACTGAGGGTTTCGTTGACCAGAGTGAACTGACGGGCAGTCGCGGGTAAGCTGATTACCACCTTGGAGGATGGCACGCCGAGACCGATGACCAGGTCTACTACGGAGTCCTGTGGAGGAATGAAGAATGTCATGCTTCACATAAGAAAGAAAGTAGCAGTTTTAATTTGTTTTTTTTTGCTACTAAGTTCGTATTCATGATTACCTACTATCTATCTAATTCATTTAACTAGCCCTTATTTTCTAACTGGAGGACGAAGGAAAAGGAAGGCCTTCCTTTCCCTTTGCCCGAGTGTATCGTTAGTTCGACTGGTTGTTAGTGCGACAAGTAATATATGTTCAAAAAATAAATGACTTGAGGTTTTTTTTATTTTATAGGTACAAGTAAGTATATATTATGTAGTAAGTCGAATACTTCGAATAGTAACTTCACGATTTACAAAGGCATCTACTAGATAGTGCTACTTGTTATATAAAACAGATTGCCATTGTACAATGAGTCAGCATTGTGGAAAAGTGGATTAAAGAGATTATTACAAGTGTGTGGTCGTTTACGGTTTTTTTAAATAATTATTACATACGTAGTCCTTCATAATCATGATGCATCGATAAAGCGGTATGCTGCAGCATGACTATGCAATTAATTAGTTTTTTTTTAAATTCAGTGTCATTATGTCATTGTATTAAGTAGTTAATATTTTTAATAAATATAGTTTACGTTTGATTGCGATCTTATCGACGCCGGAAAATGTCATAAGATGTTAGTAATAGGTTTATGACACTGTATGTTTATCAACAGTAAAGTAGATGCTCAAAAACAGCATTAATAAAAAAGTTCTCAACGAATTAGATTAAAAAAAATATATACTTGAAATAAATGGCATCAAATGACACACTTCATGGCAATGAGCGATAAATTAAAAAAAGACGTACAAGCACCAATTAAGTGTCATTCATCCATTTAGTGCCCAACATACCATACAAGTGAGACCGTTGTAAAATCCAGAGAGATGCACCTACTAATAGCTGGCCTACATACCCAAAATTGTTCAGATTCAACCAACTTAACTATACCTTCCAATCACTGGAGTTTAAACCTTATGGTTTCAATCTCAAGGATTATGTATGTGAGTTTTTTTGTAATGTTCTTTCTCAGGTGCAGTTAGCCTCCAAATGAGTATGTTAGACGTGACCGAAATACTAGTGAAGGATTATAAATAGATGTTTTATATGAATGATTGATTCTTAATTATTGAAATTGCGTGCGTGTGTTGCTACATTATATCTTGTCAGGCTGTTGAGTAGCACGATTGATGCAAATTAATTATAAGTTAATTATTAATGAGATAACTTTAAGCCTGCTTAAAATTTTGATTGGGCTTTAGTAAAAATATTTAATGTTTTAAAATCTAGACAAAATATTTCATTTTTCAAATCAGTGTCGTTCACTATAGATTACCAAGATTTACAACGGTCTTTCATATCACAGAATATTCTACTCATTAAGGCAAGTATTCGATAATCATCACTGTCAAAGTCACCACTCCGAATACTGAAAAAAATATTATTTATTCCGGTTTCCATCTAATCCGTCATCATCCAAGCATATCTCTTTTATTATGCTCCTTCCGGATAATTTCTCTAGTCTTTCGAAATTGCCCACTCATAGCAACTGGAGCAGCACTCGATCTTCGACTATTTTTTATATAACAAGCAATACATAATGCTATTGTATCAAGTTACAAGTATTAAATTACTTTCCTATACGACATACTAGGGTATTGTTTAGATAATCATCTGTTTGTTGATAGTTATCCGATCTTGATTGTGCTCACTTCTTTTGACATGGTTTGGTTTAGAACAATCGGATGAAATCTTTGTTGTTCGCTTGTTTTTTGTTTGATTTGGAGTGATTTGGAGTTTGTAATTCGGTTTTTGGGACAGGAGTTAAGTAATTTAACAACTTATGTTATATAATGGGTAGGCCTGCCCGTAACAAGAATCCCAAAATAAGACCCTATAGCGTGCGGTAGAGTAATGTAATGGCAACCCAGAGTGGTTACCCGGCCGCCCGTCTGAGGGCGCCCGCAAAAGCTCAAGTTACATTGGTTGGCAACGCTGTGTCAGTGTGCCGTGAGCTACCGTCAGAGAGTTAATGCGCGCGCTCTATGAGCAGAACTCTGTTCGATGTTTGATTGTAAGGTGATTTGTTGTAACTCTTTGTGTCTTTATGAGTATAGTGTAATTCTTAAGCACCTACGTTTCTCTTACACCCGTTTCCCGGCTATAACCCCAGGTAGTTTCCTACTTTTGCAAAACAATTCCTAGAATTCGAAGGCTAATCCCAAAAACCATCCCGTCAATTATCTTTCAGGGCATTCATAGCCTTTCAAATGTAAAAATATGGCCACCACAGTCTTATTTCTTGAAAAAAATCTTTACTATTCAGTAAATTCTTAAAAAAGCGTTAAGTTTCACTTACAGTATTCATCATGTCCCACATGCCGCTCAGCCTACTCGGATGATACGTCATCTTCTTCATAATTCCCAAAGCATGGGTCTGCACCATCAGCAGATCCACCTTCTTGATCAGGGTCCTCAGGTCGTAGTACTTCGCCAGCAGTTCCGGATGGGCAGGCAGCGCCAGGAACAGGGGTCCACCTCCTGAGGAGGTGAGGGCTGTGCGGGCTGTCTCCACGGCCTCCAAAACCTGGGTCCTGTTGAGGGACTTGTGAGCATTGTGCAGCTCTAGACCTTGCACGTGCTTCGATTTCAGAAGGGTGCGGAGATCCTGTAACAAATGAAAGGGTGGTTAGATTCGGTTGCTTCACACCGATTATTTTGAATGATAATTTTTAAACATTCTTGAGGGTTATTCCAAAAATCCCCATTGACAATCCCCATCAATGAGGTTTAGTGAACTTTTAGTCTACAAATCCCCATCAAAGGAATCGTGGACAAAAAGTTCACAAATCCCATCGCGTTTAAAAATAAAATACAAACAACATAATAAGAATCAAAGTGTGTACTTAGGTAGTTCAGCGTGTCAAACATAGAGGTTTTAAAATATTCAACTTTACGAAGATAGCTCTATTTAGTATATTCATTTGGCTGCATGGCAAGTTTTAACAACGCTCTTTGCGCATTTTCGTTCGACTCGACACCATTCTTTTTTCTAGCAACAGTAAAATCGCTCAAACATTATTTTTGTTGCAAAATGCAGAACTAAAAATAGAATATGCACAAGCCAAGCATAAGGTGCCTACGAATTATTTCACTACTAACATTTAAATAATTCAAACACCTATTTCAATATACGTAATTAATTAAATTCTAACAGATAGACATCTAGCCACGTAGGCGTGTACTTATTCCCATTTTATAGCATATCCTGATAAGATATATATTTGTCACCTGTACATAAATCACATGCGTGCACGCATGCAGTTCAGGTACAGTCAACCTCATATCAGTGGTAACACTTGTACTACGAAAATCGCCCTTACAGTAACGACATAAAGCGCTGTTAATGTCAAATTGTTACCACTCATGTGCGGCTGAATGTACAACATGTAAAGAGAGCGGTTCAATTAAATTGGTGTGATTTAATTTATGTGCAGGAAACACGTCGTTATGTCGTGAAAATGCTCCGATTTGGTTCAAAAAAAACAGCGAATTGGTTGATTCGTACGAATTTATTTGCCCGAAACGGCTAAATCGAAACTTTTAAATAATATAATTTTTTCGCACGAAGTTAATTTATTGGTGTGCGAAATGTGCGAATCTCCAACCCCAGAATTACGTGGTAGGCACAGATATTAAAAGAAACTTTTTAGGTTTCTATGGTATAAGCAAATGGTACATTTTGAATTTTATGCAATAGCTTCGTTTACAAGCTTACTTTTATCTTTCAAAGTCTTTTCAAATGGCATTCATCAATCTCAAAACGCTATTCATGATAGGAAGAGAATACAGTAAAAATATTTAAAGTATAATATAACGTATGTCACTGGCAGTCTGCTCTTACCAAAAAAGTTGCACAAAAGTCAACTTTGTAATTAAAATCGGATTACAAATAACGTAGGTCAAGTAGGTACATTCACCGTGTTAAACTATCATAAAATTTCAACAATTAACGTTTACTATCAATATCAACACAAGTGAGTCATAAAAATGAATCGTGCACAATGTCGTAACTCGGGAGTGCCTAAGTATCGTGTGTCGTGTCATGGCTCGGCTAAAGTGTTTCACATCTGTGTGTCTACCAGCCAGGTAACTTATGGATGTCTAACTAAAGGACATAAATAAGCTACCGAACTATAAAAATGTAAGTGGCTTTTATGTGTTTTGCTTCGGGTAGAAATGAGAGCCAGTCTAGGCAGTCAGTCATTTCTTTTTCAGCAAGATGATTAGAATCCTGCACCTATCATATTATTTTTCCCAGGAGTTGCAAACGGGTATCGTTTAACTCCTGGACCTTATTATTAAAGAAAGACGGTATGTTCGCTACCTTGGTATATTTTCTTAAGTCCTCATCCCTTGTTCATAAACTAAACTAAAAATTTCAGTGCATCTTTTTCTTTCTATTTCATTAAGAAAAGGACAGAAGCTAAATTTTTGTTTAGTCCTGTCAAATTAATCAGCGCCTGACGTAAATTGACTTAATTTTAGTAGGCAAGTTTTTAATGACGTCTAAACTTGTATGGAGTAGTAGGAGCTGATTATTTTGACAGGACTAAACTAACATTTATCGTTGTCCTCTTCTTATTGAAATAGAAAGAAAAATATGCACTGAACTTAAATTTTGTTTAGTTTGTGAACAAGGGAATCGGCACCACTGGCTGTCAAGTGATAGAAAAGCAGGTGACTATAGTAACCAGCTGCTTTTGTTATAGCTATTTTTGGTTTCTGATATATCAAAAGAACAGTCAAGTCATTGAATAATGAATTAAGTTTTTCTTACCAAACAAGACAGGTTCGACGACCATCTACTTATCAGATCAAAGTCTAAATTCGTTTTATTTACAAACAAATAGTCTACTCATTTGATATACATGAGTCTGGCCACAAAAAACGGCTATAATTCAGCTCAATGTCACAAGACGGGAGTGCCTAGTACCTAGACTGAGTTTATCTAGATCGTACCGCATGTATGACCAATTTGAGTCTAGCTTTGTTAAGACTAGCTACTGTGACAGGTATTAATAGAACTATACAGTGATTTATTATATAATTAGTCAGTGTAGAATCTGCAAAAAAACGTTGAATACTTAATTCTTAGTTTTTGTTAGGAGTTTTTTGTTTCAATTATGAATTTGAGATCATGTCGCAGATTAAATTTCGATAGTAGCACAGAATAGTACAGAAGGCTCACTCCGCATTTTACGTGTGAAGCTACAAGTACGCGGCTCGTCTTGTCGGGCCAATTCAGTGAGCGTAACATAGTCAGAAGATACGCGATAGAAAGAGAGGCAACTTCTACGTGAATATAACTGTAGGTAATTAGTGCTGAGCGACCTGAATTGCACTTTATTGTGTCTTAACAAGGGTCGCATTTTATTGTATTAAATGATTTTGCGAAGTGAATCTTCTGTACTATTCTGAGATAGCAGTTACAACTTTGCTTATGAATGAAACTAGTGCCATTTATAATGGCGATGTAGTCATTGATGAAGTCATTATACCTATGTTGCTAGCTTCCGTCCACAATTGAGCAATAAGCCAGTGAACTCGAACATTAAACCGCTAGCTTAGACTTCAATTTACTGTATTACTAGGCCACAGTAATAAGTAATTTCGTTACTTCATACATGAGGTAGATTACACAAATAAAACGTTCCACATGAAGTGAAACCGGGTCCCTCAATTTAATTACATATTTTAGACCAAACTTGCACAACATCATACATAACATCTCGCCTGTTTTCCCGAAGGGTTAGGCAGAAGTGTACCTACCTATATAGTACACCCACATTTCGCCAGTTACGTTTAAGTCCCATGTAATAGGGGGCGAGCCTATTTCCATCAGCCGCGTACAAATCCAGAGTCCGGCCAGCTACTGAGATTTTCCTGGTGGAAAAACCCAATAACACTTTGCTCGACATGGGAATCGAACCCAGGACGTTATGCTCAGCAATAGCGCATGCAACACTAAATCAATGAGGCAGTGATTAAGACGAAAGCTTCAGGGTAGCCCGCGAAATTCAAATTTTCTTACGTTTTTTGCAATTTGCAGGTCAGTGTCAGGTGGTATGTTGATCTAAATATGATTTGCGGCCGTAACAAATATGGATTTACAGAATTATAATCATTAGAATCAGCAATACTACTCCTTAAGTTCATATAAGTGTCAAATGTCATGTCATGATTTCATGAAAATATTGTCATTCAATAAGAACATTACACAAATTGCTACAAATTGCCAAAAACGTTAAAAAAAATGAATTTCGTGGGCTACCTTAGCGCATCCCCTTAAGCTTTTTACTTTTGATAAAAATATAAGTCAAACAGTCATTAATCAAAACGAAAACCAAGGCAACGCTTTGCCAGCCCTAAATGGGCAAATTAAAAAACAGTCGCCGACAAAGTTGCCGACAGTTGAAAAGCTTCGTTATCTCACGATTGATTGATTGAAGCTACAGCACAATAGAGCCGCGACTACTAGTTACTACATAATACATAAGTACGTAGGCTCTACTCTTGCTGAAACATAAAATAAATCATTACATAGGCGTACAAATTGGCGACATAATGCTTAGCATAAATCTGCGTGTAATATGCATACCAACAGTTACAGACAGAATTACTATATTAATAATTTTAAGGTAATAATTGTAACAATTTAAATAAAATGTATGATTATATTATATTATATTATATGATATGCTGCAGTAAAGCTATCACTGGCAAATTCTAAAATACCAAACAATTGAATACTACTAGAGTAATGTTTAACTTTTTCAAATGTCAAAAACTTTTTCCTTTAAATTTTTCAGGCGTAGGAATTGTTAATTTATTTAAAACTAGGTATGCGTCTCACTCAATATTAGCCATGAGCTGCCAAGCTTTCCACATCTTACACACCCTATAGTTTATACAGGCTGTATTTATTGTGCAACTAGCACAAACGCGCCTATCTGTTCCACTCCTATCACTACTGATGGATTGCAGTATGTCTGTACGTTGCACAGAGACACGGGAGGAATAGGAGCGTATCTATCGCGAATATCTCTCCATTCTTGTCTTGATTCATCGCTGATCGCTGTTCTGGTGATTGATCGTGAGAAATTTGGAAGGGTTCGGGATTTTTTTCACAGCTGCAATGATACGAAAGTTCCTACTGGATAATATTTTGTTCAAGGAGCATAAGCACAATTTATGATGTAAACAGATTTGTGGCTCGCTCGGTAACTATAAAACATTGATGTTTTGTATGTCAGTGTCTGTGAATGTCTGTGTGTGCGCCTTTTGATGTGAAAAGGCGCAATAATAAACTTTTCGTCTCGTCTATCGAGCTTTCTTCTAAGTCTATGTTCTTAATCATTTCATCAATGGTTTGATCAAACAAATCTAAAAACATGGCTCCTCCAAAATATTTTTTATACACTGAAAGATTTTTTGTGTAATAATATTAGATTGCTGTTGTTGTGTTTTGTTTATTTTTATTTTATAGTATTTATTAGAATTTAAGTAGTTTAGTAATTAAGTTAGGTTTAATGCCCTAGCCAACTTTAAATAAATGTCTTTGTCGTTGTCTTTGTCTTAACAACAAACCTTACCGACACAAGTACGGAGTACCGAAGTACGAAGTAACTCAAATTATCCTATCTAGGTACTTAAATGGAAGGTAGTAACGGTACAACAGTTAGGCCAGCCCTAGACTAACTAAAACAAACAGCACACAGAATGATAGACGGCCTCCGCCGCTACTTATTAGGAGACACCACTTTACGGCACCTGCACTCATATTACACCCCAATATCTTTCGGTTCGTATGTTTCACATCCGTTAGTTTTGCAACTACTCGTTGCGGTAGGTAAGGTTCGCTCCGGTTGACTTAGCGACAGGTATTTTTGACTCAATGCTTGCCATTATAGTTTCTTAATTAGAATCTTGTCTAAACGAGCTAGGTCTGATGTCATCATTGTAGAATAAGGACATGTTAAGAACTTCTCAGCGCTTTTAAATATGGTTTGTTATGAGCAAACGAACTAGCTACTTGAAAAGTGTCGTTATTAACCTCGGACTGGTTGCAAGATTCTCCCTTTTCGTCCGTGGAACACCCGACTCTTTTCTCAATAAAGTGTGCTTGAAACTACAAGGAATTCATTTGTTGCTTCGATTAATTTTGGGAACTGACGATGATTCTGAGTTGAAGAGTTTCACTTGAGATATCCTTCAGACCGTTACTGTAAATTTTTATGTAATCGTTAGATATTCGTAGAGAATAAGATTAAAATTACTGTTACTTTTATGTAATCGTTAGATATTCGTAGAGAATAAGATTAAAATTACTGTTACTTTTATGTAATCGTTAGATATTCGTAGAGAATAAGATTAAAATTACTGTTACTTTTATGTAATCGTTAGATATTCGTAGAGAATAAGATTAAAATTACTGTTACTTTTATGTAATCGTTAGATGTTCGTAGAGAATAAGATTAAAATTACTGTTACTTTTATGTAATCGTTAGATATTCGTAGAGAATAAGATTAAAATTACTGTTACTTTTATGTAATCGTTAGATATTCGTATAGAATAAGATTAAAAATCTTTTTTGTAGAAAATATAGGTGTTACAAGATGGTTGTTTAATGTACAGTCCTAATTTGCCTGTTTAGGGCATGCAAATTAATTATTTATACCTAATAGGTACACATTTTAGTAAAATATACAGAAATAGCTGCTCCCCCGGTTTTATCCGCATAAATCTCGATCTGCCGATCTATTCTGAAGAATCTCACCGTGAAAACTTAGGTGAAGTGAACTTACTGTATGAATTGTTACAGAAGAGACTGGCAGTTCAGGCGTTTTAGCGTGAAAGCGCAATAATATACAAACAAACTCACTTTCGCATTTTTAATATTAAGTTAAGATTTACAAAACTTTTTTTTTTTTTTTTGTTTTTTTTTTTTTGTTTATAAAAACGTTGTCCCACACTAAGAATTTCTTCCTGTATCGTGGGTGCGTTTACAAACATATAAACTCACATACACTAACACCCAGACCCGGAACTTGTAACTATTTTCTAATTAATTTTTAGTTTTTAATTAATTTTAAGTAGCAGTTGCAGCAGCAAGAGCTAACAAAGTAATGTTAAAGCATAAAGTTAAGTAAGTACTAACTTATTTTAATTAGGACTTGTTTTTAATAAAACTTGAAAAAAATTGAGTTCAATTGCGTAAGAATTTTATAAGAGTTTACTAAGCTGGCCTTACCAGCCAGCCAATAACTTTAACTTAAAAGCTGGTAGGTAATATTGGTAACTTGGTAAGTAATTCGATTTCCAGTGGCAGGATACAAGTAATAAATTCCAATTTACTCGGTCACTTTAGTGTAGTACAAGCAAAATTCCATTTTGTTATCTGATTTTAAAGTTTTGATTAATCAAGTCTTAAAGTTATCCGTATAAAATTTAAAAAATAACCATTGGAATAATGATCTTTTCAATAGAACCAGTCCGGCCGTTGAAAGAATGCGTTCTTGACACCTATTGGATAATATCTAGTAGTAATAAGGATCAAATTAGCAAAACAGGTGATGAAACTGACAGGTGTCAAGAACGCATTCTCTCGACAGCCGGAATGCATACGTTACAAACAATTTGATTGTTGATTGTTTTTTTTTCGTGTCAAATTAGTCTACGTGATTAAAAACAGAGTTTAGGTACTTTATGAAATAATTTCACCAACAGTCTAGGTTTTCAGGATCATTACAATAATTTGATTCGGATTAGGATAAACTTAAGTATAAACTTAACTACCTAACATAGAGTTAACTTGAATTACTTTGTGAAATAGGTCTTAGTATGAGAAATAACTTCTCGTAGTACTTACTTAAAGTTATGAATGGCAATACACACCATTAAATTCTGCCTGACCTCATGTGAAGTCGGGCAGGATCCTATTTAATATTCCATCTGCGTATGAAAACGAGACATACACTGAGAGACGACAGACTTGAACATGTCCGTTTTACAAATTAAAACCCGTTTTAATAAAGACTGGCTGAATTTTTGTGAAACTAGTGCTATACATGATAAGAGTTATATCTTTATGACTGACCTACTTATGTTTGAGTTTGGTTACTGTTGTTGGCCATTTTGATAAGAATTTAGTGTTACGGTCAATGGTAGAAGTTCTATATCAGTGCACCTGACTGCTTATAGAAAAATGTTTTTTTTTTGTCATCTATTTACTTAGGTATCTCTATTATTATTATTTTTCTTCTTTTTAAAACATTTTACACTAGGTACTGCGGGCAATAGCACTTGTAATACCTTTTGTTAAGCTTTCAGGAGTTTTCAGGATCTGTGGTTAATTTGTCTCCAGTTTTAAAGCTCGTTTTACATATTAATATTATATAATTATAATTATTATAATAATTAATTGTTTTATAATTATTTATCCTAGATTTAAGTTACTTATGTATAATACTTGCTGCGCCCTAACAGGGTCATGTACTCATAAGTTGTAGCCTGGCCTGTAACAGTAGTGTACATTGTGCAAATAAATAGGTAAATAATAATATTACTTTTTATTATTTTCCGTCTGCTATGCTCCATTAGAATAATAAAAAACTTTTTACAAAAACGAAAACTTTTTTTTTTCCCTTTTTATTAGACAAACCAAAACAAAATAACATACAGACCACCATGGAACCTCCACCTTTTTGGAAGTCAGTTAAAAACTCGTCTTAACCAAATAAGTAAGTAGGTAAATTACCAGGGAAGTACAGTCAGGCTCGCAGTCATGATCCACTTTGACGATAAATCGTTTGGAACCTTCAAAATAACAAAGATGGCAGATGACAAATTCTTTACCCAGGAAATGTATGTTCACGCGAATGTCAACTTAATTGTATTTGAATGTCTGTAAGAAGATAAGCGTATGGTGGGTCAGAATTCAATTTTTTCGACTGTACATCAAACTTTGCCGTAGATCTCACACAAAAAACAATAGAGCATCTAGGTACACACGCGTGCGAACGACCTGCAAATATCTCAAGGCAGCCCTTGATGTCAAAGCTACGCCTTTTTCGTGTTCCATTGCGTATTTATATAGCGGTACCTCTCCAACCTGCCAATCAGAACCGGCCTTGTATGTGAAGCATTGTATTTCCGTGGCTTTGTGTTCGACTATCAGGGCTGGCAGTGACATCACAATACGATTAATGAGTTGACCTGTCTTATAAGATTTATTGTAAGATGAGGTAAGGGACTAGTTACTTATATAAGATAGTTACAATGGCCCAACGGCCAAGGTTCGACAGCCACATACAAATTGCAAGTTCGAACAGAGCTTTTTATTCTATTGGTACCTAATTGGTATTATTCCAAGTAGAATAATTTTTAGCAAACTATCAATCTGCCTAGCCTTTCCCCAACTATGTTGGGGTCGGCTTGCAGTCTAACCGGAAGCAGCTGCTGTATTTTACATGGAGCGACTGCCTATCTGACTCAACCACAATCACAAACCAGTTACTGGGTAATACGATACCCCTGTAAGAGTGGTTGACGTGGTTGTCCAACTCGGTAATCTAACTGTCAAAGATCCACGAATGACAGCCGGGACCAACGGCTTAACGTGTTTTCCGAGGCACGGAGGGTAAAAAAATATTAGGTACTTAGGTAACTAAAATTAAATCAAATAGTTTTGTGGCGGTATCTACATCGCCACATGCGAACTACGCATCGAAGACCTGACGTCACATAAATCCTGCATCGCGCAATTAGAGTTTACCGTGCAGTGAACATATATACAAAAACCCAATATCAATCATTGGGCAGTTGCCCGCCAGACACAACACCCGTCTGGTCGGAGGATCCTCCCTTTTCAAACTTGATGGGATAACAATTACCCAATTTTTTCCACTGTGCTTTCTAATCACGACTTCAAAATCCTCTAAATCAAAGTCAAATTGACAAATAGATAAAATTCGTACCAAAGAGATGCGCATCACCTTACAATAGGCACAATATGAACGCCTCTCTCATTGATCTTGAAACAATGTCTTGATGCAGATAAAGTAATTACCGTGAACATGATGTCACATGTTCAAATTGTATAGGTAATGTCCGTCATCTGTGACCAAAGAGCACTGGTCAACCATCCTTTGGTAATGACTTGGTAATGACTGTTAGTCACTTGTTTCAAGAATCATTTGTTTCAGAATATGTTCGTGCTCGTCATTTATCATCTAGTCTTTTTTTTAGGTATTTTTTGTACGTTGATTGTAACCAAATACTAATAAATGCAGTGGATATAAAGTGCTAGATTGGTTCAGTAGTCTCTTTAAAAGTACCTACCCACACGTAGATAAATTAAAGTATGAAGTCTTAAAAATAACTAATTCAACTAGGATGCCTATAATCATTCCTTTGCTAGTGCTGTGCACTTCTGAAAGTGAAAAAACCAGACACATAAAACGGAGCCCTTAGTAGGGTTCCGTTTGTTATTCGGACGTACCGAACCCGTAAAATTATATGATTCGCGATTCCGTTGGTATTAAATTATTGAGATCTATAAAAAAACTACAAGGATCGATCAATGAAATCAACTTTGTTTAAAGTAATAATTTAAAGTCGTTATTCCTACGGTATAACTATTTTGATAATAAATCTATACCTATATTCTGTTCATTAATCTTTTCTAATTAAAGAACCAATATTTAGAATATCATTATCTAAGGACAAACCCGTAATAGATAAACGTAATGCATTTATTGCAAATAAGCGACAACATAAAAATTTCGCAAGCCATGTGCAAAATGATAGATCGAGATAACTATGAAGCAACAGATTGATCAATCAGACAGGCCTAAAACTTGAAACGGATTGATCAATCAAACCAAACTAGTCGACATTTTGTTTTATAGTTATCTTTATTTAAATGGCTGATATTCATTTTAAGTAAATGGCTTAGGTAATAATTAACGCCTGCGCAGGTGCCTATACGATGTGATCGGGTTAGGAAATGTGCCAGTTTCCAAGTCAGAATTATAGGCAGACTATAATTCTGGCTTGGAAACTAGGTTATCAATAAAACCATCTTATAATGTATGTTTAAGGGCGCACCCAATCACAAATTGCTTAGCATGATCCTCTGTTATGCCGAAAATACTGCAGCATTAATTTTGAAATAAATATATGTTAAATTTGAGGATTGATGCTAGGTCTTATGTGAGGCGAAAACACGATTACATACAATTTTCTCTATAGAAAAAAAATCCAGTTACCTCTGCACAGAATTATAAACCTCTGGTATTAAAAAATACGTCAAATTAGATCATGAAACTTTGCATGATAACTTAACTAACAAGCAGGTCTTATGTGTGTCATTTTTTGTAAAATTACCATTATTTTCACCGTAAAAAGCAATTACCTAAACTTTTCGACGCTTTAGAGCCGCTAGCGCCCCACTCCGTCTCGTTCTCACTCAGGTCGCGAGTGCGAGCGGGATAAAATCTGAGGTAGGGTGCGCCCTTAAGCAAGTAGTATAGTATAGAATTATGTCTTGTTTATGTTATTGTTTATTAAGAATTTCTATTTAAACTGTATCTGTGATGATAACTTGTGTTCGTTCTTATTCTGCTTCTAAGTATTTCCATGTTACATGGAATAGCTGCCAATACTTTTGGGCGTTCCATGCTTTGTAATAATATTTGAATGCTCTCTTTTAATTTATAGTTTTTTAGCGCGGGTCGCTTCATGAGATAGATTCGCGTCGCACCTGACTGCGGGACCATTTTACGGTTTTACGAGCTTTCTTAAACGTATGTAGGCTGCATCAATCGTTTCCTTGGCTTTATTAGTTACATTATGGTACATTTCTATCAGTTAATATTTTATTGGAAGGTACTAGGTATATTGCCATATCAACTTAAGAAGTTGCAACACCAAAATCCAGACATCTTCGCAGTTTCATGTATTCTGCAGTAACATTTGTCATCTCATACCAACTAAATGTCTGCTAACCGACTTACTGGAGCATAAACAACGCCAATGACATTGTAGCTAATTGCAGCATAATCACTGTGAAAGGGTAATATGGGCCCCTTGACAGGTAATATGGTCCCTATACTCCTTGTAATAAGGTCCACAGCGTGGGGAGGTTGTAATTTATGTGCATAATGACATTAGGTGTGAATAGATCTCGTTCTGCCATTATCATACACGCCGTTTATTTAAGTGTTCATACGAGATTTAAGACATAAGTGTTATAGTTTATTGCAGTTTGGATCTGATTTTATGAAGACCGAAATCGTTTATAATTAAGTTTTGAAATATTTGGTAAATCTAGCTTGTTTATTTGCCAATTAATGAACTCTTACTTTGCGATTGACATCTATACAAATAAATTAAAAGTCGCTTTTCGTGTTTATATAATTGACAATCTACGAAATACCCTCCACTGTTAAACACATGCCTTATTTCCCGTTACAGTGAACAGTCGTGATACTTTTGACATAGTCATATTTCTAAAAAGAATTAATTTGATATAATACGGTGTATAGGTATATTCATACACGAAATATTTTAAGGGGTCATTGTACTCATCATTATGAACAACTTTTACTATGGATACAAACAAGAAATCGCGAAAAAATTTTTCAAAATATAGCGAACAGCAGATTTTTTTTTCGCGATTACTTATACATATATGTCTGAATTTATTGCTTTAGTTAATAAGGCTATCATAACATAACTCAACTAACTACAAGACAAGGTATTATTAAAACGAATGTAGACTATTGGCTCTAATTACTACATAAGTGAAGTGTATTAGACTAGTTCGATTATTAATAACACAAGCACCGTGCTTGTCAACGGATGTTATAATCGCGACTATGCATAAATGAGATCATTTTAAATAATACATATCGGTAATGTAACCACGTTATAAATAAACCTGTTCCAAAACGATATATTTTGTTATAAATAAATTATAAATTTCAAAGCTTAAATTAGACAAACATGAAGCCTTTTTAGGTAATAAAGTCTTTTATCAGATACCTATTAATAGGTATTCGATTTAAGTAATAAATAAAAGCTCTATTTCAGGTTATCCTAATGGTTCTGAAATAGAGCTTCATGTATTTACAAGATAATAAAATGTAAGAACGGATTTAAATTTTTAATTACATTGTTTAAAATATATCAGTATGTATTTTTTTGTAATATTAACTGATAGAAACCCGTGAGCCAGAGCATATTATAGTCTATGTAATATCATTATTACGTATAACAAAATAATTCCACAACAGCCCTACATATTATCGAAAGGGCACTTGCACAGGGCGCGGTCGTTATTACGTACGTATTGTGCTCTTGCGCATAAAAGCTTTGATTTATGCCCGTATGAATATGCATTGTTGTAATATATGGGCCCTTTTGTCACGCAATGTGTGAACTACATTCTAGAATCTAGATTAAATTCTATTAAAATTATTTTAGATCACGCTAAAAATCATATTTATTACAGACTATATATAGTGTCTCTACTAGTACTACTTTATACTATGTAAGCGTCAAACGTAATACTTGTGTAATTGAATTATTATGATTCTCGATTCAAGTTTATGATCACATCGTGCATAATGACTTTTTAGTCATTAATATTCATCCCGAGAAATAAACTTCTACAAGAGACGAATATCAAATGAATCATTCCCCGTATTTAATTCAGGGGAGGAACTGATTCAATGAATGTGGAGTTTCTTGCCGGGTATGCTCTATCGGAAACAACCAATTGAAACCGTGCACCTAGCTTCAGACGTTTCATGAGTGCCATGTAGGTGTGAAATAAAATATTACTTATGTTTTTCTTTTTAAATAAAATAATACGTATAAGTATTGGACAGACTACCACTTAACATAAAAAAGCACGATGAAAAGTACGAAATGCTACCTTTAGGTACAACGATTAACAAACCACAGATAGAGAACATTTTATTTACGAAAAACAATTTTATCAATGATATGGCCATAGGTGGCAGTCATATTACAGCTAAATCCATTAAATAATAATAAACTAACAAGCTATCCTCAAGCAATA
Organism: Lithophane semibrunnea; assembly: GCA_947363905.1. NCBI lineage: Eukaryota > Metazoa > Arthropoda > Insecta > Lepidoptera > Noctuidae > Lithophane > Lithophane semibrunnea. The sequence continues at coordinate 14,899,555 of OX376193.1, forward strand.
AACGAGTGTCAAAAACTTACGTGTTTATGAGTCCACTTTAAAACAAGATAAGACCCCGTAAGCCGGCCATTATTGCGTAATACCCCATAAAACGAATTAAATGAAACACTTGCGTCCTACAGACTTGCGCTTGCGCTGATATCGAGACCACATCAGCTTGCACAACTCTAAGGACCGTAAGTTGTACGATTTATCGACGTTTATTTACCCTACATCTGTCAAGCTATTGACAAAAATTGTACGTAATAATAAGGTTGTCAAATAAATTGTGAAGCAAACTTGTCTTCTTGACATGACTTTGATTATATATGTTAAGTGGAAACTCTAAGCTCTGAGAGCTTTTCCACTCTAATATTTGCGAATCATAAATCATAGCAAGCTGTTACAGGTATTAGCACCTTCATTTATCATTTTGATTATGACATCAGAAAAGAACCATATTTTTGAAATGACGGAAAGCTCACCTCGTATTTTGACAGCTAATCAAAGACAAAATCACATAGCAAAGGCAACAACCCGTTATGCCAATATCCAACCTTGTTGACCACACCTTAAAAGTTTAAAGTATTAAAACGAAATATTCTGACAACCCCAGTCGGCCAGGTGATAAAGGTCGTACATACGAACAAAAACAGCCCACAAATGAACTAGATAAGTTAATGTTTCAATGTCGGGCCAATCCGCTAATGGAAGGCGATCGTGACCGGTTTAATAAGGCGAGCCTTTCACTGATCCTTGCATTAAATTTTAGTTTATCTGCACATGATTTGCATACACCGTGAGTATGTGGGGTGCAATTAATCTTTGCGAATGGTTATTGAAAATTTAATTGAGGTATCAGCTGTGATTTATAGCCGACGAATAGGTTCCTTTATACTTATGACGAAGAGAAGTTGGAGGACGGAATAAATTTATAGGTCATATGCATAACTTCCTTTAATTTTTTAGGGTTCCGTACCCAAAGGGTAAAACGGGACCCTATTACTAAGACTCCGCTGTCCATCCGTCCGTCTATCACCACGCTTTATCTCATGTACCGTGATAGTCAGACGGTTGAAATTTTCACAGATTATGTATTTCTGTTGCCGCTATAACAACAAATACTAAAAAACAGAATAAAATCAATATTTAAAGGGGATTCCAATACAACAAACGTGATTTTTTGCCGTTTTCATAGATAATGGTACGGAACCCTTCGTGCGCGAGTGTGATTCGCACTTAGCCGTTTTTTTGGTTTATATTTCTTTGTAGTACTGCATCGTGATAAAACAACATTTCGTCTCAATCTCAATAACATCTATCGATAAGTACAATAAATACAGGACACTATCGGATAGTGTCCTGAAAAGCCGTCAAGGGGGACTTGAAACCTGTAGAGATATTGAAAAACAAATAAATAGCCATTCAAACATCTTCCGTACATCGAAAGCTTCAGAAGAATCGCAGCAGAATCGAGGGCGAACATGGTGTTTTTGAACATTCAAAAATTAGGTTACGTTAGGATAAGTAAGGTTAGAAGGTGGGTGAGAATGTTCCTAAACACGATGTTCGCACTCGATTTCAACTAAGCTGACATAGTATGAACTAAATAATACCCCAAAAGCTTTCACATGGCACAAGTTTCATCAAGTTTTATCACTGTTGAGCGTTTGGTCCAAAATGACGCATGGTCCTTTATGCCACAGTACCTTTGTCTTCTTAGCTAAACTATTTTCCATTTTCTTAGCTAAATTTCTTAGCTAAACTATTTAGGCCTGTAATCCTACACCGTCATAACATAAACAATACAATGCCTTCCGCTAGCACAGGTAGCACATGGCTACAATTAGCAGCGTCACATGTTGGTAACAGTATCCTCGCCTGCGCACGCCACCAGTATTAAGTTAATATCACACCTCACTTGACTGACCATTTTCATCGCACAAGATAGACTATTCATCATCTTATCCCTTTTACTCGACTGTGGCGAAGCCCAAAATGAAGGCAACGTTTTACCATTATTTCAAATTCAAATAATATATTTCTCATAACAAACAATGGGATCTTATAATTTAGACAAGCTTAAAAAACTATGTGACACTAGTTTGTGAGACAGTGTCTGCACTAGGAATACCTGTCTATCAGATGACCAGGGTGCCACCACACGGTATATAGACTAACACCCGGTTTCTGAATTGAGAATTTGAATTTGAGAACGTCCTTATCTGTACTTAAGTTGAACTGAAACATTTTTTCGTTTCTGAATTAAGTTAACTTTAATCAAGATTTGAGTAATATAATATCGACAAATAGCATGCTTAACAGTCGTCAGTTGCGTTTCTTAAATTTGATTTTAACTTGTGAAACACAAAAACCTTAAGCACATACTTATGTATTTGAGAATAATCAGTTGAGATTTGCTGTTTTCTCAAAACAGAAACCGGGTGTTAATCAGTTATTTAGTAAATGTGAAGGGATAGGGCATAACATAACAATCAATGATAGATTCACAGATTTAAAACAAAAAGAGAAGTAAATGTAAAAATGCGTGAATAATAATGTGTCGGGAAAATAGATGGACTATTTTGGATGAGTTAGTAATTCTACAGTTGCGTTATAATCCGAGCATCATGCATTATTTAAATAAGGTTCAATATACGCAACTGCAAAAATTTACTACAAAGGCCCTTAATACCCACTAATTGCCTTTTTGCAAGGTGTCATTTTCCAAACAAAGTGGTCATTAAGTTAACAGTCTGCTAAGTTTTCTTTAACGGTGATAATTAGGACCTAATAGGCCCTCAGTGTACAAATGTCAACATTAGAGGAAGCACTCACTACAAGGTTTGCTGTTTTACTTTTTAAAACAAAAGACGTGTAGTTACAACATTTACAAAATGGCTGCGAGCTGCAGATGTTTTGCAGTTACGGTAGACAACGACGGAGGTCAAAGTAACGTAAGTATTGCACATTCTGTTATGACACCTAAGACAGTAGACACATTTTCATGAAAAAGGAAAAGTAAATGAACCATAAAGGCAGAACCAACCTTGCCAGATTGAGAGGCACATTATGTGAAGTCAGATAACTAAGGGAATAATTGTTTAGTAAATTGACTATAACAACTTAAATTGTCGGTACATTGAAATCTAAACTGTCATTCCTTGAGAGCTGTATGACCATCAGTCGGCTGATTCACGTAATTTGTTAATTTGCTAGACTTTCAATTTCCCTGACTGTTCCTAAAGGGTCCCCGAAACGATCAATTGCAATTGTAATTTTTTAATTGTAGCGATTGTTACACAGCATTGATGCGCAGATTGATCGTCTACCAAATGCAATCGAAGCGATTCATAATATTACTACATATTTTATTGGAAATGATCGTTTCGGGGACCCTTTATGGTCACTAATAAAGATTGTATAGAGATGGACGCGGAAGGCAGATCACTCGGTATTGAAAGGGAAAGGATAGATGAAACTTCTCTTGTCTTAAATAGTATCGATCTTGGAAATTCTCACGTAACAAGATATTTACTGACACTGACAAGGGAATCTATTTTATAAAATTTATCACGTTGAAGAGATATATTTGCACCAACACTTTGTTAATATTTTTGTTATTACAGGTATACGTTCGAAAACTCAATCCATCACAATTCAGACTTGAGTGTTCACCTTACTCCTTGGGAATATTGAGACCAATAATGAATATCATATACTTGACTAAAATTATATGCGTAAGTCGAAGAACGTGCTTGGAATTGCAAAACAGATGGTTCTCCTGTTAAAATTTTACCTAATATGGGGAAAAGAGCGACTTGTACAGAGAATATTTATATTTAAGCTATTTGTATTCTTAACATAGCAATATTATTTCACTTGGCTCAACTGCTTTTGGCGCTTAGTACAGTGTCCTGTTTATCTATGATGTCATCTGCTGTAATACCAACCAAACGGGATCTAGGCTTTGTGCAATTTAATTTGAATACCGTACAGTCTTTAGACATATCGGTAACTCTGGCAAATATTGTAAGAGAACCAAGTACCAGTTTAAATATAAAAATAACAACGATTCTCACCTGTAACTTACTCGAAAAGCAGCCGTGTTAGGGAAAAATGTTCCGGTGGATGACGATGCCACACGTCATCATGATGTCATAGCCTCAATTAAGTTGGTACGCATGTTATGCTACACATAACATATTATTTTGAGGAATCCACTTGAAACCGTTTACAGTCCTAAAGGAAAATATCGTGAGAAAAACCTTGCCATCCTTCTGCTTAGCCTAGAACACTAGAGGTAGCAAGTAGGCTTACCACAGTTACCACTTGGCAAACAACATGCAAATGATTGCAAAACATAATAGCTACACAGTTTTAAATCTGCAAATCATGCAGAGAATGAGATTATACCGGTTGTCACCGCGCGCTTTCTGCATTCCAAATTCAAAAGTTGACATAGCTGTCAAAATTGACAATAGCCAATAATAATATCGTGCCCTTGACCCGTTCTGTCACGCCAAGGTCAAGATCGACATAAGTGTAGCCTATGATTCATTCTGGCATTCACGAATGAAAGAACGAGATTGCAAGCTCGCACACATGATAAACGAATGTAGGTACACAACAATGCGATATTTAATCATGATAACTGGTACGAATAAGGGTCTATATCACAGTTGTTTTCGCTACTAGTATTGTTGCACAAACTTGTTCGAGATTAATATTTTTATATTATTAAAAAATATAAAATTTGAAAGATTTAAAAACGATTCATGGAATGGAAACTATCGGATTTCCCATTGCAATGTTTCCTTTTACGTCTAAAAGGCCAAGACTCATTTTAGGACCTGCATTACACCATAACAAAAACATCAATAACATAATTAATAACCAACGAAACAAGACCAGTAACTGTCGCAAGTAGGCGACACAGGAGCAAGTCGCTGGCGCCATACGACATTGACAAGTCAACTAGAACGCCCACCGCATCGACACCTATGTCGATCATTAATCGTTATATTATTTTAACCAACAAAGTTAACTAAACAACTGTCAGTCGTGACGTCATCCACAAATACCTATTTGACGGATTTGAACATCAAGACTATTATGAACGCTGAAGAATCAACCCGCACTGGGCCCGCCCGGTGGATTACGACCCAATCACTCCCACAGAGAGGAGGCCTTTGTCCCAGCAGTGGGAACGTTATAAGCTCATAAGGCTAAAAAGAATGCGGTCACCGAGTGGCACAACATTGTTTGAGCAATTTTTTTTGTGTTACAGGCAATATTTGATAGGTACAGCTTTTATGAGAAACATGTTTCCAACAACACAAAATGATATTACTGCAAAATTGTTGCAAAGCTTTTATTTATCATGAATACTGGAATAAGCGGTCAAGCGGACCGCATGGCACCTAGCTGTCAAATCAACTATAGGTTGATTAGAAGTAAGTACTCTACAGCATTACTAGTATGTGCCCAAATAAACGAGCACATAAGAGTATTGCAGACAGTAATTGGTTTGTAGGTGGTCTGTTAAATATTAATGGTGTAAAGGTATTCATTATTTGGGCGTGAATTGTTATTAGAGTGTGGGAATTTCGATACAGAGCTGGGAACTGAACACAATGTAACAGATGGTTTCAAGGAAATTGTAATCAATATTGGGTTTTACGAGGGTCAGAGTTTTATAGTTTTCGTGGTAGTTGGTTACGCTGTACAGTAATTTACCTACAACAAAAAAAAAACCATCACCTATTAGAGGCCCTAGACAAAGTGACATTCTATCAGCGACACCGATGATGGAAAAGGCAAAAATGTATAGACTGATATAAGCCATCGAAAAGCTTATGTCAAAATCTTTGTAGAAATACGAAACGCTTTCGAAGCGATTATCACTTGTCTAGGCCCTCTGGGCTTTTTAAAACAACGAAATAGTCAGCCATGGTTTCCTGTAACAAATCGATCAAATAAACATACAAGCAGAAGTCAAACATAGAAGCATGACAACGGGCCGAAAAAGAAAGCATTAGGTACCTAAGATAAAGAAAAAATAAAAACCTTGAAGTAAAGTCACATTAAAAGAGCGTAAATATGTAACAATACAACATGGCGACATTATGAAAACAAAGCTTTTACATCCTACAAGAAGGTAACAATACCCTTTACAGAAAGATACAACATTCTACAAACGCAACTTATCATCAAACCTTACTATCAAGTTACTTTACACAAAAGCTATGTATTTAACTCCTTAGATAACTAATGAAAGCGTAACTATCGGTTGTCGATCATTATCTACGGCGAAAGGTAACAGGCAATGAAAGGAGAAACACCATGATTATATCTAATTCATCATTGTTATGTGGTTCCAACTACGATGGGTAAAAAGAGTAAAAGGAGAGCTCTATGATTATCTGAGGAATCGTAATTCGTTTTGGGAAAAAAGTGTTTGAAAAATAGAATAAAAGTTGAACTGTAGGCCCAGTTAAACTATGGCCAATATTGCCTTACAACGTGGGAATGCTGCCAGCCTTTTGGGCATTTTTCCTGTTGACAACGAAGCGGGCGATTTTTTTTTTTTCTTTCCCCTCCCTTTTTTAGATACTTGTACATATTATTTATATTATTTTAAGACTGTTAGCTTGATTTTTCGCTGTGTATTTTCTGGTGTACAATAAATTACTTAAATATAAATACTTAAATATTATCTTAGATAGAGGCCTATAGTTAAACAAGGCTAGTTGTTATTAGTTTAAACAACGGTTAAATTATTTCAACTTGTTGTTACTTAAGTAGAAAAACTGGATAAGATACTTGTTGGAAATACCTATGTAAATAACAGGCAATTAGGCGGAAAGCTCTAGGTTGCATTAAAAGGTAGTACGTAAGTAAATATCACAAAGTAACAAACATACTACATAAATAACATAAGTACGTAAGTTTCACGCTGCAAAACTGTTCTTATCTGATGGTTTTAAACTTTTTATAGAGGCCAAAATCCAAGCTTATATGTTACTATACCCCATTTGAAATAAGATTAGACATTGAAACAAACCTTTATACAGTCCGTTCAACCGATTTTGACTTCTATACCGTAAGTATAAGGATGGCATTAAAAGCAAAAAAGGTTACACAATACCAACTATCTACTGCAGCTGCCATTTGTCATGCGACCAACGCAATAGAAGTCAAAATCGGTTGAACGGACTGTAAAAAAGGTTTATTTAAACGTCTAATCTTATTTCAAATGGAGTATAGTTACTACATATTATGTATAACGGAAAGCTCTTTCTAAGAAGTACACAGGTACTATATAAGTTTTAGGTAAATTCATGACAGTTACTGTTATGAATTAAAAATCCCGAACAACTTATGTCATAAAATTACTAAAATAAAATTAATTGGATAATATAAGTTGTAAGGTAAACTTATATTATCCAATTCACGTGTCAAAAACATTTCATACCAATGCATGATGTCATCGATTTAATAGTAGGTAAATAAATACCCTCACATTAACCATGGCCTTTTTATTAACATTATTTCCGACGTGTATCGACTTTTACGTAACGAGTAATTAGCCTCGATGTTATTGGAGCATGATTTAATTACAAATTATCAGTTATAATTCGGGTACTACGTGCATGACTCTCGTGGTTCAAATTAGGAAGCTTTTAAATCTCATCGTGCAGTTTTAATATTGCATGAATCAAATTCATGTTTTATAATTCATTTCCTATATCATTATTTGCTCTTAATCTAGTGCTATTAATTGCGTTTATGTATAGTAAAAGGAATAATTAATTAGCACAAACAAAATTAAAAATAATTGCAATTTTATGTGTTCTCAATTTGCACAACAACATAATTTTGTCCAAATGTGATAACGACCCCGACTAACGGTCTTGGTCGTGGGTTCGAACCCAGACAGGCGCCTTTGTGTAAATAATTTCATCACCACTGCTCTCAAAACGGTGAAGAAAAACATCGTGAGGAAACCGGAATGTCCTAGGATCCAAAATTCGAAGACACGAGACATCTACCAACCCGTTCTGGGCCCGCGTGGTAGATTATAGCCCACTCCCACTCGAAGAGAGGAGGCCTGTGTCTCAGCAGTGGGAACATTATAGGCTAATTATGATGATATGATGAAAAAAAATTAATGTGCAATTTGCAGTGATTACTTCATTCAGGTTTTGCTTACCTATAAAAAGCTTTCTCTCGATGTCTATTTTATTTTTAGGTCTTATTTCTACATTATATTTTAACACTTATTGAAATGTCTTATTGTAACTTACAGACACCTCCCATTTTATTTTATTTTTATAAAGGCACTACTTTAATGAAGGCCTTATATGTCCACCAGTCGACGGCTTTCAGCTTAATGATGATCATGACAAAGACGAAGTACAGCAGCTATATACCTGCGGTAGGCCATAGTGAGCTATCAAAATCACAAAACGTGTAAGTCAAGCATAATAAAATCAATGTCCACATTCAGAATATTATATCCAACTCTGCTATTATGGGACGTCGTATTTGGCTTCTACTTATCACGTGCAAAATACTCTGTCGTTGCCTTCCCTGAACTTTATGTGCCGGCAATTGGCAACATTTTAAGAAAATATTTCGCCAAGTTTGGTCACCAACCTTTGCGCGGCTGATCCAAAAAGTATGCATGTAATCAGTCAAGGTTTAAAGCTAATGAAATGAGGATCCGATTACGGTTAGCGGTAATTATTTAATTATATTTACAAGGGGTTAAATGGATATTAAGATGCCTTATCTTTTAGCGGTGAATGTTTTCGTATTACATAATCGGCCACCTGATAATGTTAATCAGCTGTTTCATTGTCAAAAGCCCTTATGTAAAACCTCAATGAATAATCTTCCTCTTATAGGGATGTCCGCTTCAATGATCTTAACTTTGCACTAACATCTGTCAGATTATCGACTCCCATATCTGATTTCACGATATCCTGCATCCTACACGTCTTCTTGCTCTCCTCTATGTGATTATTATCGTGTGTACAACGGCTTCCGTTGCCAATATTGTTTAGACTTACTTTTAATGTTTATTTTATTTACATGTATTGGCTTTTAATAATATACATTATTATACATCTAAAACTGCAATACTAATAATATATACAAGTATGTAAAAAGGGGGAGCAAATAATCATTAAAGTGCATAAAAAAATTCGTCCGCATCGCTGTCAGCACGAAACGTGGCCAAAAGGCTGGCAGCATTGCCACGTTGTATGGCAATGCTGATTCTTTGGCCGAAGAATAGGCCAGCTCTCTGGTCACGTGAAGAGTCGACCAACCGCTTTGCGATGTCTTGATATAATAAGTGAGCACTCGGGCCCCATGAACCTAGGGTTTCAACCCCAAACGGCTCAAACATATACGATCCAATAAGATTGAAGTATTTGCGCCGTTTGAGGTTTTCCGCACCTGCAGCAGCAGCCCCAGCACAGCCCGCCGTGCTAGGAAGATGACTTACTTTAGTATGACTTAAACAGTTTCGTCGTTATTCCTAAAACTATCACTAGATTAGTATCCGGGCAACCTCTAGGTCACCCTGTGTGACAATCTTTCTACGCTCTACAAACTCGAACTTTTCGAAAACTACATTTGGTTTACAGCCGTAGATCTTTACGATAGTCATTCATAATATCGATGGACCAAGACTGCAGATGCAAGAGACCGAGGTCGCGGACGTGAGAACGCACTCGTTACAATGACGTCATCCCTCCCGTCAACACACTACAAGATTTAAGGTGACGTTTCCGCGCAATAAGTACGTGATGAGAAAAAAAAAAATACCTGGAGATTTATAAGATGATGAATACATTGCTGTAACAAAATTGAGTCTTGTTTATTTGTTGTTGTTTGTCTCCAAAATCTGCTTTCAAAAAAGAATTTAAAATAGAATACATGACCATCTGCACAATAAACGGATGTCAACCATAGGCTTATTCAAATAAGATATTACTAACAAAAGCATTCAAAGAAAAATAACCAAATACGTGCAGAATGTCTCTCATTCCGTCGCGTGTATCAGATGCCTCCTTAACTTGACAACCAGTTTCCACGTAATACTGGTAATACATGGGTAACACCGACTCATTCCGTGCTCCAAATACAAGAGTAATTTCTCTGAAACTTGCGTAAGGTCAAGTTGTCCATATCAACTGACAGGTCAATCAAGTTATATTCGGAACACCAATGTTTACAAAGGTTCTCGAAATCTTCGAAATCGCGTGTGAATTATATAAAGGTGGTGTAATAAAATTATATGTAATGTTGCCGACAGGGTTGATGAATGTATGGTAGCTTATTTTATTTTATTGTATTGTAAAGTTTGGTTGTGACAAATCCCTTAGACGGCCTACTTTACACCTCGGAACAGGTATTACTTACGCATTCATGGTTTTATATGTATGGTCATAAACATGTCTTAATAATTTAGGCTGCACATAAACATCGTATTCATTTTGTGTCTGTAAAGCATCTAGCATCTACATAGTAGAAGGCAAAATACCATAGCATAGACTGACTTAATCCAGACCATAGTGATTCATGAGACCATTAATTTTATCGATTGCACGGTTTTCAAGAACATAAGCAGCCTAGGTAAGCACCACAAAATATCAAAACCTGTTAAGTTATAGATCTCTAAAGATTATATCTGACAGGTCAAAAAATTTGAAAATAATATCTACATATACTTACAATCTAATTGTTACTTTTCGAAACTATGTGTATCCACAGTATCTAACAATTGAACATTGATTTATAGCTCTAGTTTGTCGCTTGAGAAAACCAAGATTATGACTCAGTCATCTCATTATTTATACAAATCATAAACAGGTACCGTGACAATGATATCATGTCATCTTACGCTTATTATTCATTACTAGTACGCAATATCAACCGTGAGAACGGACATAATCTAATATATTTTTATTTAGTAATGGCCACACATAATCTAGACCGGGTGTAAAAAACTTTTTTAAGTTTCCGCGCAAACAACTTGTGGTCTTTGGTTTTCCTCTACGAGTATTAAATTTAGAACGTGCTCGCGCCTTTTCTGGACATAGACATTGCCAATTTTTAGTTCAAATGTAGAGTTTTTTGCCATCGATGTTTTTATGGTGAGATAGAAATCGTTAATTTGTTACTCCATTAATGACGTCACTTTGAATTAATTAACCCACTATGAAAACAAATGAAAATGGTCGGATTTTTGTTCTATATTCAATCCACAAATTACAAGCCACTTTTTCTCTACATTTTATCGAGACTTTCAAAACTCTACGCACGAGAAAAACCCATCCTGAGGATATCGGATCTTCACATATAGCACGGTCTACTTCCCAAACCGTAGTTAACATGTCCGTAAATTAGCATATGATTACGACACAATGCGCTCTTGGTACCAACTCTATTAGTGCTGGTTGTACACTTTCCACGCGAATAGTATCCACGTTTACTTCAACAAAAGAATACATTTGAGCTCATCAGTATGGGCGAGACGAGTCGGAAGCGTTATTTAACGAATCGGTAAAAAGTAATTAGCTTTATGTAATACTTAAACGTTTTCGCACGTGTGTAGATTTGTTAATGAAAATTTGTTTTCTTGTAGGCGGAAAACTGTAGAGAAATATTTCGGAAGTATCTTACCTTATCAACCTCGGATACTCTCAGTATAATTTTCAGTCGGGGGTTGTTCTTTCTGTAGTCCTTCAGTAAAGCGTCGAGCTTATCTCCTCTCGCGTCGCCCGCGTAAACGAGATGTGTGCACTCGGAAAATCCGTCGATCGCGCGCGCGCTTTCCACGTAACAGACGAGGCGGGCGGCGCCGGCGCCGGCGCTCTCGACGCCCGACAGCACCGCTGCCGCGGCGGCGAGTACGAACCAGAGCCACATGATTTAAAAAATCAAACTGTCATTCCGAACGCGTCGTATTTTGAAAATTCGAATTAAGTTTGGGAGCGCGTTGGTCGTATCGTTAGCACAGTACGAGTGGCGGAGTGGCGCAGGCCGGCCGCAGTCATAGGCGCCCCCGCCCTGCCGGTGGTGGTCCGCGCAAGGTCGCGCGCTCACCGTCGCCCGCGGGACCGCCGCACCGGCCGCGTCGGCAGCGCTTGCATAGAAATGCTGTTACATTTCATTCGTCACTGGTATGCCGTCGTGTGTCACATTACAATGACTGATGGAGGTTGAAATTAAGAGGCTGTCAGGACAATGAATAAATCTTCTCGTTGCGCGCTGTCAGCTACTTTGACATGCTGCTTTGTGATTAGAGATATTAATGGCTTTTAAATAATTTAATTGTTTTAAACGCTACTGCAATACTCATTATGCTCACGCACGAGTAAAAAATAAAATATAATTGTTCTTACAGTCCAGTGAAGAACATGCAAAGTCATAATGAAATACATCACAGCAGGCGTAGCATGGCGCTTTCTATCTCTACGAAGAATAGACATAGCTTTTTCTATACAAAGTGACAGTTCGTTTCTTCATTTTTGACATCCACCGTAGAAATCTTTCTACAATCTGTCATTTTGTCTTTCATTTCTAACAATCTTTGTCTAGGTCTTTTTATATGTAGACTATTTCGGAAGAAAGTTTTCTATCCTTACTGTCAAAATCACACTGACAACCGATAAATCCTATGATAAAACAAAGAATTCTGATTCGAATTATGTAAAACAGTGAATTTCGTAAAAAGTGTAGTTGACTCTTTCTATTTTGCTGCCGTCTCGTACTGTCTACTGTCTACAGGAAACGTCATTTTTGTCTACTCTTCCGTCGACAAAGCGGTGCTCATGCTACGCCTGCAGGTACACTTACTTAATTAGATGCAAACTCCTAAACAAAGGAAAAGGACGTCACTGATCGCATGACTATAATACCGAGTTTCTTAGTAAATCTTGCCGGGACTTGACGGATGAGTCATGAAACTAATAGCTACCTGCCTGTAAAGTACCTATGTCTTTACCCATATGAGAATATGTTGATTTTCAGGAATTTTCAGGAAGCCTCTTTGGCGACCACTAGCGATGGATGATAAGATTTATGCCTTTTAGGTTCTTACGCATTTAGGCTTATTAGCATTTGGGCAGCATGTATCGAATGAGCTTGATATACTTTCCAAGTTAAGGCTTGTGCAAACTGGCGCGCTATCGCGAGCGTGAGGCAGCGCAATCCGAATAAAATATGTAGGTATACTTTAAGAATCGTAGGTAATTTGTGAACAGACGAAACAAAAACGTATCTCATACGAACGGTCAGTTACCAAAGTTAATTACAGACATAAATTACAATAGATTCACGGAAAACAAAGTACACATGTATCTATTGTGTTGGTATGTCATGTTTCCGTATAACTTGAGAATAACTGCGTCGATTTTCGTACGATCTTCGTCATGCATTGTTTTAAATAAGATACTTACCGTTTTGTACCTCTGACGGTATCTCACACTAAATCTAACCTAACCTAACATGATGATATTGTAATTATGTATATTGTAATTTTTTAGGGTTCCATACCCAAATTGTAAAACGGGACCCAATTACTAAGACTCCGCTGTCCGTCCATCTGTCTGTCCGTCTGTCACCAGGCTGTATCTCATGAACCGTGATAGTTAGACAGTTGAATTTTTTTTACAGATGATGTATTTCTGTTGCCGCTCTATCAACAAATAGTAAAAAATAGAATAAAATAAATATTTAAGGGGGCTCCCATACAACATGTTTTTTTTTGCCATTTTTATAGATAATGGTACGGAACCCTTCGTGCGCGAGTCCGACTTGCACATGGCCGGTTTTAAACTACACTTACTAAATTCAGTGTTCAAGCGTGAGTGAGTGAGGTTTTCGTTAATTGTTTTTAAATGTATGGCGGCCTACCGGGGTTAGTAGATACATGCATGCTTTGTATGTATACTCATGTTACAATAAATAAAGAAACTGGTATCTTGAGGTCATTGCCACCGATTTAGGTACTCCTGCACCCTAAGATCACCCACTGATCGGTAATTGTCAAGCGCTTCAATTGCATTGGGTACACGATCAATTGGGGAATGGGTCAATTTGCGCATCAATGTGTTTCAATCACGTAAAAAATTGACAATTGACAAACACCGTTCCCCACCTATATCCTCCTAACTGTGGAACACAGTAGACTGTTGACGGCTGAAATAGATAGGTACACACGGCTACACATCAAGCTATACATTACCAGTTTATGCTGATCTCGCATTGTTTAGGATTTCCGTACAATGCGAGCTCAGCTTATACTGGAAATGTATAGCTTGTGTGTACCTACTGAGTATTACCTAGAACTTTCTCAAACGAGCTGCAGTCACAAAGAGCTCAAATTACCAACAAGAATCGTTACATTTATGAGTAACTAGCTGTGCCCCGCGGTTTCACCCGCGTAAGTCTCGATCCCGTGGGAATATCGGGATAAAAAGTATCCTATGTGTTAATCCAGGTTATAAACTATCTGTTTGCCAAATTACATCCAAATCCATTCAGCCGTTTTTGCGTGATTGAGTAACAAACATCCAAACACACAAACAAACAAAATTTCACATTTATAATATTAGTAGGATATAAAAAATATAGTCTAAAATAAATTTAGTTTTGATTAATCCATCAGAAATTACATAGGATATCATAAAAGCTCGTTAAGCTACTGTAATTTATGGCCTTACATTAAATAAATCTAGTACACACGGCTACACATCAAGCTATACATTTCCAGTTTATGCTGATCTCGCATTGTGTAGGATTTCAGTACACACGGCTACACATCAAGCTATCTTGATGTGTAGCCGTGTGTACTTAAACAACAACTGTGACTCACTTATCCAGTTTTTACTAGCGTTTTTTTAGCTTGTTTTTTTATAATTTTCATCAGCGTCAGCTGTCACTTTCAATAATTAAAATCAGGAATTAGGATCCAATTCAGTACTAGCGGATCATATTCCTTAAGATTATAAAGGGGGCTTTGATAAAGGTCTATTCAGATACCTAACAGCGTCGCGCTCGGTAGCGATATGTCCGCTTTCTGGTTAGTCACTTTGGACCAGCATTGCTATTCTGTAACCATCTCATCGTGAAATCTTAGGTGAAGTGAGCGTGGAGTGAGCTGTCATTGTCACTTCACCTGAGTTTTGACGCTGAGATGGTTACAGAATAGCAATGCAGTATTGCTACCGAGTGCGACAGTGATATTGCTAATATCTGAATAGGCCTTTATTACCATTATCGCTACCGAGCGCGACAGCGATATCTTTTATATCTGAATAGGCCTTATGTTGATATTAAAGTATCAAGTAAGTATTAAGGTATCATTCGATGCTAAATGCAGCAACATTTAGCATCGAATGATACCTAATACTTACGACTTTACTAGTTTTTTAAAAATCTTTTTAGACTAATGTAACTGGCTGAAAGGGTTAAGCTTGGACCAAAGTTAGAACTCGTTTTGTAATTAGTGTCTGGCGTACCTTGGGCAGGAAGCCTTTCTACCATCCTCGCTGACTAGCAAATTTAAAGAAATAAAGAATCAAATATGATTGATCTAAAAATATAGACAAAAAAACGTTGTTCAATCGGTTCCGCTCCGCGATCGTATCGTATCGGTAACCCTGACATTACCCTGACGCAGGCGCAACGCAATACGATAATGTTCCACAAATACCGCACATAGAAACTATTATGTCACTTTATGATCTAAATTGTAGCAAAAAATAACAGGATATCGGTATGTAATGGTATGTCTGTGATCTTACCACTTTGACGAAAAGTTTTTTTTAAAATACGATAATACGATTTTCTTATTTACTGTTGTACGTGCCTTTATAGGTATGGAGCGTATTTTACAGATAATTTATATTTTTGCTGAAAGATTATTAACTTAACATTTTGTCTCTAGTTTTAATGAAGAGTAGGTACACTTTATTAACGAACGACATAAATGCGAGTCTCAGACCAAATTAAAAACCAAGACAGAGCGCTACGAAAAATACAGTGAAACATGCCAAAACTACACCTCCACTCTGTGCATACACGCTGACACGCACACATTTAGGTACAACCATTTACCTACAACCAAACTACACCTCACTAAGTGCACACATGTTTACGAAACAGGCCTCACGTCACTGTTGACAGCGCTCTATCTTGGTGCAAGTGTAAATTGCACAAAAATATCAATAATGATTGTGTGATTAAGATCGCTGCCAGTGTTGCGACCATCTATCTCTCTTAGGTAAGGTCGGCACCAACGTAATTCGATTAAAACTATTAGTCATACATCATCTAAATTAACACAAAATTATCCGATACACTGCTCGTCATGTAATAGAAAGAGTTTTTGTTATTTTAATTGGATACCAGTTACGAGTTCCTAGTTTAATTATATTGAGTAACTAGCTGCGCCCCGCGGTTTCACCCGCGTAAGTCTCGATTCCGAGGGAATATCCGGATAAAAAGTATCCTGTCCTATTTCTACCTTCATCCAAATCCGTTCAGCCTTTTTAGCGTAACAAACTTAGCATTTATAATATTAGTTAGGATTATTAAGAACTGAAGTAAATAGAGTTTAATTGCCGACTATAGGAATTAACCAGCATTTCCAAAGCATCTTTATATTCACAACCAAACCCTTTTATTACAAGACATTAACCAATAATAATGCAATAAAAGTCTCTTTGGTCCAACAGTGAAATAAAATAAATAAGTAGGTGGACCACATATTGCGAGGTAGCACGTAGGTCCTCTGTTTGGCACTCCGCCATATGACAAATACTTGTAGATAATACTTGATCACTTTGTAACGTATACAACGTGTAACGTCAAATGCGCAAAACCTCAGACACCCCAACTGATTTTTAATTCAATAGACCTATTTCAGAGAGACAAAAATCATAAAAAAAATTGTAAAGGGTTTATGTGCTGTTTTAGTTTTGGAAGATTCGAATTTGCATTGAAATAAAAGCTATCATTATCCCGTGTATGAGAAAATTTAAATTGGTCTTCAACAATCATTTTATTTGGCGGATTTGCGGATTTGATGGCTTGACCTATTAATAAATAGATACGGCAACGACAAATGTTATTTGTGAAAAATCATCATCATCATCATTTCAGCCAAAAGACGCCCACTGCTAGACATAGCCTCCCCCAAGCATCGCCACTTCGACCGGTTCTGTGCTTCTCGCATCCAGCGGATTCCTGCGGCCTTCACCAGGTCATCGGTTCACCTTGTGGGGGGCCTTCCAACGCTTCCTTTTCCGGTACGCCGTCGCCACTCCAGAACTTTTCGGCCCCATCGGCCATCTGTTCTGCGAGCAATGCACCCTGCCCACTGCCACTTAAGTTTGGTAATACTTTGGGCTATGTCGGTTACCTTGTTTCTCCTACGGATATCTTCATTTCTGATTCGATCACGTATGGAAACTCCGAGCATAGCCCTTTCCATTGCCCTTTAGGTGACTGTCAGCTTTCTAACGAGGCCCATTGTAAGCGACCACGTTTCAGTGCCACAGGTCATCACTGGCAACACACACTGGTCAAAACAATTGGAAAAACGTCACTTAAAAAAATACAAAAGATAAAAAAACCTACGCTTCTGATGATATGACGCAGAAGGAATAATGTTGCGGCAGCAACGGACGGCGCGGCGGTAAGCTTCAATATCCTTAATTGAATGCCTAAATCAACATTAATTTGCTATGACAACAGGCTCTATTAATTGTTAACCACTCAACACAAGGATCTTAATCGTATTAGGCACCTGATTATGTAAACCTAGAAAATATTCAAGCCGGAAGTTCCCTATCTAATATGTATGACTCATTAAAATATTTGATCGATCACTTAAAACAATGATAAACAAGCTTGGCACTCGCCATTTTGTTTGCCATTGCTGTAGGTACTTTAGATTTTATTAGGAAAAAAAAAAACATAAAAATGGTGAATCTAAAAAAATGGAAATCAGAGGCCCTAGACAAAGTGCCATTCTATGAACGATAACGATGATGGAAAAGGCAAAAATGTATAGGACTGACATAAGCTATCGAAAAGCTTATGTCAATCCTGTTGAAAGTCGATAAAGAAATACGAAACGCTTTCGAAGCGATTGTCACTCTCTTGATTGGCCCTCAGATTCCCTCAGAGGCCTCAGAAGAAAAAAAATTCGGTGATGTTATTGGGTCTGTAATCAAGAAAAAGGCGACCCACCTTTATATAATCGTAGGAATATCAGAGATATGTAGTGCTTTGATAATTTAGCCAGAGAGTAGAGACAAAACTAAAATCTCCGTAATACCGGCCATCCTTTTTATATTCAATCAGTGACATAGACATGGTACACGCCACGGCAGAATCTTGCCGGACGAACTCTTTAATTTAAAAAGAAAGAGCTCTACTTTTTGCTACCAACTAAGTAAACCAAAAGACAAAGAGTCAATAACGTGGGATATGGGATGATCTCGATGTAGCTAGCTGAATTTAATATCCACTGCAAGACTCATCTGCTCCACCGGTCATCGGTCCTTCGACAAAAATGGTCTTACGTAAGCTAGTATCGACAATCAATACAAATGTTTGAGTGTGAGTCAGGTGATTCATGACAACTTACTTATTAAATTAAATATGCAAGATAAGGCAAGTGTTTTGTTTACCTACATAATTAAAATACAAAATATGTTGATTATTTAAGAACAATACTTGTTACAAAAAGTAATTTTAAATAGTATTTTAATTTTATTATTAATTGACTTTTTCTGTTGGCGTTACTAAATGTACCGCAACCTGGCACAATGATGCGACAGGCAAACCGTGAAAACGGTTTTATGAGGCCATTTTTAGGTTCATGAATTTTGTAAAACCTATTATTTAAAAAATATACTTACATTATTATGTAGGTAATGTTAGAGAAATTAATTGTCAAGCTAATTGACTACCTACTTATATTGTCCGTATATTCAAATCCGTCATTTTTTTTATGTCGTGTACACGGTGTTGGTAACACACATAAATTAAGACATCGTAAATATGGGTCGGTACGCAAGATAATCTCTTGAATAATGATTTCTTTTTGATAAAGATACCTTTAAATCTCATGCAATGTCATATTTGTCACAGATTATTGAAAAGGAAACCGCTGACCCAGACTGGTCTGTTATAAATTATAATTAATGAGTTTTTATTTTTATAGAGAGACTCACGCTCCGATAGACCCGTGCAGCTACTGTTATTATTTAGCCACGAGCCCCTCAATAAACATCACACGGTACCGACAAAATCAAAATTTCAAGAAAATCTGCCAGAAAAATAAAAAAAACGAAGAAACAAACCTTTTTTAGAATTCATGTATGTTTGCTTGTCTTTCCTTCTGTCTGTATGTCAGAAGTGAAGGTTATTTTGTCAATATCCTCTGGTAAATTGAAGCTCCTAGGAATCACAATTCGCAATGAATCGCTGTTTTTTCCCGTTGGCGGAGTGGCGGGCACAGTTATTTTGTATTTGTGCTTTTTTCCAACTTCCACGCGAACTCAGACGCGAAAAATAATTATTTTTTTTAATAAAATCATGTAGTTATTTAATAAAATAATGAATGCAATGTACGGCAATATTAACGTCAAATATTAACGCAGTGACTGCGCAAGGAGTGAAGACAAATAAACGTTTAAAAAAACATCACACTTTTTTTAAGTTATAAAATGTCGTTTACCGGGAAAAAATATAGAAGAACTCATTCTGAAAATGTCGAGGAGTTGGTTAATGCGACTCGTGAGTGATTTTTTAATTCTGTTTTTTGGTTATGTGCGCAAACGCATAGTGTTCCATTCATAGTTAGTCTTGTAATTATTGTGTTCAGCCCAAATTTTAATCATGGTGATGTTAAATTAAAACATGCAATGGAAATCACATGTTTTTCTTTAATCTAAAAAATAGATTTTTGTAAAGCACTTTTTGGGTGAACAAAAATCATGGAACTCGCGTCATCGTCACACTTGAAGTGATTTGTTTTTTTTAGCGCCATCTACCGTCTACCGTTAGAATTACGTTGAGGTTACGCATTGCTGCTTAGTTTTCACTTATAGAAGTGAAAACTAAGCAGCAGTAGGTAGTCTTTTTTTTTGTTGAAACATTTTAGTTACTTATGTGAAGCCATTGTAAGCCTCGAATCTTCTTAGGTATTTATTATTTCGTTTCCTCTAGATTCAGATGAGGACCTGATCAAGATGTTAACAACTAAATCGCCAATATTCTCGTTTACGCGTTTAGATGAGAATACATTTAAGTTTATGCTGGAGATGCAAAACAGAACCATGACGCATGAGTTCAAGTTAGGAGAAGAAATAGAGGTGGAGAGGCGAAATGGATCAAAGGTCTGGAGAATTTCATTTTTTATTTTTAGGGTTCCGAATGTCTAAAGGAGAAAACAGAACCCTTATAGGATCACTCGTGTGTCTGTTTGTATGTCCGTCCGTCTGTCCGTCCGTCTGTCACAGCCAATTTGCTCCGAATCCAATGGACCGATTAAATATACGCGCTTTGACGTGGAGTTGCGGATACCAGCCCGTATTACCTATTACCTATTATAACCTAAGTGGAAATTTGTTACACATGAATTTTGAATACAAAAATCACTTATAAGGAATAAAAATCTGCAAGAAACCATAATTGTTCTGTTAGAGTCTGGCCAACGAAAGTTGAGACTGAAAAAGCGGTAATTTGATTAAAATAAAATAAATTTCAAGTATCAACACAAATTATCGCACTATTACGCTTGTTTTTTCAGTCTCAAGTTTCGTTGGCCAGACTCTAGAAAATGCAGCAGCATATAAGTCAGGGTGTAAAGAGGAATTGTTCATTTGGAAATTGATACTACAACTAAAAAATTCGACGCGGTTGTCTCTTACCTACCTCATTTTTCAAGACCACACATACTGTATTTGCAAGAGAACACCCACATTATACAACCCCTTATGTATTTCAAGGTAAAACAAACAAATATATTGGAAGGCGACAACGTATTAAACCAGGTGATGATTCCAATAGATGGAGGGAGGGCTACCTACTTCAGACGAGAATTCGCTGACAAAGAGTCTAAAATGGTAAGTTTTTTTTATTAGAAGAATAAAATAAACAATTTAAGTATATAGCGCTACAAGGTTCTTTAGCGTGTAGCCAAAATCGGAACTATCGCCGCCAACCTGTTATAGGAATACATTTCAAGTGACATTTCACAAAACAATTGCACAAATGTTTACCAACTGTGCCCTGTCAACGTCATTTGAGCGCCAAAAGATCCCTGTGCAGGGTCAGTCCAAAAACCTTTTTTTATTAAGTGAACGTTTCTAATTGTAATAAAACCTTCTTTAGATTTTCTTTAGACATGCAAAAATACTGGTGATAGGTCAGGTTTTTTTTGCTTTTCATGTAAAACGCGTTCAAATAATTTTTCGACTAAGGGCTGATTTTACCAAAGTCAGATATCTTTTATCCGTGGAATAAAAATGGCGTCTGACAGTTTTTGTATGGAAAAACTGTCAAAAATTCAAAATTTATTCGCAGGATAAGACTTATACTCGGTATAAAAGTTTGGTGAAATTCGCCCTAAATCAGCCAGTATTGAAAATAATTCATCTAAAAGTTATCAAAGCAATTAAGTACTACTAATATCATTGCATCAAAGCACAAAGTTACTTATTTTTTTCCTCCTAATATATTATTATGTGTCTTCATAACAGCATTTCTTCGAACTAAACTAGGTAGTTCCAATTATACAGTAGGTATTACATAGGAACATAAGTAATGCCAATCATAATAAAATAAAAACTTAAGATAACTAGCCTGCATAACATACATTCACAATACCACAACATAAAGTAGTCACTCACTGCACCTAAAAAGCAATCCATTCTGTACCCAGATTACGTTTCATCTCATAATAAAAAATTGCCAGTCAAATGTCTAGAATTAGTGATCTATTATAATTGGCTAAGTAAGTAAGAAGGCGAATCAGGCGATACATAACATAACAAGTTCATAATAACTAATGCTGCTGCATTGTATTTAATCAAGTCTAGTCATAATTATCTTTAAACATTAATTAGTTGTAGACTACGTTTTTAAGGAACTCTTCCGGAGAACGACTACTAAGTTAGGTCACCTACTCCCACCATAAGGGAGCTTGCATAAGGATTCCCAAACTTTATGGCGGTTCTGAAGTGCGCTACTCAATGCGCAGTACCCCATCCCTCACCCCCGCTGACACGTGAATTTGTTACTGCGCAGCGACTCGCCTCATGTTCCGAGCCGCTATAAAGTTTGAATTGGACTGTACCATAACGGCAAGTACACTCCTACCAACTTATCTGTGAAATGGCGAAAATTGGAACTACGGCCGTCGTGTTGAAAGTCATTCGATTGTCAGTGTCTACTACATTCAGTGCACAATAAAATTATTATCACTTAGAATGTAGATGAATTCATTCATTCTGATGTTAGAATGTTAGAATTAATTTGTATAATCAATCAATTAGCAACACTGAATCGACGGTGCCGTTTCACAGATAAGTTGGTAGGACTGTAACAGCCACAGTCACGTCAAAAAGTCAAAGAAACGGTTACATTTTGTTTCTTTTTGACGTTACTTTCGCTGTTACTTTTGATGAAGAAACTGGCCGTAAGTCAGGTTTCTGCAGCCAACTAGCGTTGCTCTGTTCTAGTAGGATGGGTGTGGCTGGCGATCTAATTGCAGGCACAAACTACATTAATTTCAGCTTCGTTTCATAATATCTTAACATATAATATACCTACGCTAAGCAAGCGTAAGCTAAGCTTACCTGTGGTAAGAGGTAATGTGGTACCTATAAGTAATGTATTGATTTATTTATTTACAGACAATCACAATGGATGGCTCAGATATTGTAGCAACAGTGTATTGTGAGGAAGTAGAATGAAAAGACTACAACGAGTCGCAGTGTTCCTGATGATTTAACTAATTTAAATTAATATTTAAGTACCTACCTACACTGCATGCCTATTTATTAAACTGAAGTAATGACGCTGTGGTTTAATTTTTATAACTACTTCACACCTATTTAGTACTCAGTATTCACCTATATAGCTATTTTGTTTGTACCTACTTATAGGTATTTGTGGTCTTTTCCGACTACTACGCGAACAAAGACTTTTTTAATAAAACCATCAAGTTATTAATCCAATAATGGATAAAATGTACTTAGCAACGATGATACGACAATCTAGCGTCGAATCTTATCGCGGTGACTGCGCAAATACGTGACCTATCTCGATATCGCGCAAAATACAATATTGTAACACTTCAGTTTTCATAAAACTTGTAAAATGTCGTTCTCCGGGAAGAAATACAGAAGAATACGTTCTGAAAATGTCGAAGAGCTAGTCAATGCGACCAGTGAGTGATGTTTTATTTGCGTTCATCAGTTTATGTGTGAGTACATGTGCTGGACCGCACGTGTGCCGGTCAGTTGGTGGGATGGTGTGGTCTTGTGATCTGCTCAAATCATGGTGAAAATGGTGAAGGTGGTTGCATTCGCTCATTAACGGTGGTTAAATTCTTTTTTAACAGTTTTTAAAGAAAAGTCCATTTGATTTTTGAACTTAGTGAGAACAGTGTTTTAAAATCTTCTTCTAAGATATTTTCTTCACGGTAAGATGAACTGAAAGTCTCTGTACTTTTCTTTCTAAAAATAATTATGTTGTTTAACATAAAATTACCACATACGTCTGTTATCAAAAAAGAAACGTTCTGTTATCACATTACATCAATGAAGATTGTAATTAAGTAAAAGTAAATACTTAGGTATTTACTTTTACTTAAAGTAAATAATGTTGTCAGTGGAAAAATACTTCAACAACATTATTTAATAAGCTTGTACCGAGTTACTACCTGGCCCGACAGACGTTGTCCTGTACTATCAGTGTTCGACAATGCACATTCAATTTCTCCCGAATTTTTTCCGGGCAACTTTTCAAATTTTCTATCCGTAAAAACTTTATTCAGACTATGACGAACATAAAAAAAAACAAATCTGTCCAGCCGGTCTCAAGCGCTCTGCGCAAGCGCAAAGCATAAGTTTATCAACGAAAAGCATATAATTTTTAGTTAGTAGATATATTGATTATAGATTTCATAAAGTGCAACAAAATGTTGGCCTTTCATAGGAGCCCGAACGCCGTTTTTAAATAATCCTACGTACCTACTACATAATGTGGACGTATCCAAAATATTGGAATCAGTAACTTTAAGTATTTTCCAGTTACACTTACGAATTAACTAACCCAAATTAAACTCTGAGGGAAGTTGATCAGATATCGGCTTATGATTTCATTCATGGTCCATGACTAATACATGACCTACATAAGCCTACTTTGCATGTAGAAACACCTACTGAAATGCACAGTTCTAAGAAAAGGGAGTGGTTTTCCTTCGAACACCTTTTTAGCTTAAGACCGCCTATATATTGTGTCACCCTATGTAAAACGGGTCGTTACCCCAGCAAAATAGGGTCGAAAATAGTCATTTATTAGTTTATTTAGTTGCCTAGCTTTTGCAATAGTTACGCACATTTTTAAAGTTGCACTTATCTGGAGTAAGATTTAAATGACTATTTTCGGCATTATTTTGCTGTGGTATGGCACACATGTAAAATCGTAATTCATTTGGTGTACAAACTAAATAATAATATTCTAGTAATACCTAAACCGTGAATATACCTAATAGGTACATATTATATCTGCAACTTTAAATAACTAAGCTCTACTTCAAACACGTGTTAGATAAACTGTGATATTATTATCAATAACATATCATCCAAAACAATGAGTATGACAAACATGCTTTATGATTAAGGTGAACACACATAGCTTTTTTTGTAGCATCTCTCTCCATTCTATATTTCTCCCATACCTTGCCTTCTGAATCACTGCAAGTGCTAAGCGATTATTATTTTTATTATTTTATTGGGATCGTTTATTCCTTTAATTTTTACTTGATTTCTTTCATGTAGATATGTATATTTATTTCTAGATTCAAACAAGAACCTAATCAGTATGTTAACAAGCAACGCACCAATATTCTCGTTCACGCGCAAAGATGAGAATACTTTTAACTTCACGCTGCAGATGCAAAACGGAACCATGTCAAATGACTTCAAGTTAGGAGAGGAAACGGAGATGGAGAGGAGAGACGGATCGAAGGTACCTGCTGATAACTAGTAGACTTGCTTAGCCCTGACCGCATTGCAAAAATCCTCGTACATCACTTTCGTATTTTTTTTATGAATCAATGCACATTTCAGGCGCGGCGGGCCGCACCGCACATTTTGTATGAAACTATATTACGCGCGGCCCATTACGGCCCATTGCAGCTATAATGTGCACTTGGCTTTAAGCCATAAACAGATACCGTCCACGATTACGATTACGAAAGTATATCTACTACTACGATATCTACCATTTTTTTCCTCATGCTGTTGAAAATACTTCAGTAGGCAAGGGAAATGAGAGTCAGGGATCTTGCTACCAAAACTTTTTTTTTCTTGCTATAGAGCCGGTATAGACTATTCTACCTACATTTTGTCAACTGCTAGCTGTCGGAAAGATACCTAGAGAGTGCTCGGAAGATAAGTCTGATTTGAACAATAAGTAGGTTTTATGCGTTGGGTTGATGTTATCGTCAAAGTCGAGGGAATCACCTGGATGAGGGACGCACGGACCCGGGAAGTATGGCGGAAAAAGGAGAGGCCTAAGAAGTGGGTGATTCCGGGCTGAAATGATGATGATGATGATGATGAAGTACTTATACTTCTGCCGTCTTGTCGTTCATGTAAGGTCAAATTAAGTATAGAATTATTTAATTAATTAATATTATACAGGGTGTAAGGGTAAACACCGTTGACACTTAAACCATAGGTAGTAGATTTAAATATAATGACCAAGTCACAACAAAAAAAAACGTTAATTTCATTAAAAGATTTTAAAAAGTTTCTATGCGACACCGTGCTCGCTAGCGAAACATAGCTGACTGACTGAGAGGGGTTGCGATCGCGGCCGGTCAGGTTCACGCCCCCCACCCGTGTTGAGACGCAAGTTCGTTGCCCTAGCTCATAGGTGAAAGGGTGAAATAATCTAGGGGACTTTTTTTTTAAATTATAATTTTAATTTTTTTTCGTAATTTTCCATTTATTTTACGTTCTATAAATGACACTAAACCACTGGTTTCAAGGATAACGGTGTTTATCCTAACACCCTGTATAAGAATAATAATAATCTATTTCATATTTTAAAATAATACTGTATAGAATTAAGCATGTCAGCGCCACAAGTCGCACACAGACTTATCTTACACGCGCTCTACATTAACTTTCCATTTGAAAATGCCGCATATAGCGCCCACAAAATCAAAATCAAAATATTTTATTTCACATAAACCTACATGGGCACTTATGAAACGTCAGAAGCTAGGTGCACGGTTCCTTCCAATTGGTCGATTCAAACACGACCAGATGGCCTGTGGTCTTCATAACTACTTCAATATTCGAGACCACACGTATTTTATTTTTCTTAATTTGAATGAGAACACCCACAACCTACAACAACACAATAACAACATATTGTATGCCTATTAGGCAGGATATATTGGAACTTTATTTTTTTTGTTAAGACCTGTAACAAACATAATTATGCCCGCAATAAAAATATTTTGAATTTTGAACAATGAACCCTTATGTCTTTCAAGGTTAGACTCACATACACATTGGAGAGTGACAATGTATTGAAACAAGTGATTGTGCCAGTAGGGACAGGCAGGGTTGCATACTTCAGGCGAGAATTCGGTGACAATGGGGCTAAAATGGTAAGTTTTCTATGTCAAGCATTTAAATAATCATTTTTGGTACGAATATACATAATTATACGCGTTATACAGGCCCATGGGCATGTGACCTGTATTTTTCATGAATATTCAGAAAAATACGGGCGGTCACATCATGTTCATGGGTGAAATTTTATATGCGAATGTACAAAAAATCAGGAAGATTTCTATTGAATAAAATCTTTAAGTTTTCTTTAGACAAGCAATAACTGGCCAAAAGAGGTCGAAAAAAATTTGAATAGCAATTAAATTTTTATTTCTTTCTTTTTCCGGAAAATGGCTTTTCCATTGTTTTTTAGACTAAAAGGGCCGGTGATTTTTTCAAAATAATGCAACCTTATTAGACTCGCGACAATCTAAGAAGCCCGTTTTGACAGCTATAAAAATCCTTTGTATACAATGAAAAAAAAAAATAATTTCTAAAATACTGATTCTCGAGACATATCGATTAAACATACTTAGACAGTTTGTAATCGACGACTTATCTACATTGATTAAAACTGATTCTCAAGGCTTAACGTTTAATTACAAGTACGAGAACGAAACGTCAAAACGGACTTCTTAGATTGTCGCGAGTGTAGTTGCCGTTAAAATATAATTCTGTAAATAATAATATACAAACCTCATTTTAAGCTTCGAAGCACATTATTAACTTTCACTGTTCCAGGGAGGTACTGTAAGGGAAATCCCTGACTTCATCTGCAAACATGTATCTATGGTAATGTGATTTATGTAATGTTTTATTAACTTACAGACAATAAGAATGGACGGCTCAGATATTGAAGCTACAGTGTATTTTGAGCAAGTTGAATGAAACGACTACTCGAATGCGTTTCAATTCGTGATGGATGACCTACCCTACCTAATTCTAAATTATTATAATCAATACTTATTTATTAAACTTAAGTGAATAACGGTATGTATTTTCTTTATTCAATGACTAGCTGCTGCCCGCGGCTTCGCCCGAATTCTTTTTCCAAAATTAAATTAGGCTAAGTTACTTCCTATAACATCAGCTATCTGCCAGTGAAAGTCCGATCAAAATCGGTCCAGTCGTTTCGAGATTAGCCTGAACAAACAGACAGACATAAAAAAGCTTGTTATAGTATCGTTACCGTTAATAGTTTCTTATGCATTTAGTAGGTAAATAGCTGTTTTTTGACATTACAAACAAACACTTCCTTTTTATTTATTTTAATGTGTGTATAGATTACCCTAAAATATTAATGCTCTACATATGCTAAACAAATCATACACAGATACCTCGCAAGTCGCAACTCTATCACACCATAACTCACACGGACCATATCTCACACAAACGACCACATATATTTACATAATCACCTCACACCTGAGTTTATAAGCCACGCCCCCTGCCATTGTCTAGGCACACAACATATCTAGCCTAATCTGAAACTGTAACCCGACCGAGTTGTATAGTGAAGTTAAATATGTGTCGGTAACTCTGTATCGATGCAAATAATGTGTGCATTCGGAGGGGTTGCATGTCTTTACAACACCCATTGGGTGAGTGGTCTAATTGGTCCCAACAATTACAGTTAGGTATAGGTACTGTCCACTTACTGATTTCTTCATCTCCTAAATGGGGGGTTTTGTAGGACACATTTCTGCCGCGCTCTAGTGCGGACTAAACCGACGAATGTTTGCGCGGTGGTACTGCGCGGCATACTTAGTTGGAATGAAAGTGGTTGCATGTGTCGTAGCTCTGCTTATAATTCGTCCAAACACAATTGACTGACGCATGTTTGCTAGAAATGTTTGTGCGCGGCAGGTAGACAGAAGCGTCCGCGCGCGGCAGGCGTCTGAACTCAGCGCGGCAGGCCCCGCGCGGCAGCCGCCGCACGATTGCCGCTCATTGTTTGCACACCTTTACATGAAAATAACTAAGTATTGTGCTTACATACCTCTTACTATATTATGTGCCTGCCATGTTGTAGCGCAATTCCAGTAAGTATAAAAAGTGAAGATATTATTACTCCTTTTGCAAAGTTGCTAAACTTTGGCAGCCGGAACCACGCGCTCTTTTTTAACATTACTGACCAACGTTTCGCATTTAAAACAACTGTACTTAATTATAATTAACAATATCATAATTGATCTAAGTTTGCTTACTGATTAACTTAAGCAGATAACTGCAGCTTATCTGATTAATCTCCAAATTGGTCAAGCAGGTCGCTGCGGTCATAATAGTTAACACGCCTGGCACCGGCTACTTGACAGCCTAGAACACTTTCTGAAACAAGAATCATTTCATAGTAAAATCTACAAAGCTTTGCATTGCATTACAAATTCTGAAGTTCACTTTTGGTTGTGTGTTTGTGATTCATAACGGGCGAAATTATGTTAATTTCCTCATGGATCTATTCAAATTGAAAGAAAAAAATATCGTAGGTGAATTACTATGGGTGGACTGTAAGTAACCATGTCTGTCATGCACAGCCTGGACAGACAGCCAGGCTACCAACTTTGCTGAGTTGCTGATTCGCTGTTTATATAAGTTGTTGCTGTTGATACTGCTCATTTTCAAAAGATATAACAAATGAGCCTATCATAAAAAAGTATTATCAAACTCTAATGAGTAACAATTACAAAATACATTTGGAATCTCTCATAAAAGAAACAATCGCGTGTCAGCACAATCACACGCGTCTCAATACGAAGGAACTATGTAGGTCAGTCGCGTTGCCTTTTGCGGACAGTGCGGTCTGAGCCTTAATGAAGGCATGCCGCGCCCCGGGCCACGAGACTTGAAAGAGTAGCTGGGCTGTCAGTTTATAGCTACTGTATTTCCACATATTTATAGAAAGGTATACGACAAGAAGCTTGTAATAGGCACAATATTGGACTTAACCGGCCACATTAGCAATTCCTCTAAAAGCAGTTCATTTCCTGAATTCCCCTAATTTGGCATAAAAGCAATTCATAATTTGTGGACCCTTTTACGAATCTCCATACAAAACTGTCAAATAGATGAATTATTTCGTAATATGAATTACTCGCAGATCATAAATTATGAATTGTCAGTTTGTAACATTTTTGACGATGAATGATTCATAATATTTTCATAATTATGATTCTGCTAAAGTGACCGTTTTAAATTCCGATCCTTTTTATCTATATTTGTTTATTCTTTTTCTTTGTGTGCCAACCCTAGAGCAGTAATGCGTTTAATGCGCGTAGTCATAATCATGGCATTAACCTTATCGGACAATGACAAACGCAACGGTTTAGTAAGTAGGTACCCACAGTAAGTAGGCACACGACTCGTTACACGTAACCGCATTAACTGTTAGATAATCAGCAGGCTGTAGATAAATAAATAAAAACAAAAGGGAGTAAAATAAAAGCTCTCTGTCATGATACAGTGCTCCAAGAGTATGTTGGCGGTCGATTGACGTTGACAGGGGGCGCTCTGTTGGTAAACAATATTGTGAAATTTTTGGGAAATATATTGAAAAATTCAAGATGGTGGCGTTAGGTCGGCCACGCACCAACAGCGCGTGCAGCTAATGTTTTAAGTTACTTAACATAAAAATAAGAAACTTTGAAATAATAGAATTGATTAAAGATTATGTTAAAATCAACTTTTTTTCAACTAAGTAAGTAACGTAAAAGCTCGATCGTACCGAATGTAACCTGTTTTCAATGCAACAAGTAAATAAGTAGCAAGCTAGGTAGCAACACATTGCATCGTTCCGTACCTACTTTTTCAAGCTATACATTTCCAGTATAAGCTCACCTCGCATTGTACGGAAATCCTATGCAATGCGAGATCAGCATAAACTGGAAATGTACAGCAGGATGTGTAGCCGTGTATACCTCAGTCAGTGTAGAAAGTTAAAACCTGCTATCACAGTAAAAATAAAGTTTCAGATAGTTTCTGTGAATTTATTTTCTTGTTTACTTTTCATTTTCTCAAAAACGATTCGCTGTAATAAACAAAGTCTATTTAAGAACAATATCTATCAAAACGTTTAGACAAGTTGTCTAATGTAAAATGACTAGAACTTTGCATAGCTAAGAACCCTTAAAAGCTTTCGCAAATCTTGCACAACACGAACACATGCGTGCACGCACGAAACAATCCCTTTTAATTTTAAACCATATATCTAGAACTAGTCCAATCAAGACAGAAATCACACAATATGTTAATATGTTTATACTAATAAAATTGCAGAGGTGTGGCAACATAAACAACGGGCTACAAACTATAGTCTGTTTTTCTTTACTTGTTGTATTTCGTAAACAAATATACTGATATTTGGAGATATAATGATTATAAGAAGCAGAGTTTTTTACGAAAATCAAAAAGTTCATTACTTGAAAGAAAACAGGATGATTATTTTTGTAGACTAACCTAAACAGGAAAAATATAGATTGTACGGAAATCCTACATAATGCGAGATCAGCATAAACTTGAAATGTATAGCTTGATGTGTAGCCGTTGTACACACATTAACCACCAATTATTTATACCTGGTAGCACCATTTTTAGTAAATAAGTGATTCTTGACCGTGTTTGTTTACGAAATAAGACATGTAAGAAGAAACACACTATACATGCACACTCGATCTCAATATTGTAAACTTATGCAACATATTTTGCATGTACCGGTGTATATGCAGGTACGATTTTAGCGTAATGCATGATAACCTGTCGCCTACGGACATGTATATTATGTCGAAATTCGGCTTTGGGCCCACATATGGTCAGAATTATGAGTAGGAATGGTGTAAACTGGATATGAATAAGTATGAGTTGGAGCTAAATGGAGTCGAAATTGTTTTATGAATAGGTGTTTTATTGAAATCTATTTGTATTAGGGACAAATAGAAGCAATTGACACCCATTAGACCATTCTTAAGGAAACCTCGAATACGTACCGTAACTGCAAATAAACCTATACCGAGCTTAGGAAAAACCACGTCTCTCATACCTACCTATAAGGCTTCGTCTTAGGGTTGGACCTCATCTGGCAGCACGGAATCGCCTTTTTCCGTCGCCCTTTCTCTTTCTGTCGCTTAGAACTGCCATTTGCTAGACCGAGACACCGATCGCCTCGAGTATTCCGCCGCGTGCTATCGCATTATGCTTTCTGTCTCGGTCTAGCAAATGGCAGTTCTAAGCGACAGGAAGAGAAAGGGCGACGGAAAAAGGCGATTCCGTGCTGCCAGATGAGGTCCAACCCTTAAAAGCTTTTCATATTTCTTCTCATTCCAGATAAGAATTAAAGATTAAATTAACTGCATTTAATGCTAGCTAAAGTTATCAGTAGCTAATAAAATGATGAAACTAGGTGCTCAGGTAAGTACTTTTCCGAACAAAATATATCCCAACTTTCTGCCATAGTGGGAAATTAATACCCACAAGAACAAGACACACAAAAGTGTGTTTTTTTAATCTCGCAGACTAATTTGACAGTTCAAGTGATTGTTGTTTGTTTTTTAATTTGGAGTTTGACATTTGCACCTGTCAAATTAGTGTACGAGATAAAAAAATAGACTTTAGCCAATTTGTTACTTTTACAGAAGTCAACAACTTTGTTTTTAACAACTCAGAATCACGCATAATGGTGGAATCCCACGATCGGCAATATTGCAGACGGACACGCATGGCAGACGACCACAGAACGCCACGCAACGCGCCGAGAGCTTCCGATGTCTGCTATACCCCACACGTAAACCTTCCCACGGTCCCTCGTCCGGGCTCGTCGGTGTCCGTCCGTAATCGCGGATCGTGGGATATCGGTATAAGACAGCATATCTGACGTCCGTCCTATTCTGTCCAGCTGTCAGCAATCACATAACTAGTAGAAAGCCACTAAGCCCTTAACAGCACGGAGTCAAATTAACACAATTGCATCAATGTCGAAGTAATCCGGATTACGGAGTGTTTGACGTTTGCGTCACTGCTGTTACATAATGTATGTGGGAAACACCTGTTGAAGAATGGAATGCTAAAGTGTGAACGAGACTAAATAAAAAAGGCCTACAAATATGAGATGGACCTCATTCCATTCTAGCTTAAAATAAGGATAAGGAAAAATTTAATTCTTACAGCCTGTTCCTATAAACTAAAGAAAATGGCACGCACATACAGACAGACCCTGTCCCTCGACCACTGGTATACACAGCTACACATCAAGCTATACATTTCCAGTGTATGCTGATCTCGCACTGTATGGAATTTCCGTACAATGCGAGGTCAGCTTATACTGGAAATGTATAGCTTGATGTGTAGCCGTGTGTACATAGAGACACATTATTAGCCACCACAGACATCCATCATTGCTGGGGGATTAAATCGAATATCCTGAAAAGAGTTCCAACTCCAAGCTTAGATAACACATAACTCCAAGATTTTTGAGAAACCCTTGGGATTATAAACTAACGTATATTTATGACTTTTTGTAACGTAATCTTTTCTTTTAGAAACTTTATAATTAAAGCAAAGTTAGGGCCCCAAATTATGCAAGCTTTTACGTAATGCCAAAGTCTAGACCTCCAATTATAAGGAAATTGATCAGAGGTCGAGTTATACTGAAAGCTGAACTGGCATTGACCATGATTGTTGATTCAGACATAATTGCCGACAAGTTCTGCCAACGGCAAGGGCGCCCCTCGACCAAATAAAATATAGCCAGAAGATGAGACTGGCACAGGGAAATAGAACGGAAAGTTGTTATGAAGTCATTATTGTTAGCTGGGTTGGATAAGGAAGCTGGAGGACAGAGTTTTATAACACAACTAGCAGCGCCCCGCGGTTTCACCCGCGTAAGTCTCGATCCCGTGGGAATATCGGGATAAAAAGTATCCTATGTGTTAATCCAGGTTATAAGCTATCTGTTTGCCAAATTTCATCCAAATCCATTCAGCCGTTTTTGCCTGATTGAGTAACAAACATCCAAACACACAAACACACAAACTTTCACATTTATAATATTAGTAGGATAGGATTTGGGAGTGATTTATTACATCCTCCGGTGGACAGCGTTTAATTACCTACTTAAATTGAACTTTGAAAAGCTTCAAATCGTCACTAAGAGATGCATTGTCGATTGAGAATTACTTTTTCACAAACAGTTCGGTAATTTTGATATTTATCACTAAAAAGATTAGCGACTATTTTGCTGATTTGATAAATAAATTGTGTATAATCGATTCTTATTTATATTTTAGACGCACGTAACGAATTGATCTACAATCATACCATTAACAGAATTTATGTTATTAATCGAACGAAACCATAACTGAATATTACTTCATTTAGATTTGGTCGTATCTATATCAAAACACATTTAAATTTGCATATTTGGTCCAAAATAATGAGCAAATAACGTATTATTAAGTAATAAACTGATGTCATTGCACATATTTATATGCAAATATCAAAAATAACCCCGAAGGCATTTACTATAATAAGCAAAATGTTTCTATACTGCTTGGGTTTTGAACCTAATAAGTATTTCATCAGATTTGCTGTCTAATTCATCATCGCAGGCGCAGTCGAGTCTTATCTTAATTAATTATTCAGGAAAATGAACTGAATTGTATCTATGTATAGTCATTCTACTTGATTTGAGGAAGTTACTTAATACTTACCTACTGGCTGCCTGTAAGTGCAAACTGGCGCGACAGGTAGCGCTACCCTTGTCGCGCCCGCGATATCGCGCCTCTTTGTAGGCTACAAAGAGGCGCGATATTACTCTCTTTCAATCAACGTAAGTATATAGTAAACTTTACCGTTTCTTTCACAAAAAATAGCACCCTAATTACTTCACAAATATCAGGCACAGAGCAGGTATCATCTGTCCTCATGACATTGACATTTCATGTAAGTTGGTCACCACTGCAACCGGGTAGTCCTGTGCCCTTCACTCAGTTACGTGACCACCCTCGCGTGGAAGGTTACGCCAGCAGGTAGACAGGTATACGCACGGCCAGGCCACAATGGCCTTTGAGTCTTTTTTTCCGTCGCGGAATCTGGATGGACTACTTTCGAAAACGTGTGGTGACCCAAATGTTTGTACCTGACGCGCAATGTAAATCAATACCCGCGTGTCTGACTTTGATAGTGTTCATAAATATTTTAGTGATCCGTAGTAAAATTAACCAAACCAAAGGCAGGATGCCTATGTGTTTTCAGGCATACCAGCTGGCCCTGCCAGGGTGGCGGGTTAGTCCGAAAGGGATACCGGGACCTTGGCAACAGGCAACTGAAGGAACACGGGTAGGTTTTAGTCAGTAAAAGTCTGACACGCCCTTCCGATCCACCCAGAGCGGGAGAAGTAATTGGATGATTTCCCACCCTCAAAAAAACTGGAGCCCATTTTATGGACCATTGGATCAAGTTGCAATGCATTTATTGAAAATGTCATCAACAAGGAACATAGAAAACCTTTTTGTCTTTTTTACTGTAATTTGAAGCTTTGTTACACAGAATTTCTTCAGCATTTCTCTTTTTTCTTTATTTTCATTAAAAATCGAAAAAAAAAATAAAAGCTTTTGTAAATCCTACGGAACTTTCGATTTTTGAAGCCCGACTTACTCTTAGGTAACTTTTAATTCATATGTTAGCTCCAGGGTTAAAATATTGTTCATGATAATGAAGGTAACTTAATTTATTCACGCTATATTTTTTAATTAGTTATTATTTAAGTAAAACATTATACTTATGTAGTTAAGGTACCTACGAGTGTTTTATTTGGCACTCTTTACACGAATCTTATGTCTCGGAAAACACGTTATGCCGTTGGTCCCGACTGTCATTTGTAGATGTTTGACAGTTGTAACTTGTCGTCAGAAGCCCGAAAGTCTGACAACCAGTCTTACCAAGGAGTATCGTGTTACCCAGTAACTGGGTTGTGGAGGTCAGATAGGCAGTCGCTCCATGTGAAATACTGACTACATCCGGTTAGACTGGAAGCCGATCTCAACATAGTTGGGAAAAGACTAGGACCATGCACGATATAAACCATAGAATGTAAAGCAAATCATGAATATACAAAAAATCGAGTACATACCTACAGATAAAAAGAAAATACTTACATTGGAAAAAATATTCATAAGTTTTCCAGATTTTCAAAAGAAAAACAATTCTACTTTTATCCATGAATCGACATACCTAAATACTAAAGAAACATAGATCAACATGTGCCAAAACAAAATAATTCAGGTGACGACCTTTTAATAAAGACAGCCTGATGACCATAAAATAATAATTATATCACTACATAAATAAAACGATGTACAAATTCAATTAAAAGAAACGAGTTTAAGTGTTAAAATATGTCTTACAAAACCTTACAAGGTGTGTGCTTAATTTTAATTGTATATACGTATTAATTGTGACACCCTCAGGCGGTACTGGTCACTGGTTTGGTGTTCTATGAGCGACTAACCATACCTACATAGGTACTTGGTTATGTGGTTTTGGACCATGAATAATTTAAGACGTTAAAGATTTAGTAATTAAAGACTCCTGTCATCGACGTGAATCAAAGTCAAAGTCAAAGTCAAATAATTTATTTCAAGTAGGCACATTAAAGGCACTTTTGAACGTCAAATACATAGAAATAGAACTGATTCTAGTTGCCCCTTCCAAAAGGTAGTTTTCGTATGGAGAAGAATGGGCAAGAACTCCACCGTTACTCTTTAAAAAAAAATGTTTTACAATATTTGGTATACATCAATTACATGTGAAGACGATGCACCGAGAATACAATTACAATAGGTAAAAAGAATTAAAAATTAAAAATGGAGCAATGACAAATAAATAAATTAAGTATGTGATAGATACATGGTGCTCACATATTTACAAACATTAAAGTATACGATATCACAATATTCCTACAAACTTGCAAGTAATACTAATAGGACAGTGTGTGAGTTTAATTATCATAAAATGTAAAAAAAATCGATGATATACAAATAATAAATTTTACAACTAGATTAGCAACCAGTTTGATATTGTCCAGCCTCGAATTTGTCCTATGGAGCAAGACCAGCATGTTTCCAAGCATTCTTATCTTGGATATAATCCTCTAATTTGTAATATGCTTGTTTACAAAGTGTACTTTTAATATGAGTTTTAAATTTTCTTTCATTTAATTGCAATATATCACTAGGTATTTTATTATAGCATTTAACGCAGTACCCCATAAAAGATGTTTGTACTTTAGCTAATCTGAAAAATGGTTGATCTATTTTATCTTTATTTCTAGTGATAAAATTATGTCTATCACTTATTTTATTAAAAAGATTTAGATTTTTTCTTACATACATAATATTCTCATAAATGAATTGGCAAGGTACCGTCATAATATTAATCCTTTTAAATAGTTCCCTGAGAGATTCGCGGCGACATAGATTATAAATGGCTCTGACAGCTCTCTTTTGCAAAACAAAGATGGATTCAATGTCAGCAGCCCGACCCCACAGTAAAATGCCATACGACATAATGCTGTGGAAGTAACTGAAATAGACCAAACGAGCGGTTTCTAAATCTGTTAACTGTCTTATCTTTCTAACAGCATAAGCGGCCGAGCTTAGCCGCCCCGCAAGAGATGTTATATGGGGTCCCCATTGTAATTTCTCGTCTAGCGTGAATCATATAACTTTAACTTCTACGAAATTATTGTAAAAGTAAGGTAAGAAATAAGAATAAGAAGTTAATAAGTAGGTACAAATAGGTATTATTGACTGGCTCGTTGGTGTAGCGCTACTGCTGAGCATGAGGTCCTGGGTTCCATTCCCGGGTCGAGCAAAGAGTTATTAGGTTTATCCATCTAGAATTCCTCAGTGGCAGCCCGGAGTCTGGATTTGTGCCCGGTTGATGGCAAGTAAGTCTAAAGGTTTATGACTGTGTGTGACAGAGAGAGATAGGTTCATTTTAGAATTGATAATCTCTTCAACTAAGACCCACATCGCCAACAGACCAACTTGTAGTAGTTCGCATGTGGCGGTATCTACATCGCCACATGCGAACTACGCATCGAAGACCTGACGTCATTCAAAAATCCTGACGTCACATAAATCATGCATCGCGCAATTAGAGTTTACCGCGCAGTGAACATATATATAAAAACCCAATATCAATCATTGGGCAGTTGCCCGCCAGACACAACACCCGTCTGGTTGGAGGATCCTCCCTTTTCTATGGTGGATGAGTGAACTTTACAACCTGTTCCTCATACCCCTAAAAACGTATCATTGAACAATTGATTCTAAATCTTGATTTTAATAGGTAGTGTGATTTGAATGAGGAAAATCGCTTAGTGTTGCTGAGCTATGTAGACTGTACCATACTGCGTAGTTTAATGACACACTTGCTGATATCACAATTTCTGAGTGCAAATGTGTAGCAATAATGTATAAGTAGTGTAAAATTTGTAATAGTTCGCCATTACGCCATTATGCCATTATGAATCATTTCTTGAAGCTGGCTGTTGCCGAGATCGAACGATACTCACTAAGTAGTTACTTATAAACTATAGGAAATATTGTGATCCAGATCTATATTAACAAGGCATTAAAATAAAAGACAAATTAGTTGCCAACCATGGATAATTCCACATCTGATAATATGATTCATCACTGCCGTGAAAGACAGTGAATATCAACTATTGGCCAGTAGGTAGTAAGTACATACTGACCTATATTCTGCACACTATCGCGAAAATATACTGAGTGATTGAAAAGTTTTATCCCAGGCTTTCTTGATTGCTAACTGCTGAGGATCTTGAATCCGTTTCAATTTTTCAATGGTCTTCGCCTTCCTTCTTCTCCCTGCCATCCTATACAGGATGGCAGGGAGATCCTGTATACGAAGGCTCGAAAGATCGTCGCGCAACCTGTTACCATGGATTCAGTACAAGATTCTGGACCACGTCGACCACTTGTGTTTAAAATGGTCGGTTAGTAAAAAAAATTTGCTGTTCCATACTCATTTTGAACGCATATTGTACTTTTACCGACGAAAGATTTCAACTCGGGGGGTCCTGAATCTTGTCCAACTGAATCCATGGTAACAGGTTGTATGTCTATGGCCCTAGCACTCTGTATAATTGATACCTTAGGACATCTAGTTACACACCTCCAGGATATGAATAGACAACTTTGTGATTTTCCAACTTATCTCGTATTTCCCAAACCATTTGCTAGAAGTTCTTGCGGTCTGTATAGAACAGCTGGTTACCTGACGGAAACATGCAAGCAAATATGGGCTTTTAACAGAAAATAATACAGTTTATTATGTAATAATTGTCACTTACACCATATCTTATGTAAAGTTACGTGCACTTAATTTTGGACCATATCGGTTCCTTTGTGCTGGCTCAATAAATTATGTACTTCAACTGACACACAATGATACCTATTAATACAGGGGAGAAATTACTCTCATGCTTTCTTTCGAAATCTAAAAGGCACCTGAGTGCCTGAGGTTTTGAGTCTGAGCTCTCAAAACCTACAGAACTAACTAGTAAGTATGTCATCTGTGTAGAGACCAAAAACATGCCGAGAAAGCAATAGCCGGTGGTGCGTCATTCGCGTCTTCCTCATTGTTAATGCGTCACACACAGCTCAACACTGCTATTGCAATGGACCTTGCTGCACTTACTGGCCAAAAGCTTCCGTCACCCAATTCTACGCCCCAATTACGAAAACAAACAACAAGGTAAGCAATATAATGTTAAACAAAGAAACTGCTGCAATTTGCTACAACTTTTCTAACAATAATATTTTGACGTTACATTTTCCGTAGCATCTTAGTTACGAAAGCGTATTGAGTAAAGCGGGGTTACATTATGAGATTAGTCATAGGTATCTCATGTTAATTGCTCAGATTAGTTGACTAAAATAATTGATAATTATTTATCTAGTATAACAGCGTGTTGATTGAATTTATCAGCTTTTTAAAAACCGTGAGTAAGTTATCTATATAACCCGAAACAGAACAGTGAAGCTAATTTCATAATGTAAGCGCCCCGCTTTACGTTCATTGTTCGAATTCGTCTGGGGTTTCGCCATGAGTAAAATTATGCTAATTATCACGGAGTCACAAGTTACGTTGAAATTCGAACTATGGTAAACTCGATTCCGGGAATACCTTGTAATGTTCGGTGCTTGTTACCGAAGTAATGATAGTGCTTATCGTTATGGTAATAGTTTTTCCCAAGGTTGGTAAAATACTGACCTCTTGTGGGAGGAAAGCATGCATAACTGGACTCATTTAACGTACCTATCTTAATTTTATTTATTTTTATTTTATTTTATAAGCAACTTTGGTTTACACCTGCTTGAGATAATTCTATACAGTGGGTCTTTATAATGTGCACATTCCGAAATGAGGGAATCTATGCTTAATTTTATAGATGGAAAAAATATTTAAAAAAATCTAATTCCCTTTTCGTCATTTCGATATGTGCACATTATAAAGATTCACCCTGTATAGTCTTCATGCTACTGCCTACATCTTGACAATGAAGCTCAATAGAGGCTCGACAGCCTTCAAATCATTACATAATATGTAGATATGGATGGATGGATCTACCCGTACTGTGGTCACCAGATTTTAAATAGTACCTCCTATTTAAAATCTAAAGACATAGTTTTAATCCTAGGTACGAAGTAGATACTACTACATACAAAATTAAGTGCGTTAATTAATTAATGCAGTTTGCATTCGCAAGCCACCAAACGAGCTTTGACATTTTCGCTTTACCTTCATGTAAGTAATTGTAGCAACTAGTGTATTTCGTCACAATAATATTTCATTTCCCGATTATTTTGGAACTAACCACAGACTACTTCGTGACGTATACAGAAGTGCACTGAATCACAATAAACAGGATGTTCAAAAATGTGAAGGGGATTGTAAGGACAGCAGATAAATTATATGCAAGGCACTGCAATTTAGGAATTCACTTGCAAAAATACAAGCTAAAATTAGACAAACTGGTCTGCACAATACAGGGTAAATCTGCATGGGCACGCCATAATTGCGGCGATAAGTCCCCTCTTTGAGGAGTGGCTGGGAGGCGCCACGGCGTCCTCACCTTCCGCCTGACGCAGGTCCTCACCGGACATGGCAGCTTCGGGAGGTACCTGTGTAGGATTAGGCGGGAGGAAACGCCCGGGTGTCACCACCGTGCGGATCGTCCGGAGGACACGGTGGAGCATACGGTGGAGTTGTGCCTTGCTTGGGCGGAGCACCGCCGTGTCCTCGTGGAGGCGATTGGCGGCACTGACCTCTCGCGTCCGGCCCTGGTCCAGGCCATGGTACGGAGCGAGAGGGCATGGGAGGCGGTCACCTCCTTCTGCGAAGCAGTGATGCTCGCGAAGGAGGAGGCGGAACGCGTGAGGGAGAGGCAAGGCCTGCGCCCTCACGCCCCTAACCTTCGCCGCTGGAGACACCCTGGGCGTCGGGAATCCCAGGCGGATTCCCGGCCACCATAGGCGCGGGCTTGCGGACGGCGAGCAATGGGTAGCTCGCCGTCCGATAAGGACCAGGCCCGTGTCGATGGCGTGTCGTGTTCCACGCGCGCCTCAAAGAGATGTCAGCACACCTGCCGGGGTCCTTGCGCGAGAAGTCATTTGATGATTTTCACACCAAAAAAAAAAAAAAAAAGGGTAAATCTGCAAAAATGCGTATAGTGAAATAGTCTGTGGTCTGGCTTTTAGCATCTTACTCCCAAATCATAGGTTATAAAGGTTAAAATTCTATGCTGCAGCTACGATAAAGCAAGCCTCTTCATTGCTCATCTACCTCCAGGAAACTAGGAAGCGGCCCGTGACGTTTCGAATCGCTCCATTATATCGTCCAACTAGGTATATGGTGTTTGACAATACAATGTAGCAAATGATGCACTTTACCAAAAATCTCACCGAGTTTAAGTAAAGTGAGGTTGTAGTTGAAGTGAGCTGTCAAAAGTGTCAATCCCTAGCACCAGGTGGAATGACAGCTCACTTCAAGTTCACATCACCTTCGTGAGATTTTTCAGAATAGACGGCTGTTAATGTTTTAGTGCAGAATTAAAACTGAAACATTATTAGTGCACACATGTGAAAGTCG
Organism: Lithophane semibrunnea; assembly: GCA_947363905.1. Taxonomy (NCBI): domain Eukaryota; kingdom Metazoa; phylum Arthropoda; class Insecta; order Lepidoptera; family Noctuidae; genus Lithophane; species Lithophane semibrunnea. Next base: position 14,941,599 of record OX376193.1, read on the forward strand.
CTTTACTTTGCTAAAAGTTGACACAACATCGATCAATTATGGCTGATTTTAATCCTTACTCAAACAACATATTTCAGAAGTCGGTATACCTAACATTTTGGTACACATACGGTTGGTGTCGCAACTGCACATGTTACGAATTTCTCGAATAGATAGCGTTTCTATGAGCGATCTTGTCACTTTAAGTGGAACGCTGTTGTGCAAAATCGCAGGTGTGCTCTGCAGGCCGGTTTGGTACGTTTGGAGCAAGATTGAAGAGGGCGCGAAATGGTTATGTCAATCTTCGCGACAAATTCGCACCATTTTATGGAATGTTGAACACTAAATTTCTCTCTTTTGAAAGCGCAACACTTTGTGCAGAATAAACATTTCTTTTTAATTCATTACTTTCTTTCTTTCCTTAAATGACGAATTTCAGGTTTGCCCGGTGTGCTGTGACTTATGGCTGTCAAAGTTGCTACATTTCCATACTTTCTCCTTGTTATGTGTAAAGACGTTGTGTTTTAAACTTTTCTTAGCCTCATCGATAAAGCCCTATCGTGCAGCCGCTTGATATTAGCCGACAGCATCTAAACAAAAAAGCTCAAAGCTCCCAACTTAAACCACAAACCAAGATTAAGTTAATCCAAATCATGTCAATTAGAGCGACCATAATCCAAGGTTAATGAGACACCTTTGTTTTGACGGCGCGGATAATGTTACACATCCCGGGGTGAAGTGATTGATTTCTGAATTAATTTGGGCAGTAAGTTATTAGCATTTAAACATATTACCTTGATTATTAAGGTATCCTAACTAATATTATAAATGCGAAAGTGAGTTTGTTTGTTACGCTGCCACACTAAAACGGCTGAACGGATTTGGATGAAATTTGGCACAGGGGTAGGCCATGACCTGGAATAGGACATAGGACTTTTTATCCCGATATTCCTACGGGATCGAGACTTACGCGGGTGAAACTGCGGGGCGCAGCTAGTGCCTCATAAAGATCTAATAGGTTGGGAATGGACTTTATATTTATACGTATACACTATAGGTACGTCTATTGCAGCTATGTCCAGCTGTAAAATAAATAGGTACCTACCGTTCATCTGAAGACATAGACGATCAAAGAACTATTTTTTTTTACTTTTGCTTGAAAATCTGTTACTTATCAGACGCAGAAATTTATTTATTTTATTTTATTTTACAGTTTTTTGGAAAACTTACAGCTAAACACTTTTGCACGAATGAGAGTAACAAAAATAAGGCCAATTAATTAAAAGTTTTCACAGATAGAATAGCATATAAACAAAAAATATTTGAGAAGGTAGACAGTATTTTGAGTAAAAACAGTAGGTATCATTAGTAAAAATGTAATGAATATTTTGCGTTATTTTTAAATGTTAAGATTTCCGGCAAAACTAAAAATATGCCTTTCATATTTATCTAGTCTCGCCTTACCCAACAACGAACCAATGCGTCGGCGTCGGTAAACTTCACATTCTTTGGCCTTTACGTCAAATTGCCCTTTTTGACCTGCATTCAAAGCATACAATGATACAGTTTAAATGTTCTCTTATGAGTTATAGTTAAAGTTGCGCAAATAACTGTTGACAGATAACTTGGGCGGCGGCAGTGGCGCGGGCGCAGTCAATTGCTCGAGAAATGTCATAGGTTACGTCAAGGTTCAAACAATGTGCCAAAGAGTAACGTAGAGCCAAGTTAACATATAGGTACCGTATCGTGCCTATCAAACAACACAAAGAAAATTTACCAAAAATAATTACCCACTTAGCATTTATATTCTGACTTGGTATTCTTTGTGATCTTACCCCGGTACACACGCAGCTGCTGAACTTGCAACTTCCAAATGTCAATGCTGACAACTTTGCTTACTTAGGTTTAATAAGATTACCGGTTCGCGGTCTCCACTCAAGGACTCTTCCAACGCTAGGCCCTCGACAGATATGGACATGGCCACTTCTTATTCCGGGCAATCTCGTCTCGAATCTTATCCTTCAAAGAAACCGCTTATCATAACACATAACCATGTATGTAACTAGATTATTACTCTTGTTACATCAACTTTACATATTAGACCCATTCGGTAACAAACAGACCTACCCACCTTGCAAGTCAATATAAATTATAGGTTAGTAATCGATTCGCAACTCGCGAGTTCGATTCGATTATTCGGAATCGAGTACCGACCTTGATTACAGACTTAAATTTAATGGACGACGCCTACATCTGAACCAGATCGTTTAAACATAAAACAGAAATGTCGTCCAGTACTTACTCATTTTAATTAAAATTATGACTTAATCGTCTTGTTTACGAAGTTCTCGGTGTGACATAGGATAAGGTTGTATTGTAGATTGTAGGCTTACTTTTTTTTTATATTTCCAGTTTAATCAAACTTATTCCTTCAAAATACAAACTTTGTGTTTTTCTACTCAAGTGCAGAGTTTTCAGTTCTTACCTTCGCCAAAGCTAATGCCTGCAGAATACTTACCTACCCTCTTGGCATCATCATCATCATCTGCCTAGACTTTTCCCAACTATGTTGGGGTCGGCTTCCAATCTAACCGGATGCAGCTGAATACCAGTATTTTACATGGAGCGACTCTTATCTGATCTCCATAACCCAGTTACTGGGTAACACAATACCCCTTGATAAAACTCTATAACAAACTTTCGGACTTCTGACGACCCGTAACAACTGTCAAAGATCTACAAATGACAGCCGGGACCAAAAGCTACTTACTTGCCATTTACTGAAAAAAACAAAAGATTTACCCAAATTATTTTTATGCATCACGTATGCAAGAGGACAATCTAGTATTCTAGCCCATTCAACATTTTTACTACCAGATGACAGTCAAAGATTACACATAGGTATTGTGCAATCACACGAGCGATCACCGCTACCCGTCTTACCATCTCACCTTACAATACATACCTACCTGTACAAGTAAGTACCTATAGAACAATAACAGCTGTATTCCCACGTTCAGAAACGGATGTGGGCGGAAGACCTTGAAGAAATATGTAACAGAAATTAAAAGAAGTCAGAACACATGACGTTACAAGGATCCGGGAACGAATCGTAGCTTCACGATGCAATTCTTATTCAAACAATTGATTTTAAACTTGTTTGTGCATAGTAATTAATGCCCTATATATAATTATAATGCAATAATTAAAGGTTATATATATTAGTTAAATATAGGTAATGCAATAATTAAAGGTTAATTACGTAGTTTGATACATTATATGACAGTTCTGTGTGTAAAAGTTACAGAATTGCCCTGCACAAATGTCAAGGGTTTAGATAATTATAGTCATTATAGACTGCCTCGTTGGTCCAGTGGTCGCAAGCCCTACTGCTGAGAAGGGGGCCTGGGGGACTTAAACATAACTGGCGAAATGTGGGTGTACTATAGGTACACCTCTGCCCAACCCTTCGGGGAAACAAGGTGTGATGTTATGCTCATGTTATGTTATAGTCATTTTGACGATGGTTCTGCGCTGCGTGAACCTCCGTCACCTGCGTCTTAGCATATACGCTTAGCCTACTTCCTTAGCAAAAATAAAATGTCACAAACAAAAGTGATCATCAATCTAATAAGTGCCTCTTGTACCGATCCATAGGTGTATCCTGGACATGCGCATGCACACACCATCATCACAATACTTTAGAATGTCAATAGAAGACCTGAGAATTTACCCATATTGATGACCAATAGTTATGTAGAAAAAGAGAGGTTTTTTGTCGGAGTAAAAGACCCTAAACGTTTTCACCTGATACCATACCTTACTACTTTTCAGCTAGGTTGCCATCAGACGGACTGCATCGCAGCACCCGCACGCAACGCGGTCGGCTACAGTAGTGTAGTGTCGACACACGCTGTCCATCGCTAACAGCATGCAGTTAGTGAGCAGAGCATAACTGCACACTAACTGCATGCGGTTAGCGATGGACAGCGTGAAGTTGAAGTCACGACTGTATGCAGTTAATATTGACTTCACACGGCTGCAGCCGACCGCGTGAAGTTGATAGGTATCATGACTGTACGAAGTCGAACGTACAACTGCATGCAGTTGAATAAGTATATCGACTGCACGCGGTTGCTACGATGCAGTCCGTCTGATGGCAGCAGTGCCGTAACTAGGGCGGTGCCAGCGGTGCCCAGGCACAGGGCGCAGACCCTGGAGGGGCGCAGAAATGACCAGACCAGGGCCACTAACAATACCTATTATTTATTTTTATAGCAGCTCGCACCGGGCGCATAAAAGGCTAATGACGGCACTGGATGGCAGCCACCACATAGACAGATGGACAGAAATACATTGTGATAATATAAACGGTAATCGATATTTTTAACGACTACTAACAAATTTAAACATCAATGAATCAGCAAGCTAAATGAATGTAGCCATCGAAACCTAGATGCAATTAAGATAGATGCTATTTTAGTAGATGTCACATTACTGACTCAGAAGTCGTGTCATGTAGTCGCTTGCTTTGAGCCTTTAATAAAATAGTTTATTGCCTAAAGGTTGCTTGTTTTAATTACCAGCTCAGACTTCTGCTGACTGTCAATCAAAAGTCAAGAACAAAATCTTAAAATAATAACACGATTTAAGAAACATGTTTAAAAAAAAAATTTGGTAAAGAATATGTTAACCTCTGAAGCTGCGCGCTACTTATAATAGCCCAAAGCTAAGTAGGTACCCTAGATCAAAAACACACTGCAACAACGAATTAAAACGCATTGGACGCTTGGACGCTTTTTTGTTTGTTTTTTGAAGTCGGTTGTTTTTTTTTTGTAAAGTTTTTATTTTTCACTTTTTAGTTGTGGTACCTACCTCACACAAACTCGTATACCGTTATCTGCTATGTAAATAACAGTCACGGAGTAATCATATCGTCTACATAGCAAAGTGGGAAAAATACGTAATTATTGAAGCTAACTCAAAAACTACGCAAGCAAAATTAATAAAATGTATATGGGACTACCTCTGAAGCATGACCTACCAAACAAAAAAAGAATCATCAAATCATTGAGAACCTCCTCCTTTTGAAGAAGTCGGTTAAAAAATAGCTTTTTACAAATGGACACAGGACATTCACTGGATCCACTAATAACGACAACCTCTCATGTTATAAATTCTGTCAGATCTACCAAGGTATACCTAATCTCAAGCCTGTCAATCAACTCTGCAAAAAATGCACTAACTAATTTATAAAACAATAAAAACAGCTGTTCGTTTTGACAATAGCAAATTGCACACTTGTAACAAACTGACAGACAACTATACAAACATAATGGTGGTCGATATTATCTCATACAACTGTTGGACTGTCGCGTGGGCGTTGTATCGCGGTCACTCGAAAAATGCTTTTGTTCTAACTGCTAAGACAAGGAGGGTCAATGGATGCAATTATTGAGTTTTTATGTTTACATTCCTTCGTATTGATTCGTACCTACCTGTCATTTTTTTTTCAAGTATTAATTAGTTATTATTATTATTATAATACAACCTTTTTACTTAGACACCGGCCATTATTGTAAGAAAAATTTCAGATGCCTTTAAAGTTTTTTGTTGTTTGTTTTACTTTTTTAAATATATGGCTTTCAGTGTTTTTTTTTTTCAATAAAATCGGCTTGTATTTCTTGTGATTGTGTTATCATATAACCTTTTTTTATTGTTAAAAAAACTTAACAAAATTTTTCACCCACCGTTTTTGATTCTTTTATTAAGCTATTATGATTCAGTTCATAAGCTGTTAGAGGTTTCAGATTCCTACAAAAACCGAGGTCTTTAAATAAACCTTTTGAATCATACTTTTATTATTAATGCAGAAGAAAACCATTAAGATCATAATCTCGTAGTCATTAGTTTTACAGAAGTCTGATAGTCTGAAATGATTTAGTACAATCAGGTTTTAACTTCAGTGCAATGTGCAATCTCTTATCTAGACCGGGCGGGTCACGAACCTGCAAGGTTATAAAGCTTTGGGCATGTTCTTTTGTTAGATTGATTCATGCATATTTGCAAATGACTGTTAGTGGGAGTACCTATGTTAGTTGACGTGTATTTATTTTCCAGATCCTGGGTGACGTTCACGTTTATGATTTAGATCCTAGAGTTCTAAATTTTTCATCGGAAGACACAGGTACTTTGCCACAATCTTGACTATCTTTCTTGCTTAAGTAGGTATTTACATAAAGATTGGTTGTTCTAACTCTTCAGAAAGTCTTCGCCATCTGGAACGACAGGACTCTTTCTAAGGACTCCTAATTCTAAAGATTACTCCTCCTAATACCTAACTGTATGTGATTAAAAGGTTGGCATCAAAGAAAAATATAACCGGCTAAAATCTCTCGGCATCAGTTGTGCTATTCTGTAAAAATCTCACCGTGAAAACTTAGGTAAAGTGAGCTTGAAGTGAACTGTCACTGCCTTAGCATCAGTAGGTATCGATGACAATGACAGCTCACTCCACGCTCACTTCACCTATGTTTTCACGGTGAGATGGTTACAGAATAGCAATGCAGAACTGTATCGATTTAAGATCACAAAATGCGGGCTTTATCTACTTTTTGTAAAAATTGTTTATATCAAAACGTTCTACCATCCATCCATTTTTAGCATTCTTAAAAAGTTCAAAACACGCTCACATTTCAAGAGTTTGTTATAAACTTCTTATTTGCAGTTGAGTCTTTCAATTTGTCGTTGTAATGTGAGTTTTTTTTGCAGAAAAACTATTTTTCTACGTTGATAATCCATTAATAAAACCACCTAATTCTTCAGTGGGCGAGTCACAACTTCACAGGTCACGCCGCGTCAAGTCTATCTGATAACATTCGCCATTTGAGGCGTCCATTTGTCAAGTTCGATGTATTGAACGCCGACTGACTTACATTACATGTGGGTTAAACGCTTTTAATGGAACTTGTTTTTGATAGATGGCCTTGAAATACGAGTATTCGTACACCTTGGCAGTAGTTATGCAAACTTCGGGATTCGGTAAAGTCACCAGATTATTTGACTTTCGTGGGTAGCTCTAGGTACTTTTAGTGTCAAAAGTTGTGAGCTGATACTACAACCAAGGCGATTCTCAATTGTTTTTTAGGGTTCCGTACCCTAAGGGTAAAACGGGACCCTATTACTAAGACTCCGCTGTCCGTCCGTCTGTCACCAGGCTGTATCTCATGAACTGTGACAGGTTAGACAGTTGAAATTTTCACAGATGATGTATTTCTGTTGCCGTTATAACAAAAAATACAAAAAAAGAGTAAAATAAATATTTAAGGGTTTTTATAGATATTGGTACGGAACCCTTTTATTGAACGTTTTTGAAACGTTTTTATAGATAATTTTATTTTTATTTTAAAGTACACTTTGATCATCCCATCCCATTCACGTGATAGCTAGGTTTTCATTCACATGATGACACATCACTTAAATAAGAGTCCTGCACCTATACCACGACGTATTAATGGCACCACTTTTCCAGTGTTAGTGAGAGACGGAGCTATACAAGGCCGCTAGCACCATCCTTTTTTCGCAGTGGAATAATGATGGCATTAATACTTCATAATCAGCCCCCAGTCCTTTAGACAGATGCTTGTATTGCCTATTTCCAGCTTGTTTTCGGGATAATTTAACCAAATAGGTCGATGATCCTGGTAAATGTAAACATTTTCTCAAAAATCAAAAGATAACAAAGCGACGTTTAAAAAAAAAATTACACTGCCCTAACACTAAACTTTAAAGACAATCAACCAATATTTCTACAAATAAAAAGTATTGCTAATACCTCAGGTATGTAGGTACCTACGGGTACCGTATGTGACCCGACCTGAAGGTCAAACGCCGACCTTGCCACTGCGCGTACGCAGATAAGCGCACGATACGATCGACGCCGATCTAGATCGACATGATATCGTTGTGTAATGCTCAAATAATTATAAAGCAGCTTATAGACGAAGTAACGTAGCGTCATCGAGAATAATCAAGTTGAGCTTTTATTCATGTGCCGATAAGGGTTTTCTGAAATTACGTTCACTAACTGGCAGCACCGAGATGGCTGGTCCGGGCACCTGTCAAAAGTGTCAAAGTGCCTTTATTTTCTTTAGTCGTGACTGAATGATGAATGAAACGAATAATTAACGTCAAATAATATACATTTTTTATAGGGAAGACCTCTTGTCAAAGTGGCGCCAACTGGTGGCGTGAATTTTCATGAAAACCGTCATTTGTACCTATAGATCAGTGAGTGATACCCACAAATCTAAGTGTTCTTGAGTGAATACCGCGAAACAGAAAACGTGAGTTAGGGCACCTCCAGGCTAGGTGGAGCGACGATCTCCGCATGTTGGGTGGTAGCAGTTGGATGAAAGTAGGCGAGGATCGAGTTAAATGTGGTGGTGTGTGGTGTCTAAGGTGTCTGATTAGATAGGCCTACCAGCCTAAGCCCTGCATTATAATGCTTAGGCTCATGATGATAATGATGATAAATCTAGCTGCTAATTACCAACGCTCTTTTGATTAGAAGCGTTGCAGGAAGTCCAGCTAACTTTTTGGCAACTTTTCAGTCAAAGGACGCCAGTTGTAAGACTTTCCAGAAAATACTCTACTAGGCGCCAGACGGGGTCGTCTGTACACTTCTTTATAATTTTATTTAGTAAGCTGCTCATTTGTTTTATTAATTCGCTGATCGTATCAGTGACTATTGTTGTTTTTTGGACTGGAAGAACTGGAAGATTTTGCAATGAAGGAGTAGGTTTAACTTTTTAATAGACTGCTGTTGCAGTTTTAATTGATTTATCTTTATGATCCAGTACCCTAATTGTATAAAACACGATCATTCAGAATCGGAATCGGTTCGAAACAAAAGTCTAATCAATTGATTAAAAACGCAAAGAATGTTGTTGAATTGTCAAAATTAAACAAATTAGTTTTAATCGGTTATGAAAAATAAGTTACACAATATACTGTGATCAAATAAACGTGTATTATTGCCTGCTTGATGACATGGAGGCAGATAGAAATCAAAGATCAGTGCGTTGTTCTTTTTTTAAAGCTTTTTCCGCTCGTGTATTCATGTCTTTTATTAAGGTCTTAGAAACATATCTAAAGTAGTTTATACAAGGTCTCGAAGCCAGAATGTCTTTAGTTGTTACCGAGTTCATGTTTTTATCATTTTGATAGCACATGACCTAGTATTATTACCGGTTTGTTTAGCCTAGAAATTTTATGAACTAGAGTTGTTATAGGTAGGTAAACTGTGCAGGGAGCTTGCGTCAGTGGATTGAATAATACGATCATAATATTACAATAAATAATGTATTACATATTAAAATTAATAAACAATGTCTTTTGCTATATTTAACACTTAATTAACTTGAAACTTCTATATAAATGCTTCTATCACTACACTGATAAGGCAGATTATTTTACAATCCTAATTAAGTCGTTTTTGACTAAAGGCACAGAATAGTACAGAAGGCGCACTCCGCATTTTAGGTATGAAGCTACAAGTACGACGCGGGCTCGTCTTGTCGGGCCAATTCAGTGAGCGTAACGTAGTCATAAGATATAAGAGTTACGCGATAGAAAGAGTTTCAACTTCTAGGTGAATATAACTGTGGTAATTGCGACCTGAATTGCAAGATTCGCTTTTTATTTAAATGATTTTGCGGAGTGGATCATCTGTATTAATCTGTGCTATAGGTACAATTATACTGATTTCCTATTAATCACTGACTAAATAAAAAATATGAGAAAATACGAATACCATGTTTTAAAATGGCTCTCAAATACACTACGTTTCGAGAACTTTTTAAAAGTTTTTGAGCTACTAAAGATTATACGGCAAATAAAAATCCATAAACATAAAATTGATTAAATACGTTCTAACATTACAAAATGAGGTTTTCAAAAGTAAAACCAAAAATGTACTGATGAATATCAGAGTACGGGAATCAGACCATAAACAATTTCGTTGCATACTCGAGTCACAACGACTCGGCTCCGACTCATTTTGTGAAGGCTCAGTAAAGACCATAGACTGTCCTCTATCTTAGCAGATAATATTTCATAACATTAGGTACTGCTGCCGATTATTTGCATCGAAAAATTCAAAGCACATTCAATTACCGAAACTGTTCCGAAATACAAAAGCAACGCACGTTGCGTTACAAAATAAGTTAATTTAGCAAACCCTTTTTTTTTTTAATTTCGGAAGTCGTCAAAGGACTTCTCCCGCTCTGGGCGGAGCGGAAGGGCGTGTCAGACTTTTACTGACTAAAAACCCACCCGTGTTCCTTCAGTTGCCTGTTGCCAAGGTCCCGGTATCCCTTTCGGACTGGTAGGAATTTAGCACACCCTAACTAATGAATCGGACAGTTTCAGTAAATGGATATAATCACCATGAAAAACATACAGATTCCTTACTTATAATACTTCTACAAATTTCCTCACGACCCATCCTGATTCTGCAACTGTTTCAGCTGCTTCAAGACGGTGTCCAGCAACTTTCTTCTGTCTCTCTCATTCTTCTTAAGTACGGAGAAGACGGAAGACTTCTGTTCGGCTTCCTTTAGTTTCTCGAGAAGCGTCGCGGCGTCGCGAGGCGTGACTAGTGAATACTTACCTCCTTCTATACCAACGTCGTGGAGGTAAGATGACCAGTCCCAACCTGTGATGAGGTCGAGGAGTTGCCTGGGAAAGAGTTTTCGTATGAGGTCATCACACGAATATTACAAGTGCGTCACACAAATATTACAAGTGCAAAAGTAACTGTGTATGTCTGTTTGTAACCTTTTCACACCTAAACCACTGAACGGATCGTAATGAAATTTGACAAAGAGGCAGTCTGGAACCCAGTGAACGACATAGGCTAATTTTCATCCTAGATATTAATAAAAAAATATGAAATAAACCAGGCGCGGTCGCAGCCCAAGATTTTGGGGGGGTCACCATTGGTGCCGAGGAATATTTTTAGGGAAATAGTTACCTAATTGATAAGTACTCTAAAAGCTTTTTTTATTGTATATGACCACAGTTACCCTAATGGGCATTGGGGTCACTGTGGCTCAACAACCTAAAGCACGTAAATCATTCAGTTTCTCGACAGTTTGAATAATTTTGGGGGGGGTCATGACCCCTAGGACCCCCCCCCCCCTCGGACCGCGCCTGAAATAAACAGAAACGAAGTTGCGGGCAACAGCTAGAAATCTAGAATTAATTAAATAAATTCCTAATGCGGGCCATATACGTTCAAGTAATTTGATCAATCAGGCTGTTTCAAACAGTTTGATCTTCAGTCAGTCAGAATCAGTTTGATTTTAATAAAATAAGTGATAGACATAATTTTAATACTAGAAATAAAGATAAAATAGATCAACCATTTTTCAGATTAGCTAAAGTACAAACATCTTTTATGGGGTACTGCGTTAAATGCTATAACAAAATACCTTGTGATATATTGCAATTAAATGAAAGAAAATTTAAAACTCATATAAAAAGTACACTTTGTAAACAAGCTTATTACAAATTAGAGGATTATATCCAAGATAAGAATGCTTGGAAACATGCTGGTCTTGCTCCATAGGACGATTTAGTGTCTGGACAAAATCAAACTGATAGCTAATTTAGTTTTTTTTTATTTTTTATTTATTATTTGTATGTACTACTTGTAACAATGTTAGGACTATTGTAATATCGTATACTTTTACAATCTTTGTGAATATGTGAGCACCATGTATCTGGTAATTAATTTATTCATTATTGCTCCATTTATAATTCTTTTTACCTTTTGTGGTACAGTAATCTTATTATAGATGCATCGTCTTCACATATAATTATATAATTAATGTATACAAAATATTGTAAAACATTTTTAAAAGAGTAACGGTGGAGTTTCTTGCCCATTCTTCTCCATACGAAAACTACCTTTTGGAAGGGGCAACTAGAATCAATTCTATTTCTTTGTTTGACGTTCAAAAGTGCCATATTATTTGCCTATTTGAAATAAATTATTTGACTTTGACTTTGATCAAATAGAAATACGAAAATTCATATTTCTTTTTGATTCTTCATGCCATTTGACAACTCATTAAGATCAAATTATCTCACACACATTCATGCCAATTTGATAAAACTATTTAAACCAATCTGTTTGATCAAATTACTTGAACATCTATGGCCCGCATAACTAACTTTGTCTGTCTATTTGTTTTTTATCTCATCAGGTCTCAACGACTCAATCAATCATAATGAAATACTACAAAGCGGTAGCCTGGGACATGGAGAACGACAAAAAGTACCTTTTATCTGAAATATTTATGAGGTATTTTAACAGTACCCTGGGCCTTACCTCAGACTAGCAAAGTGTTCGAGAAGCTCTCCCTCCTTGAGCCCGGGCACTGGCTCCCCTGCCGCGAACTGCTCACACTGTATGACGTCCAGGTTGAGCTGGTCCAGTGCTCCTGAGGAGATCTGCTTGACGGCGGGGTCTAGCAGGAGGGCGCGCAGACGGGTCGCTATGCGGTTGGTAGCGGCGCGCACTGCTGCCACTCTGATGGAATAAAAATGAGGCTTTAGGTACTGAAAGAAAACTTATTGTATGAATATCGAATTTAATAAAACTTTCCCCTAATTCTATCGTATAAGGGCAGGGCTATTTCGACTGTGGAGTAAATTTAACTACTGAGAATAATTCAAATACTTATGTATCAATACAGTAGAATTATTCTCATAAGTTGGAATTATCCCACAGTCGAAATAGCCCTACCCAACGTTACGTCCAAACGACATGCGACTACGAAAACAATAGAACTGTAAATGTTACTCTTTGACAGTCGTTAAGGGTCGTCAGAAGCCCGAAAGTCTGACAACCAGTCTTAAGCGGTATCGTATTACACAGTTACTGGGTTGTGGAGGTCCGACATGTAGTCGCTTCATGTAAAATACAGGTATTCAGCTGCATCCGGTTAGACTGGAAGCCGACACCAAAGTTGGGAAAAGGCTATGCAGATTGAAATGTTACTCCAAAGTTGCTATAAAGATTTCCAAGTTTGAAGTCAAGTATTGCGACCTCACCTTGCTCTTTCCGGCAGTTGTTCCAGTGACGTCAGCACTCCTGACAGGTAGCTGAGCATGTCTGTGACGAACGATGATGCCTGACCGGTTGGCTCGACTAAAACAGACAGAATAATACATTGGCTTCATCTCGTTTACGCCGCATGTACAGTCACGGACTTTAATTGATGAGCCACCTTCAAACTTTTCAATTTTGCAGTTTCATACATTCACGAGATTACACGATTAAACACGAACTCAAATCGCAAGCTCGTAAACAAGATGACAAATAAATTACTTTTAATCGGAAATATCCATAGAGGTTGACTAATAAGTTCTCAATGATAAAAATAAATACAATGTTGCATTAAGTTTATCCAATCTATTTGATACTGACCTCCTTTGAATCATAGCTCATTAACACAATAATTCTGAAAACTTAACTGAAGACAGTGACAGTTGAAATATCGATGGCAGAGAATATCTCCGTACGCTAACGTTACTATCGCAACAGTAACCTAGCAACGATTGTTTATCGTTGCTAGGTTACTGTTGCTAGACCTGCAATTGTTGGTTGACTTTGAGTAGTCACTGCTGTCAAGTTTGTAGTTCTGGCTCTCAGGTTAGCCAACCGGTAAAGATATGAAATATATTTTTTTTAATTTATATTTCATATCTTTACCATAACATTGTATGCCGCACTTAAGACGTTTTAAATAATCAATTAACTATAACTCAGAACAAATGTCACTCAGAAATTGGTGTCAAATAATATTTTTTTAAAAGCTCTTTACAAAGATGGAGACTGCAACAGATAATTCTCTGTGTAAATGGCAGATGACAAGGTCGTTACCAAGGAAATGTATGTTTACGCCAATGTCGACCTAATAATACAGGTCAGAATTAAATTTTTTTGACTGTACCTATTGCAACAGATAACCTTACGCAGAAATCTTTTCATAAACCGGTGGTTGAAAGGTTAAGCCGTTGGTCCCGGCTGTCATTCGTGGACCTTTGACAGTCATTACGGGTCGTTAGAAGCCCGAAAGTCTGACAACCAGTCTTACCAAGGGGTATCGTATTACACAGTAACTGGGTTGTGGAGGTCAGATAGGCAGTCGCTCCATGTAAAATACAAAAGGGAAAAGGCTTTGGGAAAAGGCTAGACAGATTGATTTCATTTAGTAATTTTATTTTAACTTTAATAACATATTCTTTTGATAACAAATTTTTCACTCACCTAACAGCCAGTCATAGTTCTCAAGGTCAAGAAACTCGTCCACTTTCTTCTCCAGTTTGTCGCAAATCTGCTGCTCAGCGTCGTCGCGGGCCGCTTGGAACATACTGCCTGCCGTCTGACACAAAGTAATAACGCTGTTAAGTTTATGGTTTTAAAGGTGATATTTGCATAAGTTAATAAGAGAAAAGTGACAAGATCGATAAAAAACAAAGCCGTGTATTTAACACAACATTATACACTGGAATGCATCGAATCTAACACTGGAATAGTCTCATCATTTAGTTTTCACTTGCGGCTTCGCTCGCGTATACTATAATTTTTTTTCTAAATAAATTAAATACATTTCTAAGTTACTCCTGTATCTACCAGTGAAAGTTCCGGCAAAATCGGTCAAGCCGATTCGAAGATTAGCCGGAACAAACAGTAAGACAAAAATTTGTTGCTGTTATTTTGGCATAACTTTGTTAATTTGGCACTTCAATTTTATTTATTTGTATAGATTTAGTTTTTTTTTTCAAATAATAATTACATGTTTTTTTATAGATAAACCTATTTCGTTTTACCTGTGTGGTAACTAGCTCCGAGCCAGTGATGTTACTAATAAACTCGTACAGACATAACGTTGCGCCTTCTAAATACTGCGTGTCTACGATGATCTGAAACGAAATGAGAAACAGGTAAATAAGTCAACATTTCCATCTAACTTAATATTACAAACGCGAAAGTTTGTAAGTATGATGAATAGGATGGATGGATGGACGGATGGATGGATGTTTGTTACTCTTTCACGCAGTGGCGTGCCTAGGGTTCAAAACCAGGGCAAGCCGACAGATTTTTAACGATTTAAAAAAACAGACAAGTGAGCGATTTACGGATGAAGAAGAGTTCTACATATTATTTCATGCTTCAGTACGGAATTGTCGTAAGCGCCATCTATTAACGAATGCGCGTAACCACACCGCTTCGCAGGACCTTTTCACCATAATAACTTTGTCAACGCTTGTGACATAAAAATTATTCTATCAAAAGCCGCTAGGTGGCCCCAAATTATCGATTTGTTGTTTTAACAAAATTTAAGTTTTAAGTCGATTGAAAATGAATAAGATATTACATTGGGTATATAACATTTTATAATTAATCATAATGACAATAACCAACTCTAATCTTTATTTCAAAACGCCTTTATTTCAAAGAATATCTTCGATACGAAAATTATTGTGTTTTGTGATCTTGATGAGATGTATTCTAATAAGTGGTTTGTTTTTTAGTGGTTTACCAAAACTACAATTGCCATACAAACAACACTATACAAATTTTGATGTCTTTCATGGCACCAGCTAGGCTACCTAAGTTTGGTCATACTCTTAACTTTATACATACTAAACAATCCAATGCCAATTTCAATATATTCTTCGACCGACAAAAATACCTACCTAATTGTTTATATTTCCGAGTTATAGTAATTTGGGGTTGATTACGGTGAAGCAAAGAGTGACTTACTGTCAGAAAACTCAATGTATTTACATACCTTTTCGAACACAGTTTCCAAATTCACATTTTGATGATAAAAACACTACTAAGCATAAGGAATGACATAGCCGCAATAACTATCACATCATTTTAAATAATAAAACTAGGTAATTCATTACCTCAATTGAAAAATAAAATACTGATCTCAAAATATTATTTCAAAACAATAACAAATTGAGTCGCTTCGCGGACTTGTAACTCACTTTACGCGGGTCAACATCGCGGCTAGTGCATTTGCGCGAACTTCAAACACACGATTCGTTCCATTCATAAAAACTCAAAAGCCGGGCTTAAATATTAGAACATTTTGCAAAATAAGTACATTCTAATAGTATCAACAAATTACGCATTTTGTATGGAAAAAGTGAGAGGTCTAGAAGCTGGCTTTTGCACCGTTGCCGCAAGCGAGTGTGAGCGAGAAAGATGCAATGTACTACAGAATTGACGTCTTCATTCATGGATGCGATCTCGCCCAACGCTATAGTGTTAGAGCGAGATCGCAACTGTGGCAGTTTGGCAACGGTGCATTGTTTGTACTTATAGCGCGCGGCTGGTGCAGCGCGAAGTTTTTATGTTATTATTCTTATCAATTCTTGCGACATGAAGGATTGACTTGGAAGTATAGAGTAGTTTTTTTTTTTTTAATTGATTTGCTCAGTTTTGAAGGCAAGCCGGGCTTTTCAGCTTGTATGGCAGTACCGCCGCTGCTTTCACGTAAAAACTACTGAATGGATTTGGATGAAATTTGGCAAACAGATAGTTTATATATCCTGGACGGGATCGAGACTTACGCGGGTAAAACCGCGGGGCGCAGCTAGTATTACCATACATATTGCTACATACTGTTCACTCTTCTCAATCGCTCTCTGACTGCTGAGAACCGTAATTTCGTTTCAAATTGTAATAGTACTAATAGGGAATATGCATGTGATTCAAATATGGGTCAAATATTTTTTTTTATAAACTATGTTACTTCAGAATGATGCCTCCATCAATATTTTTGAATAAAATTTCTTTTTGAGCGAGAAATTAATGTTTAAAAAGTCTCAAAAAACTGTGGGTAATTCAAATACTTGAAAAGGCTAAGAGCGGATGTGATGTAACAATCTGGGATAACAATCAAAATGTCAATGTCAAGTCAATCAACAAGTGTCAAGTCAATGTCAAACGCTCATAGAAAAAGGAGTGTTTGACGTTGACTTGACAGTTGCTTGTCTGTTTTCACGGTCTGTGACGTCACCACACCAAGCACGCCAAATGCAGGGCGTTTAAATAGCCCGGATCGGTTGGATATTTTTAAACATTTTTTTAACTACTTTAAATTGCTTTTTTGCCGTCGAATTTCTTTTTACTATTATTTGACGATGTAAACTATCGAATAAAAATATTAAAAAAACACATGCATATTCCCGATTGTCAAGTAGGCCGCTGCAGACTATCCTTATTACCACAAAACCGTGTGTATCTGTTGTTTAACCTAAACACCTTTTAAACATGACATTTCTGTATGGAGTTTGACATACAACTGACATTAAACACGCGTTGAACAAGTGTCTTAAGTTTTTGTGGTAAGGCCCTATTTTTCGACTGGGGGATCACTGACTCATCCAACATCCAGTGCTAGTGCGGGGGTTCTGATCTCCGACTTTCTGGTGTCCGAAGTGCCCATTCACCTGCACCTCGGATGACATAAAGAATGTCAAAGCTCATATAATTCGGCCTCTTGGTCTTTTTCGGCCCTCTACCGTTCCTGTTACCATTAGACGTTCCATGTTGTTAGTCCCTCTGCGGACAATGTGGCCAAAGTATCTAAAGACACGTTCCAGGCAGGTTGAAGACAGTTTTTACCCGACTGCCCCGGAAGGAGGGTAATGTTTAAACCAATAACCGGAAATATGGTGTAACTTTTGTTTGTTCTCAGCCTGTAATACCAAAATTCTACAGATTATAATGATTGTTTTTCACTTTTAAGTTAAATGCGTTTTTGCAGGCGGGTTTTTTGTTTTTTGAATCATTTTGTTTTTTGTGTTCACGTTGTTACATACTGTCAATAAAATTATTTGTATCCAGCTATAGAATAGATTTGAATTATAGAAATAGCGCCGAATTCACAAGTTGCATTGCATGGTTATTAAGTCTGCACAATGACTTCTATTTTCTTCTTCTAACATAATGACTTCTATTTTTGAACTCAATGCTTTATGTTGATAGTTACCTGCACTAACTGCATCAGCGGCAGCGGTCTTCTAAACAGCGCAGATAAACATCCAGTGAAGGATCTACTGAGCAGTAATGAGGCTGAATGTCTCGCGGCCGCGGCCCTCCTGCCTCCCCCCAGCCCGAGCCCCGCCGAGTACTTGAGCCACGCGAATATGAACTCTTTAACTTGCACGTAGACAGCTGGGACTATGGTGGAGAATGGGAATCTGTGGAGTATTGATCTTTTTTAAGGCCCTTTTTTTAAATTTTCGGAGTGGAAAACCATCAAATGACTTCTCCCGCTCTGGGCGGAGCGGGAGGGTGTGTCAAACTTTTACTGATTAAAACCCACCCGTGTTCCTTCAGTTGCCGGTTGCCAAGGGTACCGGTATCCCTTTCGGACTTTCCCGCAATTTTTTAAAGCCCACTTGCACCATAATGTCACTAAATGCGGGTAGCGGTAAACGAATTTAAAACATTTTTATATATAAGTTAATCGTTTGAGATGATAGAGACACAATTATATTTTAAATATATTAAAATACTGTTTTTAATGATTGTTGTCTTAATGAAGACACCACTTACTTCCTTGGGAAGGGTTCCGACTCCAGTTCATCTCCTTCGTATGGGAACGTGTCCATAACACCATCATATTGGTCTTGGTTCTCGACCTGAAGGCAAAATAACGTCAGATAAACGTCAGTTTACCGCTAAAATAACTTACTATTTCACAATATCATTGAGATATTTAAAGATTTTTGGCAGTCAATTGAAAATCCTAACTTCCTAATCCTAACTAATGTTATAAATGCGAAAGTGAGTTTGTTTGTTACGCTTTCACGCTAAAACGGCTGAACGGATTTGGATGAAATTTGGCACAGGGATAGACCATGACCTGGAATAGGACATAGGGTACTTTTTATCCCGATATTCCCGCGGCATCGAGATTTACGCGCGTGAAACCGCGGGGCGCAGCTAATAACAAATATTTCAAAATCTTAGTTATATTGGTATCTTGTCCAAAACAATTTTCTGTGAATACCATCCGCACCAGCCGATGGCATTTCCCATCGGCCGAACTTCCATACCAATAGGGGATCCTATTTAACACCCTTTGGGGTAGAATTTCCAAGATTCCACCCACTTTCGTTATAATAAGGAACTATTGTGCAAAATTTGATGTTTATAGACCCAGCGGTTTAAGTAGTGCGTTATCTGTCAGTGAATGAATATAAGATTTTTAGACAACCATTAGCGTCAGCTTAAACCGAGAGCACAGCAGAGCCGACTATTTTCTGAGACTACTGAAAAATTAATCTTATGACAATTCCATACATTTCAAAATTAAATACACGTCCAACTTTATGCTTGACCTTACAAGATGTGTGTTCGTGTATTTAATTTTGCAATGTATGGAATTGTCATAAGATTAATTTTTCAGTAGTCTCAGAAAATGCTCTGCTCTGCTCTGCTGTTGGTGTGCGCTAACCCTTAGGTGTGAAGGCAACAAGCATATATTTTTTCCCCAGTACTGACTGGGGGAAAAAATATAATGCTTGTATATCTATACATATTATAAATTAAAGTCGGTTTTCGTGTTTATCTGTATGTCTGCGTTGTTCTTCTAAACCACGCAACAGTATTTGATGAGGTTTTCACCATTGTTTAGAGAATTTATTCCAGAAGGTTTATGTGTATAATACGTTACTATTAAAGTTAAGAAATCTCGATGTTTTGTCAAGTCGTAAAAAACTGTGCGGTCGCTAGGACTGATATAAAGAAGATAGTAGTTACCTCTATCGGTACGAAGGAGGCATTATCAAGTATATCCCTGAACACGCCAACCCATCTTTGCATCAACACCTCAGTATAATGCTCCGCCATCTCTTGTAATAGCAACGGTATCGGATCCGTTGGAAGGCCGTAACATCTGCGGAACGCGAGAGTTAATATAAGAGCGTTTATTCCGAAAGTGGGCAACGTCGCAAATAGACGTCAAATATTTCGCTGTTTTGATTAATTTGGCAATATTACTGTATGGAAATATGAAATATGGCTAACTACCTGTCTAAAATATTGATTATAAAATACGATAAATAATATCGCAACACCGAATATTTAGTTTTAGTTGTAAAAAAAGGATTTGGAAACTTTACAAATGCCTTTTTTACACCTAAAACCGGTTACAGCTTAAATTCAGTGTTATAATTGCAATTCATTATTAATATTCTAGTAAGTTACATAACGATATTTCATAGTTCCATACGTTAATATTGCCAAAATAATCAAAACGGGTAAATATTTGACAGTTATTTGCGACGTTGCCAACTTTTAGAATCAACGCTCTTAAAATGTGAAAAATGTTTGTAAAAATATTTTAAGAGGTGAATTAATGAATATGAAAACCTTTTGCAAAGGGACCCAAATCTAAAATATAGGGAAAAAAAGTTATTTCATACATTTTGATCATGTTGTTAGTGCACTTTGGTTTGGAACAGCTGTTATTTTTTTTTTCGATTTCTGATTTGATGACATGATGATGAAGAGATTTATACACAATACTCACTTCAGCGTATTAATAAACAGTACGATCTGGTGTTTAATACTCAACATCAACGTCGGGTCCGTTATCAAGGATGTATTAGTCCTTAATGTGGAGGCAACTTTCGTCACTGACATACCCCACATGTCTAGCAACCAGTCTTTTGAGACCAGACCTGGAAGAAAGGAAGAAAAGATGTATTTTCCACAAGATCAACAATTAAAAAAAAAACAACTGAAATTAAATAATAGTAAAAAATGTATCCAAAAGCCCAGTGCTCAAAGTCGGTCAGCTAAAATACCACTTTAAAAATAACACACGATTTTTTTTTATTGCTGGTGACTTGGTATACTCAATTTCACATGGCGTTGTACTGTATAATGTTGAGAATATACAGGCAGTTTTATACAGCACTAGCTTCCGCCCGCGGCTTCGCCCGCATGGTATGTCGATAAAAAGTACCCTATGTCCTTTCTCAGGCTCTAGACTATCTGTGTACCAAATTTCATTTAAATCGGTTCAGTAGTTTTGGCGTGAAAGCGCGACAGACAGACCGACAGAGTTACTTTCGCATTTATAATATCTATATATATAAAAGAAAGTCGTGTTAGTTACTCCACTTATAACTCAAGAACGGCTGAACCGATTTAGCTGAAAATTCGCAGGGAGGTAGTTTAGAGCCAGGAGAAGGACATAGGATACTTTTTATACAAAAAAAAAAATATGAAGAAAAATCGTTTTCTCATACATTCTGTATAGAATGGGTTTTTTGATAATATCTCGGTAGATAGGTAGGTAGGTGTAGGTAGGGTAGGTAGGTAGGTAGGTAGGGTAAGGTAGGTAGGTAGGTAGGGTAGGTAGGTAGGGTAGGGTAGGTAGGTAGGTAGGTAGGGTAGGTAGATAGGTAGGTAGGGTAGGGTAGGTAGGTAGGTAGGTAGGTAGGTAGGTAGGTAGGTAGGTAGGGTAGGGTAGGTAGGTAGGGTAGGGTAGGTAGGTAGGGTAGGTAGGTAGGGTAGGTAGGTAGGTATGGTAGGTAGGGTAAGTAGGTAGGGTAGGTAGGTAGGGTAGGTAGGTAGGTAGGTAGGGTAGGGTAGGGTAGGGTAGGTAGGTAGGGTAGGTAGGTATGGTAGGTAGGGTAAGTAGGTAGGGTAGGTAGGTAGGGTAGGTGCGCCGTAGATATGTACTTGCTACCCGTGCGAAGCCGGGGCGAGCAGCTAGTTAATAATAATCACGGATATCGAGGGATATGGCATGGAGGCGTGGCACATGTCGCCTGCATAAGGGCAAACCGAGTCTATATGCGCCCGTTTTGTTTATGTTTGCATCGAAATGTGTCAATGTCATTTCGTATTTTTTACAAAATACCGATTTGTTCCGTGCTTATTTGCAAAAATAGGACAATTACAACAAATCTTAAGACGTGTGGCGTGTCCTACCACCGGTAAGTAAAAAATCACAGCATTAATTATAATATTTAAGGATTTTACAAATTTTTATTTGTGAAATAGTTTAGTGGTGTGCAGCGCTGAGATATAGATATCGATAATTTTTTGTTGTTCTTACGGATTTATTTAATTATTACTAACATTTACTTATTAATATAAAATAATATTTTTGGAGTTTACTCCTTAAGAATCGATTTTCATATGAGGCCTCCGGTATGGAAATTTTATGAGTAGTGAAATAATAGAAGCCTAACACTGGTTTTATTCGTAAATAACACGGATAAAATTTTTAGAATTGATCGATTCACGTATGTGTGCCTCGGCTTCGCCTCGGCCCACATTTTCGCTCAAACACCGTTGTCACTCAAACCATGGGCAGTTGACTTAAATATAATAAATGACAGTAACAACAAAAAAAACGTTATTTTCATTAAAAGATTTTAAAAAGTTTCTATCCGACACCGTGCTCGCTAGGGAAACAGCTGACTGACTGAGGGAGGGGTCGCGCTCGCGGCCGGTCAGGTCACATCCCCCACCCGTGTTGAGACGGAAGTTCGTTGCCCTAGCGCACAGGTGAAAGGGTGGAATACTGTAGTGGTAAAATGTAAATAGAAAAGTCATTTTCCATTGATTTTACGTTCTGTAAATTATACCAAACCACTGGTTTCAAGGATAACGGTGTTTTCCCTAACACCCTGTATTGTGGCATAGAACTCTGTGGGGCGTAGCGGTCATATTGTTTATGCCTGGAGGATTTTATTTAGATATTAAATTTGTTTACGTTAAGTCTTTATTTTTTATTTCTGATTGAGTATTAAGTTCTTGATGTTTTTGGTTGGTATATTGGCGTGTGCTAGTTGACATATGGCTAATTAATTATTGATGTTTTGAGTTGCGTAATGTATATTATTTTGCATACTATTGTCTTATTTTTTTTTTTCTAATTGAACTGACAGCTGTGCTTCTGGCGAGTATGCCACTTCTTCTTCCCAAAGCACCAGGAAGTGGTGAAGGGTAGGTGTTTTGAGGGACCTGTCTTATGTAATTCTGGCGTTCGAAAAGTGCTGATTCTCAGCCTAGTTTAAATAAATGACTTTTGAATGATATTTTACATTATTTGGTTTTAATTACATCAAAATACGCTCAAAAAATACTTTTTTTTTTGCAACCGGTTTTAATCATAGATATCCGGTTTTCATCGATATTTTTATCGATTAAATATTTATATTAACCCCTTTTCCCTAGTTGAGGCTAGAGTTGCATGTGTGCGTTCAGTAGTAGTGTCTTTATACTTTCTAGTGCCCGCCCATTTTGAGCATGTGTCCATTAGGTAGCAACAAATCGCACCTTCGCAGCAACAAAGTCACAAATAGTAAATAAAATATAAGCTATTTTGACTTTTGTTTCGGTGCAACAAAGTCACAAATGTAAATAAAATATGAGCTGTTTTGACGAAATGTGTGACGAATAATTTCTTGTGTGCACGCGAACAAAGCATTATGTGTCGTATCTATTTCTTTTGCTTTTGTGTGAGTTTCGGTAGTGGGGAAAAGGAGGCGACACTTGAACTTGAACAAATATATAGTGAAGGCATATCTCCGGATATCTATGATAATAATAGTCCTCCAGACCGTATTTTCGGCCACGGCGGCCAATCTCAACGGAGACTAGCCATCGGCGCGGGAGATATTATAGTGCACAAGTGTTTGCGCAGACACAAGTGCACTCTCTCTTCCCTCACTCTCATAGTCCGATGGGACGGCAATCCGACACGACCGGAGAGAGATAAGGCGTAGGACCAACGGCTTAACGCTTGCCTTATTTATAATATTAGTAAGGATTTGAACAGTGGACTGTTGACATGCGATCGGAACATTCTACTGTATATCATACATTCCAGTTCTGTGGAAACTGCCGCTAACACTAAACATTCCCGTAACAAACGTCAACTAAAACAAAAAACAGTCTCCTTACCTGCGTCTGCGCTTAATAGATGTTCCTCAAGTATGAAGAAGCCTAGGACAGCGTTTAAGTAGTTCTTGACTCCTACTATCGAGTCGTGTAGGTTCGTTGAGGCGGGGATTAGGACGAGACGGGCTTGTTGCTTGCGTTGTGATCTGGAAAAAAAAATAAATGAGGAAGTAAAGTCCCTGGTAACAGATTGACTTTGATAGCGCCTTTATTTCATTGATAGCGCCTTTATTTAATTCTGTGTTTCACAGTAAAAGCGGTTCCCATAATTCAGGTGTTACTACTGGCATGCAGTCCATAATACATCCTATCCTATTAAATGAGCAATATTTTTATATATATATATAAATATGTTTATTTCGAACGAATACGAGTTATAATTATATCTGCAGAATGCGACACTTCGTGATAATTTCCTAAATAAATTTGCAATTTTTTTTTGAAAAAATATATAATTATATATTTAAAAAATATATAATATAATATATAATTATATATTTAAAAAATATATAACTAAAAAACATATATGTAGGATGTTAATTAGGAACGCATCCGAATTTTAAGAAATTATATAATAAATTGGTATAATAACGTTTGATCAATGGCAAATTACAGTACAAAAATATTCACACTATTTAAAAACAGGTAAAATGTAATGGAGCCATCAACATTAAACCGAGAAATTACGATTATGGGCCAACAAACTGGTCCTACTTTCCAAGACGATAACTCCAGCTGAAATATAAAAACTCCTTTGTAAATTACCTATAATACTGTATGAAGTCATTCTTAGCACCCAGCACACTGTGGATGTGCAGACATCTGTGTAAGGGACTGAAGTCCACCAGTTCATATGGACATTGTGGTCCAGCGGTAATATTTGTTGGTATTCCAAGCATCGCCATATCTGGACAAAGACAAGTAACAATAAGACCAGAAACATTACAAGAATCCAGCTATCGCATTGGGTAATGAAACCTGTTATGATAGCTATAAGGGAGAAAAATAATAAATAAATAAATATTAAAGTTTCTGCAAGGGCCTAGTCAGTCCTATCCCCATCAGATTTTCTCTTACTGTCACTTACATAAAATAGGTAATACGGGCTGGTTTCCGCAACTAAATTGGTAATACGGGCTGGTTGCCGTCAAAGCGCGTATTTTACAGCTTTCACTTACATACAAACACCATGCTTCTCGCTCTAGTGAAGCATTTTTCTGAGCAACAGAAGGGGATCTAAGAGTAACTAGGCCCTAAAAAAGATTTTTTGGTCACATACCTTTTTTATTTTGGACAATGCTGGCCAAACTCCTTCCTAACATTTCTTGCGTCTGTCTCAAAGCCATTGCTCCCACCTATAGAAAATTAAATTTTACAGTTTATTATGATCAGATTTAAGCAGTAACGCTAGTAACACATTATTAAAAAACCATTTTGTGCAAGACAATGGCGATGTTACTAACCTGTGGGCTAAGCTCGCGTATATTCTCGAGGAAGTCCCTCAGGTCTGCCATAGACGCGTCTTGTATCGCTTGTCGTAGACGCGGGATGTCAGCGGAGATCTGTCCACACCATTTAAATGGACCAACACGAGGTAGTAGGACATGTTCTAGTTGTTCTAGAGTTTTTAGGGCTGGATAGTATCTGTGAAGTAACGAAAGAATCTTGTTAGAACTCATACTATGTGTGGAAGTTAATAAATAGATAAAACAAACAAGATCTCCTGGAGATTGAGAGTTAATGGTCAAAATTTCTGATATCATGGAGGTTCTTAAGCTCTGGCAGCAAGGCGCGGCGAACTCCGCGCGGGACGCGAGACGTGATTGAGCGCGTTGATTGTTCCAATGAATAGACGAAAGATAAATGGGTAACATAAATTAGTTGACAGTGTAGGCTACACTTCAGTATGGCCAGAGATGATTACTAAGATAAAACTTTTAAAAAGTCTATATGCATCATATTTATGTGTTGAAGGGTGGGCGTTTTGGGGGACTGTTTTATGTAATTTAGATGTTCATAAAGTGCTGATTCTCAGCCAAGTTTGAATAAATGACTTTAGATTTTTATTTTTTTTTGGGTGGTAAAGGAATTACGAAGTCGACTATACAGATATACACAATTTATATTGTATAGATGAAAGGAAAATAAGCCAATTAGGTCAAACACAACTTAAACACACTGTATTATACACAAATACCTTTTAGCCTCCACCTGAGACTTGAGCTTGGAGTACGTGGTCAGTAAGGGCAGACATAGCTCCATCTTTTCAATGGTAGCAGCAATGTTGAGCTCTACTCTTCGAGCCCTGATCAACTCCTCAGCTTTGGCACATAGACCTTGTAAAATAAAAAGAATTATACTTTGTCTTTTAGGGGTATGAGGAACAGGGTGTAAAGTTCACTCATCCACCATAGAAAAGGGAGGAAAAGGGATCCTCCAACCAGATGGGTGTTGTGTATGGCGGGCAACTGCCCAACGATTGATGTTGGGTTCTTGAATATATGTCCATTGCATGCGTAAACTTTAATTGTGCGATGCAAGATTATGTGACGTCAGGTTTTTGGTGCGTAATTCGCATGTGGTGATGTAGATACCACAACAATGTAATCTGCTGCCGTCAATGTTGTGGATTCTTTTTTGTTATTTTGGTTAACTAAAATAGTATATACATAAGATTTTACAACAGTATTAGTTACTGCTTAGGTTCTCAGGACTTCAGTAATTTCATCAAAGAATATTCGTCGATCATGACTTTTTACATAGTTTTGTGCAGATTAAAAGCAAATTGATTACTTACTGTCAGTGGTATCTTTAACGTTAGCATCCACATTAGATATCTCCGCATGCAACTCTTCAGCATGTGACCGCACTTGTAATAACTCACGGATTGAGTCAATAAAGCCCTGGAAACAAACAATTTATATTTTACTAGCTTCCCCGGTATGCCGGTATCTCCTCGCCAAATTTTATCAAAATCTGTTTAGTGGTTTAGGCATGACAAGTTAACATACAGACAGAGTTATTTTCGAATTTATAATATTAGTATGGATATTTATGTTTGTCCATGTTTAGTATTGTTTACAGCATAATTAAAACAAAAGTAATCAGTTGCATGTCAAACATTTATTTCTAAATTAAGTCAATTGCAGATTCTGTTACAATCCTATCAATACTTATAATAATTATCTACAACTCAACTGGGCCTTGACTCATACATCAATCTATGATTCACAGATTATTATTTTAAAAGGATAATACAGGATCTACCACTAGGTTTTTACACTCGGAAATGTAAGAAATCTATTTATTTGTTATTAAGATAAGTCTCAGTCGCAAACATACTTTAGATTATACCTGATAATGAAAGTTGCATAGCTTTTCAATTTCCTTGTCATGTTGCTTTATCCGCTCATCCAACTGCTGAACAAACGCTTCGTGGCCTTCCCCCTCGTATATCGAACGGAAGGCCGGGCCCCAGTAGTCATCTATGCCCTCAATTTCCTAAAAAAAGGGACAAAACGATAACAATAACATCCATAAATCATATCCTTTACTGAATTAAAATTATAGAGAAATTGTTTACATAAATAAAACTTTGGGTCAGTGGGTAGTCTTAGGGGCGGTTTTTAGTGGAAAACTTGGTACATTTAGCTCTCAAAACCTTAACTTTAGAAAAGAATGCACAGAATTCAAAGTGGGTGTATACCTGGATTGTAGCATTCGTCATTGTTACAAACTATTCTTCTTAACTGTAGCTGTACATATAAAAAACTTGAATTCTCCCTCGATACCTAAAATATTGAGATTTAGATAATTTTCACGATATAATAATTTTTTTTTTTCAGCTCAAAATACCAATTTTGACATTGTTTGACATGTTGAATTTCTGACAAATGACATTTCTGCAACAGATAATAAAAATCAGTAGGTACAAAGTGCAAAATAACTTTAGTTTTGGAAGTCGGGAATTCGGGATCGATGGTATGGCGTGGTTTTTAGTTTTGTTTCATCTTACACCACTGACCCCGAAAGATCTTATGTCTACGATTCATTACTTTACTCTATGCTACGATTGCAGGGTTTGAGATAATCTCGCTCGACGTAATTATTGTATTGTTATTTTATTACGCGTAAATGTTTGTAACGTAGAATTGAACGTCAAAAGGGATACCCACTCAAAATTTAATTTTCCGAGTTTTTTAATTATGTACAAATCAAAACTTTATGTTTAATAAACCGGCCAAATGCGTATAGGACTACACCATATTGAACGGGTTCCGTAGTTGGGAGGAACGTATTGATTTTATGTATCGATAGGAAAAACAAGACAAATGATTCTCAAAAACAAAATTGCGCTTGCAGCAAAAGAAATGTGGGTGTTCTCTTCTGTGAAAATTTCGAAATATATCAATGGATAACAAAGAAGACAGTAAAAGGCATAATTTATTATAACCTTACTCTAGATTCAAATCCTAATATTTTAGTTTTACTACAAGCTATGAAACATTTTGTAGATTAACCCCGATTAACAGACTCTTTGTTCTAGAATCTGTATAGGGCATAGCGCTATTCCTATATTGTTTTGTACTAACTGTTGGTTCATTTTCCAATGATTGTAAAATAATAGTTTCATTGCCTAATTACCCGCAAAACAAGTAAAAGTAATCTCCACGAAATAAAATTGAACATTTTGGATATGGCAACTACAAAAACAAAACGTCAAGTACAAGTGAACAGACAGTTCCAGAACCAGAACAAGTCAAAAATCTGCCAATCCGGCGGACGCAGTGTTTGAGTGTGATTTATTTGTCGCTTTTGTCGATCCTTTTTAAAATTATTTATTTTACAAGTTCCATGTTGCCGTAACATATTTAACCGTAAAGTTATTCTCAAACCTCGATTGATTCGGTTAAGTCCGGTGGTAACCATGGCTCACTGTATACGAGTTTTGCATGGCCAGGCAAGTTTTAATTAATTCCACGTTTTGGTTACTTAACGAATATCTATTATTATTAGATTGGTTTTATATGTTTATACAATTAATTCACGTTTGTTTACGCTATTATCGCAATTGTGGGCGATTAACAAATCCCGATAAATCATGAATGGATGGGTCAGGTCACGTAAAATAAGCCATATGAGGTCAACCGGGGTTACGATTACTATATTTATCAAGATTTCAGTTATTTATAGAGTAATTGGAGCAGTTCACGCATAGTTTGTCAAATTTTTCAAGGAATTTAATGACGTCGTATTTTGCTTCAAGGGTCCCAGGACACGCGCGGCGTTCTTGGAAATCCAGCAACGATGCTTCAGCGTGTCTCCTCTCACCGCTGCGGCGGCACAAGTATGTAGAAACCACCAAAAAGTGCTTTTTCAAGTGTTTTCAGTGATAATAAGATGTTGTTATGTAATCATAGTCACAATGAAAACTGGTTGTTAGGGCTGCAAGTTGGTGTTTCTGAGTGTTGTACGATGTGTTTTAGGTGGCGATGTCGAAGTTCGATCCGAATGTACTGCCGTACGACAAATTGACCAAGAATTTAGAAGTTGTAAAGAAGAGGTTAGGTCGTGACATGACCTTGTCTGAGAAAGTGCTGTACTCTCACTTGGACGACCCTAAAGGACAGGTAAACTGTTATATAACACTTAATTTAGATTCTTAGAAAAAAAAAATGGAACTTAAGATAAGCAGTAAAGTATGACCTTTTTACAAGGCTACCGTTCTTTCAACATTGGAAGTGTCAACATGCATGTAAAATAATATTTAAGTCATTTTCCTGTATGTCTCAATGATAAATTATTAATTTGAGGAAAGTCCCCAACTGCAATAATTTTAACTAAATACTATGCCAATAAGTTATAAAAAGTTTGTAAACAAAACATGTTATAAAAGAGATTATTAGTTCTTATCAAAGACAATACTTCCAATATTTTTTCATAATGTTTTGCTTATTGGCTCTGGAAATCATCAAGTTCATGTTAATAAACTATTGTTAACAATACCTTTTATGATGCTTCTGATTCAAACAATGTGCTGGTTTTTCTAAAAAAAAAAAAAGAAAAATAATTGAATTTTTAACAAATTAATAAATAAATTCTCAACAACTACATAAGTTGTTGAGAATTTACACATAAATAGTGTATACCCTGACATACAGAGTGGCAATATAGTGATAGTCAAGAGCGTGATTCTACCCATCATACTATACAACTATCGCTATGAAAAACATATTAATTTAATTCTTATGAAACACATTCACTTATCTAAGTGGCTCTTTTGTTTTTTTTTTTTAGTATAATGTAAGTATTTAAACCTAATTATATAATTTATAAATAAAAAACTTATCATACATGAATCCAAATAATCTGTCCACTGTTGAATAGGATTTTTTGATATTTTTTTATTTACGAATCTGATCTGAGTGGTGAAACTTGTTTATGACAAGTAGAATCACCCTGTTGTCAGATGCAGGTTTCTAAATTGCCACTGTATTATGAAATCTAACAATTTGCCTGCGGTAGCAACAACGTCCAGGCCCTTGCGGCGCCAATGTGAACATTTCAATTTCGTCAACAGGAGCTCGAGCGTGGTACAAGCTACTTGCGACTACGGCCCGACAGGGTTGCTATGCAGGATGCCACCGCCCAGATGGCCATGTTACAATTTATCTCGTCAGGACTCCCCCGCGTGGCCGTGCCCTCCACCATCCACTGTGACCATTTGATTGAGGCCCAGACTGGAGGAACCGAAGATTTAGCGAGAGCTAAGGTAAGAAGAAAGAAAGAATAAAAAATATGTTTAATATGTAACATAAACTTGTGCATATAAAAACATAAGTTAGCTTGAATATCTATTCTACGTTCGCAATTTAATTTCCAAACATGTAAACAAATGCGATTTTTGGGAAAACTAACTTTAAAACCTACATTTAAAGTTCAGTTTGCGCTACAACTTAACTTTTTTTATGACTTTTACAATCATACTAGTCATGTGCTCTATGCGACCGGGTGGCACATTCGCAAACCAAAAGTTACGATACAGGTACATTAGCATACCTTGACCGCTTAAATCAACTTAATTAACAACATCATAAGGTTGATATTTGTTTATGTGGAAATAACATTAATTGGAAACATGGATTTAAATAGACCTTACTTAACATGTTAACGATCTCCACTTATATGGAAAATATTCCCAAGAAAAGGTAATAAGGCTAAGGTGACAATACAAAGATGATTTTCTTCTAAAACTCACCCTTAGAATAGTCACTCAGTACTTAATTATGTACAGATAAATACAGGTACAGGCCTATCCTTATCCTTACATATTATAAAACAAAGTCCTCCGCCGCGTCTGTCTGTCTGTTCGCGATAAACTCAAAAACTACTGCACCGATTTTTATACTGTTTTCACCAATGGATAAAGTGGTTCTCGAGGAAGGTTTTAGTATATAATAGGGCATCAGCTAGTTCAGATACAAGCGCTATCGCTGTCGCGCTCGGTAGCGTTTCTGGTCGGCCGTCTGGTTAGTGACTTTGGACCAGTATCGCTACCAGTCGTGACAGCAATATCGCACATCTGAACAGGCCTTTAAAAGAAAAACATGGTTTGCATAAGGTAGGCAGATTTACCTTATTGAGGCTTTTTGGAAAGACGAGAAAAATAAGTACTTTTAAAATATTGTCATTTTCAGTTATCATTAATTAGCAAGTCCATTGACTCCAAGATAGGGTTTACCTTGACAACTGACTCTAAAAGCAGGTTTATACGAGTCCAGTAATGTGACAGTACCGTAAGTCAGCCCAGCACTGACTTGCAACTGGACTTGTGCAGACACTAGTTTACAACCCAGTCCAGTGCTAACTTCGCACCCTCAAGTCATTCAAGTTGAATAACCTACCCGTTTATTTACGTGCCCAGTAGCTTCCCCGCCTGACTTACTTACTGCCGATCTCGTCTACATGAACCCACTGACCTGGATCCAGTCACTGCCATCATATAAACCAGGCATAATAATTAATTATGTTGAAGTTTTAACTGTACAATCAGCTTCTAAAAGATCTTGGACATGATCTACAATAATTCCAATTGATTGTCTACAATTTGTATTCCATAATATTGTATTATATATGTTCATTGATACAATATTATGGAAAAAAACTTGTAACCAATTAAATGAACTCATTTCGATGTATAGAGGCTTACTGAACTAATTTTATATTATAGCTTGTATTTTACTTGAATTCTTTATAGTAGAACAAGTTTTCCAACTAAATATAACTATTGAATTTTTGTATGGCACATTCATTCCATTTGGTACGCGTGCACCTTAGCGTGTCTTTTTACTAACGTAATTAAATAATACAAACATTCATACTACAAATTCGGAATATCTTATCAGATAAAAGGTCATGTATGTACTGTGTGTACTCATTATAAGTTTTGTACTGAATGAAAACATCTGTACAATCTATACATACAAATAAATAAAATTGAATTGTCTGTTTGTAATGTCAAAATAACAGCTTTTTACTAAATGCATAATATATAATTATGAAAGTATAGTATAGCATAGTATACGGTACATTAAAAAAAAAAAACATTTTTTTTAAATATCTGTCTGCCTGTTCCGGCTAATCTCCGAAACAGCTGGACCGATTTTGACGGGTCTTTCACTGACTGATGTTATAGGGACACTAGGCTAATACTTTTATTTTATTAAACGAATTAGGGTCAACGCGATTTAAGCCGCTCCGTTCCGAAACTCGTATCCGATCCGTAAAAAAAAAAATACGTGTAACGAAAGAGTCTGTCTACTATTGTATAGGAATTTGTTATTTTTCACAAATCGGAAAGTTTCAAGGTGAAAGTTGTTTAGTACAGATAGAATGACCCTCTTAACGCATGCAGGTGTCTAAATAGCCACCCTTTATGTATTTATATAACAAACAGACTGCATACTATTAAATCACAAACAAAAATTACTTATTCAAAATGCCCACCCCTAGCGTTTTAGCAAAACAAATGCTAAATTTATCTATCACCCCTTAGGACATCAACAAAGAAGTATACAAGTTCTTGGAGACCGCGGGCGCTAAGTACGGCGTCGGTTTCTGGAAGCCGGGTTCCGGCATCATCCATCAGATCATCCTGGAGAACTACGCCTTCCCCGGACTTCTCATGATCGGAACTGACTCCCACACACCCAATGGAGGCGGTCTTGGTGGACTTTGCATTGGTAAGTGAGAAGATAAAACAAAAATCCATATTTTAAGATTACAGCATATTATTCTAGGGATGGAAGAAGTGCCAAAAAGTATCGATATATACCGTACCGATATTTAAAAAAAAAAAACATCGGTTTCCATATATCGAAAATAGGTGAAATTTTCAAAAAATTATTAGTACGTAATGAAGTTCATTGTGTTTGTTTTTATTCATATAAATACCAAACTAGGAACACTATTTTTGGTAATCAAGTAACAGTACCTAATGTAAAATGACTTGCTTTTTTTTTCTGAGTCACAGACACTAGAAAAAGTCTACTTCTTACGGTTCTGAATCCCAGCGAGTTTAGTCAGTGGCGACAACGGTGTTGCTATATTGTATTTTATACATTTTCGATACTTGATATTTTCTATCGATATATCGAAATAATAAATCTCTTGTATAAATCAAGCTATTCTCATGTAAGAGTTAATTTGATTCTAGGTAGATAACAAATCAATGTTGATGCTTGAAATGTTTCATTGTGAGATTTCAAGATAATTTAAATACTACTTGTGTGACCTCCTGCAAGTTTCTGCCATCTTGTCGCTGTCAAGTGCTGTGTTCTTTAGATATAGCCAAATGGATCTACATTTATACAAAACATTAAAATCACGCCTACCGTTAGGCGTAAGAAAAGGTTTTACGTGCACATGCCGCCAGTTTTAACCTACAGGGTTGTCGGCAATCCATTAAGGGGATATATGAGAGTTCATTTGCAACCAATTGACCCCTATGCAAATGTCAACCATTTTCGAGTAATTTGAAATTTTAAAATGAATGACAAAAATATAAAATGTCAAATTACTCGAAAATGGTTGACATTGTCATAGGAGCCATAAGGTTTAATTTGGTTGTAAATGACCTCTCCTACATCCCCTTAATGGATTGCCAATATCCAATAACCCTGTATATACCACCTGCATAATAAATGCATACTAGATTTACATAACTTTCTACCATTATCCCAGCTTATTATTCCTTGGTCATCTTTCGTAGTCTGATCCCCTTATTTCTCCATTGTTCAGGTGTTGGTGGTGCCGATGCTGTAGACGTAATGGCCAGCATTCCTTGGGAACTCAAGTGCCCTAAGGTCATTGGTGTCAAACTCACTGGTAAGTTGCCTTTACTAACACAAAATTAGATAGAAATGTTAGCACAGATAATATAATTAATACCCTTAGAAAAGGTCATAAGGACTAAGTTTTTCGTTTGTCAAGAACAGGCGAATTTAGGTCGATATCTCATCAAACAGTATTTATTTAACTCCTAAATAAATCCTGTTTGGTGATTTAGGAGACTAATCGTAGTTCTATAAAGAATACGCGCTCATATTCATATTAGCCTTGACCCCAACAGGCCATGAAATATTAGATTAAAACTTAAAAGTGGACGATCAAAATCAAAAGTCATTTATTCAAACTATATGCTGAGAAAAAACACTTTTCGAACGTCAAAATTACTAAAGAAAATCCCCTTCAACAGTTTCTACTGTTCCTAGTGCTTTAGCTGGGAAGAAGTGGCGCAAGAAACGCCCCAGTAAATAAAGAAAGAAAGAATAACGTTTATTTGGACACAGTTCATGAAACACAAAATACAAATAACAAAATAAAAAAGCTCTTGCCAATTTTTTATCAATTTTCGTGACCTAAAAACATACCATTTTTGGCAGCACTACTCATGGAACAATACATAGTGTAAACAATTTTCCTTTTCCAACATTATCACTATTTAAATGACTATGTTTTCAAATCACCTTGGAAAGAAACTTAATATTGCGTCACACTCATACGTACTGGTCGGTAATGAAGAGTAATAGCTTGTTGTGTTATTTACCGGCGTCTGCCTTACATAGTGCTACTACATTTCGTTTACACCGATACGGTAGTGGTAAACGTGACTTTTGATCTGTGTCAAGATCACACCTAGAAGATTTTTTTACATAAAATAAAATTGTTCTCCCTGTCACTAGGTGGCATTTTTTAATTTAAATTATACTCACCCACCGCTGGACAAAGGTCTTCCACATAGACTTCCACATATATTATGTCTGTATGCTGCCTTTTCTAACAGTTCGTATCCCAGCAAAAACACTATAGTGATGGGCGTTTTTAGAGAAGCTTATTAGAATAATTCGATATTCAAGTAATGCATACACCCCTTTGCAAAAAAAACGGGCACTTTAACAGTCATTGGCTTTTGTATGGATAATATTAATATTTTTACTATGTCATTAGCATAAATGACTAGTAATTTGTTATAATCAATAAGAATATAGTTTTTGGCTACACCCCTCTTCCAGCAGCGCTACAATTTTACTAGCTCTTATTGCTTTTTCTATTATTACAATCGACACAAACATATCACTTTTAAGTCACAATAAGGCTGGAGTATGCGACAAACATAAATTATTCTACTAAAAATAACGAGAAGTTAGTTTTAGTTGCCAGGATAACCTTCTAACCGCAAACCTGCAAAACCCAGACTCTTTATTAAGTGCCAGTAACATAGTTTGGCTATTAAAACCTCTTTACAACTAAATGATTACCAATAATGTACAAAAATCAAAACCGCCCGTTTTTTTTTTGCAAAGGGGTGTTTACTGAATTTTGTCTATCTTGAAGTAACGCATTGTCCTTATCAATTACAATATTATTTTGTACTGAGTAATCCCACGCAGATTATAAGGCACCAAAATAAATCTCTTAGTATTCCGTAGGCACTGATATTATAATCAGTGTGTCCGTAAACGCCATTCATAAATACACTATCTTTTAAAAATATAGGTACCAAAAATACAAATGTCTTCCCGATGTTTACACACACGTGTCGTATTTGTACTTACAAATATTCTTGCTATACAAAATGAACTTTATTGTAACTAGTATTGAGAATAATATGTATCGCTCAAACAAGGCGAATCTTGGACAAATACGCCAAGTGAAGTGCCAACATTTAACATAATAATACCAATGTTTTCTGAAGATTACAGATTTGTACTACTTTGGTTGCACTGAAAAAAGGAGTGTACATAGAATATGTTATCTGTTTTTATACACATGTAGTGTGAGTGTGATAGAAATAGCTCGGTAAGATTCATGTGGCGAGGCGCCAACCTGCCGATGTCAATACGTAGTGACCGAAAGAACTTTCTAGGGTTCCGCAATGCTTGGAACTTCGACTATTGAATAACGTAACGGTCATTTCATCTACATTTACAGTTTGCGGCCTTTTCGGATGTTACGGTGGACTAGCACGCGAGTTGTACTCGCGTGCTAGTCCACCGTAATACCTAAAAGACTCTGATTTAAATAATAAAGGGCATTAGAGTGATTTTTCAGTGCCTAAAATTCAAACGACGCATTCTAGAATTGAATTCGACGAACAATTTAGAGCTTAGAAATTGGTTTGCATAGATAAATAAGATCCTTTGAAGTGTGTAGGTCCGATTCTGTTATAACTTCACACGTGTTCAATTGATAATGAAATTGAGTTCATTTCTACTTTATTTTAATTATTTTTTGTTCAGTTTTAGACATATCATTTACAGGTGATATGTCAAAAATTTCAAAAGCAGAAATTAGCAAGCAGTCGGATAATCCTCATGTGAAACAATTTGGTGAGAATTATTTTGGATGTCGCAGTCTTTGGTTAGTTTTGGTATTTTCTACTGTAGTTTTCAATAATAATAATGAGTAGTAGTATTTAGCAAATATTCTTCATACACTTCTTACAAATTAGACGTTAAAAGAAATGCGCATACAACACCTGAAAAGGGGTAATTGTAGATAGATAGAACATTTATTCAGTGCACACAAAATACATAGTACAACACACAAAACCATAATTTAATCATAACAAATTAAATATAAAGAAATAAAGTGACATACTTTCCATTAAATAACAAACAAAGTGCGGTGTACGTATTAATCACTATGAACACCTTTTACTATGAGACCAAGTCTTTCAGTTATTTCAGTAAAAATTAAATTAAAAACATACAGAATAATATTTTACATTGACCGCGATTGACGTATTAATTTCAGCCTGTCATTTGTTTCACTGCGACATATAAAATATTAAAACTTTTAAATTATTTTTAATTTTTATTTTAAATATTGTTATTTTTGTACGGAACTCGATAGAAACTTTTTTTACAGTTTCCATTTTTAAATGTGGATGTGTAGTGTTGTTTATAAAACACAAGAATTCAATGACGCGATATAATGATACCGATATACATATTATTGTCACGAATTTATTCTGATACCTACTTGATATTTTCTTTGATCAATTGATAAATGTGTTCTTGGGTATCACAAAATAGGAAAATACGAAAAAAAGGTCGAAGGAAAGGAAGCTCGAGTTAGAAAATACATTGGTGTAGCTAGTCTAATAGAAATAGGTTTGTTTGATATTTTGGACATGATTCTTAATGTGTTTATAAAAAAAGATACCATAGGCGGCAAAAAGAATCAGGCCTTTCCGGTAGCACTTGAGAGATAAATACAAACCAATTGACACTATACGAAGTACATAATGTCCTCCATCCACTAGTCACAAAGTCACAATGAAGAAGGCTTACATCCAACGAAACCGAAAGTACAGAGAGCTGATATAATCTCTCTGTACTTTTTTTTATTAAATCGGAGGGATTGCAAGCATCTCTTCTAATTTCCGTTTAGCTGCTAACCATATAAACCAACCAGCCATATAATATAAATAAAATGTAATAGGTAAACAACTGGCAAATACTTTCAACTTAATAATAATATGAAATGTGAATATTGAAATGCAATGATGAAATCTATGACCATAATGAACTCGTCCGATTACCCTCCAGACTTCACGTGACTATGTCACACCGTATACATACACATATACATAATATACATACATATCTAGTACTAGACCTGCGACGCAGCGTTCACATTCAATTGAGACAATTTGTACAATGCATAACACGTGTTCACAACGTCAAATGTACGTATATGTAAATCAGTCGATTTTAGATTGCTCAAGTATTTATTATTGCTTTTTTTGGACGTAGGTATATGTAGAATACTTGTATGAGGCCAACATCAAGTGGTAATGGCCTGAATAAAGTAATTCGTTGTTCTATGTCAACTGTAGAACAGATATAGTAGGTAGATTAACCATGGAGTATCTTGCTCACTCTTCTACATTCTTTTTTTCGAGTGGATGATACTTTTTGGATTAGTTGAGCCCATAGGTGGCCAGTGTGGCCACGTTTATAGTAGCGTCAGTGACGTTCATTAGATTTTCAAAGCTGCAGGTTCTTCTACGCTAGGAACAATATTTTAGAATTAGTATTTTTGTTCTCTTTAACTCTTCCAAAAGTCATCATCTGCCTAGCCTTTTCCCAACTATGTTGGGGTCGGCTTCCAGTCTAACCGGATGCAGCTGAATACTAGTATTTTACATGGAGCGACTGCCTATCTGACCTCCAGAACCTAGTAAATGGGTAATACGATAACCCTTGTTAAGACTGGTTGTCAGACTATCGGGCTTCTGACGACCCGTAACGACTGTCAAAAATCCACAAATGACAGCCGGGACCAACGGCTTAACGTGCTTTCCGAGGCACGGAGGAGTTTCGACATGTAGCTCTTCCAAAAGTACAAACATATTTATTTCTTAATGAAGAAATTTTATATTACAAAATAATATGCTTCGTGAAGTGCAGATATTTACAAAACAAATAACGCCTTGATTGTTTTATCTTCACTTATGATAAAGTAATAATAACATGGAATAGTTAACAGAAATCTTTTATGAATTCTCTCAATAATTTGTGTAGGAATAACTTCAGGTTTGTGGTACTTATTGGTAGATGTGATTCAATCCTCCTTAATGGAACTTTTTACGAGTAAAGTAAACCTGAGATGACCTTGTTAACTCCAAAATAAGACTTTACTCCAAATCAAAAGTTACATAAACAATATGTACATATGGCATTACCTGCCTAGAGCTACTTAACATGAAATGACGAATTATCGTGACGTCACAAGAAAGCAAACAAAATGTGACGACTTGCGGGAGCTACCAACGATAACGATTTTGTTATATTGTTGGTAGATACCTACAATGTCAACATTTTTCAGTCAGAAACATCTATTAAGAAACAGGTTACAAAAATTATAACACGGACCCAGATTTCAGATGTATTAAATTAAATTAAATTATTTATTTATAAAGACAACAATGATCCATTTATGTTAGTTAGTTAGTTACAAAAGACTTAAAAGCTATGTTAGTGTGTTATTATAAGTAGGTACTAAGCTCACAGAAAAAAAAAAAAAAAAAAAAAAAAAAAAACAATATTTACATACAGGGATGTGAATATATCACAATTCACCTGTTGTAGTGAATCACTCTTGCCTACTCTCGTATTGTCATTGTGTAAGAAAAGAAAGAAACAAGTAGGGAATTAAAAATGTTTTTTTAATAAATAATAGTTTTTTTCCATAGTTCCATCTATACTCCATTTATTATACCGTTACAAAAATATCGGCAAAATAACCACAGTTATAGTGTAATAATGTTGAAATAACTACATTTGAGAATTATTTTTTAAATGTACATGATAAATAAATGACATTGCTTTGTATGTATCGTGAAATAACGGAGTGTATTATACGTTTATACGAAACAACGAAATGGTGATAACCGTTATTTTTCTAATGTTATATATTAAATGGATATAGGAGTATATAATACATAATACAACTATCCAATAACAATGCACATATACATATATGTAGGTCCACAAAAATATATTTGGCTCTCAACTTGGCAATAATATTCGGCACGCGCACGTGGAATAATGTCGGAAAGAAAGTGCTCGTGCTGTATTGATGACATTCATCGACTATGTAATCGAAGATTGTTATATGTAGGTATATCTTTATTCCAACATGCAGCACATAACATCACGTATGTATCTCCGAAAGTTTGGGCAGAGGTGTACACCCATATTTCGCCAGTTATGTTTCAAGTCCCATGAAATGGGGTGAGGCTAATGCCATCAACAGGGAACAAATCCAGACTCCGGGCTGCTGCTGAGAAATTCCTGATGGAAAAACCCAATTCCAATGTGCCCGACCTGGGAATCGAACCCAGGACCTTCAGCGGTAGCACTTCAATATTAAATATTCGTTAGGACGTAAAGAGAAGAGGTAACTTGTGTTCCGGATTCTTGGGAGCTAACGTAGGTCCACTAAAGGCTGATTTAACCAAAGCCAGTTAACTTTTATTCGGGGAATAAAATTGACTTCTGGCAGTTTTTGTATAGAAAATCTGTCAAAAAATGATTATTTATTCGCTGGATGAGACTTAAACTAGGGTTATAGTTTCTCCCTAATTTAAAGAAAATAAATATAATAGTTTTCTTTTCGCTCACACAATATCAACAGTATACTGATGCCGCAGTTGACAATGAAAGCGCCCTTATTTCGTTGTGTAAGGTATTCTAGTGACTTAAGGTTTACCGTAGTTTATAATCCATCCACCGAGAGAATGCGTTTCTGACACAGATTAGGAACTAATAAAGTTTTAACCTGCCAGGTGTCAGGAACGCATTCCATCTGCCGGAGTGTAGTAAGATACCATTAGAAAGTCCTAGTTGCCTAATCTGACAAAATAAACGCTATCATTATAATAAGACCGATGATAAGGGCGTAATGACGAATTACTCTACAACAGCGGTAATACAGAAAAGTTGAGTCAAAAAAAAAAATGGTTGTGTAGATTGTTATTTCATAATTTAATATTATGGTAGCAACAAAACAAATTGTTATCATCTGATTCGAAATGTTAGTTACAATAGGTACAGGTTTTGTATTTTATTAGAATCCAATTTGCATATGTAAGCTGCCAGCAAAGTGTCGCAAAATTCTCACCCCCTATTACATAACTGGCGAAATGTGGGTGCACTATAGGTACACCTCTGCCCAACCCTTCAGGGAAACAAGACGTGATGTTATGCTTATTTAAAAATCTTATTAGTGGTGGACATTTGGACAACATTAGTCTACTGCCGTTTACCATATGATTTCCGCGTAATCAGAAGCTCAGACCTCTTTCATCATCTTGACTTTGTTCTTCCACTCAATTAACATGAAATTTATATCCCAGGTCAGCTTAAAGGCTGGACGAGTCCCAAGGATGTGATCCTGAAGGTCGCAGGCATCCTGACAGTGAAGGGCGGTACCGGCGCCATTGTGGAGTACTACGGACCTGGTGTCGACTCTATCTCCTGCACCGGAATGGCTACTATCTGCAACATGGGTGCTGAAATCGGGGCTACCACTAGTGTGAGTATTAATATCAGCTAGTTAAATATTTCTGAGGTAGTTCTTTACTACGGTCATTCGTAAAAACTCGTAACTACTTCAAAATTAATTTTGAGTAAATGTTGTTAAAAGTGAAGTTTTAACCTCTGACGAGTCTTAACTTTAACAGTATGTATGGCAACGAGCGAAATACAGCTTTATCGCTCAGATAGAAAGATTAAGAATTTCATGGTGAATTTGACCCTATATTTACCTCATTTTTTGATAAAAAAATGTTGGCCTTCTGTATTACGGCATTTACAGCAGTTCAGATCTAGGTGACTTGTCCAGATTGGTTCAAAACGAAACTGTCGCCCTGCTATCATTTGACAAGTATATGTATTTACAAGTATTCTATTGTAACATCGACATTGGTAGGCTTATTAAAATACCCTCATTCTTATACACAATCTTTGTTGTTAATCTAATATAATTTCTAGTGTTAAAACTATAGTGCTTATTATTATCTTTATTCTCAAGCAAGACATATGTACATATCACTTATTTGAAAAGATACATAAATGACACAAAGTTCGTCAAAACAAACTAGATACCATCCAATGCTTTTATTTCACCAAAAGTAATCGATCCGCAATTGTATACTAACTAAGTTGATTTTTAAATGCATTGAACGAGCTTATAAGCACAAGAACTATGCCATGAAATGACAACTGACGTATACTGTTTGGCCTAGAAACAAATGAAAATTGGTCCAAATGAGACATGTGATACTGCAGAATGGCAAAACATAGTAAGTGATTGCACTTTGCTCAGATTTAAGGCACACGGTGTTTATTGATTACTACACGCACTCTAGGTCAAAAAACAAACACAATTTGAGTTCAGGGGCATTTATTTATCGATGAAATAATCTTCATAATGTATTACTCATCAATCAAACATGTCTAGACTAAAGATCGTAATAAATATTATGTATTTTCTTTCAATTCAATAGGCTGACCCGGATTAACGGGACTTATGTAAAAGTCGCGTGAAATAATTATTTTAGAGCCAAACTTGTCATATAATATCCATGCATGTTCATTTTAAATTATGGGAGATTCGTAGGCAAATTTTACCAGGGAATGTTCATGGGCTGATATATTATTGTTATCTCACGAAGCGACGCGCGTTTTACTTGTGGTTACCAAGTGTACAAACACGCTGTGAATGTGTGTCTAAGCGCAGGAGCTCTTGGTACCGTCCGAGACACGGGCGAAGTCCGTTCAGCCGTTTTAGCGTGAAGGTGTAAAAACTCTCACGTTCGCATTTATAATCATAAAAAAAACGTATAATTATTACAATTCATATTATATTTGTGTATACAGGTGTTCCCGTACAACAAGCGTATGGAGGCTTACCTGAAGTCGACTGGCCGCAAAGACATCGCTGGATTAGCCAACAAGTACCAAAACCTCCTCACTCCCGACGCCAAGGCACCTTATGACGAGGTAATAAGGCACAATTTACTTTGACAGCGCATTTTGAGATAAGTCCTGTTTAGTTGAAATGAAATAAGTATTAAAGTTTAATATTAGACCTTATCGAAGATGTAACAGAAAATAATTTTGATATTCCATGTG
Organism: Lithophane semibrunnea; assembly: GCA_947363905.1. Taxonomy (NCBI): domain Eukaryota; kingdom Metazoa; phylum Arthropoda; class Insecta; order Lepidoptera; family Noctuidae; genus Lithophane; species Lithophane semibrunnea. The sequence continues at coordinate 14,984,814 of OX376193.1, forward strand.
TGGACTATAATAGTATAGTCATTTTTTGATTCCAATATACTCCTTAATGTAGTCAAGCAGATTATTTATTAAAGAAATGAGTTTTATTTTTCTGTAACTTCGAGGTTACATAGCTTCATAGTGAATAACGTAATTTGCATCTACACATTTGTCAATAAGTATAATCAATAACTGCCTCGTTGGTCTAGTGACTAGTGGTCGCGAGCTCTACTGCTGACCATGAGGTCCTGGGTTTGATTCCCGGGTCGGCCAAAGTGTTATTGGGTATCTAGAATTTCTCAGTAGCAGCTCGGAATCTGGATTAGTACCCGTTTAATGGCAATGGGCTCGCCCTCTATTACATGGGACTTAAACATAACCGGTGAAATGTGGGTGTACTAATATGTACACCTCTGCCAAAGCCTTCATGGGAATACAGGCGTGATTTTATGTTATGATGTTTATAATCAACAAACACACAACAATTATTATTACTTAATTATTGATAAATTGTAATAATAATGAATGAATAACGTAATGAATTTTCAACACAATGTGTTTTATTACGAAATCAATTACTAATGACTACTTTTATCAACCCAAAAGGTTGTCGAAATCGACCTGTCAACTTTGGAACCCCACGTAAACGGCCCCTTCACCCCCGACCTGGCCAACCCCATCAGCAAGTTAGGAGACATCGCCAAGAAGAACGACTGGCCGGTAGACATCCGCGTCGGTCTCATCGGATCATGCACCAACTCGTCCTACGAAGATATGGGTCGCTGCGCCAGTATTGTCAAGGAGGTTAGATAATAAAGAGGTTTTCATTCTAAGTTTAACACTTTCTGGGACACTGGACGAGACACAATAGAAGTGTTATAGTTATGACGTCAGTGGGCGTTTAGTGTCCCAGAAAGTGTACATTCTTCTTATGTCATCGTGATAATCCTTACATATTATAAAAGAAAGTCCTCCGCCGCGTCTGTCTGTCGTCCTGTGCAACGATTTTCATGCTGTTTTCACCAATGGATAGAGTGGTTCTCGAGGAAGGTTTTAGTATATAATAACCAGAGATCAGATAATCGGATGCATATTAACCTAAAGTTAATTTTTGCTAAGAAATTACGGAAGAAGCTTTTTAATAAAAAAAAATTCTTGATACGGAATTCCAAAAAAATACCGGGTATGCACAAATATCGGATACATGGTATGGAAACTACTTATCAACCCTATTATGAAGGTTACTTTCGCGGTGTTCCGTGTTAACATAAAAATTAATATACTTTAAACATGTTTTAACGAACTCGAGGTACCGAGTGGTTTGTCACTATGTGCTATGCCAGTTTGGAAACCTACTTTACAACACTATCTAGCATTTATTTTGTCAAAAATGCCTAAATTTATCAATTTCGGAATCGCGGGATTTTTGAGTCGGTACAAAAGTGGCATATTAGGTAACACCTGAACGTAAGTAAATATACATTGGAATCAGAACCAGAATTCTATTCAAGTATTCACTATTATTACTTTCTCGAGATATATTTTGAAAAATTATAGAAAATACAAAAACATAATTCTGCATTCTGCCTAGCCTTTTCCCAACTATGTATATTGGGGTCGGCTTCCAGTCTAACCGGAGGTGAATAACATGAATTTTACATGAAACGACTGCCTATCTGACCTCCACAATCAAGTAACTGGGTAATAAGACTGGTTGTCAGACTTTCGGGCTTCTGACGACCCGTAACGACTGTCTAAGATCCTTGAATGACAACCGGGACCAACGGCTTAACGTGCTTTCCGAGGCACGGAGGAGTCTCGGTGTGTAAAGATGGTCACCCATCCACGGCCCAACCCCGGCAAGCGTAGCTTAACCTGATGGATCGACCTGTGCGGCTGTTATTATTTAGCCACGAGCTCCTTAATACAAAAACAAAAAGAAAATACAAAAACAATCGATGTTTAATTAAAATGTGTTATTATTTGCACAGTTACTTGGAAATCTTACAGAATCTTAAAAAAAATCAATCGCAAAAAGTAAACAACTGTTGTACTACTCGACTGGAATGTTTACTTTCTCATAGTTACTGTATTCTTATCAGCATGATCTATGCAGTGTATAAACATTGTGTATCTCTCTCCAGGCGTTGAAGCACGGCATCAAGTCCAAGGTGCCGTTCAACGTGACGCCCGGCTCTGAACAGATCCGCGCCACCATCGAACGTGACGGCATCGCGCAAACACTCCGCGACTTCGGAGGAACCGTAAGTAATTAAAAATAATTTCCTTCTTTTCATTTGGTTAGTGACTAAACTGGTGGCAGAATTTTAAAGCCGCCCAAGAGCGTCTGACTTGTCTTGCATACAAGTCAGACATGCCGTCGAGAAATATCTCTCGGGCATATGCCAGTTTCCTCACGATGTTTTCCTTCACCATTTTTAAAGCAAATGATAAAGTCAAAGTCAAATAATTTATTTCAAATAGGCACATACAAGGCACTTTTGAACGTCAAAAAAAACAAAGAAATAGAAGTGATTCTAGTTGCCCCTTCCAAAAGGTAGTTTTCGTATGGAGAAGAATGGGCAAGAAACTCCACCGTTACTGATAAGTAATTATACAATACGTACATCCAAAATTCAGAGGGTGCGTATCTTGGGTTTGAACTCGATAAATGATAAATGATTTTATTTCAGTAAGTAGATTTGTACAAACACTTTTACACGTCAATCACATTTTTAAAACTAGATGAGGTCGGCGTTGGAGAAGAAAGGCCGAAACAAACTCAGAGGTCACAGTCTCTTTTTAAGTCCAGACATAATCTTGGTCAGATTATGTGAAGACCATGTAGATTGGTGTCTGAAATGGTCTTTTGAGGAAAGAACCACACAGATTGAGTGGACTTGTCCAGTCAGTGCACGCATTTGTCAGTAATCGTGCAGCTCAACTCCGAATTTAAGGAGCTCAACGATTTGATGAACAATACCAAAGAAAGGACATTTGGTTAGGCCGCATAAATTACTCAAACTGCCAGACCATGATTAATCAAAACTAAGGAAAAAATAAATAATAAAAAGAAAGATCCACATAGTCTTCACATTCACAATAATTAAAATAATATAATACTTTTCGAAAGTAAATAATCATGTCATTGTTTAAATAAAATGTCAATGTAAATATAAAAATCTGGAAATAATCTTGGTCAAAACATTTAAGGACCATGTAGATTTGTGTCTGAAATAGCCTTTTGAGGAAAGAACCATGCAGATTTTAGTGGACCTGTCCAGTCAGTGCACGCATTTGTCAGTCATCGTGTAGCTCAACTTAGAACTTAAGGAGCTCAACGACTCGAGACCTATGACTTGGCAGTCCGATGGTCACACCACTAGGCTATCACTGCTTATTCAAAATAATACCAGCATGTTAGTGTCCCTCTGCAGGGCAAAGAGCTCTTTTTAACCGATTTCAAAAAAGCAGGGAGGAAGGCACGAACATTAATCACCACATTTTCTCAAGGTGGATTGACGATTTCAGACTTATATTCATTATAAGTTAGGTTTCCTCACGATGTTTTTCCTTCACCAATGTCAGTGATGTACATAATTATGAATTAAAATGTTATATGGGTACTTGCCGGTTTCGAAAGTACCGTAAGTATTTAATATATTAATGAAGACGATCGTTCTAGGCTTAGTAGTTCTTTAATTGGTTTTTATACAATTCTAACCAAGTGCAAATTATGTAGTGCAGTTCTGCAAGCGCTGGGACAATTAATACCAAGTTGTTTCTACACTAATACTTGCAAGTTAAGAAAGTTATTGACTCACTAAATTTCACCCCAGGTGCTGGCTAACGCATGCGGCCCCTGCATCGGCCAGTGGGACCGCAAGGATGTCAAGAAAGGCGAGAAGAACACCATCGTGACGTCATACAACAGGAACTTCACCGGTCGTAACGACGCCAACCCCGCCACCCACTGCTTCGTCACCAGCCCCGAGCTCGTCACCGCTCTGTCTCTTGCTGGTAACATTCACTTAAGCTCTGTACAAAGTTGTCAATTAATGGCCAAAATCGAGTGTACTCGAAGTTAATCGGCCTTTCAATTGACTTGAGTATCGATGGAATAGTCGAAACATTGATGACAATAGATCTGAATTGAAATAGAATTAATATTGCGTAATAATGTGAAGAATTGCCGTTAGATTAAAAAATACGCTTTAAAATATCTAGATTGCTCGTCTTTGAAATGAAAGATACACTATAAAGCCCCATTTACACGATGCACGTTTCTTTCATGTGACATACAATAAAATTTTGCAACAAATGACTTCTTGACATTCGTCTCAACACTGGTCAGTCAGTGCAATCCCACTGTGTAAATCAGGCTTAACACCTTTCATTTATGAGAAGATAAACCTTAAAAACCAACTGCTTATACCAAATGTATGTATTGCCACTATAAGTAAGTATCCTCCACAGGTCGTCTGGACTTCAACCCGCTAACGGACTCGCTAACTGGCACGGACGGCAAGAAGTTCAAGCTTTCGGACCCGTTCGCGGACGAGCTGCCCTCCAGGGGCTTCGACCCCGGCCAGGACACCTACCAGCACCCACCCAGCGATGGGTCCAGTATGTACAAGCTTTGTTTTACTTTTATTGAGGAAATTGAATTGATCTACGCAAATTCAGGCAATATTCAGGTTTTCTGTAAAAATAAATATATACAGTGCTACAAGGATCTATTGGTGTACTCTAGTAGAAGTAACCTATAGGTTACTAGGGACTAGTTATTACCCGCGACTTCGTCTGCTATCCAGGATGGAAAGTAGCCTATGTCCATCTCCAGTTCATGGTATACCCCCATGTGCCAACTTTCATCCAAATCTGTTCTGCTGTTTTGGCGTGAAAGCGTCACAAACAAACTCTTTCGCATTTATAATATTATTAGTAAGGATTATCCAAATATGTCGCATAAATGGCCGTATTTTTTAGAGCTCCAAGGGACTGTAGGTAGACCTACGCATTTGATAATAATTACAACTTGATACCTCCACGCGTTCCTGAGAAAAAGGGTCTCGACAAATTGACAGCCAAACGGACGACAACGAAATGATCCTATAAGATTTCCGTTTTTTTGTCTTTTGAGGTAGGGTAACCTTAAAAACCAAGATGACGGCATTAATTCCGATTTTGAGCACGCACCAAATGACCCTTATCCAGCGATATTGACAAATATCCAATCGATTAACCAAAAATGTGTTCCCCACCCGCAGAGGTACAAGTGGACGTGGCCCCGACCTCGGACCGTCTGCAACTCCTGGCGCCCTTCGCGAAGTGGGACGGCAAGGACCTGACAGACCTGACCATCCTCATCAAGGTCAAGGGCAAGTGCACCACCGACCACATCTCCGCCGCCGGACCCTGGCTCAAGTACCGTGGACATCTCGACAACATCTCCAATAACATGTTTATTACGTAAGTCCTCATTTGAGAATTATCCCACACTGCCTTGCATACTATTGTATGGAATCAACTTCTTCTAACATTACAGACAGCTGTGCTGCTGGGCTGTTTGTTGCTCCAGTTTTTCCCAGCTAAAGTGGTAAAGGGCTAGTGAAAGGCGGGCATTTTGAGGGACTGTCTTATGTATTTTAATAAAAATTATAAATTCATTCATTTTTGGCGGCATATACATCGCCACATGCGAACTACGCATCAAAGACCTGACGTCACACAAAATTCCTGCATCGGGCAATTAGAGTTTACCGCGCGGCACGACACCCGTTTGGTCGGAGGATCCTCCTTTTTCTATAGATGATGACTGAACTTTACACCCTGTTCCTCATAACTCTAAACACTGACAGACAACACACAGCCTAAACCTTGATCTAGAACGATGAAATTTTGCACAAGAGTTTAAATAACAAAAGTGAGCACTAAGGAAGAATTTTTTATTAATTATCTCATAAAGGGGTTAATAAGGGGATGAAAGTTTGTATCTAAGCTCCGTCATTTTTGATAAATCCCATAGTGCACTTGGCTTATCATCACTGCGCCAGCCAACCGCAAAACCGGCTTGCTGGCTTCGAAAACCAGCGCTATGGCTGTGTCGCATAGTGTCACAGCATTATGCTGTGCGATGGCCGTTTGCTTGGATGTGACGCATATGTTCGCGCAACTTGTATTTTTTACTTCCAATTCTTTGTTGCGCCACGTTTACCACAAATAAAGTATTTTCTTTGATCAATATAAACTCCCAATTATCCCACAGCGCCACAAACGCCGAGAACGGCGAACTGAACAAGGTCCGCAACCAGAAGACAGGCGAGTGGGGCCCCGTGCCGGCCACGGCGCGCGCCTACAAGGCGGCCGGCGTGCCGTGGGTCGTGGTGGGCGACGAGAACTACGGCGAGGGCTCCTCGCGCGAGCACGCCGCGCTCGAGCCCAGGCATCTGGGCGGCAGGGCCATCATCGTCAAGTCGTTCGCTAGGTAACATCTTTTTTATCTATTTAACCGGTTATGTACAGACATAAAACAAATACGAAAAAAGAACCGAAAACTAAAGGTCATGCTTATTTCTAAAGAAATCTCTTCCAGCATACCTGCGACAGGTAAGTAGATTGAGAGATGTAGACACCGTGTGTAAAAGTAAAAAGAAAATAATACATATACTTACATACATACATAAATACATACTTACTTCTATTTAATTAGTAGGCTGAATATGGCTAACGTTGGCTGACAAGTTCTGTTCTGAGTTACTTTCTGATGTTTTAAGAAATGCTAAATAATTCTATAAATTATTTTCATCCAGCGAAACAGAAAAGATTAGCAGCAATATGTAGCTGTAGCCTTTAAAATAATAATAGTTTTAGGACTAAGAGTCCAAGACCTAATCAGTAATCACTGCTCTCAAAACGGTGAAGAAACACATTATGAGGAAGATGTGCTAGAAGCAAAAATTCGAAGACATGTGATATGATGTGACAACCCGCACTGGGCCCGTATGGTGGATTACAACCCACTTCCTCTCACAGAGAGGAGACCTATGTCCCAGTAGTGGGAACATTGTAGGCTGATTTTTTTATTGTAGTTCTGTGATTCACATTGCCGCACTAGTGTGAAAATACAAAGTAAAATACACTGCATTGTGAACCTAAAACAGATCAATAAGAGCCACTTAACGAGCAAGTGTGTTGAAAATAAATAAATAATTTCTCCAGGATTCACGAGACCAACCTGAAGAAGCAAGGTATGTTGCCGATGACGTTCGCGAACGCCGCCGACTACGACAAGATCCAGCCCGATGACAAAATCTCGCTGCTCGGACTCAACTCCTTCGCACCTGGCAAGGTAACGTACCAAAGGACCAATACTTACGTCTTGTTTCAAAGCTAATCGCACATTACAGCCGCATTGCGCCGCAGAGCATCGCATTTAGAAACAAAAAACATTACCCTCCTTCTGGGGCAGTCGGGTAAAAAGCTCGGTGTGACTTGTCTGTAGTGTGCGATAGTTCATAAATAATGTACGAAAATGATGTAGGGATATTTTTGCAATGCGGTGCGGTTGTCAAAATCTACGTGAGCCTTTTTAACGAATATCGAATATCTGACCATAGCAAATTAAAAAGGTTTAGTCATCTCGCAGGCTTATGTATTACCTACTTGTTCCCTGAAGTTGAACAACTATAGTTGTTTAAAAAAAATACTTTGAATTTGAAACTTAATTTGATTGAAAGTCTATTCAGATGGTTCAAATCACTTCTGAAGTAGCAGTTAATCGAACCATGTGAATGCACTTTTTTAGGATCTGGCTAGGTAAAGGGTAATAATGCCGGGTACTTTTTCAAAATTGATCACGCCCGCCCGTGTCACAGCTTGTCAGCGCTGCCGGCTACTCGGCCGGATATCTGACCTTAGCCATGCCGGGTACACGGCAAAACCATTACCCGTCTCATGTACTATGTATGTAATTGTGTCACTAAATCAAATTATATTTTTATTTTCAGCCCGTCGAATGCGAGATCAAGCACAAAGATGGCAAGACGGAAAAGATCTTGCTGAACCACTCATTCAACGAGCAGCAGATCGCCTGGTTCCAGGCCGGCTCCGCACTCAACAGGATGAAGGAAATCGCCGCCAAGAAGTGAACGCGCGCTCGCCCCATTTTATAATAATCTTGCACTGGACACCCGAGCCTGAAAGTAGGGTAATTTTAGACGAGTAGTAATATCGAGCCAAAAGTAAAAATAAAACCGCACGTGCTGCGTTCGTGAAATATCACCGGCCTGTATCGGTCGCGTTCCTTTGCATTCGTATCACCATTCTTGTAGGAATAAATGTTAGGAGAATCATTGTTATCGACATCGATTTTAGTATTTAATCGCCGATCTTAGAAAAATAGGAAATTTTACTCCATAAGTATTCAGTTTCTAGCTGATTTCGCACACGTACGCAAGCGTGTGTACATGTATTCTTAGTGTCAAATAAACTTATTGTATTTTTTATTTATTTATTTTACGTACACATGTGACATGTCAAGAAGCAGGACTTCTTTGTTTGCCTCTAAGTAAAATATTTTTAATCAAGACGTGTGTAAATAAATCCTGAAACTGAATGAACCACTAAATCCTGTCGATTTAAAACATTGCAGACTGTTGACAACACAATTACTATGGTATAGCTATAGAAATAACATCTGAATACCAATTAGAACTAGATTCAGACTCGAGGGTCAAGCGCAAACTCTGTATGTGCAAATATATTTTAGTAGTGTTCTATAATATATCGATAGATCGTGTAATATCATCAAACTATTGTATTCTCAACGGAACTCATGTTTTAAATAAATGAATTAGATTGTGTGGATTAAAATCAAATCGAATTGTATAATATTTATAATGTTAAGCTAAAATCGATGAATATCAATCAACCCTACGCTACAGGCCGTCTGAATATGTGATCATATTAATTATGATACATTAAGTAAGAGGATGGCTCAGGTCTTGGAAACTACTAAGTGGACGGCCATATTATTGATAAATAAAAGTAATCATGTTATATTAGGGTTATCAGTGTTATCACTAACGCCTTAATTCCCGGTGCAAGTAAGCTGTTACCATGTAGTTCAATGTATACTTTAGCGCATTTCTCATTATTCAGACAATACTTAGTCACGGCGGTGATGAATCTTAAAATAGCTGTAGTACAAAAATCATCATTTCAAATGATTTTATAATATTAATTAATTTATAATTATATTTACCAAACTTGAGAAATATACGTTACTTATTATTTTATGTGCATTATGTTATTACCCCTACCACAGAATAAGGCTACATCAGTTTAGACATTTTTTTCAATGAACTCATAGTAAACTGCGCTTGTATCACTGATACAAGCGCAGTTTATAGCAGTCCATTGCTGGAGGCCTCTAGGCCTCTCCCAAATTGCAATACAACACCAGGTTTCCGCCTTACGCATCTAAGAGGCCAAATGACCGTATAACTGGCACTCGGTCGCTGTAGAACTAGACAGAAGAGCTGAGGGGGGAACGCCGCTACGAGTTGCTCTGTCCGGCTTGTAATAACCTAGTTTGGGACGTCCGTTGGATGCCGACTCGATGTGTCTTCCAAGGATGGTAACAGACATTTTCATCACCTTGGACATTGTTGAGCCATCTTTAGCCATTAGCATTCACCAGCTTGGATTAGTCTCAACTTTACCGGACGTTTTAAAAATCAACCGACTGGCTTTTGGTATTCTGGGTGCAGAAACGCTGTAGATATTAAGCTTACATATTATAAAACAAAGTCCACCGCCGCGTCTATCTGTCGTCCTGTTCGCGATAAACTCAAAAACGACTGCACCGATTTTCATGCTGTTTTCACCAATGGATAGAGTGGTTCTCGAGGAAGATTTGAGTATTTAATATTAACCGACATCCACGCGGGTGAAGCCGCGGGCATCAGGTAGTATATTATATTATATAGTTGGGATTATTGTAGACCGTAGAGATAAATGTTGTAGAACTAAGATACTTTTTAAATTTGGCCTGCAGCACAAAATTATACCATATTCTGTTCATGCTGTGTGATTCTGTTCCAGTTCTTACATCAGACAAAAAACTTGATTGAGTGTTAGTAAAATACGGCCGATGAAACTCTGAACATAGGCGCATATAACTTTCGCGCATGTTCTCTCATACACACTCGTCTCATGTTACCCATTTGGTTCCCGCAGAGGGCTGCGAAGTAGTATTTTTTACTTCGCAGCCCTCTGCGCGAACTTGGGAACTGCCAAATTATAACGGCCGTATTGTAAGTAAGTACCGTCTATCTCCGAGCACTCATTTTCCTGGTCTATTCAATATATAGTTTCTGTTCTTTGTAATACATTGTTCTAGTCTACAGACTTGAACATTATAACCGCTCGTTCAGACACACGGAACCGCACTGTTTCCACGTTTTTTAGCGATCTAGTGCAATTGGCGGTAACCACACGGTCATAATATAGTATGATGTTCATATAAATAAGAACCACGCGGTTCTTGACGCCTGAACGCAGACTTGAACGAGATACCATAATCTGTTCTGTGACGAGATGCACCTACATATTTGGCTATGTAACGTTGGTCCTTCTATCCCCATTGTAGGCTAAATAAGTATAACAACCAAACTTCAAAGAAAAAAATAAAGCCTTGACTGTGTCGTTTCGTATGGTGGTTGTTACAAGTTTGCGTGAGTGCTGAGCATGGGTCCTTAGTTCAATTTCCAAGTCAAGTTGTTGTGGGTTTTTACAAAAGCAATTTCTGTAGCATCTGTATTGTGCCCAGCAGCAGTACATTCGATTTTCCCTATTATTTACATGGAACTTCAATGAACTGTATAGCTAAATGTGGGTTACATATGACTCTGGCTAACTCTGGGAAATACGGATTTGAATGTGATTATGGTAACTAGCAAAGTCGCTGCTGGTTTTTAATCCACTTCAGAAAAAGGAGGAGGTTCTCAGTTTGCTGAAATCTTTATTTTTTTTCTGCAAAAACTTTATGTTCCTACGTCAAAAGAGTGTGTGTGTTATCTTTTGAGTATTGTGTGGTCTAGAATTCTACATAAAATAATACAAAGGCATAGTGTAAAACTATTTTATTGTGTCAATAGCTTAATCTTCATTGTCCTCATTGTCGCTGTCAGCGTTGATGTTGAAGTAACGCAGCTCGTATGAGTCGTGAGCAGAAGCCACCACTCGCAGCCAATCACGAAGGTTGTTCTTCTTGAGGTACCTCTTTGTCAAGTACTTCAGATACCTCTTTGAGAAGGGAATGTCTGGAAAGAAGATAACATGTTAGATTAAAACTGAGTATGAGATATCTCACTAAGAAATACCTATTAACCGGAAAATTTATGTTGTAGGAACCAGCAATTGTTCATGAGAAAAATAACACTCTAAACAATAATAGGTAATATGGGCTGGTATCCACAACTCCACGTCAAAGCGCGTACGGCACTCTAAACAATAATATACATATTAGTGAAAACCGTTGAGTGCTTACATGTAAACGGCTTCTAACAGGTGTTTGTTTGACGGGTTGAATCATCAAAGTTAAAACAAATACCCAGTGTCTTAAGACTATTTAAGAGCAGTTTTTGAAAAAACTGTTCTATGAAGTTCTTTCTTTTTAGCCAGAGTCCTTTTCTGAATAAAAGTACTGATAGATCATTATACAGCTTTTTGGCTGTTACTAGTATCAAAATAATGGAAGCCACACACTAAGAATCAAGCACTACAAAACAATTTGAATAAAATACCAGATTTGTATGCTGTAGTGAAGACCAAAAGAGGGTTATGTTTACAAAATATATTACAAATCATTAATACTTCTACAGTCTAGAAATTGAAACAGTCAATGTTTCCCTGACATTGTTTGACCAGCTATTAAAAATTCTCAAGCCACTTACACCTTATCAAAGAGAAATCACTGACTGAAAATAATACAATGGTGATACTAAAAATGTGATCATTTTTAATGACTCTTGATTTCTGCATTATTATTGGCCAATCTGGACTGACCCACCCATCATCAGAATAAGTTTTATAAACCCAAGCATATCTGGTGATAACGTGTCATGAAAGAAAACAGAAAAAAATATGGGAACTGGGACAATCCAAGTAAATAAGCATTTCTACACAAGAAAACGTGATAAACATTGGTTATACGTTGACAATAAATAAAAGCATTGTTGAAACTAGCTACTAACCTGCGTTGATGGAGATTTTCGTCTTGTCCCTAGCAATGACAACGTGATTGCCTAGGTTATTTGTTTTGCCCTCAACCTTGACGCGCTCCTTCAGATATTTCTCGAAGTTGCCGACGTCGAGGATGCTGTCCTCAGCGGGGTGTGTGCAGTCGATCATGAACTTCAGGTTGATCTTCCGCTTGATGCCTTTGCCGCGGATTTTACCACCTTTGACTCCTTTCTTACCAGTCTTCTGGTGCAGTTGGGCTTTTTTAGCCACGGGTTTCTTTGCAACTGCCATCTCGGCAACCTGGAATTTGCGTAGATAATTTATAACACACTAAAATACTGTAATTCTTAGATTTTTATTAGATTTTGTCGAATAACCTACCAAACACGTGTAGAGCAGTTACCGTAAAAACTGCAAAATGGCCGACGCAAACGTCATTTTTTGGTGAAGTTGGCACATCTGAATATACTATTGCCATGTTAAAAAATCCTAAAGAATGATAGGACCGCCCCTTAAGCCGGATCCACATTTTTGTGGTGTAGTATATTGCAATCTTGTGGACTTGTCTAGAGTAGCTTGCTACATATTAGTAATCTGTGGTCTAGAGAGAGAAGCAAGTAGAAGGAGAAGAGAAATATTATTATGGCATCGCGTTCTCGTGAAGTAATTACACTACATGGTTTTTTGGCGTGAAATTTTGTCTATTTTATGCGTAGTGCAAGATTACCTACCTAAAAATAAAACGTAGGTTCCTTGGATTAAAAAAACCCATTTTTCTGTTTTTCAACAATTAGGTGACATCTCGATCTCGAAAACCAGATCCGCAGGCGTGCTCTCATTTTCGAGATGAGATGGCTAATGTCAATATTAGACTTAGCATAGCAAGCGAAATCTCGAGTTGCCAATCTCGATTCGAAATTGCATTCCCTAGTCGGAACCAATAAGCGAGAGACAATGCATATTATCGTATCTACAGTTGTGCCTGATAATAATAATACCATTTATTTCAGGCGACACAGGCCCATAGAAAAATACCTGGTAGCCCGCGAAATTCAAATTTTCTTACGTTTTTTGCAATTTGCAGGTCAGTATCAGGTTGTATGTTGATCTAAAATTCACTTTGCACTAGACTAACTTTGTGCTGTCCTGTGGCACTTGCCCGCGGAAGCGACGGAACACCACGTCCTGCGGCCAAAAGTCTTCTTCCATGACGAGGGGCAGATAACAGTTTGGTACACGCACCACGAACGCCTTGACGTTCCGGCGCGAATCCAGCAACTGCACCCTCGGCGTGTACTTGATCTTCTGGCTCACGTACTCCACGATGTCCTCCGCCTTAGTGGTGTAGTGCAGGCGGGATATGTATACCGGTGTGTTCGGCTTTGCGGCACGCAGGTGCACTGTGGGCTCCGTAGGCGCTTTACCGCAGCGGTTCTTGATAGTTTGCGATCGGCGAATAATACTGGGATAATACTAGGGCGTGCGGTAATTGGAGATTTTAGCCGGGGAAGTCCCACCCAATCGATATAAAGGCTCGTACAGACTGGCGCGATATCGAGGCTTTAAGCCTTCAGGTTTCTTCTCGATGATACTCTTTGAAGCAAAAAGTCGCGGTGTCTTACTGCAAGAAATAATCCGAATGATTGACCACAAATTCGATCAGAGTCACATTGCAGCAGGTCACAATATTTTATTTAGCGCAGTTTCACCAGATAGACCCTCACTCCACCAACGCTTAAAACCTGTTCAGTTCAGTCGTTCACTCCTACGCCATGCGCGAAATTAAAAAAAAACAAGACTGTTTATCCTCTTGTAGCCACACAAAGGCCGACTACGACAAACGAGCGGAAATCGAGAGGCAAGAATAAATATTTAGATCTTCGAGCAGCACATCTGGATTAGGTAACTGTCTGCCATAATAAGGGACTGCCCATATTTTATATCAAATTTCGGCTGAAATTACGCATTCGATCGAGGGCAGCTAGCATAAAGTATTGTAGACTTCTTGAGCTGTGGCTGTGCCCCTTATAATACCTCCTCATCTTAGAATAATAACGCATCTAAGCTCCTCATGCTTATTTAAACTACAGGGTCAAATTAAATTAACTAGGGAAACTCCGCAGACTTGATTGGTATCGATATCTAGTACTTGTTTATCTGACAAAATAAAAAAGATTTGATGTATACCTAGTAGTTGTACGTACCTACAACTACTAGGTATACGAGATCCGTATGTCATCCATGTTGGTTGAGGTCTCAGTGAGGTTAAAGTCCTCGTGTGAGAAGTCAACATAACCAAATCAGCCTGTACTGGAACAGCCACCTCAACAAGTTGAAGCAGAAACAGATCACGAAATCGGTGTTGTGGAACCTCTGATGGATATGAGCTTTGTTGCGCTTGATGCTTCTCCGGGATAAAAAATAAAGTTGAGGAGTGTTCAGGAGACCCTCTAGAACCCCCAAATAATCTTACATACTTTCCAGCGCGGCGGCACGTTTCTAAACCCATTAACCCAACCCCACTCGCTCACGTCTGCGGAGTTTCGCTAGCGAATTTGATTTCACCCTATATAGAGTCCGAACAAAAATGTTTTTTTTTCGCCCGAAAATGAAATTCATAGGTTTTTCTTAGGAAAAAGTAAAAGAAACTGTCACTAATTAATGAGTCACAATAGAATTTTAATTGTTATCGGCCTTCTAAAGGCATATATCTACGGTTGTACTTTAGGTATTAATCATCAAACAATCTGATGATTCATGCGAGAAAAAGCAGTTTTTGCGCTTAACTGTGCTTTCAAGTTGATGAAAGTATACCTATTTTACTTACCTATTTATTACCGATTGATTTGTCAGCAATCAATTATTTTCAGCCAGTGCCGAAAATATTTCTTTTTTTCGGCCGAAAACGAAAAGGTATATTTCGGTCTTCGGCCGAAATATATCTTCATGAACTTACACCTTTTTCGCATGGGAGTAGGCAGACAATATCTAACCAACTTCTAATATGTAACCTTAATAATTAGAAGGTCGGTAGACATAAACTACAGAACCTATGTGATATGTAATCTAATATACCTACGTAGATACCTATTAAATTACTATATCAAAGGTAGGTATTACCTACGTAGGTCCTTCTGATTTACCTTTAGGTACAAAGGGGACGCTCACTAACGTGCAAAGGGGAGCGGTTATAAGCGTAAGACTATTGTCTTCGCTTCACCTCGGTGATATTATTTCCCATGAATGAACAACGCCAGTCGTCGACCGAGGTCACGGCGATTTTTTACCTGTAGTGATGTAATGCTTTACATTTTTCATACGAGTCACATTCGCACCTTCGCAAGACGCGCAGGCTCTTTGTTATTGTCTTATTTTGTTTGATTTATTTTGTACATTCAGCTTTGTTGATATGTCTTTGTGGAATATCCGGCGGGAGTTTTCAAATTGTAAGAAAGTCGAGCATGCGCATTACGTTATCACGGCATCGTGAACTTCGTGACTTCTCGTACCAATACGCAAGCCCGCAAGGCGCAAGGCCCACAAACGCAGTTTATTTACGCCGTGCACGGAAGCCGTCGGCTCGTGCCTCAGCGTTATTAAACCTATTTTTGTAGTTAACCTCACTTCTTCGTGTTACAAGTGAATCATAATTTGAATAAAAGTTTGGAGTTTAATGTGTTGAAGTGCCATTTCTTGTGTCTACCGAAAACATCAGGCTTTTTGTGAGTTTCGGCAATGTACCGTGCCCTTTGTGTTTATGTTCTAAAATGTAATCGGTTTGGTTGATTATTGGATCGATATTGGAAACAAAACAACAGAGGTGTTTCACAGATGATATTAGAATGGATAATTGTTTTGTCGCCTGTGGCTGTGACGACTATGAAGGAATAACAAAATCTGACTTGGATCGTTTCACGGACAAAATCGAAAATGTTCTCAACGATGAGAGAGGAAGAAAATTGCTCAGGAATTTTATGCACACCTCAAAAATGGAAGCTGGACGTCGAGCGCTAGGTGTTTGGGAGCACACAGAAAGGTTGCTTAATTATAAAGAGAACGCTGAAAGCGGATCTCGATCACACAGCAATTACCTGGATGACGTATACCTTTTGTTAGATAAAGCAGAAAGAATAGAAGAAATAGATTTTACTACAATGGAGAGGCTCAGTATTGCACTAGAATCAGATAACAAGGAAGGAATTGTTGAAGGGTTGCAGTTGTTAAAAGTAGAGACAACGAAAGCACTTAGAAGGGAATATAGTGCTTTTAGGCAGCGTTTTACACCGTCAAAATAAAAAGCACCGTTAGAAACACGCAGTGCCTTGTGAATTTGTTCATACTATAAATTATTACAAACTGTACTTATTACTTGGTAGTTCTTGGCGGCACTGCTTGCTAACAAAGGTCAATGTCAAGTCAAATGTAGTACAAAATCAGCATTCCGCCGCACGCCAAGATTTGAAGAAATACCGGGCAGTGCCGGGTACCGGGTTCTATACTACCCACGTAGTTTTTGAAGTTCGCGCCGATTTGAGTGCTCAAATTGGAAGCGGAGATTTTGCCACAATCAAAATGTTCGGTGTTCCATTTTCTAGACGTGTTTAGTTGTAAATTGTTACACATTATTGTACACACGGCTACACATCAAGCTATACATTTCCAGTTTATGCTGATCTCGCATTGTATAGGATTTTCGTACAATGCGAGGTCAGCTTATACTAGAAATGTATAGCTTGATGTGTAGCCGTGTGTACAATGTACCTATGTATTTGTGATTTCCGATGTTGTTTTCCGTCCTTATTTCCGTTAGGTACTTACTTAATTATTTTTTTATTTCGAGACCATTATAACATGTTTAATTAAATCGCTGAAGCTTTTCGATAATAATTTGTAAGAAAAATAAATTATTTATTGTGATTGCTGTTGTTTTCCTGTTAATCATCGCGGCCGAACGTTTACCTACAGGAGTTATCATTACTATCTTCGGAGGAGTTATCATTGAAGTCGGACATTATTATTGTATTGTATGTAACAGTGCATTGGACAGATATTATTCTTTAGAGTGTAGGCAATCTTCTTAGGCCACGCCTTTATACATATCTAAATGATAAATGGATTCCACGATTGGTGAATGCAATGATGCACATGTTGTTATCAAACTGGATTTTTGATAAATATAATGCACATTAATACACGTTTAGATATAATGGTACCTTGATGCCTACATTTATTCAAATAGAGTATAGCCTTATCAGTAACAAGTTTCTTGCCAAACCACAATTAATTGTATACTTCGTAATTTAATATAAAAGGGTGTGAGTGAGTGTACCTAACTACCATTATAATTATTTCAATCTAATTTATATAGCTTATAATTGGCAATAAAAATATATTTCCATCTGTCATTTAATAAAATTGCACAATATTGTACATTAAAAACTGCATTCAATTTGAAAGGTTCGTCTTTCAGCCAAGTTCTTGATTGACAACATTTACGTAAAATATCTATAGGCAGCTGCCTTTTATTCAAATATACTACGAATGACTACAGCTGTTGTCAAGTACATTAATAGATTCAATTCATCATTAGATAGAAGATTATAAATATTTACAATTTTAAAATCGGAAAGTCTTAAATATTTCAAACAATTTAATAAATTCCGAATTCTTAAAAAATATGATATAATTCAATGAATACATAAAATAAATGGATAACTTAAAACTAAAGCGTAACTTATAATAAATTTTATATTCTTGAGATATATTCCATTGATATTATCTTATCACAATTATCAAGAGTCCATGTCTCCTTGTTTAATCGTGTTGTGTACATTAAGATTACTTAATAAAAATTACTTATAAATACTTTTATCACTGCACTTCCATGTCAACATGAAATGTTGATTATGTCTAGGTTTTCTTCCAAGAGTAGTACATTTCCAGCGGCTTGTTCACCTGAGGAATAAATAAACACAATGTCTTCAAATATATTATTTTAGTAATAAATTGTAGTTACATAAACAATGTATTCATAGTTATAGGGATATCAGTGGCTGCTTCTGAGGAAAACTCATTGCATTTCAACATGCATTATCTTTTAGGGATTTTCCTAAGTTAATACACTTTATGCATACAATACATATTTTCTGAACAATGTTCAATTATAACATCATGACTATTAAATTCCTGATGGGAATACCTAATAAGAATAAAATTACATTTATTTTTATTTTTTGAGGGTGGGAAATCATATGACTTCTCCCGCTCTGGGCGGAGCGAAAGGGCGTGTCAGACTTATACTGACTAAAACCCACCCGTGTTCCTTCAGTTGCCTGTTGCCAAGGTCCCCGTATCCCTTTCGGACTTCCCGCAAAACACTACATAACCTGGGGATCCGATGATCAGGACCCACACTCAGCAGTCCACAAACAGGTTTTATTATTATTTAGAACATTATGTCAAACAGGTTTTATTATTATTTAGAACATTTATGTCAAACCTTAGTTTTTACCTTCCAAAACTTATCATTGATCTGGCGCAGAGTCTGCGAGCCAGCCAGTGGCACGAACTGTCCAGGTGCTGGCGCAACGTAGATGCAGAAGTTAAGCAGACGGTATGCTTCCGGCAGCTCTGCATCCAGGTCTAGGGTGAGACGCATGGCCAAGTACTTGCTTAGGTGGTCCACTGGAAATACAATGAGATTCGGCATTTAATTAAGAAATCAGATAAATTAAGATTTAATGATGCATGGTTTCAAAATTAAAATTATATAGTTAACATTTTATCTTATCCAGCAGTAGGTAAGTGCTTTCTAACATATGAAGATCAAGATTAACAAGGCATCATGCCTCAACAGGGAAGGCTTAATTTAAACTGCATTTGTTTAGAATACAAATCCGAAAAGCTATGTATGTTTTGTTCAATACAAATTGGATCTAAGAATGATAAAAGCAAAAGAGCTAAAAATATGTTGATTAGTAACTGCACTGGACTAAGATATTCCCTAAACTAAGTTCAAGAGAAATACATCTTGGATTATAAGTACATAATTCATTCAGATGCCTAGTAGGTAGTTGCCTAAATTGAAGACCTTGGCTATTTTCTATCCATTTACCAATGTTATACATAAGGTGTTAATTTGAACCACTTTAAGCACAACTCTAGTCATAACCAATTGAATTATGTTTATTTTGTTTTGTATCTAAACCCTGATTTGGTACTTGTCTTCAAGTATTGACTTTATTGTTAGTTTGAATCTGTAGCGCAATTTGTAATCTGTCTGAGTTGCTATCATTTTTCTTTAGACGTAATTACCTACAGTTCGATTCAAACTTAATGGCGGCTCGGAACATGAGGCGAGTCGCTGCGCAGTAACAATTTCATGTGACAGCGGGGGTGAGGGGTGGGGTACTGCGCAGCTAAAAGCTAACTTCCGAGCCGCCATTAAGTTTGAATCGATCTGTACTTGGTTGTTTTTTTACCACAAGTCTCCTTATTACAATACCTATTTGCATTGTTTGTGGTAAGTAAGAGCTCTATTATCATAAAACTAGCCTCCGCCCGCGTGGTATTTCGATAAAAAGTAGCCTATGTCCTTTCTCAGGTTCTAGACTATATTATGTGTCCAAATTTTATTTAAATCAGTTCAGTAGTTTTGGCGTGAAAGCGCGACAGACAGACAGAGTTACTTTCGCATTTATAATATTAGTAAGGGTAAGGATTAACACATAGCCTAAATTAAAACCTAAATAATCATGTACCGTTTTGTAACATAACAACTTAACAAAAAAGTTGTGTATGTTGGTTCATAATAACATTCCTCTGGTTTTATTAGCTGTGCATTTGCACTGATGAAACATTCATAAACAAAACATGTTGAAATCTCTAGTTCCTGTCAAAAATTGTATGGAATATTGACAGAAAGAATTTATGCACTTACCAGAGGCATTGGCAGTGGTCTTTAAGTATCTTACAGAGCTATCTCTAAGAGCCCTCATCAGCTGGTTGTCCCCGGTCATCTCAGTGGGGTGCGGCTTGAACACCAGCTCAATCTCATTGGGGTTCAGAGGCTCCCCCTCGCCTTCTGTGTCCATTGAGTTCTCACCTTCAGTCCTGGAATAAATCATGCACAAACCGTTATAAATAAATACAAGATTGATTAATAACAATATCACATAATTATGCCAATCTAACAAGTTTGTGGAAAAGCAGAGTACTGGGTGTTATGACACAGAATCAGACTTATTACACAACATGTAAGGGGCCTATGTCCATCATAGTGACAGGCACAGGATATTACAATAAATGTTTAGATGCAGTTATCATCATAAAAGCAACTACACTAAGTGCAGTATTAGTATGTTGTAAGATTTGTTAATAGTTGATCCTTACATATTATAAAACAAAGCCCTCCGCCACATCTGTCTGTCGTCCTGTTCGCTATAAACCCAAAAACTACGGCACCAATTTTCATGCTGTTTTCACCAATGGATAGAGTGGTTCTCGAGTAAGGTTTTAGTATATAATAACCAACATCCACATGAGCGAAGCCGCGGGCTTCAGCTATGTGATAAAAAAGTGTGCCATGAGGGTTGTACAAGAATACTATCAGAATATAGAATACCTAAGTTGTCCCTTGTCCATCATGGACAAACAAACACTACAACTTTAATCAAATCTAAAGAATGTAATCAAATTGTTGGTCACACTCTAGCTTGTATTGCATTTTTGTAATAAAATAATTAGGTATAAGGTTGGAATTCCTGATTTATAATCATTTTATTCTTTCCCTTTTCATGGTCTCTCTAACAAAGTCACAAATTGGGAGTTGAAGTAGAGATGATATGGTGCAACCAGCCATAAAAGTAGCTGCAATATACAGTTCTGCAATGTATATAAACATAACAAACCTGCCATCACTGGATTCACTCTCCTCACTCCTCTCTGAAGTTAAAATAGACTTGGCCCTTTTAGTGGTGCTAGTGTTTTTTGAAATTGAGCTGATATTAGACGGCACAGGGGATGGTGTACTCCTCACTGAGGCTGGGTTGGATGTAGACTGGCCTGAAGGTGTTGGGTTGCCCGTAGTAGACGTCCCATCCTTGGGAGCAGCGGGAACTGTCCCTGTACTACCATTCTGAGCATTCTCTGTATTGTTACCATTCGAGTTAGAAGTGTTACTGTTAGTATCGTCATGGTTCTTCCTAGATCTCTGAGGCCTGTTTTGAGACTGCAGTTTTATTCCCTCTGTAATAGAGTTGACTAACGACGCCTGTGAGTGTGACATACTCAGCTTTGTCAAGAGCCGCTCCTGGTGAGCTTCATACTCATCTCTGCTGGGGTATATCTTTGAGATCAACAAATCAAAGTTTGGGTCTGGCCTCAATGAGCGTTTCGACACCAACTTCTTTCGACATGTAGGACATTCCTTGTTGCCAGAACGAAGGGCAGTTATGATACAGTCGTTGCAGAATCTGTGGAGGCATTCCTTTGTAGTCATGGTTTTCTTGAGCATGTCTAAACAAATTGGACACATTAATTCACTGTGTAAACTGCGGGGGGACACCGCGATCTCAGTGGCGTCGGTTATCACCTCCTGCGGCGTGCGGTGAAGCTCATACAGGGAGAGCTCCCAGGTTTTATTCTGGGAAGGCTCTGTTGACGACATTTTTGTGGTTTTGCAATGCCTCACTGAAGAATTATTTAGTTTTTGTCTTTCCGTAAATGACAAACTGCACCGCAACCACCATGTTGGCTTATACACTAGTGATGTGCTTCATTCACTTTCAAAATGTCACGTCGTAGCCGTGACATTTATAAATCGAATAAGAATTAGTTGAAACAAAAATCGACTAAAATATAACCACAGATAGAATAAAGTTGCGGGGATTTAAAAAACCATATTTTTTTTAATAGCGATACTTGATTCTATCAATAGGTTCCTTTAGTTTTTAGGGCAGTTCAAAAACGGTTTGTTTCACATTTGTTCACTAGGTGGCGTTAGGGGTTTGGTTTCCCATCGTGTATGCTACTATCAGTATAGGTGAGTATGATCCTTTCAGTTCAGAAGTCTCCGGAGTCCAAAGACCTGTGGAATGCATTAGGACAGATGGGTATCAGTGGTGCGGTCGACGTCATCGAGGCAACCCTGGAACACGGATTGATCATAGAGGCCAGCGGAGAGAGACGTAAGGGAGGGAGGCGATAGGAGACCATTGTTCAAATAGAACAGTAGGATCTAAAAAGGTGTTCTTTAACTGTTCGCTTCTTGTATAACGTTCCTTCTCAAAGTAAAAGGCATGTACCTGAAAGGTCTTCTTGTTCTATGTCTCAATAAAACTGTGTAATAAAATAACGTATGTACTTATCTCAAAATCATAATCACGGTGGTTACCTGAAGGCATAATTTAAGTTTCTCATTAGGAAGATAGATAGATTTCACATTAGTTATCGTAATTTAAACAAACATCAAGAACCGTTTAAATTTCCTGATCTATTCGTCAATTAAAAAACTATTTTAGTGACTTAATCTGGACGGCGAGTACCTATCAAAGATAGGTGGTTGCGATTTTTTTTTTTTTACTAATTAAATATAGTTGTTATAATTGACCGCAAATCTTCTGACTCTAAGGAGCTAGTTTTTTTTTAATGTAGGTACGTATGAAGATGCATAATCCTAGACTCGCGACAGTCTAAGAAGTCCCTTTTGACAGCTATAAAAATGCAGTGTGTAGCGGTGAAAAAAAAAATTGGTTTCTAAGAAACTGATTCTCGAGACATATCGATTGAACATACTTAGGGAGTTTGTAATCGACGACTTATCTACATTGCTTAAAACTGATTCTCCAGGCATAACGTACGAGAACGAAACGTCAAAATGGACTTCTTAGATTATCGCGAGTATAGTCCATATGTTCTAGACATGGGCGTTTTCGTATTTAGTTGCTAACGGATATGTAACCGATATTCAGTTTTCATATCGATATCGAAAACCGTTTTCAGATATCGATATCAGTAGTACGATTTGCTCCCTGATATCGAGTAGCCGCCGGAAAGTTGCTAACTTATGGAATATTTGTTGTAACTAAATAAATAGAAACTAGACCTTATTGCTAGCGCGTTAGGATATAGATATTACGCACGCACTATTATTAACCAAATAACCAATCACTAGCCGAAGTTACGTAATATTCGCTTCATCTCTTTTACGCCAGTAAAACATTGAATTGTAAGACAGAGACAAAGCGAATAAAAACCGTCGATGTCATATCGCTCGTGATGTGAAGTTTGCGTTTTGTTCGTTATTACTTATTCGATATTATTCGTAGTTCGTTCTCGTTGTTGCGCTTTGGATAAGCCATAGCTCGATAAAGTTTTTGTGAAAACGGTTATGTATATTTAGATATCGATATGGTATGATAATAAACACATATCCGATATAAGTTACGTTTTGATATATCAAACCCATGCCTAATATGTTCCCATTGCTGGGACACATGCCTCCCATCTGTGAGAGAGAGTGGGCCGTAATCTACCACGCGGGCCCAGTGCGGGTTGGAGGATGTCACATGTCTTCGAATTTTCGGTTCTAGGACATGCCAGTTTCCTCACGATGTTTTCCTTCACCGTTTAGTGAGCAGTGGATGAAATAAATTATCTAGGTCGTAAGTCGGGGCCGATACCACTGGGCCACCACTGCTGTCTGCTCCCCTATGAAGATGATGCGAAATAATTGTTTGTTTACTGCGGTTTATTCTTAAAATTTAAAAATTAATAATATTTCTCCATAACCTTTGTGAACATTACTCCGGTCACAGATATTATAATACTACGTTCCGATCCACTAGCGAAGCTTCTCAACCGCCAGAGTGTTATCTATTATTATTGAATGAAGGGCTGCAATATCTGCTTCAGAAAATAGTAGATAATGTGTATGTTAAACAAACATCAGCAGAATTTCTAAAGAGATAGTCGATAATCCAATCACCTAGTCATTAGGAAGTAACACATACAATACTTAGTTGTATAACCCAGTTTTATACGTAGAGATCCTCTTTCCATTCCTAGGGTGCATTGATAAGTTGATAGGTATTTTATTCTAATATTTCCAATTTGTTCACTTGCAATGCATCGCCTTTTGCATAATTTTACCGAGCTATAAACGAGAGACGTTTCCTTTGGCGCCACTTTTTAGCGGACGCCATGTCATTTATGGAATGAAAAAAATAGGTAATAAAATAATGGCAAAGACCACACACGGTGTTAGGTCTTGTTTATCCATGATGTTATTCTCTAGTGTGTGAAGTAAAAACATAGATTAAACAAAAACTAATGCGTGAATGTGTGCTGAAAATGTGTGTGTTAATGATGACTAAACTAGAAATTTTCCCACAGAGGTACCAGGCGCGGTCGCAGCCCAAGATTTCGGGGGACCCTCACCATTGGTGCCGATGAATATTTTTAGGGAAATGGTTACCTAATTGATAAGTACTCTAAAAACTTTTCTGTATATGCCCATCGGGGTCACTGTGGCTCAAGTACCTACAGTTTTTAATAAGTAAAGCACGTAAATCATTCAGTCTCTGGACAGCTTGAATGATTTTGGGGGGGGGGGTCATGACCCCCAAGACTCCCCCCCCCTCGGACCGCGCCTGAGTACTACTAGGTATCGTATAAGCAGCAGGGGGTTCTAACAGATAGACATTGATAGTTTTAGTGCATGTAGGTAATAAAGTGTTTAGATCGATGTATTTGAAACTCAGCATGGTTTCAAACACTCCACAATACCAACCTACATGAATTTAAAATATTTATATTATTTATCTGGTAAAAGTAATAGTAGCTTGGTATACACGGCTACATATCAAGAAAAAAATAAAGAAACACAGGATTTAAGTAGCTTTTAATTTATTTTCTCACAGAACGAAGCTCAAGTTTACGAATCACTCTATTTACCAGTGCTTAATATGATCGGGTTGGAATTACCAGACTGAGCTGGAATTAAGTAAGAGCCACCTGAATTGGTGTTCATGTTATTGTTTTGGCCATTCAGTGGTATCAGAGTATACACAGTGGAGCCGGGCTGGTTCTGATTGGGTAACTGAACCAATGTCCCTTGCATCTGATTACCATTAGACGGATTGGTGGCAATTATCATTTGATTTGGTTGTTGGTTTGGCTGCTGAACATAAATTGGCTGATTTGACGATTGCGACGGCTGTTGGACCAACACGATTGGCTGGCTGGGTTGGTTATTTGGCTGATTGGTCATTACCATAATTGGCTGATTTGGGTCGCGGTTAGCTGTCAGCGGTTGTTGGGTATATACTACATTAGGTTGGTTGGACATCGGCTGGTTGCTCATGGTTGGCTGGTTTGTCAGGACTTGTTGCAGGTTCTGAACAGGATTATTTCCTTGTATCGGTTGCTGGTTGTTCGGCGAGTTCGCGTTGACTCTGTCCTGCAGGTTCTTGAACGCATCAGAAGGGATGAAAACGCCTGTGATCAGGTTCCTTCCTTGCAGGTCGTTCATCGGGAGACCGTACGCGATGCCTACGACCCCCAGCACGACAATCTGATAAAAATATAAATTCTGTGTTCATTACACTCAAGTAAATTTTATTGAAACTGTACATCGTACTGTAATCCTACTAATATAATATTATAAATGTGAAAGTTTGTGTGTTTGGATGTTTGTTACTAAATCACGCAAATACGGCTGAATGGATTTGGATGAAATATGGCAAACAGATAGTTTATAACCTGGATTAACACATATGAATATGGTACTGAATATGGTTACCATTAGTTGGGCTCAGGGGCGAAATCCAAACAGAGCCTTATAGTTGAGAGAAATTGTACAAAAACTGTCACTTGAATGTAGGTATCAATATTGTCGCTACAAATAAAATGACGCCACATAGGTACAATACAAATAATAAAGATACTCACCATTAACATTGCTTTCATCTTGAAGACACAGAACACAATGATTGATGATCAATTTTTTTTGGCTTTTTATCATAAATTCATAATAGTTAAACCGTTAATTGATAAACTAACGACTTTATCAATTGCTCTTTCTCTGTAAGTAATTTAGGAAATTCACATTTGTGGTCATGCGTCATTCATCGGTCAACTGATTCTATTTTAGGTAGGATTTTCCCAAGTTGGATGGCATTGTCGATCTTTCAGTTTAATCCATATAGTCATACAATTTACTCTTTGCGTAGGTGCTATATTTAGTCGACTTTATAAACCGGTATGGACGTAACTGTTGGGATTTTCTCAAAGAACTTATTGGTTTTCTCCAACCTTAGCCTTTATGCTTTTCACAAGTTGTCATTGTCGTGTCAGCTACCTTCACATCACATTCTCCATTTCATCACGTTGACGACCATCTTCAAGACATCGCACAGTGTTTCGTCTAGAATAAAGTTGCGGGGATTAAAAAATCCATTTTTTTTTTAATAGCGATCCTTAATTCAATCAATAGGTTCCTTTAGTTTTTAGGGCAGTTCAAAAACGGTTTGTTTCACATTTGTTCACTAGGTGGCGTTAGGGGTTTGGTTTCCCATCGCGTATGCTACTATCAGTATAGGTGAGTATGATCCTTGTTCAGAAGTCTCCGGAGTCCAAAGACCTGTGGAATGCATTAGGACAGATGGGTATCAGTGGTGCGGTCGACGTCATCGAGGCAACCCTGGAACACGGATTGATCATAGAGGCCAGCGGAGAGAGACGTAAGGGAGGGAGGCGATAAGGAGACCATTGTTCAAATAGAACAGTACAGCTTTATTTTTTTTTGTTTTGCTTTTTTTTTTTTTTTTTTTTTTTTTTTGTTTTTTTTTTTTTTTTTTTTTCGTGGGTAGGTGTAAAAAAGTTAACACGCAACTTCGTAGATCTATTTTAATTAAATTATTAATAAGTATTTTTACTTGCTTTTAAGTTCAATATTTGTTGCATATACCAATAAATAAGCAGCACTTACATTGGTGAAACAATCAATGTAACGCAAGCACTCAATACTACACCACCTGCCAGCTACTCACTAGTATTGTTAAAGTCACTACAAGTTACACTGCACACTTCATCATTCATCATGTCATCTCAACTGGATGATATCCAATCGGCCCAGAAGAGCCTCGAGGACTGCTTCCTTAAGAAGATGGGTGAGCTTGAGGCACAGATCCAATGTGCTGGACCAGCAAAGGACACCGTAGCAAAGATTGCAGAAGAGTTCCGGTCATTTCGTGAGCTTATGTTCAGCGTACTGGGACTTCTTAGGAAGCAGATCATGGAGTGTTCTAATGCGGTTGATGGATTGGAGACAAGATCTCGTCGGAAAGCTCTCATTTTCACTGGGTTTGCTGAAGCAGACAAAGAAGATTGCAAGGCTCTTGTATTAGACATTCTTAAGAACAAACTGGCTCTGCCTGATATCACTGCATCTTCCATCAAAGTGTGTCACAGACTCGGATCATCACGCAAAGGATCTACAACTAGCAGACCCATACTGGTAAGGTTCTCCAATGTTGAGCTCAAATCCACTGTATGGAAGGCAAAGTCTGCACTGAAGGGCTCCACAGTCACAGTCAAGGAGTTCTTGACCAGGTCCAGGCAAACTGTTTTCAGCAGGGCGCGTCTGCACTTCGGTATGCCGGCATGCTGGACTCAGGATGGGGTTATTATCATCAGATCCCCAGACGGAACACGGCATAAGATTTCTTCTTTGGAGGAACTCAATCCCTTATTAGCTAAGTACCCCAAGAAGCCCGGTGAATCATCTGTTGGTGCTGGAGGCAAGGCTGATGGTGGAGTGCGAAAAGTCTAAGTGTTTACTCCAATTGGTACGTACCAATTGATTCTGTACCTAATCACTTTGTACTTGGGACGTCAGTTCATGTAAATGTTGTTATTGTACACGTCTACCTGCTTACTCATTTTCTTATTTTCACCTCAAAACTACTTCATATTATCACATTCTGTTGGTGATTTGCTTAATTATATTTGTTTGTTCTTAATTATAATATTTGTTCCGTGTTATTTGTCACTGTCATAATGTCATTGTCATCTCATCATCTGTCAAGACGTATGACGTCCCATTTTCATTTTCATTGTTCCACCATTGTGTTTCGTAAATTGCGTTCCGTTTTTGCTCATGTAACTTTGCCATGTGTCGTTTTGTTCGTTGATTTATCATAATGTTTTGTGTATATGCTTGTGTTGCTGTGTCCTCTTCCAAATTGATGTTTTTTTTAAAATTATTTTATATTACTACTACTTTGAAGTGGTGCACGGATCTTTTGGCGCTCGATTTTCTTTTCATGGCGAATTAGTTCTGTTGTAGAACAATACGCCTTAGTTCCGATTTTGGCCACGTGCCAAAGGATCCGTGTACAACTATACTGGTGCTGCTGGTGGGTGGTGCACAGATAGTGGTGTTGCACCTTAGGTGAAAGCAATCCTAGCCATAGTTTATTTGCATATTTATTAGTTATTTATATTATTAATTTTATTTGTATTTTATGTTATCCGATGATGATTCTTTTTACTCTGCCATTGATTCCTCTAGCTCATCCACTAATGCAAGTTTCAGCTCCTTAACTGACACCCTTGGTGACTTTGTTCGTCGAAGCTTCAGTCAACCGAAAGGTCATTTGTTTAATGTCTGCCATATAAATGCCCAAAGTGTTCCAAGTCACTACAGTGATCTGTTAGACACCTTTACCGACGCCAATACCCATGCCGTTCTGGTTTCTGAGAGTTGGCTCAAACCTCAACTTCTCTCCACCACCTACTCTCTCCCAGGTTTCACTCTTATCCGCAATGATAGAATTGGAAAGGGAGGGGGCGGTGTAGCTATCTATCTTCGTAGCGATTTCCCATTCAAAGTCATTGCCACATCGCCCTCACAATACCATGCTTCTGCTGAGTACCTCTTTTTGGAGGTCTCTGTTAAAGGCGTCAAGACCCTTCTTGGTGTTGTCTATTGTCCACCCGCCGTTGACTATTTTTCCAAACTTGAATTGGCGCTGGAATCCGTAGGGCCTGAGTATGCACATTGCGTCATCATGGGCGATTTCAACACTGACCTTGCTCACCACAACCCCCGATCCCGTAAACTCCTTCACATCATTGAGTCCGTTAGTCTCCATATACTTTCCCTGCAACCTACCCATTTCAATATCTCAGGCGATGACACTTGGCTGGACTTAATCCTCACATCCACTCACTCTCTTGTTTTCTCTCATGGTCAGTGTCCCGCTCCTGGATTTTCCCATCATGACCTCATTTTCCTCTCGTATATCCTAAAACCGCCTAAACCTGTCCCGAAAGTTCTGCACATGCGTTGTTTTGCACGCATGGACGTTGAGAAGCTTCGTCAGGATGCGTCAGACCTCAGTTGGGAACACCTGGCAGCGGCGACAGCTGTAGACGAAAAACTGCGCATTTTTGATCGAACGGTCCTTGCTCTCTACGACAAACACGCTCCTGTCAAGAGGATTAAACTACGGCGTCCACCTGCTCCTTGGATGACGACAGGGGTTCGAGTGGCGATGAGGCGCAGAGGTCGGGCCTTCCGTAAATTTAAAAAGGATCGCAGTGATGAAAATCGGAACTCTTACAAAGCTGCTAGAAATCGGTGTAATCAGATGATACGCAACGCTAAACGCCGCCATATTCTCGAGAACATATCTTCTTCTTCACCTGCTGATATCTGGAAGTTCCTTGGTACTCTCGGTATCGGCAGACCACGTCATGTGGATTTTCCTAATACAATTGGCCTTGACGATATCAACCGTCACTTCACAACCACTTGTCATTTGGATTCCCAAATGTTGTCCCAGACGGTCGATTACATTACTGGTCTAGCCAGTCCAATAATAGAACCATTTCACCTCTCTCCGGTCACCTTGGATGAAATTAAAAAGATCATCCTGTCCATAAAATCCAAGGCTGTGGGCTGTGACGGCATCAGTCGTAGTATGGTCGTGTGGATCCTTGATATCCTTCTCCCTCCGATTACCCACATCATCAACTTTTCTCTTGATTCCGGACAATTCCCATCCTTGTGGCGTAAGGCGTATGTACGCCCACTCCCTAAAATTTCAAATCCCTCCTTACCCAGTCACTTCCGACCCATTTCCATTCTCCCGTTCCTGTCTAAAGTGCTTGAGGCCTGCGTACACAAGCAGTTTGCGGGGTTTGTTCACCGGAACAACCTTGTTAGCTCTTTTCAGTCTGGATTCAGGCCTGGGCACAGTACAGCTTCCGCTCTCCTTAAAGTGACTGGCGACGTTAGAGAAGCCATGGAGAATACCAGGGTTACCGTTTTGGTATTAATTGATTTCTCCAATGCCTTTAACGCCGTTAGCCACGATATTCTCCTTTCTATCCTCTCTCATCTTATGGTTTCGGTCGAGGCTCTGGAATGGTTCTCTTCTTATCTTCGGGGACGTCAGCAGTCGGTTCGCGTTGATGAGAGCTCTTCGAGGTGGCGCGACCTGGATGCTGGTGTTCCACAAGGCGGTATTCTTTCTCCATTGTTATTTTCCATCTTCATTAATTTTATAACTCACTGTCTTCGATGTTCGTATCATCTTTATGCCGATGATCTTCAATTATATACAGCTGGGCGGGTTGAAGGTTTGTCAGACGCTATAGCAGATGTAAACCGAGATTTAGAAGCCATCAAAAAGTGGTCTGATAGTTTTGGGGTGTCAGTTAACCCCACAAAGTGTCAGGCCATTGTAATTGGGAGCTCACGCATGATGAGTAGGGTGACGCTTAGCTCTCTTCCTCCTCTAATTTTCAATGGTACCGTCATTCCCATTACCCCTACTGTGAAGGATCTCGGTTTGCATCTGGACTCGACACTAAGCTGGCAACGCCAGGTCTCTAGTGTTAGTCAAAGGGTCAGCGGTACTCTGCGATCCCTGTATCGTCTGAGGAACTTTTTGCCCGCTAAGACGAAAACAATGCTTGTGCAGACTTTAATTTTCCCCGTCATCGACTATGGTGACGTTTGCTACTTTGACTTGAATGCAGTTTTGCTGGATAAGCTTGACCGACTACTCAACAACTGTATCAGGTTCATATTCAACCTTAGGAAATATGACCACGTGTCGAGCTATAGGTCTGAGCTCAAATGGATGTCCATTCGCCAAAGAAGAAGTTTGCGTGCTTTGACCACGCTTTACTCCGTTCTCAACTCTCCTACTCCTCCTTCTTATCTTGTTTCTCACTTCCAATATCTATTTATTTATTTATTTTATTATTTATGTACACACAGTAAAATACAAAAGATACGACATAATTAAAATATGAGTACAAAGGTACTGCTTATTTCTTAAGAAATTTCTTCCAGCAGACCTGCGAAAGGAGAAACGAAAAAGAAATGTAGACAATAGTGTGTGAGAACAAGAAGAGAAAAAACATGAATATGCGAAGTCTTAACTAAAAATAACAAATATACCTACACATATACGCAAGAAAATTAACATATACTTAAATAAATACATAAAGCTTAAATATATAAACATAAATACACTATAGGTACCTATATAATAATAAATACTCAAAGTTGAGAGGAAAGATAATGCTCTTTTACACGAAGTTTAAATAGAGAAACAGTTTTCAAATCACGAATACTAGGCGGAAGTGAGTTCCACAATCTTACAGCATGGACAGAGAAGGAATAAGAATAATAGCTAGTTTTATGGGGATGAGATTTAAGGAGGGATCTAAGGTGTGATCTACACGGTGCGTCACTAGGACGAGCGTAAGAAAAACGCTCACGCAGGTAGGACGGATAAGACGGGTTGTGTAAAATGTTGAAGAGGAGACATAAAATCCGAGTGTTCCTGCGAAGGCGGATTGGGAGCCACTTGAGTTCCTTGCGAAGGTGAGAAACATGGTCATACTTTCGCAGACCGAAAACGAAGCGAATGCACAAGTTTTGCAAGCGCTCAAGCTTGTTTAATAGCTCCTCAGTAGCATCCAGGTAGCAGGCGTCAGCATAATCTATAATCGGCTGGATAAGTGTTTGTGCCAAGGAGATTTTAGTCTTCAAGGGTAGGAGACTTTGAAGGCTTTTCAACGAATGAAAAGAGAAATGTACCTTTCGACTAACCTCATTGACCTGGGCACGCCACGAAAGATTGGAGTCAATTATTACACCCAGATCTTTGGCGGTTTCGGTATATTCAATGCGAACACCATCGAGATATAAAGGCATCAGAGACGTAACATCAACCGCATTGCGAACGAATCTGCTGCCTATGATCATGGCTTGAGATTTAGTTGGGTTAATTTGCAAACCAAATGACTTAGCCCAAGCGCTAATGCAAGCCAGGTCACGATTCATAGCAGCAATTGCAGAACCCGCGTCAGCTACAGTAAAGTGTCGGTAGAGCTGCAAGTCATCTGCGTAAAGATGAAAACTAGAGGAGATTACTCTGGTAACAAAGTTGATGAAAATTGAAAAAAGAAGAGGAGAGAGAACGCTACCCTGAGGAACACCCTCAGTGAGGCTACACCAATCAGAGAAGGACTCCTCCAGGCGAACACACTGAGAGCGCCCCCGAAGATAAGAACTGAACCAGGCTAAAGCGGAAGAACAGAAATTGATAGATTTGAGGATACCAAGTAGAATGTCGAAATCCACTGAGTTGAAGGCGCTACTAAAGTCAAGCAGTACGAGAACAGTAAGGGACTTATTCTCCATTGCCCAGCGGATGTCGTCAGTTACTTTCAAAAGCGCGGAT
The DNA here is from genome assembly GCA_947363905.1 of Lithophane semibrunnea. Taxonomy (NCBI): domain Eukaryota; kingdom Metazoa; phylum Arthropoda; class Insecta; order Lepidoptera; family Noctuidae; genus Lithophane; species Lithophane semibrunnea. Next base: position 15,017,810 of record OX376193.1, read on the forward strand.
ACAGTACTGTGACCCGCGCGAAAACCGGATTGAAAAGGGGAAATTATTGAGTTTGACGCCAAGAAATATAATAATTGTCTATGAACTATATGCTCAAAAACTTTGGAGAGAAATGGGAGAATAGAAATAGGTCTAAAGTGGGTTAATAAGGTAGGATTGTTAGTTTTAGGCAAAGGTATTATGTGAGCCTGTTTCCAAACTGACGGAAATGAGCAAGCGGAAAATGAGTGGTTGAAGATGTGAGTGAGGACAGGGAGTAACGCGGGCAGGATAAGAGTTATCATTCTAGAACACAACTTATCATTACCGACTGCTGAAGAAGTAATCGCAAGTACAGATTTCTTAACGTCATCCTCAGTAACATCGTTAAGCTTAAAGTGAGAACATTGTGGTAATGGCAAACGGGCAAGACTCTCTAGAGTCGCAGCTTTGACAGACGGATCAAGAGAAAAGGGAAGGAGAGAGAAATGCTTATTGAGATCATTGAGGTTCACATCCTTACACTGGTTGGTAGGAGACTTGCCTATACCTACAGATTTGAGAAATTTCCATACATCGGAAGAACTGCGGTTATTGAGTTGATCGTGGAAATAGCGTCTCTTAGTATCTTGACACAAATGAGTGCAGCGATTACGCAAGGTTTTGTAGTAAGAGAGATTCAGCTCTGAAGGTCTGCGCTTATATCTGCTCTTAGCTTTATCCCTGCGAGCCATAAGCTCTTTAATTTGCAGCGTTATCCAAGGTGCAGGGTTATGTCGAACTTTGACACGTCGGATAGGGGCATGCTGATCGTATAAGTCGAGAACGATTGCGTTAAAACACTTCACCTTATCATCGATGTCTTCGATCTCAACCAAAGGGGTCCAGTCGAGGTCGCCGGCATCACGCTGCAAAGCCTCCAAGTCTATGCTCTTGTAATTTCGGAGATACAAAAATTCGGACTTACGCTTGGGAACACGGATACGATAGGAAAGGTAGATAAGATCGTGGTAAGAAAAGGTAGCCGTGAGTTGACCATGGTAAGAAACATTATTAGGAGAGGAAACAATCATAAGATCTAGAAAAGAGGGTGCGCAATTAGGAAAATAGTGAGTTGCGGAAAGAGGCAAGACTTGAAGATTGAAAGAAGACAAGAGAGAAAGGAGTTTAAGGGAGCGAGAGTCATTTTTAATCAAGCACGTGTTAAAATCACCCATTAAAATGACGTGCTCATACATGGGGCATAAATCACTGAGAGTGGAGTCGAGAGAATTAAAGTAGTCAATGTGAAGATTAGGACTGTAGAGCACTGCAAGCAAAACTTTCGTGTGATGAAGCATTAAGTTCCAGAAACAAGTATTCAGCCGACTCAGAATACTGAGAAGGAGATGAACTGACCACCCTGTAGGGTAAGTCAGCACGCAGGTATATAGCAACACCTCCTCCACCTTTGCCGGTCCTATCATTTCGGACCAAGACGAAGCCGGGGAGTGAGTATTGATTGGAGAGGAGAGATGGCTTCAAAAAGGATTCCGATATCAGGAGAGCATCCAGGTGAGCACTGCTAAAGGATGCCAGAAGGTCAAAATAGTGACCAGGAACACTCTGAGCATTAATGTGAGCTATATGCAGATTCTTAGGGTCATTGCAGAAAAGAGAAGAGATTTTATCATGCAAAGTAAGTGGTATGGAAGAGTCACTGTCCGCACTAACAAAACTAGAAGAAGAAGAGCACGAGAAGAAGCTGTCGTTAAGATCAGCTACATCGTCCATGAGTATAACTAAAATATAATATAAATATAAAAATAATAGTAAAATTAACTAGAATACAAAAGTAAAATAATTTTAAATACTAAAACACTAATAATTACGGATTTCCTTCGAATAGAAAACCTCCCCCACTCGCCGGGTTATTGGCGGAAACTTTTGGAAAGAAACACAGATAAGTTAAAACAATAATGTAACAGAAACAGAATAAACATAAAACAAAACGACAACAATAATTTTAACTTTTCACATGTCGAACTATACGTAAAATGGAACGCGACGCAATGACGGATGGGTAGGAGCAGTGACACTGACATCTGTCAACTATCTGTCACATCGTCCAGTCAGTACGTCACATTGCCAAAAAACAACAAAAGCGATTGAATACCGGCAGTAATATAAATAAAAAGTAAAATTAATGATTAGCGGTGAGACAAATGAAAATTACTTATTTAACTACCGACCCAAGATGAATGTTAACATGTAAAGCGGTGAAGTTAAGAAACATTGAAGTAGATGGACAGAAAAAAAAAACAAAAAACAACGAATGAGTTACTTGCGCAGACGCGTCTTCCTCGTTCTCTTAGCTGGAGTAGCCAAAATTGCGGCTTTAGGAGATCCAGGCTCTTCAGATTGCGCAGAATCCTCGTTGTCGCCTGCACAAGATGGAAATTTGGCGATCAGAGCGTGGAGTTCGCCTGGCGTTTCGATCTTCCGGCGGGATTTATCTGGGCAAATAACAACAATCTTGCCCTCCATGGACCAGCAATTTGGCATACCGAAATGCTTACGAGCAGCTGCAAACACTCGATGCCGGACTTGAGTCAAGAACTCGGAGATGGTGATCCCGGTACCCTTGAGAGCTTTCTTGCTATCCCATACAAGTTGCCGGTGCTCCATTTTGAAGAATCGCACTAGTATGGGTCGGGCCTTCTGCTGTGAGAATCCGAGTCTATGACAAACATGAATAGTATTGTTGTCCTTACATACCTCTGACAATTTAATTTGGTTGGATATGATGTTGTGGACCACATCAAGAGTCTTTTCATTATCCTTCTCTGGAACACCATGGAACAGCAGGACCTTTCTTCGCATGATGGTTTCATGCCTATCAAACCCAGCAGCAAGCAGCTCAATTTGAGTTTTCAATGTAGAGAGTGCCCGACACACAAACTGCTTAAACTCAGAAAACTCACGAGCGATGGATGCAATGTCTGGAGTAGCTGATGTGGTGTCAGTGGTAGCCTGCTGCAACTTCAATTCATATTCCTGCATGCGGGATCCAAACAAACGCTCGAGGTCCTCCAAACTGGCAGCAAGTTTAGTGTCCATGTTCAGTGTGCAGTGAAAGTGAACCAGGTACAGACTTGATAACAATAGAAAGCGGGCGTGGGGGGGGCTTATTTAATATAAGCTGATTTATTTCATAAATAAATGGTTATAACTATTTAAAAAAAAAAATTTTATCAAGAGCACACAAAAATGTATGTTATTGCTATGTCTACCCACAAAAACCTCTGAACACAAATAAAACAATACTACAATGAAACAATAAAACAAAAATATCTGTGTTCTTCACACTCTAAGACCCTGCGTTCTTCTAACAATCTGCTCCTACTCTGTCCTTCTCATACTTCTGACTTTGTTCATTCTTCTTTTCATATTCAGTCCATTCTTCTTTGGAATGCGCTTCCTCTTGATATCAGGACGGCCACCAGTCGTTATGCATTTAAGCGGAAATTGCGGAGTTTTTTCTCAAAATAAATAGAGTAGAGTCATGTCATCACCTCTCACCCTTGAATTTGTATGTTATATGTATATATATATTATAGTATTTATTATAGTAAATATATGTGTAAGTATATGTATCATAAGTTTATAGCTTATTTATGTACTGTACTGCTTTATCTATAATGCAATATGATATATATGTATTTTTTTTTTTCTCTTTGTTCCTCTCAATTAGAGCACCTGCCATCTAATCTCTTCACCACCCTTGGTTGACTGGTAGAGAATGCCTCAGGCATTAAGTCCGCCTTTGTACCTTTTTTAGTGCGAAAAGTTTAAATAAATAAATAAATAAACAGTAGGATCTAAAAAGGTGTTCTTTAACTGTTCGCTTCTTCTATAACGTTCCTTCTCAAAGTAAAAGGCATGTACCTAAAAGGTCTTCTTGTTCTATGTCTCAATAAAACTGTAATAAAATAACGTATGTACTTATCTCAAAATCATAATCACGGTGGTTACCTGAAGGCATAATTTAAGTTTCTCATTAGAAAGATAGATAGATTTCACATAAGTTATCGTAATTTGTAAGTAATTTAAACAAACATCAAGAACCGTTTAAATTTCCTGATGTATTCGAAAGATTATTATATCCTACATTTCTGTGCTTTAATTAATTTCAATAGCAAAAGGTAAAGTAATGGAAGCTACCTTATTTAAAATAAAGTACTAGTTAGCTAACTGTTACTCCCATATATTTATCTTAGTAAATGTCACGACATGGTCAATTAAAAAACTATTTTATTGACTATATCTGGACGGCGAGTACCTATCAACGATAGGTGCTTGCGATTTTTTTTTTTTACTATATAAATGGAGTTGTTATAATTGACCGCAAATCTTCTGACTCTAAGGAGCTAGTTTTTTTTAATGTAGGTACGTATGAAGATGCATAATCCTAGACTCGCGACAATCTAAGAAGTCCCTTTTGACAGCTATAAAAATGCAGTGGGTAGATTAAAAAAAAAAATTGGTTTCTTAGAAACTGATTCTCGAGACATATCGATTGAACATACTTAGGGAGTTTGTAATCGACGACTTATCTACATTGCTTAAAACTGATTCTCGAGGCATAACGTACGAGAACGAAACGACAAAACGGACTTCTTAGATTATCGCGAGTATAGTCCATATGTTCCCATTGCTGGGACACAGGCCTCCCCTTTGTGAGAGAGAGTGGGCCGTAATCCACCACGCGGGCCCAGTGCGGGTTGGAGGATGTCACGTCTTCGAATTTTCGGTTCTAGGACATGTCAGTTTCCTCACGATGTTTTCCTTCACCGTTTAGTGAGCAGTGGATGAAATAAATTATCTAGGTCGTAAGTCGGGGCCGATACCACTGGGCCACCACTGCTGTCTGCTCCCCTATGAAGATGATGCGAAATAATTGTTTGTTTACTGCGGTTTATTCTTAAAATTTAAAAAATAATAATATTTCTCCATTACCTTTGTGAACATTCATTCATTTCGGTCACAGATATTATAATACTACGTTCCGATCCACTAGCGAAGCTTCTCAACCGCCAGTGTTATCTATTAATATTGAATGAAGGGCTGCAATATCTGCTTCAGAAAATAGTAGATAATGTATGTATGTTAAACAAACATCAGCAGAATTTCTAAAGAGATAGTCGATAATCCAATCACCTAGTCATTAGGAAGTAACACATACAATACTTAGTTGTATAACCCAGTTTTATACGTAGAGATCCTCTTTCCATTCCTAGGGTGCATTGATAAGTTGATAGGTATTTTATTCTAATATTTCCAATTTGTTCACTTGCAATGCATCGCCTTTTGCATAATTTTACCGAGCAGCTATAAACGAGGGACGTTTCCTTTGGCGCCACTGTTTAGCGGACGCCATGTCATTTATGGAATGAATGAAAATAGGTAATAAAATAATGGCAAAGACCACACACGGTGTTGGGTCTTGTTTATCCATGATGTTAATATTCTCTAGTGTGTGAAGTAAAAACATAGATTAAACAAAAACTAATGCGTGAATGTATGCTGAGAATGTGTGTGTTAATGATGACTAAACTAGAAATTTTCCCACAGAGGTACCAGGCGCGGTCGCAGCCCAAGATTTCGGGGGACCCTCACCATCGGTGCCGATGAATATTTTTAGGGAAATGGTTACCTAATTGATAAGTACTCTAAAAACTTTTTTGTATATGCCCATCGGGGTCACTGTGGCTTAAGTACCTACAGTTTTTAATAAGTAAAGCACGTAAATCATTCAGTCTCTCGACAGCTTGAATGATTTTGGGGGGGGATCATGACCCCCAGGACCCCCCCCTCGGACCGCGCCTGAGTACTACTAGGTATCGTATAAGCAGCAGGGGGTTCTAACAGGTAGACATTGATAGTTTTAGTGCATGTAGGTCATAAAGTGTTTAGATCGATGTATTTGAAACTCAGCATGGTTTCAAACACTCCACAATACCAACCTACATGAATTTAAAATATTTATGTTTTTTATCAGGTAAAAGTGATAGTAGCTAGGTATACACGGCTACATAACAAGAAAAAAATAAAGAAACACAGGAATTAAGTAGCTTTTAATTTATTTTCTCACAGAACGAAGCTCAAGTTTACGAATCACTCTATTTACCAGTGCTCAATATGATCGGGTTGGAATTACCCAACTGAGCTGGAATTAAGTAAGAGCCACCTGAATTGGTGTTCATGTTATTGTTTTGGCCATTCAGTGGTATCAGAGTATACACAGTGGAGCCGGGCTGGTTCTGATTGGGTGACTGAACCAATGTCCCTTGCATCTGATTACCATTAGACGGATTAATGGCAATTATCATTTGATTTGGTTGTTGGTTCGGCTGCTGAACATAAATTGGCTGATTTGACGATGGCGACGGCTGTTGGCCCAACACGATTGGCTGGCTGGGTTGGTTATTTGGCTGATTGGTCATTACCATAATTGGCTGATTTAGTTCGCGGTTAGCTGTCAGCGGTTGTTGGGTATATACTACATTAGGTTGGTTGCTCATGGTTGGCTGGTTTGTCAGGACTTGTTGCAGGTTCTGAACAGGATTATTTCCTTGTATCGGTTGCTGGTTGTTCGGTGAGTTCGCGTCGACTCTGTCCTGCAGGTTCTTGAACGGATCAGAAGGGATGAAAACGCCTGTGATCAGGTTCCTTCCTTGCAGGTCGTTCAACGGGAGACCGTACGCGATGCCCACGACCCCCAGCACGACAATCTGATAAAAATATAAATTCTGTGTTCATTACACTCAAGTAAATTTTATTGAAATCCTACTAATATAATATTATAAATGTGAAAGTTTGTGTGTTTAGATGTTTGTTACTCAATCACGCAAATACGGCTGAATGGATTTGGATGAAATATGGCAAACAGATAGTTTATAACCTGGATTAACACATATGAATATGGTACTGAATATGGTTACCATTAGTTGGGCTCAGGGGCGAAATCCAAACAGAGCCTTATAGTTGAGAGAAATTGTACAAAAACTGTCACTTGAATGTAGGTATCAATATTGTCGCTCCAAATAAAATGACGCCACATAGGTACAATACAAATAATAAAGATACTCACCATTAACATTGCTTTCATCTTGAAGACACAGAACACAATGATTGATGATCAATTTTTTTTGGCTTTTTATCATAAATTCATAATAGTTAAACCGTTAATTGATAAACTAACGACTTTATCAATTGCTCTTTCTCTGAAAGTAATTTAGGAAATTCACATTTGTGGTCATGCGTCATTCATCGGTCAACTGATTCTATTTTAGGTAGTATTCCTTTAGGATTTTCCCAAGTTGGATGGCATTGTCGATCTTTCAGTTTAATCCATATAGTCATACAATTTACTCTTTGCGTAGGTGCTATATTTAGTCGACTTTATAAACCGGTATGGACGTAACTGTTGGAATTTTCTCAAAGAACTTATTGGTTTTCTCCAACCTTAGCCTTTATGCTTTTCACAAGTTGTCATTGTCGTGTCAGCTACCTTCACATCACATTCTCCATTTCATCACGTTGACGACCATCTTCAAGTCATCGATTTGGCTGGTCTCCTAAGGTACTGATGGTTTTTACAATGTAATTTTTATCACGTACTGAGTATAGTACCTATAAACCATTACCTACAATGCAACAGCAAGGCATAAAACCGCTAGCTCGAACTAACTTTGAAAATCTGGAAAACAGGAATACGTTAGTATTGTGATAGATAGTAGAACCCAAACTCATCGAAACTAAATGTCAACTTCAGAGAAATTACTGCGTATGAGAACTAAATGTCCTTTATAAAAAAAGGTGATCTCTTACTTCTGCTTACACAGCAATACCGAACAAAAACATAGCCTTATTAGTCTCATTACCCACGATCGTAATTATACCGCCATTTCATCGAACGCTATTCTGATTAAGCGCACTATGTATGCGCTTGCATCTGTCCTACGTCGTCGTTTCGATCTAGGAGGGAGCCGTAATGACCCGTGTTACGGCTAATATGACAGGCTGGTAATTATGATAATATGTGATATTGGTACCCTGATGCCTAGGTTTTACTATCGTCGTTATTTATTGACGTGAAGATTGAATTTATGGCGTTGAAGATTGAGGGTGTTTTGTTTTTGGATATGATACGATAAATAGACTATTATTAAAAGAGCCTCCATGCGATATATAAAATGGTTGTCCACAAGATCTTGGGGAGTAAACCCCGTTCACAAACTGCTGACTGGCAAATCATTTTACCCAAGCTATGAACTACAAAACAATGTTTCTGTAAGTAGTTCATGCTGACAGACTGAAAAGTAGAATAATATTGTCTGAAAAAGTGGCTATGCTAAAAAGTAACGCTTGTTTATTTCAGGTTTGAAAAATAAATAAGTAGTCCAGTTATGAAATAACTGCGGTCACCGCAATGGGTTGGCGTTGTAGATAAATGACTATTCTGAACATTGACTGCCACTAAAAATAATAAGATCGATGTCCGCCTAGGATTATAAATTCTGGAAATGTTATGAATTTTTCTACTTTCGCCAAGTAAGTCAAATAAAATATCATGGGATTGCTGACATTGCTGTTCTTATTAGTACGCGATTAGGCACTCTAGTTGCATTGAATCCAATTTTCCTGAAACCCTGGTTTCAGACAGGTTAAATATTCTAGACAGAACTTTTGTTGCACAAGCCTAGAAACAACATTGTGGTCTACTGGCCTACAAGTCAAGTATTATGTTAATATCGGAAAATTGAGCAGAGCCCTGCTTTCTGTAATTAAGCCGACCGATCCCGAGCACTGAACATCGCGCAGAGTAGCCTAATAGAAACTTAATCATACTTAATTTAGCGAGAGGCCTCTGTCAGTGTTACCATTACCTCGAGAGAAATTGTAAATATGGTCATACTGATGCTTTATAGCTGCCAGTAATATTTTATGGAGTGTTTATCGTTTGCCAGTGATGTTTCAAGTTTTCCACGCAAAATAATTTTCTTCATGGTGGTCGTCAGCTCGTAATGCCGAAGCCCCTCCCTAATATGTACTTCGTTTATTAACTTTAGATTCTGTGACTAACGATAACACGAATCGTCAATACGCAGGTAGCAATAAAGTTGAGGACCGTGGTGATGGTGATCATCGTAATCATACTTAACCTTGCCGGTTTATTCTGTAAAAATCTTAACGTGAAGATTTTGGTGAAATGAGCTGTCATTCCACCCGATAGGGATTGACACTATATTGTCAGCTAAGTTCGAGCTCACTTCATATCACCTAAGTTTCATTTCCACCCTGAAGTGAGATATTTACAGAATAGCGCTACAGGTTGAAGATCGCAATGCTTGCTTTTTAATTTTATGACCTGTGATTGATAACTGTCTATAAAATTAAATCTTGGAGGTACTGGGTAGATTTTCCCAACGTTGCCAGGTTTTAATATAGTTTGCAGTTCACCGCAGCACGTGGGATACGCAATGCAGATCTACTGGAGGTGCAGTTTATGTCCCGTTTTAAAAAACTGCAACCCCGTGTTTAGTTCAAGTTATTAAGCGTTTCATACTTTTGGGCATTTTCACCCAAGGGCAAAAATATTCTACAACATCGATAACATTATTTTACTGATACCTAGTCTCAGTACCTAGTATACTGAAGTTATTATAGTGTACTTTTTCGTATATTATTAAAATACAAAAATCCAAGTTTGTTTGACATTAAATTATTTCCATTTTAAACGTATTTAGTTATGTACACAAAGACTCCAAGGAACATCGAATTATAGTAGTATACATATCAGCTGTTCGCATTGACGGATGGACGTCGTGTGTGTGACATCCGCCATCCTCCACTGACAGGATCCGTCATATAATTAACATTATTACAGGCTTCTCAGAATCGTACTCTTGTCAACTTTACGTCCGCAGCTTACTCTCTACTTATCCGGCAACGCATAAAAAGCGTCAATGATACACAAAATAGAATACCTGCAGAAGGCTCATATCACACAAAACTGGAAAATACTGTAAAAGTAGTTCATCTACCTTTAGATATCTAGCTCTGCAAAACTTTCAGTAGAGTACGAGGTACAAGTAAGATCAGACTCTAACCGAATGTAATAATATAACAACTGAAAACTTACGGCGTGCGTCTCCCAATAGAAAAATTGTAAGTGAGGAGTAGTCCTTCACTTTTTTATTTCGATTCAGGCGTGACTTTACGGAAATCCAATAGAGGAAGGAAAAAAAAAGAAGGAGAGAGGAAATTTAGTAACCTATTCCGGTTAACTATTCCTCAAAAGTCATAAAAACCCTGTAAGAAATCGACAAGCGTTTCACGGGTTTCACCTCTCAACGAGGCATCCTCAGGATGATGATTGACCAGTCGTGAACCCGTACATGACGTGTTGCCACGCCAAGCGCTGGACGCAGAGTCATCATTATAAATAATTTTACTTCGTAGCGTTGCGTTGCCGTAGACTGTAGATCTAACAATTTTCCGCGACCCCTGTGTGTGGCAAAATAAACATGAATCACATGTCCTTTCAAGCAGCGATGAGTTACTTATGTACAAAGTGACATGTGATTGAGGGTTCTGTCACACTGCATCACTTACCTTCTGCACCTCTCCATTCCGCATACAAACCGGAAACATCTCAGTGTTCCATGTCTATCGATGTCGATGTATTGAGCGTCTCGACAGCTTTTTATTGAGGCATTCACTTATCGTCTACCATTACCAATCTAGCTTATAGCTATATTAACGAGATTAATTTAATAAAGAGGTTTAATCGCTCGAGTAATTGGACAAGTGACCTGGAGCCGAACACCTTGATGACAGTTGTAAGCCGACAGGAGAACACTCCAAACTAGATCTAATTAAATCCCTATCTATTAAACAGTTAGCTAGTTGTTTAGTGGGTCGGTGTTTCCTTCTAAACGTAGTGTTTGGAGTATAAATATTATCTGCACTGCTGTTTGCTCGATCGCTATCTTGAACTGATCTGACGAAGATTTCCGCTCTTAATAGCCACTATTAGATATTGCTTTGAATAAATAATCGAAGTCAACTGCAACATAATAATTGGACTTCCCCCAAATGGAAAGATCATCGTCACAAAGTTTTTTTTTTAAATTAATTTATTATTTACTAGCTGATGATGCCAGTAGCTTCGTCCGCGTGGATGTCGGTTATTATATACTAAAGCCTTCCTTGAGAACCACTCTATCCATGAATCAACATGAAAATCGTTGCAGTAGTTTTTGAGATTATTTATGGATGTATTAATTACAGAATAAAACAAAACATTAACAGAAACATCACAAAAACTTCAATAATATTATGTTTGTTCTGATGTTGAAAAACTTTTGAGCAATCTAAGTAGGTACCTAGGTACTAAATAATTATGCTAACATGTTGAGGGTTAACACTTGTTTTTGTATTTCATTTAATTTTAGGCCTTTAGATTATGCCTTTTATAACCCAGGTCAAAATATAAATGAAACAATTAAGAGGAATTAGGGTGAGTCTTTTTCTCACACACACAAAGTACATATCCTTCTTATTCAATTTATAAAATATATTTCAAATTGGTCTAATATTAGAGAACGAATATTAGAGACGGTCCAATATTAGAGACGAATTTTTGTATGGAGAAAAAGACCGACCATATTTCCTCTTAATGATTGATATTATATTATAACTGCAACTTTCCGAAACGACTGCATCCAATGACCGCATTTCTATTGATAGATCCAAGATCCACCACTGGCGTACCTATCCTGATTTTTTGCCTGGTTTTTCTTTCTAAGAATAATCCAAGCTGTGTGCGGCAGCTCTACGTTCTTTGTAATTAAAACAAGCGTTTAACAAGATTCCTTCTACATGTAGGCGTGGAATGTTAAGCGCCTTAATTGACTTTCACGGACATGGCCCTCAGTTACCGCGATTTTTACTACTTTATTGTTGTGTGGGGCTCCTGTAGACTTGATCGTCTGTAGTAGGTATACAACATCATTTGTTTATGCTTAACCCGAAAAGGTGTCATTGTACTCATCATTTTGAACAACTTTTTCTATGGGACGAAACTTGAAATCGCGAAAAAAAGTCAGCTGTTCCATACATTTATGTCCACTTAAATCGACAAAATGTAGGGAACAGCAGATTTTTTTTTGTGCTGATTATAATTTTGTATATATATTCCGACATGGTATAACAGCGAATAGCATGAAGTTCATACTACTTGCTGGCACGATATTTCATGTTTCATTCTATAAACCGCCTCTTGAGGCCACTGATGGTCATGAAGGAAATATAGCCACTAACAATAACAACACGTTTGACAATGCTAGCTCAGATTGTCATCATAGACATCCAGAACTTCCATCCAGAACTATCGTCCTATTGCAGGGGCCTACCAGGATTACCATAATCATTTGCGGGGCAGGTGATGTGCAGAGAAGGTAAAAATGACCGTAAACAGTTCGCATAATATTTCAATTTTCGTCTAATATTTTCCAGGGGGCCTACCACCACCGCTTACAGCAGTATTATTATAATATTATTTCAGTGTAGGAAAGAGATGAAGCTCTACAGGACGTATAGCTCCATCTCTTTCACCCACGAAGTAAGATTCAAATAATACTGCTGTAAGCGGTGGTGGTAGGCCCCCTGATTGTCTGGTCTCCATCCTTCTCTGATAGTGTCAAACTTTTCCGGGTGTTCCCGACAAATTTATTCACATGGTCTGCCCATCTTGCTATCGATCGTCTCCTAAACTCCTGGAGGCGTGAGAGTACCCACGTACTGTCACGCCTCCACGCCTCCATTCTGTAACGAATATGCAATCACAACATCTAGGCATAGCCGCCAATTTATAATTTTAGGAATTGCCTTTTACAAAATGTACGAAAATACAGAGGTTAGTTTCTCGCTGTGGTACAGCAAATATCTAACTCAAAGTATTCTAATTTGTTCCAATGCAGTCGTCAAACGTGGCCGGGTCGCGTCGTTGGTCGCACATTAGCGCACCAATCAGACGCATCGCAAATGGAGTAGTAACTGTACCAGAATGCCGACGTCATTAGGCGTCGAGATTTGACTGCTAATTAATTGTACACGACGTTTCACGGCGGTTGTGACTGTGCTATGATTGCTTTGATGTTGTTTATGAGTGGAGGTTGTTCAATGCTTGAACATGGAATCTGTGTCCTACAATTTTCGTGTGTGTCGTTACTTGTAGACGGGATAAAGTCCAGACGACTATCAGCGTTAACAATGACGGAAAAGTTAAAAATTTATGGGACTGACACGGACTGGCATAAGTAACCAGAAAGCTCGTGCCAAAGTTGTTGTAGAAAGACGAAACGCTTTGGAAGGTAGTGCCAGTTGTCTGAGCTCTCTGATATTTCTGACACTGTACGTGTTCGAGACCTATAAGATAGAACAATTATTGTAGGTAGTCCTGCAGTAAGCAGAGTCGATGCACCCAAATAGACACAATCATGACAGATAGCACAGGATCGGGGTGGGTGGCATGCTAAATCCCAACAGTGGGTTGTTGGTCGTTGAATATGAAGAATATAATATTATCATTAAACGAAGAGGAGTTACATTGGTAAACATAATTTACAAGATATCAACAGATTACAGAAAGCCACACAGATGGCTTATAAAACCGCTGTACCACTTTCTTCGGTAATTAGGTTATTAGTATTAGCTGTACCAAGAGATGCTAAATCACAGGGCAGTTCATTAGTGCGAGGGGATTAGCGTTGGATTGCTCATGTCCCCGATTACCGGCTCATCCGTCGCCGGTGGCGGACGTGGAAACGGTTCGAGGATTAGATACAGGCATGATTGAGTCGACATTAGAAGAGATCTCGTTAGGAGTTAGGTTAGTAGTACCTACGTAGTAGTTCGTCAGATTTTTGGTTTGAAGTAATATGAGGACCTTACTTTTTAATTGATTTTGAGATACGTGAAAAGTTATAACTCAAGCTGACGCTTCCAGTTAGAAAGACATCCTACCTTATACAAAACCATATTAATGTATTGCACCTCCTAAGAGTGATGGACCGGGAACAAGTCGAGACTCCAGCCTGGTCAGTATAGACAAATTCCTGATGGATCGGTAGGAGTCCGACATAACCCTCAGTTCTCCCCAGACGGAGGGTATCCATGAGGGGATGGGGAAATCCCCATGGGAAAAAGTATCCCACCCTCTGCAGTTGCGCTTGCGGCTACTAGACTTACGGTTGCGATCTAGCTGTCAGAATAAAATCATGACTTCGATCTACTTAGACAACATCGTGTCTAAATCCTCATTACATTCCACACTTTTTAATAAATCATATTCAGTCATAAAATAAATACTAGCGTTGGAAAACTATCTCAGTAGAAAACTGTATGCTTGAAAGTATGGAAAGCGCAAATAAGAAGGTAGGTGAAACTTGATATATGGCGTCACGTCTCGAAGGGCACCTGATTAATTAATCTGTATAAGGCCCTTCCTACTCACTGATAAAGTAATCTGATAACAGTATAAGTATCAGATAAAGAATATGCATTTTGATAAGGAAACTACTGACGCTGTTTACCGTTTATGGCAAATATAATTATGGATTCAATTATACAATGTTAGATTAGAAAAGCCTTTTCTGAAATAAATCCAATTTTATTGCCATTGAAAGTAAGGATTTACAGAAACGGTATTTTTCGCATGATTGCAACTTCCTAGGACAATCATTCAACTGAGCCCATCGCAGTCCACTGCTGGATATAGACCTCTCCCAAGCTGCGCCAGATCACCTTGTCTTTGTCCGGACAATGCCTTTGATTAACTCTGAAGTGGAAACTTTTTTCAGCTTTATCTCTTATCTGTTTAGCAATGGAAGTATAGTTCACTGTTATCCAGTCATCAGCGCCTCCTGTCGAGCACATCATAAATTATATAAAATCTTATCTGCAAAATCTATGGAGAGAGCTGCTCAGTGCTCACAGAAGCTATACATTTCTCAATTACTTTTCACGCTACGCTAAAATTTACGCGAAACGCAGCCATATCGGCGATACGCTTTGTTATTAGCAGACTATCTTATTATTAAATTATCTATGTATAATAGGATCTTTATCGGATACGCGGCTGGTTTTACAGCCCAATTCTCGGCGGGCTCGGTGTAATTATCTTAATTTTTACACGAGATAGTAGGTACGCCGTCGGTTTATAGCTGGCGAGGAGTTCGGCAGCTGTTTTGGCAAGGCTTGTGGAAAAACGGCAGTTGGTTCTTAACTATGAAATAAATAGTGCGATAACATGTGATACGCAAAGTGCTTCCTTAGGGATCTCGAAAAATGGACGGCCACTCTACCACGACCAGTTGTCGCACCGACCAGGTAAACTATAAAAACCGATACGAAACGCGCTCTTAGTC
The DNA here is from genome assembly GCA_947363905.1 of Lithophane semibrunnea. Lineage (NCBI taxonomy): Eukaryota > Metazoa > Arthropoda > Insecta > Lepidoptera > Noctuidae > Lithophane > Lithophane semibrunnea. Next base: position 15,033,265 of record OX376193.1, read on the forward strand.
GCAACGGCCAGCTACCTGACCAAGTGCGCGATTCGTATCGGTTTAAGTTTGTAGTTTTTGTCTCAGCAGCCAAGATATACAGAGATATAGGACTGGTGACGCAGGAGCAAGCGACGCACTTAAGTGGGTGATAGATGTGCGTACTTAAAGTACGCAGTTATTAAATTCGCGACCTTACTCGGCTGGCCGTCGGTGACACACGTGAAGCTTGCTCAAAATTTCATTGTTCGATCGCCGACGAACTTACTCAGCGGTTTTAAAGTCCGCGTCCTTAGCATGACACACGGGCGAGTAAGCTCGCCGAGCCATAAGTACGCGTACTTGCTCGCACGTCTATCACCCCTTTTACAGTTGTCCGTATGAGAAGCAGCTCATCCTAAGATAGACCGCCAGTTTTCTGTAATCTTTGTAATCCTCAACTGTTTTTCTTAAATAACTTAGGTTTTTTCGAAAAGTCAATAAACTTTTTCCTCGTACGGTTTTTTGCATTTTGGTAAGTTTCGTAAACTTTAAAATCTACGTAGTCTAAGGAACTGGTTGTGGATTACGACCCACTCCCTCTCACATAGACGAGGTCAGTGTCCCAGCAGTGGGAACATTATAGGCTTATTATTATGCTATCCGATATATGATGATACAGAAACTGTTCTCAATATCATTATCATAGAAGGATAAAACGTGACCTAAGTTGGAGGCGTTATTAGGTACATAATCCTTCATTAACCACTTGGTAATCTAAATAATCTTCCATCTTTTTATACCAACAGCAAATAATGATACAAAATTACCAATCCACCCGTCATATTTGCGGCGGCGATAAACGGACGGTAACGCAACCATTCGTAAGTAAGTAGCGATAGGTTATAGAAATGATAGACTATTACTGTCACAGTTGAGTAGACGTGTTTAAGTTATGTTTAAGTTGTCAGCGAATCATGTAATTTCGATAAATGCCTGCATAAGTGAGACTCATAAGTCATAATGTATGTTGAAATAGTTCTTAATAGATGTTTAACTGGCAAGGAAGTTTGACGTTCAAAAGTGCCATATATGTGCCTATTTGAAATAAATTATTTGACTTTGACTTTGACTTTGGATTATGCTTCCTTTTTCCTAGTTTTAGCACAACACGAAATACTTACATATGAGAGAATAGTTCAAGGCGTGGTTAAAATATTTGCCACTAAAGCAGCAAAGTAAAATGGTCATATTATATTAGAAAGGAAGAATCAAAGACAATAAATTTATTTGACCCAGGATTTATGGCACACAAAAAAAGAACAGAAAATTTCTTGATGAACACCTCTGTGAAGTCTCGCTAACTAATTTAATTTAACCTTGTATACAATATTCTTGCCGCACTCATGCTAACTAACAGTCGAGTACCCTGACAAACTAACTTCAAAGTGTCCTGTGTCCTGTGTTCTATACCGAAGGGTGTCGGAAACTGACGAGTGTTTCCGAAAGTTTCCGAGTGAGCTGATGAGGCACTGAGGGAAGGCCGAGGGTTATGACGAGAGCAAGCACCCCTTGTTATCTTTCACGGTTCGATTGGCGGACTCTATACGCCAGCGCTATCATTAATACTAATAGGTACTGACAAGAACAGCGTTGCATGAAGGCGAGGATAGCTTTTAGTTTGGCAGGATTTTGTTTCACATTTCTGGATAAATATTTTCAAGCGATTTTGGATTTAACGGTACAGCGTTACAAGTTTCGGATTTAATAATTAAAAACTTTTGAACTTTCAAAATTAGGCCTGTCTAATGCAAGTTTAGAAGAAAAAACGAACTGGCCGGGGGGTTGTACTGGGATAAAACCCCGTTTATTGGAGGCATCGGACTATGAGAGTGAGGGAAGAGAGAGTGCACCTGTGTCTGCGCATACACTTGTGCACTATAATATATCCTGCAACGAAGGCTTGTCTCTGCTGAGAATGGTCACCATGGCCGAAATTCGGTCGGGAGGACTATTATTATTTTGCTGCTCCCAACAACACCCTTTTAAGATACAGCAGGTAAGCCTCTTGGTAATCAGACGTCCTGCATTACCGGATAGCCGGAAAATATGATGAATAGTGTAATGAAAACAAATCACTTTCTCTGTCGACTGTACTCGCCATTCAAGGTGTAACTAATGATGGATCACTTGAATGAATCGCCAGCGAATGCACTTTGCGCATCGATAGTACTTTTAGATAGTATTATATAAAAAAGAAGTCTATCCAGTATCATAATCTAAGACCATGAAATCATTAATATTCCCGATAACCTATCTTTAGAAAATTCCACGAAGTAAATTAATAAAGTTCTGAGACTATATAAAATACAGTCCGATATTTTAGCGTAGTATTTTTGTATGCTTATACTTACCTATACGCAGTGCACTGGTTTAGATTTGAATTTCATTCATTGCTCGATTGGGTTTAGAAGCAGTTGCAAGGTATTATTTCATACCGCTTAGTGCGATAGAAAAGCTTCCATGAATGGCACCAATGTGTGATATTAAAAAAATCAAGTAAGTAAGTTTTTCTATGGAATTGTTGTATGAATTATTAAAATTTAGACAGCACGCGTAGCATGAGCACCGTTTTGTCGACCGAAAAGTAGACAAAAATGACGTTTCCTGTAGACAGTAGACAGTACGAGACGACAGCAAAGTAGAAAGAGTCAATTGCACTTTTTACGAAATTCACACTTTTACATAATTTGACTCAGAATTCTTTGTTTTGTCGTAGGATTTATCGGTTGTCAGTGTGATTTTGAAACTTACTTGATTTAAAAAAAAATTCTTTTGGGGTTTTAATATATATTTTTTTGAAATGTGCTCATTAAGCCCTTTCATTTGATACCCAACATGGGACGATTAAACCATTTTTTTTTTTAAGTTCCTCACTTTATGTCCTCTAGAGGGCGCCATTTTTAATTTGATGTAACTTCACATAGCCTATAACCAGCGGACAATCACGACGCTTCTAACGATACCTCATTTGTCAAATTGTGATAAGTGGTTTGGAAGATAGGAGGGAACAGATGAACATACATACATACATACATACCGGTCAAAATCATAACCCTCCTTTTTTCTTCGCCGTAGTCGGGTAAAAATATACCTACGACCGGCACCCTAGTGTCCCTGCGCAGTCAGCTTCACTACCAGCTGGGTAATATTCTTTCCACTACTTAGAAATAGGAAGTTACCTTTTACACAATCATAGCATAACCGCGTGAGAGGGAGTGGGCTGTAATCCACCGCACCAAAGTGCGGGTTAGTGGACGACATAATTATGTCTTAGACTTTTTGGTTCTAGGACATGTTATAACGATGTTTTCCTTCACCGTTTTGATTGCAGTGGTGATGAAATAATTTAGACAAAGCACACTTTTTGCATCCCAAACAATATTTACCGATATTACAATGCCATATACAAGTTTCTATAACAATTTTCTAATACAACAATTTTTTTCTTTCACTAATATTTCCATCATTTGTTTCTCTTACAAATCAATCTAGGCAAATAGGTCGCCATGATGTCTGTCTATAAACTCTCTGTAGGCTGATGATCAAGTTTCACTACTACGGTATGCATTACTATCTGTAAATTGACTTGTTCTTGTGCATTGCCGACAGTGATTAACACATCAAAATTGTCGGTGCACTTTCCATCTACATATTATGAACTTTCTTACTATTTCAATTGAAAGTGGTCATTAATAATTATGGAGAGACGGAGAATGGGTAAGAGACTGACTCCGACGAATTCAGATATATGCTGTATGCACATGATGGGCGGCGAAGAGTCTACCGATAACCAAGGGGACGTTATTCCAGCTTTTTTTTTAGGAAAAAGTTCCGTTTGTAGGGGGATCTGTTATAGTTTGGGCTGAAATCTCTTCAGAGAGTCGCACGGAGTTAATGCTAATAGAAAATGGTACGCTAACTATTGCAAGATATGTGAAAGAAATTCATAATGAGCATGTCAGCCCAGCTTTATGAATATATGTGAAAATTCAATATTTATGCATGACGCCAGGCCGCATACAGCTCAAATTGTAAATGAGTATTTTCAGGACGTTGGCATCAATCGCATGGACTGGCCCGCGAGAAGCACGGACCTGAATCTTATTGAACACGCTTGGGACATTTTATGAACTTTCTTACTATTTCAATTGAAAGTGGTCATTAATAATTATGGTTATAGCCTTCTATCATTGAAAAGCAATCTTCTAGATGACAGATCAATAATTTTTCGCCATCATCATCATCATCAAATTGGCACCCTTGTTCCAGCCACACTACTGAGTATAGTCCTCCCATTTGTGCCATGCTTCCCTGCAGGCGTAGCATGAGCACCGTTTTGTCGACAGAAGAGTAGACAAAAATGACGTTCCGTGTAGACAGTACAATAGCAGCAAAGTAGAAAGAGCCAACTGTACTTTTTACGAAATTCACTCTTCTACATAATTCGACGCAGAATTCTTTGTTTTGTCATAGTATTTATTTTCTGATGGTGATTTTGACAGTTGGGATAGAAAACTTTCTTCCGAAATTGTCTACATATAAAAAGACCTAGACAAAGATCGTTAGAAACGAAAGACAAAATGACAGATTGTAGAAGGATTTCTACGGTGCGATGTCAAAAATGAAGAATCGAAATGTCACTTTGTATAATGTCTATTCTTCGTAGAGATAGAAAGCGTCATGCTACGCCTGCTGGTGTGTCTGGCGAATTTCATCCAGCATGTGTAGCATGACCATCGTAGAACGGCGAGTTTTGTCGACGGAAAAATAGACAAAGTGACAGATAAACAATCACAATCTGTCACTTTGTCTATTCTTCGGTCAACAAACGCTACGCGGTCATGCTACGCGTGCTAGTCTTCTAAAGCATGGTCATCCCTCAATTCTAATACGAAATATGTCGCTGTATGTCGAGAAATCAGTTTGTTAAAATTGGCGATTGCAAGTGTATGTGTAACGGGATATAGGTGCGGTGCAGTTCTAACTAACCATGTAAGTACTGAAAATAGAAACAAAACAAAATAGCAATTTAATTATTTATGAATTATGATAAACAACCGCCGTTCCAACAGGAACGTTCAATCCTCCTTCTAGTAGGGACCTTGTGCCTTTCAATACATTAATTAGACTTGTAAAACGTTAATTTATTTACCGAGCGCTTTGTTTACAATCTACATTCAGGTGTTGTGTCTTCCGGTCGGGAGCGCTGAGCCACTGATTAACGATACGGTAGTGAGCGAGCTAGAATCAATTTGCGAGCTACCCGAGCCAACCGAGCCATCGGTCGTGCGGACATATTGCTTTTGCCCTGTGCCTGTCCGCACCGGCCGGATATTTAGACGGGCTACACATTTTTTACGACTTATTCAATCTGACTAGCGATGTGTGTATACTTTGTATGGATTTGAAGAGGTCAGATGACAGGCAGCAGTAAGTCCGTGGACTAACAATATAGTCAGCAGTACACGGAGTTACTGCTACCTTTTTATGTATACTTAAGCGATCTTGGAATCCGAATAAACTAATTAAAAGGCTGGAAGTATGTTCATATGAATTGAAGACTACAGCAGGCTTGTCATTAACAACTAAACAATTAGGACAATTGAATTTTAAAACGTCTAAAGATATCATTTTTTACGAATCCGTCATGCTCTTCTCTATGTTTCATCGCAGGTGCGTTTCGTGGAATACTTTAGTTGCGCTTCATTGGTTGCATTTCAATGTAGTTGCGCTTCGAAGAATACCCCAAAAAAAGTTGCAAGATGATTCACTTAAACTAATCTAATTCCAAGAATTTTACACCTTTGTAAACATATTGGAATTAGGTGGTTTTGGATAGTATTTTATTACGATCACATAAAAATATTAGAAAAAAAAAAATTTGGTTAGATTTGACGGAGCTGACTGTACCAAATTCAAGTTGTTGGTATCCGTTTGCACATTTAATTATTTAAAGAGTGGTATTGGTTCCGAATAGAAAAATATGAGTTCCAACAAATACCAGTGGTATTAGTTTTTGGTATTAGAATGGAATAACTCAATTAAACTATTCAAAGTGCCTCGTATATCTTTCCAGTTTGTAGCGACAAAAAAGTCCAACCCTCCTCGGTGCGATAGTGCGCCTCAGGCGTAGAAAATCGTCCAACTAAGTCGCAAATGTGGAATCAGTCCAGTTTTCAATATGAAACCATCCATTTCTCGTCTTGATTTTTTTCAAACGAGAACTGTAGCAATTCGTATAAAATGTATATGAATGTACTGCGATAATTCCTGACCTAGAAAGTTGGACGATGTTCCAAGCCTACCGCACGAGCCTCAAACATGTAGTTATGAATGTAATGCATCAACAAAATATGGATGGAATTTGTCGCATTACAGGTTAAATAAATAGTGACAGATATAGTTTGGTAGAGCAGGGGTGGCCCAGTGGTAACGGCCGCGACTTACGAGTAGTAGGTCGATAGGTTCGAACCCTGACAGGCGCTTTATTTTGTGTAAATTATTTCATCACCACTGTTCTCAAAACGGTGAAGGAAACATTGTGAGGAAACCGGCATGTCCCAGAACCAAAAATTCGAAGACATGTGACATCTACCAACCCGCACTGGGCCCGAGTGGTGGATTACGGCCTACTCCCTCTCACAGAGAGGAGGCCTGTGTCCCAGCAGTGGGAACATTATAGGCTGATTATGTATGATGTAGTTTGGTAGAGGTTAGGCCAGCCGAGCGTACCCGTACAATTAAATGTAAACGATGTTTATAGTGAGTCGTCAAAATTCAATTCGGCGAGTATGTGCGGAGTAGTACGGATTTCTTATAGGAATCCACTCGTGAAGAGTTTCCTACAGTGTCTTTACATAGTTAAAAATAAGCAGCAAAACAAGTTACACCACCTTTTTTATCGTCCAATTAAGATCATTTTGTCAGATTTGATATGAATCGATGTTATTAAAATGCTAATAGATATTATTAACGGCGTTTTTAACGATAATAGGCACTAAAGACTCCCCTTAAAAGGCCTGCAGTTTAAGAAAATATGTATTTTTTGCTCAAATGTACGAACATAGGAGATTTATCTGACCGGTGGAACATTAAATGGTTGTAGGATCACCACAAACGTACGTTGGCGGTCTAACCACACTAGAATGACGTCGGAATAGCTGGCTTCCTACTCTTCGTAGATAAATAGCGTTTAGGATATTTATTCGTCGAGTTTTGCGGTTTTTCTTAAACTCTATGTATGTATAGTTACTTTATTTTCCTTTGAATCAATGTAACACATAGTTAAATATAGGTACATTAGAAGCGACACAAGAATTGTAGTTTTACTCATGTTTATACAAATAATTATAATTATCTTATCTTATAGGTTGTGGTAGTAGTCGTTTAATCTTTTTGGGAATAAATCTTAAGATTTTTGAGTCTAAATGGGCTTATATAGTTCATGCTTTAAAAGCCTATTTAGACTTCAGATTTTTTCTGGAGTTAGGTAGGAAGGTACCTATCTAATATCAATACGTCAGTAACTAAACGTTGCAGGAAGTGACAAAGACCCGTCCAATTACACAATATTTAATAATACCTACGCACGGTTTAAACTCCCAGAAATTAAAATAAAAATCTTTCATTTCACTGTATATTGTTATGAATATACTATCCTACTTAGTCATTCACTGCATGTGATTCATCGTAATTTCACATAATTATATTACGGTATATTTACACAAATGTAGTGAAAGGCAAATGAAATTCACTCGTAAGTGAATTAATTTTAAATGTCACTTACCTACAGATCCATATGCAGTAATTTAGTAATTTTTGGTCTAGACTCAGTCATTGCTATTACTTTTACAAGAAATTAAATTGTAAGAAGATTGAAACTTAATGACTAATACTTATTAAGTTCTAGCTTGAACAGAATTGCTTATAAGCTAAAGATGAATACAGTTATGGATACAGATAGGAGCAAATGGGGAAAACACTCCACCCTAACTGCGTAACACACTTTCAATGACATCCAAGGATTTTGAAGGAAATTCCGAATCAATTGCTTCATAGGTTTCAAAAATTCGTCGGCTCAACAACGTAAATAACGCAATGAACGTGAACTGTCAGAATGAAACGCATTGCCATCAATTTCCATTGTATGTGTGTTATGCAATACCCCGCTGGATCAAAGGACACAGCGGCTCGCTGGGCAATGATGCAGCCGACGAACTTGCCCGTAGGGGGTCGAGCATGACACCGGTGGGGCCTGAACCCATTGCGCCACTCCCCTTCGGGTACCTACGCTCTCTGGTAAGGAAACGCACCAGGGATCAACACTACAAACTATGGTTGGACCAAGGTAACTGCAGGCAGGCTAAGGAGGCACTCCCTGCCATCGACTACCGCCTCACGAAACGGGTGCTCCGACTAACGAAACAACAGCTGCGAACTGTTACAGCTGCTATAACAGGCCATGGGTCTTTTAATAAACACCTCTTTGTCATAGGAGTCACAGACAGTCCGCTGTGCAGGGCCTGCATGGAGGACGACGAGACAGCAGCTTATGTGCTACTACACTGCCCGGTGGTTGCCTCATACAGGGCAAAGTACTTCGGTAACCCAGGTACCCTACGTGAGATTGTCAGTAACACCAAGGCGTTGCTGGCCTTCTTGGAGGAGCTGGGGTGGATCGAATAAGCGATTTCCCACCCGTACGCAAAATACGCGCTTTGACGTGGAGTTGCGGATACCAGCCCGTTTTACCTATTACCTATTACCTAATACCCCGCTGGTCTTATACAAAGTGCTTGTATCCTTATTACATAATGAAAAACAAGGTCCTCCGCCGCATCTGTCTGTGGTCCTGTTAGCGATAAACTCAAAAACTACTGCACCGATCTTCATGCTATTTTTACCAACGGATAGAGTGGTTCTCGAAGAAGGGGTTAGTATATAATAACCGACATCCACGCGGGCGAAGCCGCGGGCTTCAGCTAGTTATATATAAACACAAGAAACTTAGCCCAAAGTTCATTAAAATTATCCAACAACAAAAGAAAACATAGGAACTTAAATAAAAGCCTTTTAGGGGAACTGTGCCAAATACAGTAATTCGTTCCAAATTCACAACGTTAATTAGACACTAGCTGGCAAGCCTGCCAGGCCGGACTATGAACTGGCAACCACCGACTGCATTTCTAAAGGGGCCTGCCAACCGCTGGCACGTTGCCAGTCCCAGCTGCAAGTCAGTTGAAAACATGGCGTGCTTCTATTTGTCGAATTTCGATTCATTTCCGTGAGAATATTGGAAATTGCATCGCTAAGCCCGCCCATGTTTCCTTATGAGTAAATATTATGGTCACGATTTTGATTTAATAAGTGAGAAGCTATTTTTATTGTTAAGTTATTTATCTGCGTATGCATAATCTAATCAGCCTATAATATTCCCAATGCTGGGACACAGGCAGATGTCACATGTCTTAGATTGGTTCTAGGATATGCCGGTTTCCTCACGGTGTTTTCCTTTACCGCTTTGAGAGCAGTGGTGACGAAATTATTTACCCAAAAGTGCCTTTCTGGGTTTGAACCCATGACCTATACAACTCGAAAGTCGGGGCCATAACCAGCACTGATTTCCCTTTATCTGTAGGCACATATATTTATGAAATTTATCCGTGGAAGTCTTGAGTTAAGGCAAGGCTTCTCCTAAACCCTGATCGCCTAGGTAATTTTATACCCCATATCTCCTCTTCTAGGTCGCACAACTTTGCCTTTAAAATCAACATTATTAGGTTTCAAACTATCAGGGTAACACCGCACTGCGTTCCAAAATGCTAATTAGAGACTTAGTTCAGACAGCTGCCAAATTAAGTAGACCTGGGCCCGACATGTTGGTTGCATACCAGATATCCTTTGGACCAAATTGGGGTTAAAATATTTGCTGGAAACTGGGAGACAGTACCGGGTTAAAACTCGCAGATGGACGACGCAGCGATGGTGATATAATTGAGGTTTTCAACAAGACAGTAAGCAAAATCATTAGGAAGTGGGAAAACTTTTCTTCAATATTGAGAAGTTATCATTATTACCCTTTTTTTTGGGATTAAAAAAAATTACAATTCTAGGTAGTTTCACTGTTATTTCTGTGGTGTTAAGGTAAAAGGGGATAAGTCATAAATATTGAAAAATGAGTTATTTTTCATAATTCGATACTAAACATTAATATCTATTAAGGTAAAAAGGAGATGAGTCAATATTTATATTACAATTTCGTAAAACTCAGATTGCAAAACGAGTCTAGTCAGAAACAACAAAATACTAAAAAAAGCAAAAAGAGTTAGGTTTACTCATCTCATCATTGTGTATGTAATATTTTTTTATTGTGATATGTATAATGAGATAAGTCGACTCTTCTCTAAATGCGAGTCGTCGTATTCCTTCAGTAGCATTTCGCGCGCGAAGTTGACGTGATTTGACCTACGTAAAATAATCATATTATTGTGTTTCTAGTGTTTAGGAGTATTGAAATTCTTAGAAATGAACAGAATTAATAAGATAATGTCACTGGCTCTAAATGAAAGTCCTACTGAACGTAAATAAGATTGTTTTATTACAATTTTTACCCAATGCATACGTAATGCATCAGGCGAACGTAAACTAAAGAGTACGGATTACAATTTAAAAGTAAATGGCACTATGATTGAAGTTTGTAATGGCTGTTTTTCGAAAACATTTGGAGTTTCTAATAAATATGTAGAGGTAGTATTATAGAAAAAGTCTAATAGAGTATCAGGAATTTCAAGCCCTGCTATACGTGGTTCATATAAGTATAGGCCTCCTAATAAAATAGGGGAAGAAGCCATGCAGATTTAAAAAAATCATATAAGTTCATATCCGCTATACGAATCTCATTATAGCCAAAGTCTAAAGGTACTAACAACAGAATCTCAATCTAAAGATCTTTCCCCTCTATGGTTCCTCCGTACTCTAATCTAATACAAATAATGATTGTAATCTATTTCGCATAGGCGTACTTAATAATCTACAAAAGCAGTAAGAGTATGCTTAAATACTATGTTTTTATTGACTCTGACTTTGTATTGAATGAATTCCTACAACTTCAGCATTCTCTGACAGAGTCTAACCTATCCCAGACGTTAAAATGTTTGAGCTCGCTTCGCTCGCTCTTGTATTCTACATTCTATTAGTTGTCAAAATTTTCTGCATAAGTGGACTTACTTCTATTTCTTTAAAAACGGTCAAAGTGAAAGAATACCTAATTTTTTCAAAGCGGGATGCTAATAATTTCAACCTCACTTCGCTCGCTCTTGCATCCTTTATCTCTATAGCAGCCTCGTTATGGCCTTAAAGGGTAAAGATGTCCCAGTTTTTGTTTATGGTTGCAAAGTATTATGGGAAGAAAGAAACAGGTCTTTATTCAAATAGATAATAACTAATCTCTTCATCGATTTTCTTCTGAACTGATTTTCTTTGAATTCTGACTTAGAATGACTAAGATCGTATTTTTTTTTTTCATAAATGAGTTTCCGCAAAAAGTACAAGAAGAAATGCTGTTTTAAAAAGTTGAAAAACTTAGTTGACAGTAATTGCCATGACTTCTATAATAAATTACAAACAATAGTACTAACACAAGTGACATAGATCTCGATATTGAAGCGTTCAACGATGTTTAAGTTCCTAGTAATTTTTCTGATAGCAAATATCCTATTTAACTGTCCTAATATTTATATATTAATTTATAATAAATAATATTTCCAAATTCTGTTTAAAAAACTATGAATAATAAATAAAACAAGAAATTAAATAAATATTGCATAGAGATAAGTCAATAATTTGAATATAATATTTTTGTTGTTGTTAAGGAAAGATGAGATATGTCAATTATTTTAATTAATAACAAATAAAAATATATTTTCAAATTACGATAAATAAGAGGTAATATTGTTAAAAGAAAATAATAACAAATTTGTAGTGTGTATCTTCTATATTCTTTATTAAATACATTTATCTTTTGAAACCTAACAGCATTTTTTTCTTTCGCTCCTGGTGACAAGTTGTGTTTATTGACTTATCCCCTTTTACTTTAACACCACAGATTTATACTTAGATATTTTGAACCAGCTGTAAAAAACTTACCGTGAAAACTTAGTCTGATTTTTAATCGCGTAGACTAATTTGACATTACAAGTGATTCTTGTTTGTTTTTTTTTTCAATTTGGAGTTTGACATTTGCACCTGTCAAATTAGTCTACGAGATTAAAAAACAGAATAAACGTGAAGTAAGCTGTCATTCCACCTAAAATGTGGCTTGGGATTGAGACTATTTATCAGCTCACTTCAATCTCACCTAAGTTTTCAAAGTGACCTCTACAGATGTGGACGCTTTACTTTATGAAAATGTCGTAAAGAAAGCTCGTTTAAAGATTATGTGTTAATCCATATTTATTATTAATTGCCTCTCAAAACATGCTTTTAACACCACTTAACAAGTAAATTGGCAGTAATTGGACCCTTAGCTATTCGTAATTGCCCTCAGATGATCAGCTGTCAATACTCTCGCTCTACTTTCATCACGTCAACTGATTATGTTGGCTAAATCAGGGTTGCCAACATACCTTACTGATTCGCGCCATTTCTTGACAGTTGTGATTGACAGGTTATATTAAAACCTCTTTATTTCTCTTAGCTGGAAGCAACATATTTTCTACTAGCTGTGCCCGCGACTTCGTTCGTATGGATGTCGGAAAACAATAATATGTCGCTTAGAAAAGTTGTACCTTCATTTAAAAAGGGGGAATCTTTCGACCAGGCCTGGTGATTTTTCCTAGTAAGAAACTGCCAAAAAACTTGTGTTTTTATTTAAGAAAATGCTTCTCTTTATAAAATATTAGCGGTGGAACCACCTGGAGCGTACACAAAAAAGTTGCTAGGGTTGCTCACACGCGAAAGAGCTACATAAAGTTGGCCGTGGGAAAAGCAACCAATACTAAGATCCACCCCCGCAACGGATAATGTCTGGCCCTGAGCTTTGTTAATGGTCATGGCGTAACACAGGCTGACGGGGAATTGCACACGCTTAAAACTAAACGGGAAATTATTGGGAATGAGAGGAATTCTTGGAATAAAAACAACATCACCGGCGCCGCAACCTGTTAAGATTTCGGCTTCGATGACGTTTTGTTGGTGATTGGTGACTATGAGCCGAGTGCCGTTGCAAAGTTTGGGAGGACTTAAATTTCTGAGAAGAATTATTGGCACTCCGACTTTTAAACAAATTTTGTGTGCTGAAAGACCGGGTGTGTTAAGGGATTCTAAGAACTCTACTGGATAGTGTGTGGCATCTTCTACTTCGGGAACCGTATTTATCGATGTATATTGTTGACTTTCCCCAGAAACATGTGCCAATATTTGTGTATTTATTGCTGTCCGATAGTCGAACAAATCGAATCAACCATAAGGCCTCTGCCTCGAACCTTGCGGGTAGCGGGGCGGCGGCGGCGGCGGCGGCGGCGGCGGCGCGGGCGCAGCAGGATCTTATGCGTAAAATCAAATGGACCGGTTCTCGAAAACAGCGGCGCGGCAGCGGCGAGGCGGCGGGCAGCGAGCGGTGCACTCCATTCAAGCGGTGACCGCCCGCGCGTCTGCATTGCAGTGTTGTTGCCCACAATAAATTGAGCGTTAGGAATAAATTTGAATCAAAAAGATGTTGCCGCCATTGTTCAGCCATTTCTTTCGCGAATAAAAACAAATATCTCGACGACAAAATCGGGAACACAACACTACGCGGCTATAGTGACGCGCGATCTGCCCGCTAGTTTCGAGAACGGGTCTTTGATGCCCGCCCCGCTCCCGCGCCGCCGCCGCCGCCGCCCCGCTGCCCCCAAGATTCGAGGCCGAGGCCTTACACATGCCAACAACGATCGAATCGAATGAGCGATGGTCACGAATCATACGAACAAATTACGAAGTATAATACAGTTCGATTCAAACTTAATGGCGGCTCGGAACATGAGGCGAGTCGCTGCGCAGTAACAATTTCATGTGACAGCGGGGGTGAGGGGTGGGGTACTGCGCAGCTAAAAGCTAACTTCCGAGCCGCCATTAAGTTTGAATCGATCTGTAACGACTCGTTTCTTGACTTCTTAATTTGAACCTAATGAATGAAACCAACCAAAATACCAAATCAAAACCAATCAGATCAATTAGGAGTGAGGCGTATTTATCATCACAGATAGAAATCACAGATATTATAAAATAGCAGATAGCAATTGCTCCTAACGATAAAAAATATCTGTTACTTAAAATAACAGATCCTCAAGACTGTTACTGTTAAAACTTCGGATACGATTTTCGACTTTAACGAAAAGAAATAAAGAAGATATTCAATTGAGTCAATACGTATTTATCGTCTGTACAAAAATCACAGGCTGTGATTTTATAACAGATAGATACGATTTTCGACTTTAAATCAAAAGAAATAAAGATGATATTCGATTGAGATACGTATTTATCAAAAATCACAGGCTGTGATTTAATAACAGATATTTGGATCTGTTATTTTTTGTCACAGTCACAGTGATCACAGATATCGTGTTTCACCTGTTACAACCCATCTCTAAGATCAATACTTTCAACGAATGACAACCCAACCAACAATTTATTATTTATTTATTATTATTATATTTATATATCTATATATCTCGGGACCTTGGGGTCCCGGACGTTTGGAAGGCGTACGAGGGGCCGAAGCCAACTCGCAGAGGCCCCTTAGACAATTTTAATTGGAATGAGGCACCAACCGACGATTATCCCTGTATGCACTATGCTAGTGCACCCAAGGACAATCCCCGGTTGGTGTAGGACTATTGCAGTACATGGAAACAAAACATTGGGCTATGGGTTTGGCTGGCTATAGTGGAATGGTTACCAGGAACTATGGAAGGACTATGACCCCTGCCTGACCAATGATATATAATATATATTATGGATAAGATGGCAGGGGGTGACTTGCACACTCAATAATGGGCCCCCAGAAACTGTCGCTAGCACATAGTGACGTAGCGACAAGGGGGCAACATATCCTGAGGTGCTTGAGGAGTGGAGAGGTATTCCACGGCTTTCAGAACAATCCCAGAGCCCGGAAGATGGTCAAGATCCCTACGAGCACTTACTGGAATACTTCCTTCCTCCGAGCACGTTTGCTCTTGCGAATCTCCACTCAAGCCGGCCAATCAAGGCAAGAATGAGGTGGGAGCTCTGTTCCTCGTCAGTGTTCACTCCAGCCAGCCAATAAAGGCAAGCCAGAGATGAGGAACAAGACTTCTCCCGGGAGGTAGGGTCCGTGGGGTCGCTACTGCCCAACAGCTCGCCACAAGCTGCCCTGCGGGTTTTTGTATCTCTCTTGGTCTGGCTCCTCATCCTAGACCCGTTCCGGCAAAGTAAACTCTACCGTAGAGGTGAGGCATAAATATTAGATTAGGTATGTGGATTAGGTATTTTTCGATACTATTCCGTACCTAATCCAAAGCGTCGAGGATTAGGTATGGCACAAAATATTCGTACACAGTCTACACATAAGGTATTCCGTACCTTAAAATTAAGGAGTTAAGGTTCAAGTTTAATTAGCACTGCTGCCAGCGCCATCATGTTTTTGCAGCAAAATTCAAAATAATAATAAATATATTAATAATAAAAAAAAAAAAAAAATAAGAAAAAAAAAATGAAAAAAAAAAAAAATGAAAAAAACAGTAAAGCGCACTCTAAGTATGAAGGGTAATTTTGATCATCAAATTAGACGTTAAAACAAAAGTATTCAACAAAAGTATTCACGTTACCTTAATTACCGTTGCGTTTGCCCATAAAAAACGAAATATAATCCACCGTTCCACAACATATCAGAAACGGAACGTCCATACTCAATGCTGAATATTTCTTACCTAATCCACATACGATACTTAATATCGGTACCAAGCCAGCGGCTGTATTGAATAATATTCGGATTAGGTAAATGGATTAGGTATTTTTTTGTACTAGGATTAGGTGGATTAGGTATCGTTTTTACCTAATCCGACCCATCTCTACTCTACCGGCACAGACCTAGAGTTCGGAGCGCGCAAGCCCCACCACGACGTCAATGTAGAGATACGGCGGTGGGGTTATTATTATTATTATTATATTATCGACACTAAAGAAGTCAAAAACAAAGATACCTACACTAAAAATTATTTGGAATATCTGGGCGAAAGTCATTCTTCGACGGAGAGTCTTAACACCGCGATTCAGAAAATGACATTAAACGAACAACGCCATCTATCGAGCACGAAATGATACTGTCAAAATATATGGGAAAACGTTCGAACACTCTGTAAGCTAAATAAACTATGTAGAAAAGTGAAAAATTAAAGAATAAATACCTATATTTTTTAAGAAATTAACATTTGTATACAGATAGGTAGCGCCACCTATCGCACTAATACTAAACTAATAAATAAACAACGCATCTGGAAAATTTTAATTAATTTAACTTTAGAGTTATATTCTATACACAAATACACAATGTATCGCGTTAAGTTTCCGCGCAAAGAAAATGACGGTCATATAACAACACACGATCTCATAAACCTAGTAATTAAGAAGTAAGTATCATTTCGCGTCAATAGATGTCGTTACGTGGATGTACATTACGTAATGAAAATTCCTTCTTGAACACTTTAAATTCATATATCTTTTGATATTTTGAAGCGATTGCGATGAAACAAAAACTAATTGAAACATCGAGTTACACACAATATTTGAGTATAAAAGTTAACCATATTGATTTCGTACTTTTTACGTGATAGTGGAACAATCAAACTAAACAACATACAAACAGACAGACAGACAAACAGACAAACAGACAAAAATTCCAAAAATGGTAGAAATGGAATCTGTTGGTTATTCTTGGACAACCAACCAATTTTTTTTTTTTTTTTTTCATTGTACAGAAACGCCTCGTCTACAGATTTATTATATGTATAGATAGGTATGTATAAGTACATATCAAGTAAATTATCAATCAATGGGTATAATATCAAAGTTTATTTATACCTTACATGAGTTACAAGACATTAATTTCAAAGTTAATTTTTCCTTCATTGTCGAAAGTAAGATTAGTAAGATCCTAGCTTATTAACATCTAAGTACCTATACTATAAATTCTTAGATCAATTACCAGTTTGGAGCATTAGTCTGGTTAAAAATAGGTAAGTAGGTATGTTTATCATTTGACTGGCAAAGTTACCTACATTGATTTTTATTAAACCGACTGCATAGCTAATTCTTGTCTCATTTACTGGCACTCACTCACTCACTCACTACTGAAAAGAATTGGTGCAAGAATTGGCTATCATGGGAGGTAATAGAGATTATCTATAATTGAATATTTTACAAAGACTAAGATATCAATCTAGCTTTAAAAAATAAAAACCGGCTAAGTGCGAGTCGGACTCGCGCACGAAGGGGTCTGTACCATTATCTATAAAAAAATCCCATTTTTTGTATGGGAGCCACCTTAAATATTTATTTTATTTTTAGTATCTGTTGTTACAGCGGCAATAGAAATACATTATCTGTGAAAATGTCAACTGCCTAATTATCACGGTTCATGAGATACAGCCTGGTGACAGACAGACAGACAGACGGATGGACAGCGGAGTCTTAGTAATAGGGTCCCGTTTTACCCTTCGGGAACGGAACCCTAAAAATTGGATAGATTTTTAGCATGTTAAACTTTCACTTGAGCGAGTTGTAGCAAGTCAAATGGAACCAATTTTTGGATTATTCGTCGTTAAAATACTCGTGTGGGTGGCAGTAAATTGGTCTGATACAATCTTGCTAACATAAAAAATATAGGAATGTAATTGGACTAATTATTAAGTTATTTATCACTTCTATATCTATACTTCTCTATATAATATAAATTAAAGTCGCTTTTCGTGTTTTGTCTGTATGTCCACGTTGTTCTTTTAAACCACGCAACGATTTTAATGAGGTATTCGCCATAGTTTAGAGAATTTATTCCGGAAGGTTTATGTGTATAATACGTTAATATTTAAGTTACATTTAACTAAGAAATCTCGATGTTATGTCAAGTCTTAAAAACCGTGCGAACCAGGGGCGGGTTGCTAGTCATATTATAAAACAAGTCCCCCTGCTGCATCTGTCCATCTGAACGCGATAAACTCAAATACTACCGAACGGATTTTCATACGGTTAATTTTCACCAATCGACGGAGTGATTTATGAGGAAGGAGGAAGGCTAAGTAGGCGCCTATAACTCATTAAAGGTTTTGTATAGGTTCGATTTTTTAACTAGCGCTAAAAACCGTGTTAAGCAGGGGCGTGTCGCTAGTTAGTTTATAAAAATAAATAAATAAACGCCACGCCACACGACGCTGCGCTGTTTGCCTGTCTGTCCTCTTTTAGGTAATTTAACTTTTCTTAATTATCGACAATAATTTGAGAGCAGTGGTGGCCGAGAGCAGTGGTGGCCCAGTGGTAACGGCCGTGACTTACGAGCTGGTCGCAGGTTCGAACCCAGACAGGCGCTTTACTTTGTGTAAATTGTTCATCACCACTGCTCCCAGAACGGTGAAGGAAAACATCGTGAGGAAACCGGCATGTCCTAGAACCAAACATTCGAAGACATGTGACATCTACCAACCCGCACTGGGTCCGCGTGGTGGATTACGGCCCACTCTGTCTCACAGAAAGGAGGCCTGTGTCCCAGCAGAGGGAACATTATAGGCTGATTATGTATTACGTAATTTTGATCATTGCAAAAAAAAGTTTGATTAGATTTAAGTACTTAGGTAGACACCCAAACTTATTTGTACAGTCACGAGCAAAAATATGTATACACTCAGCAAAATTCAATAACGTTTTTCTCGTGGAATAATGATTTTAACTTTGAGATGATACCTATTTCATAATAATAGGGGTTCAAAAATACTATGTTCGTTATATCATAAAATTACAATCAATACAGTAGGAGAAAATCACTTTTAAAAGTTGCTAAGTGTATACATATTAGTGCTCGTGACTGTACGTATTATTAAAAAACATGGCATGTCATTATAAAAAAATCATTTTAAGACTATAGGTAGGTAAGCTTAAATCCTTCGTTTTTACTTAACCGGGAAATAACTGGGGATGTACTTGTACCGTACATTTTGGTTCTCCGGGATTCCAAACCAGTGCCGTGGGGGAGTAAGTACCTCATAAAGGTAAGTAATTACCCTTTATTTTTGTGTAAAAGTAGTACTAGTCGGACTGTATAATTTAAATAATGATTTTCCCACTTAATGTATCGGGAAGTTTAAAACAAGTTAAATTCTAGTCGAAATTAACAGTTCGTGTAAGGAACTTAGCACTACAGGCAGTACATATTTTTAAAATGAGAACGTTCGACGTAGGCAAAGGAATTAAGTGTAGGCTGCCGTGTCAGGCCCTATGTGTATATCAGTCTTTTTACCCGACTACGGCAAAGAAAAAGGAGGGTTATGGTTTTGACCGGTATGTATGTATGTATGTATGTTCATCTGTTCCCTCCTATCTTCCAAACCACTTATCACAATTTGACAAATGAGGTATCGTTAGAAGCGTCGTGATTGTCCGCTGATTACAGGCTATGTGAAGTCACATTAAATTAATTTCAAATTTTTAAATTCTTTTGGGGTTATAATATATATATTTTTGAAATGTGCTCATTAAGCCCTTTCATTTGATACCCAACATGGTACGATTAAACCATTTTTTTTTTTAAGTTCCTCACTTTATGTCCTCTAGAGGGCGCCATTTTTAATTTAATGTGACTTCACATAGCCTATAACCAGCGGACAATCACGACGCTTCTAACGATACCTCATTTGTCAAATTGTGATAAGTGGTTTGGAAGATAGGAGGGAACAGATGAACATACATACATACATACATACATACATACATACATACATACCGGTCAAAATCATAACCCTCCTTTTTTCTTCGCCGTAGTCGGGTAAAAATATCATAATACCTAATTAAAATAATATTGACTCAAACAATTAGTCTATTAATCTATAATAACTAACTATAATAATCTAATGCTAACTTTCCTCTGAGTAAATTACATTCTAGTTTCCACATTTCGACACTGCATTAATTATTAGGCATATCAATTTCTATAACAACAACAATAAAATCGTATAATATCTTCAAAGAAAGTTGTCAAATTCCAAGATCTGATTATGCATTCGACTTTCATTATCTCTTGGTTTTCGTATTTTCCCCGATGATGATGACGTCACGGATCAGATACTTTACTTATTCTAGGTTAAGCCGAGTCGATAGGTATGAATCATTTGATTCATACATCGCCGTGTGTAACTTAAGTCAATGACTGTGTTAGTCATTAAGTGAAATTATAGGTCAGCTCCGTTACGAGGTAAGCGAACCGTTAATAGGGATGTGTAGCTTTACACATTTTTTTTATTTTAATCCCCGGTTTTTAGAAGTCAATTGTGTCATTTATTCTGTAAAATCTTCTGAGTTCTTCATAGCGGCGCGTAGGGTCTGTGTAGCGCCGCGTAGACGCAGCGTAGCACCGCGTAGGCCCGTAGACGCGGCGCAGCACCGCGTAGGCCCGTAGGCGCTGCGTATTCGCGGCGCTTACGTAGCGCAGATTCCACGTGTAATCGTTTTGATCATTATTCAAAGATAAAATTGAACCATTGCATATCAAACAGGTAACACTACTGTTGGCTTTGTTAAAACACGATCTACGAACGCAGGAAAATATGAAGGCACCCGATGGTTTGATTGATTGAGTCATATAACAACAACCACGTAAGTTCATCAGTATTGACGACGGATTACTTTGTTTCATAAACCGGTCGTTCTGAGTGCGTGTGCGACTTGTCGGAACTGCGGAAGTTCCAACATTCTGCCCGTAGCGGGGCATCCCTAACTTTAAAGTTTATTTTCCTCTTGTACTTCATTTGAAAACAATAATTGCTCGGTAACTCATGTCAGATAATGTGCGGGAGATTGCTGCAGTATCAACTTAAAATGTCATTCGACAATGACGCGGACGGTATGTAGGTAATTATCCAATGAATTACGTAAACTTTATTGGCAGTTTAATAACAGATATTTTCAAAAGATATGACGGAGACGCTTCTTTTCGTTTTTATTAATATATCTTGCTAAAAATAATCAATTATTAGAGATGCAACCCGGTGACATTTAAAACGTTTTATAATCAACTTTCACAGAAGTATTTAGTCGAATCGAATAATAAATCTTGCCGTCTGAAAAGAAAACAAAAATACTTTCAAAAAAAGAACATGCAACCTGAAATATTAAACGTCTAATCTCGTGAGTCGTAGCGATGTAAATGGACGCTACTTACAAGTCTGACTGACGTCCACTGATTTCACTTATCTCGTCCAAGTAAACACTTCCTCATTACAGCAATTAGTCTTTTAATTTGTTGCATAACACACTGTTAACTATGAAGTGCAAAATACACTATGAATTTTCATGAGACTAATGCAATTTCTTTAATTATGGTACACAAATCGAGATACCTGCATTGCTAGTGAGCGTGATTTTGAAAATAAAAGTATATGTGCACTTTCCCTGTTAAATGGGCGTTCGTAAAAGTTTCAAGAATGTGTGTTAATGCACTTATAATAGTGTAATAATAACGTTGGTATAAGAGCTACTATTACTATTCATGAGCGCTTCTAATTTGGTATAATTTGGATAAATTGCTGTAACACCTTAATGACACCTGCTGTTTGAGTTTTTGTTGTTTTGACTAAGTATTTTATTCGTAATTATTTTGATAATGAACAGTGTCTTCAAGGCTAGGAATGTTAGTGCATTTTTAAGCATATAAAAAATTTGGTACATAGTACCTACTTATCGTTTTTAGAACGGCGCTAATCGTATTATTAAAGTGAAAATTATGGGTTTTCCTTAGACAAACTACGCTAAAAGTTGAGAAAGAAAACATACAACTTTAAATCTTAATTTCACGGTAAGACAAAGATTAATTCACATTCCGTGGTGCCATAAACAATTGAGGAGAACGGAACAATGATGATAATGTGCGTGCCGCTTACGACATAAAATGATTTAAATTAATATAACTATGGTCTAACGGAACACGCATTCAACCGACTGCTGATCATTTAAGTACATAAATAAATCTTAATTATCTTAAGCAATTGAATTTTATTGCCCATCATTTAGCCGTGTATCGTAATTATCCTGATCTTTTAATTGCGCAGACCTACAGCTCGCGTCGGCACTAAATCGTTCATTTAGAGTGGCGTTCTTCAAATGAACGAACATTACCTGCCTGCGCCCCCCAGCGACGAATTGATTGACAGATGTCAGGAGGGTGGCGCTTCAGACGACAGAGGCTGAATGTATTGTCGAAAATGCACCGGTGTGCAAGGCGATGCAACCTGCTGTCAAATCGCAAGTTCAAGAGCAGGCACGCGACTCAAGAGCGGCCACAATCGCCGCAGCTTTCGTACGGAGCGCACGCCGACGTCACTTGCGGTTCACGGCCGCCTCGCGATACCGACGAGTGTTCAAACAATATTTCAGTAAAAAATTGAAGTGTTTATTTTTTAATTCACGTGAAGCAAACCAACGATGCGGAACTTCGTACGGTGAGTTACCCTGTTATTATGTGATTTATGATAATTCATACCCTTGACCGAGGGTTACTGCAAGTTATCGCACTCTGCCGTCGAAGTTTAAAAAATAAAGTTTGTGCGAGCTTTAACGTTTATGCATGTGTTAATTAGTGTGTTGGCCGAGGATAAAGAGGCCTTTTACATTAGGTTCGTTTGTTGTGTGTTAACGGAAGATGAGTCAAAAGTGATGATCAGTGTTTACAACTCAATTATTCGAGTATCGCTAATTTTGTTCGAATAAAGGGCCGCCGCCATGAAATCATTAAAGTTTTTACGAGTAATTGTCATAAAATTTCCAGACATTTAATATGAGCTGCGTAGCCAGCTGGTTCGGCCACCCCATGCAAAAACAATGGAATGTAAGCGATTTCACACGAAGATAAAATTCTTGCGAAGAGTTCGTAATAAACTGTTGAGGTCTTTAATGATGGATTATTGAGGCAAAACGTTTCATTGTTGTCGAAAGTAATGAAGATGCTTACTAAAATGCAACAAGAGATGCCGTGATTTTATGAATTGTCGTAAAATTTTACAAAACCATTGAATATAGCAGTCATAAATAAAAGCATATAAGATATTTATATAATTCAAATCAACATTGTGCAATCAAGTTTCAAGACTGACATAAAATCTACATCGTATGATTGAGTGGATGTGATTTCAAATCTTCTCTATTTATTATTCTTGCGGCCGATTAGAGTTGATGCGGAAATGGAGTTTGCGACCCCTGAGCAATGAGCATCTAACGTGAATCTGTGTTAGAGCACCATGCAGGCTGTGGACCTTATTACCTTATTGCAGTATGTAGGTACCTGGCCTTATTTGGTAAAAGTAGGTATATCTTTGCGCTATGCAACTATGAATTTCCATCTGTCAGCCAGGTATGGTGATTCTGGCCATAGACTTGGTCACCGTCCAAGTTTAGTAGTGCCGACTATCATTTTACCTCTGATAGGATCAGTAACTGCATATTCAGTAGTTGGATTTTCCAAATGAATGAAAAACCTTGACGAATCGGGATTTATTTGACGAAAAAAAATTACTAAGTTTGGAGTCTAAACAGTTGGTATTTAACTGTTCCACGATTTCCTTGCAAATTATAATCAATTTTGTGCAAAGATCTGTCAAGACGAACTATATAACGACAATTTATTACCTTAATTACGATTAATAATCCCAAACAGACATAATCATAATTACCTATTAACATAATCTTAAAAACATAAAAATTTACCAATAAAATATTTATTAACTCTAATATCCACTAAACGTTAAGACCATCGCTTAAAATGCTAATCAATTTTGTATAATATCGTAGAGCCGCTCTAGGGAGGCGCAGACGCAACCTGACTTCCATTTATCAAAGTGCACTGGCAATAATTACGCGTCCAGTTGATTTACTAACTAGCGCCGTAATACATGCTGGCCCGTAATCATCGCGAATAATGAAATATTAATTTTAAAGTCGTCCCCCTAACTTATGCCTCGGACTCGCGGAGATCTTATCGTGTGGACCCGGTTTTAACGCTCAAAGGCCGGACCCTTTGGCACAGCACTAATTTAAAAAGTTGCGCGCGTGCTCCGTAATTAGAAAATAATTTCACACGTATTTTCGATAATTATTGGTTTACAGCTTTGAAGTTTGGGGCGCATGAGTGTGTTATGAATTTTAATAAGAAGATCAGTCACGCTTTTGATATGAATTAGGTAGCTATACGCTGTAAAAAAAACAGACTTTTCAAACACAAGCAATTTCCCAAGAACACTCGTTTGTAATGTCAGCAATAACACGTCATAATTCAGTGATAAAAATTAATATAGTAGAGTCGAAGCTTAAACGGGAAACGGGTTTCTATTACCTACTAATAACCTCGTGTGTGGTTATACTAACAAGTTGTCTCCACTTGTGTAGATATAATGGTGGTACGTTCAGTAAAACTATAGACCACATTAGATGGAAGTTTGAAAGGTCCTTAAGTTTTGTACGATCCTTGGTGTAATCTGACTTTTACTGACTACCTTCAGTTGCCTGTTGCCAAGGGGCCCGGTATCCTTTTCGGACTTTCCCGCAACCCTGCCAGGCATCGGCCCTAGCAGACCCCGTCAATTTATGAGCAGCCTGGACTTACAGAAATCGCCAACCTTGTCTTGATCAAGCGTGGTGATCAATGCTTGTGCCTTCTCTGTTTGAGAAGAGGCTTTTGTCCTACAGTGTGACAATAATAAGCTGCTATTATCAATGATGAGCAGAAAATTTAATCTCAGTAACGTCCAGAGAGTTTAATTAACTGCATTCACCTTGATATAACACAACTGTGACATGATTCTGACATTCTTGCATTCCAACATCAAAAAAGTGTCATACTACGAGTAAAAATAGCCAGTATCGTACCGTTACTAAGATATAAACGAAAAAAGATTTAACGTTTTGCTATAAAAATATAAATTCCATTGAGACACGAATAACATTTGAACAAAAACTACAACCGATTTCAATAACTGTCAGTTTTTCAATTTATAGCACAAAAGAAAAATACTATAGTGGAAACTTGGAGATATGAAAAAATACGTGTTAGAAGATTTGCAGACAATTAGTGCACACATTAATTAGTGGCTTTTCGGTCCGGTGGAACTGCGTAATTAATCAAAAAGAATAACATTTTAGTGCTTGCTTCAAAAGTCAGCAAGAGAGAAAAAAAATACCAGAACTCAGATCTGTAACAGATGATAAGTTTCACTGAAATTACGACTGTCCTAAGTTGGAAAACATACCAACAGAATCCGTAGATTGAACTTTAGTAGTTCCAGCCTTTTCCTAGTTTCCATGTAGCATGTACTTGCTATATCTTAATAGATTATAATCACTTACCATTAGCTGTTAGAAGGTCCATCTGTCAGCAGGATCCCGTTGATCGTGAGCACGGCCATTAAATTGCAGCGGAGTGACATCGATGACACAGTTACGCGTAAACACGTTAATTGGTAGAAATAAATCAATCTGACGTAGTTTAGAATCTGCACCTCATTCGATCGAGATTCGTTTAAATTAGTTTTATCTTTTTAAGGATTTTTTTATATTTATATTATTTAAATATATTAAAATAATCTTTTGTGGTGTACAATAAAGTATATATAAATAAATTCCTAATTTTGATTTATTTACATCAAGATACATTAATGAATTATATTTAAATGTAATAAAATAATCCTAATCTACCTATACCTAAATAACTTTTAAAAACACGTTATGTGTGTACAATTACATATAATACGTGTTTTTAAAAGTTATTTAGGTATAGGTAGATTAGGATTATTTTATTACATTTTAATATAATTCATTAATGTATCTTGATGTAAATAAATCAAAATTAGGAATTTATTTATATATACTTTAAAATAAATATAAAATATACATATTATTAATATTAAGTAAGTTTATACCTATATTAAAATTATTTTTTTATTCTACTCTCTAAAATTCTTCTTCTTTCTAAAGTCAAAGTCAAGTGTAAGTTACAATCTGTCAAAATCACGCCAAAATGCTCTCATTGATTTTGACAGAGACAGGTTCAGGTTTTCAACAAACTTGATTTCAATTTCCATAAACTTTCATCTTCATCATTCACAATTCCTATTTGTTTGCTTGACGAAGTTAATTGAAAAGTCTCCGCAATCGCAGTAAACAATACATCATGTTGAAGAAATAATAAAATAAAATAGTTACCAACTGTAGGTACATAAAAACTTATACGTTACAATAAGCACAGACAACTCACAGACTCGCATAAAGTTTTTAAATAAACTTGCAAAAGTCTTTCTTACAAAACGTTATGAAGAATGACAGGCGCGTGCGTCTGCTATCTGATTTCAATAAATAACAGCACAAATGCACAATACAAAGGCTTTTACTGGATTTTTATCATTCCCATTGTTGTCGTTGCTTCTTCTTTCAAACATTTGTATGGAAATCATTTCTGTTAGATTTATTTTTAGTGGCTAATATGAATGTCTTGTAAAGTTTCCCCTCTGAATACGATTTTCGTTTTATGTTTATTGCATTGAATGGCATAGTATTGTTTAGAGTCTTATCATTGTCATTTTATTTGGTCTTCATTTTTGCACAGCATTCGGATTTTTATTGGATATCGGATATGTTATGTATCGTTAGCGAGTGCAAGTTTTTATGAAATTCAATAGATTTTGCAACTTCACGTAATACGCATCATGTTCAATCATAAAGAAGAATGGCAGGTTTCCATGTAATTTGGGTGTCGCACTTAGACTCTGAAAGTTAGTTGTTGTTTGTTGTAATAGTTATAGTACAAATGATTGTTTTCATACTTTATAAAATGACTGAAAGTATAACACGTGTTACACGCGGTTTTTGAATGTAAATATTTTTAAATTAAAATAGACGTCTGCATTGCTATTCTGTAACCATCTCGCCGTGAAAACTTAGGTGAAGTGAGCGTGGAGTGAGCTGTCATTGTCATCGATACCTACTGTAGTGCTATTCTGTAAACATCTCACTGTGAAAACTAGGTGAAGTGAGGTGTCAATAGTGTCAATCCCTAGCATCAGGTGGAATGACAGATCACTTCGAGTTCACGTACTTCACCTAAGCACGGTGAGATTTTTACAGAATCGGCTGGCTGATGCTAAGGCAGTGACAGTTCACTCCAAATTCACTTCACCTAAGCTTTCACGGTGAGATTTTTACAGAATAGCACAACTGTAGTCACGACACGTGAACAAAACTACTATGATTGAAAACTCTGAATTGTTTTTCGATTGTCCTTGAAACTTTAATGCAGTTGAAAACTGAATTGTCAGCGAATAAATAAATTTGTTAATGAATGGAACCACCCATCAATTGTAATACCAAAAACAATAAGCAACAAGATCACATAAAAAGCTATTGAGTCAATATTACAAAACTTTGATGTCGCCGCTCGTCACGCACAAGACGAAGACAAAATGTCGAGTCAACAGTTTTTTTGTTTATTCAAGAACTGTTTGTGGAGGCCAGTGTTGCGTGTGGCCCGGGATTCCGCGAAGGCCGGGATTGGTCGCGTGAGACCGGGAACGGGACACGTGTAGACAACGGCGCGTCATTAATCGCACGCGAAAGTGTTCCCGCCGATGCGCTACGGAGATAATGATATTGCGCCACGTTCATTTGGAACTTGAGCCTTTACTGATGGAGTGATTTTCTTAAATGAATTCTCTCACACCATTTTGTAGTTTGTATTTCCAACAAGAAAACAGTTTGTAACATTCCAATGAGGCAAACATTTTAAAAGTTGGAGAGTTGTTTAATTTAGTCCTGGTATCAATATAATAATAATAATAATAACCCCACCGCCGTATCTCTACGTTGACGTCGTGGTGGGGCTTGCGCGCTCCGAACTCTAGGTCTGTGCCGGTAGAGTTTACTTTGCCGGAACAGGTCTAGGATGAGGAGCCAGACCAAGAGAGATACAAAAACCCGCAGGGCAGCTTGTGGCGAGCTGTTGGGCAGTAGCGACCCCACGGACCCTACCTCCCGGGAGAAGTCTTGTTCCTCATCTCTGGCTTGCCTTTATTGGCTGGCTGGAGTGAACACTGACGAGGAACAGAGCTCCCACCTCATTCTTGCCTTGATTGGCCGGCTTGAGTGGAGATTCGCAAGAGCAAACGTGCTCGGAGGAAGGAAGTATTCCAGTAAGTGCTCGTAGGGATCTTGACCATCTTCCGGGCTCTGGGATTGTTCTGAAAGCCGTGGAATACCTCTCCACTCCTCAAGCACCTCAGGATATGTTGCCCCCTTGTTGCTACGTCACTATGTGCTAACGACAGTTTCTGGGGGCCCATTATTGAGTGTGCAAGTCACCCCCTGCCATCGTATCCATAATATATATTATATATCATTGGTCAGGCAGGGGTCATAGTCCTTCCATAGTTCCTGGTAACCATTCCACTATAGCCAGCCAAACCCATAGCCCAATGTTTTGTTTCCATGTACTGCAATAGTCCTACACCAACCGGGGATTGTCCTTGGGTGCACTAGCATAGTGTGTACAGGGATAATCGTCGGTTGGTGCCTCATTCCATTTAAAATTGTTTAAGGGGCCTCTGTGAGTTGGCTTCGGCCACTCGTACGCCTTTCAAAAGACCGGGACCCCGATGATCCCGAGATATGCAAAATATACAACAAATAATAATAATAATAATGATGTCAATGTGAATTGATAACGTATAAATAAATAAGTAACCTGCATGTTAACAAGCAGGTTATATTGAATTTGAATACCACAGAAGATATTGAATTTAACGATAGGAATGAAACTCAAAGAGGCAGGGATAGCAAATAATAATATTCTATGAAGCGTCAAACGTAAATTTTCCTTGGGCTAACTAATATTTAGACGTAAAAGTAGGCAGTAACTCACGGGAGTTCTATTGAATTGTGTGTACTTACAGAGAAAATCGCCAGTCAAGTCGGTGCATAAAATTGTGGAGTTATTTAGCAGTAACTCGGACATACGTTGAACAATGAGGCATCCACTTGTGATCTACCGTTTGTTTTTCCTAGAAAAGCGCTGGGGAAGTTTGTCTTGTGGCTTTTTGTGCCTAATTATAGAACAGGCTTGAAGGAATTGTTCAATTATACTTCGTTGATCATGATCATCATCATTTACTGCATCCTGTGTTGTAATATGATTATTTCCATGTAATCCTTCAACTTTAGTTTCTTTCACATCTTATTTGCTTAATGCTCATAAAAAACACCTGTCTTTTTTATTTGAGTTTATAATCATTCGTATCCAAGCCTATAGTTAGATAATCAACAAATACTAAATCATCAACATAGTAAGCACCCAGTTCCCAGCACTTAAAAATGTATACAAATTCCCGCTCGTAAGGCTAACTGTCGCCATACTTTACAATAAATCCTTGGCTGAACTGGACACCTTCCTTTTTGGTCCCAAGAGTGATGTTCCTACTGGATTCGCTCAGACTGATGTACGGGCAGACGAGTAGCCTCGGAATTCGCAGACGTTTGAATAGCGGTGTGTAACAGTTCTCTAGGATACCTTCGGTTGCGTGTCTGATATTTACGCCAACGCCAACAATATACCACAAGAGGTAAATAAGTGAAATAGTGTAAATGACTAACGGGACAGCGTCGTTCCTTTTACAACATTTATCTGTCCGGAAAATGTTCGTGACTGCTGTATTTATCTTGTATTTAGTTGCTTTCAATGCTGTTTTCGAGTATTTAGTTTCTGTATTAGTAAATTATATTTTTACTCGCCACTTTGGAAATAGAAGAAGGATGGAAAACTTAAGAGGACCTAAATCTTAAACCTCTTCCAAGCCAATAATCTATTCTTGAATCTTTTCATCACAATTGTTTTTATGAGATGCAAATAAGTCTCGCAAATTATGCTTAATTGGCGTATCTAAGTAATAGCAAGTAAGAATACGAATTAAACTTTCATAATTGTCGCGCAAAAACTCATACCGGTCTGTATCATGACCACAAACTATTCAAACTGCTTTTACGCGGAAATACGAGATAAAAAATATATCGGTTAATCTCTAAACGGCATAATTATGACAATCCACGGCAATGTAAATCATAATGGGCACTTTTTGTACACATCTCGTGCTATCTACATCTGTTTAATTATCCACGCGATTGGATAAGAATGTTGTGCTGTCCTACATGGTTTCGTGAAATTTTCGTGCAATATGTAAACTAGACATGTTTAGACTGTAGTTAATAATTTAAAAAAAACAACGCCAAGAAAAAAGTTTGTTTTAACATTTGCACGACACTCTTTGTACTTTACAATTCAAAGGATTCGCGTTTTTCTGGGAATGCGTGTTTGTCTGATCAGCTGGGCTTTTGTTTTCAATAAACTTTTCATTATTAACTGTTTTCTGTCAGAAATTGTTATACCGTTAATAACAACATCTAGATTATCTAAATCAAATGTGAATCTGAATTAGACAATGGAGCTCTCTGAAAGCAGAAACGTTTAGTTTAGTTAGTTTTCACTAAACTACAAAAAATAGGTAAGAACCAAAATTCAGACAGATCAAAGACAGTAGAATGACACGAAACATTCTAATCACAATTATTTTCAGAACAATTCCCATGGCTGTCGAGGCTCAGAGTAACTCAGTCTTTACAACCTAGTCAATTAAATTCATTAGCTTTACAGAAATATCACCAGTTTCACAAAGACAGCTTTCAGAGAGAACAAGAGATAAATATGAGATTAGTGTTGCTCCCGTCCCACATATACATAGCATCGTTACAATTAACGGTAAGCAAAGTGTGGTGCATTAGTGTAGCCGGCATTGTTGGCACATTCCCTCGGCTATCTCCGTCAGCATCATCCAACTATCGCGATGTATAGGTTTATCTCGATGCATCCGGATGAATGGCAGCAGATAATTATCTTTAAGATATTAATTATTGGTGGGATGCGATTCAGATTGGTCATGGTGCGTAAATCTTGGACACAGCTTTATCTAACTAATAGATTAAGTTAACTTTAGTTTAACGTTAGTCGTAAATGGTATAAAGGAAGTGGGTTATTCTACATGTGGGTGAACAAACCGTTTGTGTTTAATGTTCATTTAATCAATTAAATCTAACATGTTGTACGATTCGAGTACAACAAGTAGAGTTGCTTGTGGCTAAGTAATAACCCCCGCACGGGTCGATCGATCAGGTTAAGCTATACTTGCCGCATTTGGTCCGTGGATGGGTGGGTGACCATCTTTTCATACCAAGTAAGCCTCCGTGCCTCGAAAAGCTATAAAGCCGACTGTCATTTGAGATCTTGACAGTCGTTACGGGTCGTCAGAAGCCCGAAAGTTTGACAACCAGTCTTACCAAGGGGTATCGTGTTACCCAGTAACTGGGTTGTGAAGGTCAGGTAGGCAGTCGCTGCATGTAAAACACTGGTATCTGCATCCGGTTGGACTGGAAGTGACCCAACATATTTGGGAAAAGACTAGGCAGATGATGATGATGTTGTACGATTCAGTTGCTTTGCTATTCGTTAACGTTAGACGGCTTATGCACTAATGTACCCCTAGTACCTATACGTTAAGAATTCCAAGGAAGGTGTAGATTTTGTTATTGTTCGTGAAGGCTTACCAATAATGACCATTGATAAGGTATCTGATTACTTCAGGCAAGTCTCCAGGTAGTGTTACATGCCATTATAGTCATGCAATCCTTGGAACCGTGTTGTCAATATTGTGAGAATGTGAAATCGGAGGCTCTGGTTAGGACGTGCAGTCAAGTTATTGTTATCGTTTGAACTACAGTTATTTTTGCTTGAATTAACCTTAATTCCTTCTGTGTAGGGCGTTTGCCCGGTAGTGGTGGAACATTTTATGACTTTAGTAAACAATATGTCTTAAAACTTTATGATTTTGCGTTTACAACCTCTTTTATTGAGAAGTTAGCTTCCCTAAACATGTTTGGTGTACTTCCGTAGATACGGAAGATAAATAATGCTCCAGCAAAGTTCTGGCTCATTGTAATTTAAGCTGATATATTGATTAGCCTTTATATCGAATTCTAAACAAAAAATAATTTATCATCAAAGAAGGAGACTACCATCGACAAACAAAGAAGCAGAGTACATACATACATGTATACATAATCAGCCTATAATGTTCCCACTGCTGGGACACAGGCCTCCTCTCTGTGAGACATAGTGGGCCGTAATCCACCACGCGGGCCCAGTGCGGGTTGGTAGAGGTCACATATCTTCGAATTTTTGGTTCAGGACATGCCGGTGTCCTCACGATGTTTTCTTCACGGTTTTTGAGAGCAGTGGTGATGAAATAATTTACAAAAAGTAAAGCGCCTGTCAGGGTTCGAACCTACGACCTACAAGTCGTAAGTCGCGGCCGTTATCGCTGGGCCACCACTGCTCTCAAGAAGAAGCAGAGTACTGAATGAAAATTCTTGCCGCCATCGCCAGTTAGCCCGACTTTGAGAAGAGGTCTTCCAACAAAAAAATACAATAGACGCTGATATATTTAGTAACCTATTCCGCTTGACTATTCTTCAAGAGTCATAAAAACCCTGTAAGAAATCGACACGTGTTTCACCTCTCAACGAGGCATCTTCAGGATGACGATTGACCAATTGCAAACCAGAACGCGACGTGTTACCACACCGAGCGCTGGACGCAGGGTTACTCTGCGTCCAGCAGCGCGTCCAGAAGATGCCTCGTTGCCCTTCGTTTTCCAACTTTAGACTATATTGTCCAAAAGTTTTATACTAGGTAGAAATATTCAGATACCAAAGGTAATTAAACAAGTAATAAATTTTCAAGTACATAAGTAAGCAATGCGCCTGGAACTATGAACTACCCACTGGAGGGCAATTACACTAGGAGCGGGTTCAACATTTCATTGTTAATTGAACATTAGTTTTATGTCATCGTGAACATGAAAACGACTTTGTTGTAGCATGTAGAGTTGTGGACGTTTTAACATGAAATAACGTAAACATGGAGTAACTGAGGATATCATTTAGGTACCTAATTACCTATCTAGGTAGTATGAGACTAAAATAAGGGAAAAAAGAACTATTTTTTTTTAAATAAATTGACTAGATTAATGACGTTTAACACACGTGACACTGGCTAAGTGCAAAATCAGTGAGAAGCCATAAAAAAAAAAGTTTGACACTTCGAAGCTTTACCAGATAAAATTATTTTGAAAATGGAAAACTATTCAATAGATTGAGGTTGGCTTGCCTGGACGATTTATAATTATAATAATCTGAATGAGTAATTAACTGCTTTTCAATTAAAAATATTTAACATCTGAAGGAAAACCATACACAGTACATCCTTTGCTTCATTCGATCCAAATGTCCTTACGAAACTTAACTAAGAGAAAATACCCAAAATGGTTTCCAAAATAATTTGTGAGACAATTCAAAACAATTCCTTGCAGACGTATTCAAGTTTCAGTCGCGAAGTGGTGAGACTGCGCCTGACACCCGCAGATATAATATTCATTATTTCAATTACTGAGCAACATTGATACCGGCTTGTGCTACCTCTACTAATGCACTAGATAGGTATATTGCCGACGTTTACGACGCTATCTTAGAACGTTTCAGCTTCAACTGTTGTATTTAGGTACATTTCAAGACTAAAAAGAAGGTTTGCTCGTAGTTGTGGAAATAATTTTCTTTTTAAGATGTCTGTAGTCTAAAAGTATAAGACGTATCTTCATCCCTTTTAGGAATAACCTTCTTTCGTTTTTTGCGTGGTGTAATCTTTTTTAGTATTTTTATATTCGAGTCGGGTAAATCACGATGATCAGTTTTAAAAGCTTAGCTTAGCGTTGGAAGGCCACCTACAAGGTGGACCGATGACCTGATGAAGGCCGCAGTAATCCGCTGGATGCGAGCCGCACAGAACGAGTCGAAGGCGGTGCTTGGGGGAAGGCCTATGTCCAGCAGTGGACGTCTTTCGCCTGAAATGATGATGATGATATTCCTGCGTAGAGATAAAAACGTATTACACGCCATTGTTAGTTGTGGGTACTTCTAAAAAAGCACAGTAAACTTCATAAATAACCATGCAAGCCTGCTTTAGCGGTCCAAGTAATGTCTAATTCAAATTATGCAAACGGCGGTAATTAGAGGAACGATTTGAATATGGAAGCGTCGCGTTCGCTTTGACGGCTTGGTTCGTGTCAAACCGTTCATCCGACGCCACGATTGAATTTGTTTGACCCATAAAGCTGCAATGACCCACGGAGTGCGGGCGTGGGAGCTCAACTATTGCATCTCTTCCTTATTTGTGCATTACGGCATTAACGGCACGTCATAAATAAAGTAGGATAGAAGACGTTAATACGATTGAAATGCTGGTTAAGGGCATGGCTGTATCTATTCGTTAGCTGTCAATCAAAAGTTAATGATCTGTCATGTAGACGTCGCGTCGGGGACGAGCTTGTTGTTGTAGATTGTTTTGAATATACACAAATATTTATTTACTTAATAGAATAGAATAATTTATTTCAGATAATTTAAATCCATATCTTGTTAGAGCTTAGAATATATTAGCAACAATATTAGCTTAAAATTATGTTAGTATTGTTAGTACTTATCTAAATGTAGACAACTATATAAAGCCATTCGTACCCTTACCCAGTGTTTTTGAATAGGGCAGTCAAAACGAGTAGCAATGACTTTCAGAATGCCATTCTTAGCACCTCGCAGACGCTGCAGCAAAGAAGCCGATTTTTTGCGAATTATAGCCTTGAAGCCGTCCGTGCGGGCTTCTGCAAACATCCCGGAGGCAATGCAGCGCCACGGTAGCCTTGATAACACTCTGAAGGCATTGTTATATTGAACCCGCAGGGCGTCATAAGATCGCCGCGTATAGCTCACCCACAGGCCACTCGAGTAAAAAGATTGACAATACGATTTTAAGAGCGTTATCTTTACATGAGTTGTACATCGAGCAAACCTGCGAGCAAGCACGTTACTTCTCACCGCCAACGCCCTGCGTTCCCGCTCAATATCCTCGACTTAAATCAGGCTGAAAGTATTTGAATGGCCGTAGCTGTTTTAATTTGCCGTTGGTCTCGGCTGTCATTCATAGATCTTTGACAGTTGTTACGGGTAGTCAAAAGCCCAAAAGTCCGACAACCACAGTCTTACCAAGGGGTATCGTGTTACCCAGTAAGTGGGTTGTGGAGGTCAGATAAGCAATAGCTCCATGTAAAATACTGGTATTCGGTTGCATCCGGTTACCCCAACATAGTTGAGAAAAGGCTAGGCACATATAAAATCACCTCTATGAAGTTTCGCTAACTAATTTAAGTTGACCTTGCTTTCCGCATTTAAGTTAACTAACAACCGAGTATACCCTGACAAACTAACTTCAAAGTGTCCTGTACCGAAGGGTGTCGGAAACTGACGAGTGTTTTTCCTTTCATTAGATTCGATATAGTCATTGGATTCGAACCACTACGTATTTATTCATTAGACTCGATTGTGTTGAATTAAACCAAATACAATCGGGGTTCTGTCTTCTGTATCACGATACAACTGTGTTTTTAATCATACTTCGATGTCTAAATTCTCCAAACTTACAGTATATTTTTTCAAGTTCCTGTTTCTTATAAAAAAGTTATCAATTAACTACATTGAACTAGCGACTCGCTCCTGCTTCGCACGGGTTTTAAGACTTGACAAAACATCGAGATTTCTTAGATATAAATGTAACTTTAATAGTAACGTATTATACACATACACCTTCCTGAATATATTCTATACACGATGCGATGATGAAAACCTCATCAAAATCTGTTGCGTGGTTTAGAAGAACAACGCGGACAAACACGAAAGCGAATTTAATTTATAATACATAGAGAAGTCATATCCGTCGTCAGGATTTACATCGTAAAATAGTACAGCTATATTCAAAACCGGTAACGTATTATGTGACACACATAACCTCCTTCAGTGCCTACAGTGTGTGACAAGAATATAACGGTCAGCTAAAATTGTGGGAAATAATGAACCACCGTGTTGTTATAGTTTTGAGAAATAATTGAACATTTGCACAGTATAATAAAGTAGCAGTATTATGTCTCGGCAGTGACCTTGAAATACCTACGGTCGCCGGCCGCTCGGGACCTTCGGCGTCCGTGCGTAACTGCCGCGCAGTCGAGACTGTTGCGTATAGTGAGGGTTATTCACTGAGATTTCAAAACGCGTCGTTTCTATGAAGACATAATACTATTACTTATTTATACTGTGACATTAGTATTGTATTGTAGAAGCAGAAATAGACACTGACTGACATGCGTTATGATGTGTTTTCTCATGAAACGTTTAGTAAGGCGCTTTTCTCTCTGATAGTGCATAGGTGAATATGTGCTAGGTACTGATAAGTGGATGGAAATAATTGAACCAGAACTTAAAAAATTGTGTGTTGTGTGTATGTTTTTGTGTTCTGTGTGTGTGTTCACAGAGCAAAAGGCGAGCTATAACTACGTTGTGTGTTTGAAGTATTACTATAATAGTCCGTTATAATCTATAGAAGAATCGATGTCACGCAGAGGGTTTGCTGCATAGGTACGCAGCAGAACCTATGGCCGTTGTAGATCATAAGCTTAACTCCAATAGAAAATGTTGTTTTTTTGCGTTATAGGTATGTGTAGGTATTTTTAAATATTTTAGTTAAGACTTCGCATAATCATTGCCCGCCTTCCACTGCGAGCGGAGCGGGCTCCGTACGGACTCCGTTTAACTCGCAACGGCTTTTTTTATAGAAGTGCTTCCACTGTAAATGAGCGGACTTCTATGAAAAAAGCTGTTGCGAGGTAAACGGAGTCCGTACGGAGCCCGCTCCGCTCCGCTCGCAGTGGAAGGCGTGCATATGTTTCTCTCTTCTTGTTCTCACACACTATTGTCTACATTTCTTTCTCAATTCTCCTTTCGCAGGTCTGCTGGAAGAAATTTCTTAAGAAATAGCAGTACCTTTGTACTCATATTATAATTATGTCGTATGTCTATGTATTTTACTGTGTGTGCATAAATTATAAAATAAATAAAAAACCTCATTCATTAAAATCAGATAAGTAGTTTAGGCGCTACTTATCTGATTTTAATGGAATAGTATTTTTTTTTTTTAACGTATTACGTTTCAATATATTATGTACGTAATTGCAAACATACATACGTAGGCTGCTAAAAACATAACCCTTCCTTTTAGCTTTGCCGTAGTCGGGTAAAAAAAAGCTTGAAGCTAAGCGTTTGTGACACGTTATGATCTGCTATTTCCGGTGTTACAAGAGAATTGAACGCCACCTGTCATGATTTATAGACTTTACTTCCTCCTTGTTTTACTGTTTCTAATTTTCTTAACTCATGTTAATTCCCACACGGGAAGTACAGAGAACAAAGCTTTATTTTTCTACCGTTTTTGTCGTAACGGGATCAAATCATGGTGCTATTTATTTATTTACCTACAAGTTCACCACGTAATGCAAGGTATTTCAAAGGACAAACACAAACAAAGACAAAAAAACTGTCAAATCCGATTCATATCTGACGTCAGCTAAGAATTGGATTTGACAGTTTGTAAATGTTGATCATGGAATTAGTATGTACTATTTACTATGGAATTTGTAGGTATGTAGGTACCTATATAGGATTTTTTTTTTGAAGTTCCAGCGACGAAGCAAACCCTTTCTCTAAGTTATTATTCCACCACATGACGCTGGCAGAATAGTCGACATCGGCTCAGTTGCCAAAGAGGAAAAAAAAAAAAAAAAAAAAAAGTTATTATTCTTAGCATTCACATGCGTTCACGTCATACGATGTAAATGTAATTGACCCTTAGTAATTAATTCAAGTGCAGTGTACCTACAAACCAGTTATGATATCAGACGAATAGAGCATGACGCGCAATTATGTCTTGGAAAGGCTGAATGTATAAACATTCAACCTTTCCAAGACACTGTAAACTGTAACGTGGTTGCTTAACATAGATTTCATTCGTGTAGGCACAATTAGCGCCAGTAGTTGGTGTAGCTACTACAGATTTGGTTTCACCGTTACAATCATAACAAAAGAGCATTCTTCCTACAGTGGGTCTTTAACTTATCTCCTCGTGCTGCATCTTCGTCTCTCGCGGTGAAGGCTGTTATTTCTATACGTGATTCTTTTTTCAAAACTGTCTCATTTTTTAAGTAAAAACTTCTGCGCTCTTTTTGAACTGAGAACGAAACTGAGGCCCTAGACAAAGTGACATTCTATCAGCGATAACGATGATGGAAAAGGCAAAAATGTATAGGACTGATTTAAGCTATCGAAAAGCTTATGTCAATCCTGTTGAAAGTCGATGTAGAAATACGGAACGCTTTCGAAGCGATTGTCACTTGTCTAGGCCCTCTGAACCACACGCTTGGGTCGGTGACGCTGAATCGGGTATACAGTACACGGCTCCAGGCGGTTGGTGGCGCTGAATAGCTTAAACTCGGCGCTGAATCTCCTAAACTCTGCTCATATAAGTTTTCATTTCTATCATGTGCAGGTTCTAGATTACTCTATTCAAGCCACCCAAGCCTAGTTCTGTGGGCCTAAAACGGCCACATTAGCAATTCCTCTAAAAGCAATTCATTTCCTGAATTTCCAGCTTTCATTAGCAATTCCTCTAATTTGACACAAAAGCAATTCATAATGTGTGGACCATTTTACGATTCTCCAATAGAAAACTGTCAAACAGATGAATTATTTCGTAATATGAATCGCACCCAGATCATATTATGAATTGTCTGTTTGTGACATTTTACGATGATTCATAATATTTTCCTATTAAGATTCTGCCAAAGTGACTGCTGTAAGCGCCCAGAAGACATGCCTAAATCTTTCTCATTTCAACACATTTGTTCTCAAACACTTCATTGAATTTTTCACCTTGATCCTCTGTCCTAACAATTTGGAGAAACTATTAGAAATGCCTAGAACACCGTTATTTTCCATAAACAGGCGCCTACTTGCCAAGCTAAGTGTTTGTTCAGGCGGGGTCAGTCCACACCTCGAGTTTGATTAGAACGTCAGGCGAAATGGACGCCAGTACTAGTTCACACGACTATTATTCAAGTTTTTATTCCGTTCTATAACAATGAGTTAGTAAGACATGATTTGTGGAGTCTTAAAAACAGTAAAGGGGCGTACGTAGGTAGAAGCCTACTTTTGAAAATAAAATATAGCCTACCTGAGGCTCTTTATGTTGGCGATTCCCGGGTTTTCAAGGCGATACAAATATTTTCCAGACGAAGCATTGCATTTGCAGGAATTATCGATCAATCAGTGCTTTTTAAAAAAACATCCGAGCTTCCACCGCGCAAAATTCCGAAGCGTTCTAACAGAAAATCTAACGAATCATAATCCCATGCGCACTATCGCGACACAGGCGCTCAGTCATCCCGCCAGCCAGCCAGTCACAAGGATTTCATTTGTCAATAAATAATAATACGCTACAGCCTGTCATTTACCGACATACCATTCGATCCCTAATTGACTCTGACAGCGCAAAAAGGACGAAAGCGGACGTACTTTTTATTCATTTCTAAATATAGGATTCCTAGTCAACATTTCAAGGAGTAGCGACCCTAATCGCAAATGAAACTAGTCCCATCTCATCGTATATCCGCCATAATAGATCCATAGATAAGATAGAAACTCTTTATACCAGCGAGTGGAATGTGTGTTCACATTATTGGTTCGACTAGACCAGCCTCAGTAAGGAAAGGGCACTTGCCAATATCGGTCTGATAATTGATTTTCTAATTTCTTGGCGCCACTTTTTATACGTCAAGAAATATTAAAATTATAATAGGTTCTCTATTGAGTCTATGGTACTGATATGGTTATGAAATCCATACGTTCTGGTTTCGATTAAACTTTATAAATTGCGTCTGTTTTTATCGATGCAGACCATAATGACAGCACTTAGTGATGCTGAAAATCGATTATTTAATATTTTTATTGAATAAATATCTACACACACTTCTTACGGTGTTCCATCACCTCAGGCAAAAAGAACCTTGAAAACTTTTCAGCAAGAAAATATAAAAAGTTTGTACACAAATATTTCCATGACGGTTCATAACTATCAAAATAATAAACACGATACGATAATTTAACTTAGAATTAAAATTATTTATGGCGTAGCGCATAGGTTCTTTGAGTAAAAGTTATTTGTTGTACAATTGTCCTACCTATAGTCAAGTTTAGATCGGATAACTCTTTTCAGTCATTGAGCTCCTTAGGTTCTGAGTTGAGCTCCACGATTACTGACAAATACTTGCACTGACTGGACAGGTCCACTAAAACTTGTGTTGTTCTTTCCTCAAAATACCATTTCAGATAGTAATCTACATGGCCCTCATATAGCCTGACCAAGATTATGTCCGGAATTTAAAAGCAACTAAGACCTCTGAGTTTCCCTTTGAGTGAACCTTTCCTCTCAGAGGTGTCAGATAGGAAACTCCGACCTCATTTAACCTATTTATTAAAAAAAATGATATGACGTGTAAAAGTGATTCCGATATCCTATTTACAGAATTTAAAACAATTTCATTTCATTTCATCAGCCTCTTTGTAATCTCAGCTATCAAGTTATGTGTACCTAATGTCTGTATCTGTTTAATTGTGGGAATCAGTTAACGGACTCTGTGTTAGTATGCTAAGATTTTAATTCTGATTTGATTGCAATTAATTAATGCAATTAGTCACTTTCTCGCGTCAGTGATACGGTGATCAACATTGTTAAGCATCGGACACACTTGAAAGAAAATAGAAATTCTACGGCATTTTCAACTTTAGGTAAATACAGTAGATTAGTACCTAGTTAGTAGGTGCGGTATAGCCTATATTAACGAGATAAACTTCATAATATTCTAAATTATTGACTTCGTAATCTATACAGTTTCATCTGTAATTAGTCAGATAAATCGCTTAAGCAGACTCGCGTGTACCTCGCAACAAGACATTTCGGACTATTTTTATGCAATTGGATCATCCAGTTTTTTACACCGATCCATCTAACGATTACTGGCTATAAATCAAGAGAGCTATCTATCTATTACGGGCTTTTATAACAACATTACCATAACGAGTTGACTATCGAATTTCCGGCGAGCGAGTGGGTGTCAACAAGTTAGCGGGACAGCAGGCCCTTATCAAATCAACAGCATCAACGAAACCAGTTCTGAACAAATCGGTCCGTTACGCAATAAAAAAACATCGCGACCTTGAAGAGCAGGCTCCATTGCTCCAATCTGTGCGATGCAAATGTGCGGCCGTCCGAGCGACCGCCCGATAACGGTAATCCGATAAAAAAATAAAAACTTTTTACAAAAAAAAAAACAACCGACTTCCAAAAAAAAAGTGAAAAATAACTTTAATTTCGGAAGTCGGTGTCTTTGGTTTTCAATTTTCGTTTTTTGCCACCGACTTCCGAAATTAAAGTTATTTTTCACTTTTTTTTTGGAAGTCGGTTGTTTTTTTTTTTGTAAAAAGTTTTTATTTTTCACTTTTTAGTTGTGGTAACTACCCCACACAAATTCGTATACCGTTGTCTGCTATGTGACGGAGTCAATTAACATGTCATCAACATCGCAAAGTGGGAAAACTACGTAATTATTGAAGCTAACTCAAAAACTACGCAAGCAAAATTAATAAAATTTATATGGGACCACCTCTGAAGCATGACCTACCAAACAAAAAAAGAATCATCAAAATCGATTCATAATTGGCGGAGTAATCGGGTAACATACACACAAAAAAAAAAAAAAAAAAAAAACATACAGACGAATTGAGAACCTCCTCCTTTTTGAAGAAGTCGGTTAAAAAGCTGATTGTCCTTTCATGGGTTCCGTGCTATATTGTAGATTTATGAAGCTTTCTCAGCCAGCTTTCCTTTTCACGTTCTGAACGTACGCTGTTTCGTCCCAGTTAGTTCAACGGTGTGTTACTATCGGGTTATATCATGCTCGACCCGCCTGTTAGTTTAATCGCTCCATTAAGCGAGGCCGCCGATGATGCACTAAGCGATTAGTTGGTGGTCGAGCGTGCTGCGTGAACCTAAAATACGTGCGGACGTAGATTGACGTCGACCGTTGTTTTAAAGTAATCAACGTGCTCCGTTGTCACTAACGATCAGTTTTGCTCACAATTTACTTTTTAGGTTTGAGACGTTAAGTGAAGGTGTCCAGTTTAATTCCAGGGCCCGGAATTAAAGCATGGGTTTTGGAACGCATCCCGTTAAGTAGTGATGTGTAATTTTCTTTACTGGGTCACGGTGGTTCCGACTGGGAATAAATATTGGAAAACCTGAAAGATTTACGGTATTATGTAGATGCGATGAGCTATGAAGCTTTGTGCCTGTGTTATATAGCTTACCGTCTTGCAAATGTGCAGTTTCATATTGCAATATGTCCTCCAAATAATAATGATAATAACGTTACGTTACGGTATTTTTAACGCTTGTTAAACTTCCGTTAACAAACACAACAATAATGATAAACGCTGCAAACTGCATTGAACATCTAAAATATACTAAACAATATACTAAACTCTGTGTGCTTTCACGTAAAAAAATATTCATAACTGCTACTGCACTGACTGACGGCAAAAAATCAATAGTGCAGAGGTTTGTGGGGCGACTATCATCGATTCAGATGGAAAATCGATTAGTTCTAATGGGTCTAAATGAAATAGAACGTGAAATATTCGACTGGCCATTGATTTGTTGAACAAATATCGAATTATAAGATTTTATTTAAACAAATATTTATTATAATGCGTTTGCTTATCCGGTTCTGTAGTATCGATTTGCATTTTAGTTTGGTTTGAAGCGATTTCTTTCATGTCGCGTCAATCACTGTTCAAATCGATTTTTTGTCATCGACAGGAAATTGGTTGGAATGATATATCTGTGTCAAGAAGCTAATGACCGAATCAGTGCCTGCTTCATGATTTTATGCATAACTTTTACGATTGATTTCTATATTTTTCTCACAATATTGCTTACGTTAATATTTTAAAGGAGTAAATATTATGTGCTAATGTTTGTGAAAGCTTAGTCAAACAATCGCCAATATGTAAAATATATGATTGTATATTGATGAGCATCAGGTTTTGAATGCATTGACCGCACCAGTATGCGGTCATATCACAATCATAGAGAAATGCTTTACACATTTTATTATCATTGTTCTTGACTTTACTGAATTGTCATCAGTTCATTCAAGTTCGGCCATGTTTAGAAGAAGCTGATCAAATTATGTACCAAATACTTATGAGTGCTGTTGATTACGTTTTAGAAGAAATTATTTTCCTGGACTCGAAATCAATTATTCTTTTAACGTACCGTACCATAACATTCTAATATTATAAATGTGAAATAAATGCACTTTCACGCTGTAACGGCTGAACGGATTTGGATGAAATTTGGCACATGATCTAGACCATGGCACATGATCTGGGTTAGGACATAGGATACGTTTCCGTGGGATAATTTCCGACCTCTACGGGGGTAAAAGCCAGTATCATATACTAGTACTTATTGTGTATATAAGTACCTGCTTATTATGCATAACCAGTGGACACTTGGACAGGGTCTCTAATTCCTTTTATTTCATTTCTATGAGGCCCATTCTATATAAAAAATATGATAAAGTAGATTCTTAACAATAGACCACGTACTAGCACTTGAATAAAAAGTGACAAAACACAGAATGTCTTACTAAATAAATAATAGACTCATCAAATGATATTTTTTTGTGAATTGACGCGCGCTTGAAGTGATTGGTAATTTTTTGTTTTATTTTTTATTTATTTTGTCACTTTGTCACTTTGTCACCCGCCATTCAGAGCTAATTATGTTTAACGGAAGTGACGATTCAAAAATAGTCAATTTGGATAAGCTATAAGTACTTTGGTGAATCGTGGTGAATAGCTACCTAGATTAGCTGCCAACCCGAGTAGTACAGATAGCTGTATAATTACTCACTTTTAGATCTATTTGAAACTCTATGCGTATTAAGACTCTTTTAATAGTACACTGGTGATCCTACAGCTGCATAATAGCTGTCAGTGATATTTAAACAGCTTAGGATGATTAAAAGCTGCATTAAGGCTGATTAAGACCGACAAAACTCCCATTAATACGCTAAGAGTGCTATAAAGGTATATTTTCAACGACTCTATTCAGCTTTTAACCTTTTCTAATGCCTTAACCATAGTAAGGGCTGTTTAGTGGATGAAATTACGCCAAATGCTGTATAAGAAGGTATTTGTGAACTCCTATTACACTGACTTATTAAAGGGCCACGTGTGAACTATTACGACGATAATAGCTGTATAATGGATGATTTGTGGCCCACATTACAGCTTATTGCTGAATATGTCTACCGCTAATCAGCTTTTATACTGCCATTGATAGTGTCTGCATAACGGCTGTTTAAACATTCACTAGATGCCCCGCAGCTGCTTAGAGACTCACTAGTGTATCGAATAAACAGCTTATTGCTGCATAAAATTCACATGTGTAATTTTATTCC
Source organism: Lithophane semibrunnea (assembly GCA_947363905.1). Lineage (NCBI taxonomy): Eukaryota > Metazoa > Arthropoda > Insecta > Lepidoptera > Noctuidae > Lithophane > Lithophane semibrunnea. Next base: position 15,078,153 of record OX376193.1, read on the forward strand.
GTTTTTTGCTGATTAACAGTACACTAGAGAACTATTAGATAGCCTTTTGCAGCATATAAGAGTTTTAACTATTTACGTCGCTGTTTAACATTGTATTGTTGTACACTGACTTACTAAAGGGCCACGAGTGAACTATTATGACGTTAATAGCTGTATAATGGATGATTTGTGGCCCACATAACAGCTTATTGCTGAATATGTCTACCGCTAATCAGCCTTTATACTGCCATTGATAGTGTCTGCATAGCGGCTGTTTAAACATTCACTAGATGCCTCGCAGCTGCTTAGAGACTCACTAGTGATGACTAGTGTATCGAATTAACAGCTTATAGCTGAATACAGTTCACATGTATAATTTTATTCAGTTTTTTACAGATTAACAGTACACTAGTGAACTATTAGACAGCCTTTTGCAGCATATAAGAGTTTTAACTGTTCACGTCGCTGTTTAGCATTGTATTGTATAACCTATAAATATACTGATTCATTTTTCAACTTTTATGATGTTTTGTGTATGAATTAGGAATGTATTGCATTCGTTTTTACTTCCTGATAACATAATATTAACTTTTTATCTTATAATTCTTTTTAAAGCCCTGAAAATTGTTTATTCAAGTTTTCATCACGGCTTATTTATATCACAAAACTAATTAAAAATAGAATATTTTCGTGGCGCACTAAAATTTTCTTAGACAATATATATGTATAATGTCAGTGAAATTACATTCCCAATCATTTTGCTTTTATTAATATGTAGAACAACCTGGGAATATGAATATTATCCACGAAACAAGTGTTCAATTGGCAGCTAAGGTTATATTTGCTTCTATATGTTTGCTACATCAAATATGTTCACTTTTACACTGGCCGCAAACAGCCTTTCTCGGTTTAAAACATCTATTAAGAGCGTAGATGTGACATATTTACTGAATAAAGAGTAACTTGTGATCTCTTAGTCAGTTGATATTCAGCGCCTAGTACTGTCGTAGTGTAGTAAATTGCTGCTACACAGCTCCTAAGCAGCTACGTGAACTTAAGGCTGAATAATTTGTGCCCATTTAAGAGTTATAAGAGCTGTATACGGCCCTATACAGCCCTTATGTAGCTTTTTTATTCAGCTTTTAGCATGATGGGAATCCGTTATTCGGCTGATAAGCAGCCAAGTGTGCTACTTGGGAATCGTTCGGTCGTAAGCAGCGATAGAGCAATATACTTCTGTAGACCTACGAGAAATTAATTTACGCTCACTTTAATTGACTGTAGTGTAAAAAAAAGTTGTGGATATGTATTTTTACACTAGGAGATAAAAAATTTGCAAGCCAATAGTTGAGATAAACCAAAAAAAAGTTTTTTCTTTCGAACGGATAGTTTATTGGCACTTAAGGAGATGTGCATCACCCTTTAGAACCTTGGTATTACACATCCATTCCAACACAATAATATAAGTTCCCGTAGTACCATAATAAAAGAATATGTTACACAAGAGTCTAATTATTGTAACAGCGCAATCTTTCACGTTTCCGTGAGAACACTGAACTGTCTAACAGATATACGAGTATTTGCAGACTACTTGACGTCTTTAAACGATATCCTTTGCATATAAAATACCCAAAATCTTACAAAACCTTTAGTTTTTCCACAAACGGTAAATTTAACGCAGAACTGTGTGAAGATTAAATCTATGTGACGTCTCCTAGTATTAATTCCTTGCGAACTTACTTCATTTGTATGGTAGGACATCGATGGAGAGACGCTAGGAATGCTAATGTCCATTTAAAAATCAATTCTCACATGTATATAAAACGGTGTGGAGTAAAATATTTAGATTTATAGACGAGCGGACATACCTGTGCGGACTTTAGAACGACGAAACGAAATTCTTAGGAACCACAGTTTGTATGGGCATACCCGAGGCCATTTTCTATGTGAATTTGGACGTATTAAATGTTTTATAGCTTCTGCTCACAATGGCCGATGTTGGACATTAAAATGTGCATTGATAGATTCTTGCTTTGCAACAAAGTTGAATGTCGTTGGATGCATAAAGGCAAACATGAGGAAAGATTACCTATGGTTTACGTATCTCAGAGGTCACATTATACTCACGGAGTACACGAAAATACGACCTACCTTTACTTTGCTAGCATGCTTGCTGTTTGTGCCCGGTTAATGGCAATAGGCTCGCCCCTATTACCTACATGAGACTTAAAAATATCTGGCGAAATGTGGGTTTAGGTACTATAGGTACTCCTCAGCTTATCCCTTCGGGAAATAGAGGCGTGATGATAATGTTACCTTGATGCTTCATTGGTTATGATTTCAAAGGAATCGTATGAATGCTTTTTTGTATTATCGGACCTACATTCAATATTATTACGTCTAACTACAATGTTCTTGTTGTCCTTGTATTCCCGTGCATAGGTAACCTGCGGTTCTAAAATAGCCACTTTGGTAGAATCATAATAGGAAAATATTATGAATCATCGTAAAATGGCACAAACGGACAACTCCGCAAAGATTCATCTGTTTGACATTTTTCTATGGAGATTCGTAAAATGATCCACAAATTATGAATTTCTTTTGTGTTAAATTAGAGAAATTGCTAATGACAGCTGGAATTCAGGAAATGAATAGCTTTTAGAGGAATTCCTAATGTGACCGTTTAGGCCCCCTGACATAGTCCGCACTGACGTCCTCTCATGTCCAGCCTCCGTGAGAAACTCCAGTAGATACATTATTGTGTAAAAAGCTAAATAGAACGAGTTAGATTCCGCGCAGGCGCCGCTTTTGTTTGTTTTGCAGTTATTGAGTCATTATGATGGCGGTATACACGTAAACCAACCACTCGGAAAACCACTTTTTGGACCGTTTCAAGATAAATAAGTACTGGTAAAACTAGGCAACCTTTAGTCAGTTCTTATTTACTTCGGTAATGGAGGTATTAGGAATACAAATACGGTTTGATGGATCGACGACCTTTTGTAACGAAACTTTTGTGTCATTTGAGTCAGCAGCCGACTATGATAGATATATCTTTGGCTTTAACTTCAAAACCTTTGCAAAATAATACCCATTCGAATTTTAAAACTTGAATTTGCCACTGCAGTCAAACGACTAACAAAAGTCACACTTCATTGAACTATTAGCTATGGTATACCCCTAAAGCCATGGCACTTACAATATAATGACAGTGTTATGGTCCTCTATGGTCAGTCTATGGTGTCCAAGCACCCAATTGTTAAGACTGTAATCCCCGTTTCCACTAACGCTAGGCGACACCTACATGAATACGCGCTGTTGGATTTTCAACGCTCGTCTCAGCTACGAAAGTTGGAAATCCAATAGCGCTCTTTTACGTAGTGATTGTAAAAACGGACATAAGTAGATAAAGTCCGTAGGCGTCCGCCATAGGTAGGGGACTTGGGCGGGTGCCGTGCGTCGGGCAAATGGTTATTGTTGCATTCTGCGTACGCGCATAATGTTACGTCGCGTCGTTGTCCGCTACTACTGCCTAGTATAATGCGACTTCCGTGTCAGTTGACATTTGAGGTTATGTTGTTAATAATGATTTAGTGGAGAAAAGGTAGGTTAAAATAGTTTTGGTGAAGCATGTGCAGCACACAAGCTAGGATTTCTCCTTTCAGTGATGATTAAAATTCCGCGAAAAACGAAGCGTTTTATTTCTTTATTGTGGGCCCAAAGCAAAGCCCCCATCTAAAAAGATTCTATGTTTTTGTTTTTTATTTTCTCCATACAAGGAACATAACGTAACATCACGACTGTAATCACCGAACGGTTAGGCAGAAGTATACCTTTAGTACCTTTTTTTCGTATACAGAGTAGTCTCTATTAAATTACAGCCATCGCACTTAATCAAATACCTATTCACACATTTCATTCTACCCACCTACGACAAACCAAATAAAGATCTTTCGTGTTTGTCGAACACTCCACATGCAGGCCACATACCGTAACGCTAATAAACACGATTCACGAATACATACAATGTATGAATTTCGTGCAAACTTCGATAAAAACTCTCCGACTTTTAGAAAACTTGCTTTGTAAACCGAACCCCTTGAGAAAGTCAACGAGGCAGAATGAAGTGTTGTCTGTGCGTAAGTAGAAAAACAAAGTTGAGTGACCACAGGAGGGCAGGCACCCGACCCCGGGGTGGTGCCGTTTACATTAAAACTAATAATTGTACACGAGAAGGTTAAGGCTTATAGACGTTTTAATGAGTCAGCTACTGCATGCCTTGTGTTTGAAATCTCAATGAACTCTGCTATTAGAAATTATTAGTGTGTATGGGTTCGGGAGTTATGCTTTTTGTTTATCATTTTCTTTGTAGATACATATTTTATTTTAGTTTAAGGATTTATCAATAGCTTGTTTATAGATAGAACATATTTTAAGTACCTACGGATAACAATTAGTATTGCACTCACACAGTCGCCAATCACAGATAGGTACTTATTGTTAAGTTGAGCTACGTAGTATTATAATACCTGTGGTTGAGCTGAGCATCACGAGTTACACTACTACAAAAGGTAGGTTATTTTCTCCAGCATCCAATCTCCAAAGAATCTGAATGAATTGAAAACTTCTTGGACTTCCTTTAAATGCGGTAAAATTAAACCCGTCATACTCTCGATCACTTACAAGGAAGGGAAAATCTAAATAACAAAATAAATGGCAAGCATTCAGGGTTGCTACTGGTGTAGAATTAACCATACAGAAAATACTGAGAAACCGACGTCGGACATGGCATCAGAAATAGAATCCTATTAACTTTTTACATCTGTATTTTGTCTATAAAAATATAATTAGTGACCCTACGTTGGAGATCATAATGTAGGAGTTTGAGTTATAAAACCTTATTTTATGAACATCATTTATCCAGGTAAAATAGTTAAATGAAAATGCCGTGTTTAATGGTTTGTTTGATAATGGCAATCATCAGCTATCTGGTAAATCGAGAGACTGAAACTTGGAATTAGAGTCTAGAGGTGAGGGAAGAGGCTAAAGATGAGTATGCAAATTGAATATTACCTGACCCAGTATGACTTGACATCTTACTTTAGTAGAATAGTTGTCCGTAACACAGCTTTATGTAGAAGTGGAAATGACCAGGTCTTTACCGGAGAAAACACGTCATTCCTATTAGATATCTACAGAACTTTCCTTCTTTCATAAAAAGGCGTCAAATTCCACAAACCAGACAAACCATTTTAGTTTCTAATCAAAGAAAAAGTAAGAACTACTTGAACTATGCGACCTTACAATTGCAGCCGGCTGAATGCACCACTGCACGCCTTATCATTTTATTGATCTTCAGCTGCAGATAAGCCTTTCACTGGTGAAAGTGATTTTATTGGCAGAATCTAGCTTCTTGCGCAAGAAGACGAAAAAAAAAACAAGTTGGAAGTGCCTCGTTCGTTGCTGTACATGTCTGATTAAGAATGAAACTTGAAGGTGGGTTCGTTTCGTGTAGGTACCGACAATGTATTATGAATACACTGTCTAGCCAATTGACAGGCATTGTGTGGGGTAACAAGATCGATTTCTCGAGCCGACGACGATATAAAGAGTGAACTTTTTTCCGAATTGGAATAAAAGCATCGTAAACAGTTTAGTATTAGAGTTGTATGACGCTTTTCAGTATTTCTCTCGTTGTTTATTTGCTGCCATTTGATAAAAAAGCTTCGGTTGTTGTTTGTTTATCATCAAACTTGAGGTGCAAACCTTCCTCTTTCTTCGATACTGTATCCTCTAATTTTCTGTGATGTATTTATTTTATCAAAGAAGACAAACAAGTTATTCGTAATACTGGTTTACGACGGGCTACCAAGAAATTACTTTCTCAGTCTGCTTAAAATAAACTTGATTACATCAGCATAACATTATAAGAAATAGTGCAGCATGAATCAATCAAAACGGTATCTAATTTTAAACCAATTGGTTCGTTTATCGATAACAATCGATCGGATCAAGATCTGATCTCGATACGTGTATTCATGAACGCAGCGAAAGCTATCTGGCTACCGAACGAGTTGATCTAGTTTCAAATCGATTACGTTGAATCGATTTAATTGTGTTTGAAGTCGGTCTCGTGGCCGCGTGCAAATGATAAACAAACGGGCCTAATGAAGCAATTTAATTGAGCTTGCAAATTAAAAGTAAAAAGACCGATGGCTTACTTGTTAATCTTGTCAGTGTAATTAGATAGTAGACGGAGTCTCGTTAATAATTATTTGAATTATGAAATTAATTCTTGATTTCATTTCGTCTACTTAATTAATTGTAGAACCGCTTTATGTAACGTCGTTAGCATATGCTTGTAATTTAATCATCTGCCTAGCCTTTTCCCAATAATTTTTAGGATCGGCTTCAGTCTAACCGGATGCAGCTGAATACCAGTATTTTAGGAGCGAATGATGCTTGCTTGTAATTTATTAAAATTAATAATTATGGGAAAAACAGGCTCCCATAAAACGGTTTACTTAGTGCCTAACTTAGAATCATTTTTCTGTGGTAAAGCCAGCTAATCAAAGAAAAAGTAAGAACTACTTGAAATATGCGACCTTACAATTGCAGCCGACTGAATGCACCACTGCACGCCTTATCATTTTATTGATCTTCAGCTGCAGATAAGCCTTTCACTGGTGAAAGTGATTTTATTGGCAGAATCTAGCTTCTTGCGCAAGAAGACGAAAAAAAAACAAGTTGGAAGTGCCTCGTTCGTTGCTGTACATGTCTGATTAAGAATGAAACTTGAAGGTGGGTTCGTTTCGTGTAGGTTCCGACAATGTATTATGAATACACTGTCTAGCCAATTGACAGGCATTGTGTGGGGAAACAAGATCGAATTTTCAAAGCCCTAATTAACCCTAAAGCTCCCAAGACCACACACGCGCAGCTTGACATAAAACATTACTTGGTATGTTACTCCATCATTTTCCATTTTATAAAAAGACTAATTTCTGGAATCAATTCCATTACTACCAGCAATCAAATGAATTGGCAAACTGACCGCGGGAGACCGGCTGCTCCCTGCACGTGCGAGTGGTGCTGATTTGTATACTTTGGTTTTTCGAGCCGGATCCATGACGTAATGTTTCATTACATTAATTTAAATGAAGATTAGGTAAATTATAGCAATGGAATAGTCCAACGTAAGATGGAATCGCGATAGGACGTACATTCTGGAGATGTTCTGGGTATACCTTGCTTCTAACGATGAGTATCAAATGTATTGGACAAAGATTTTAATAAAAAACAAAATTTGCTTTATGTGAACTTTACCCTCTACTCACGCCAAAATTCTAGACAATGGTATCACAAAGACAGTAAATTAAGACTAATAACTGGCACGAAACAATACAATAAAGTGTCAGTGATGTCAGACACATAAAGCACGGCACAATGCTGCTATCACCTGCGCAGATCAGGACAATAACAAAGGTAGACTTCATAAAGTGCACGGTATCTTGTGGCGCATCTAATTCATTTGCTGTATTAGTGCTATTATTTGTAGGGTTATGAACATAGTTTTAAGTAATTTTAAAGTTATTAGCTTTAACACGTCTTCTGTATTTGTAAGGGAAATCGATATTATATTCGATATAAATCTATTTTAAAAGAATACGAAACTCTTTATTACGCTGCTTTAATTTAATTGTGTTAATAATTTAATTGACTACCAGAGAAACTGAAATTGTTAAACTTTCTTTTACTTTAAATAATCATAGCAAATAAACATCGACTTACGCGTACCTAGTCCTACTGATTACCAAGGTAAGACCAAGCCCAAGAACTTAACTAAGCTTACTTAACCAACCTTTAACTAAGCTAATAACTTAAACGCGTTTCATATCAGGTGTGATTGACCCATCTGTGCTAAACAAGAACATTGCTTAGATACTAGTTAGCAAACTGGCTTCACCAAGTATTGACAAGTAACTTGACTCCACTAGATTATAATGCGGGTGAGCCTGAACGAAGAAATCTAGCGGCGCAGGCGCAATCAATGCAACTTGCTCCAAGAAAAAATAAGGGATATCGGTTTGATGTGAATACCTGTAGGTGCACTGGTTCTTAAGAGGGTTTAGCTTGTTAACGTGCCAAGTAAGCTTGCTTGGAAAGAAAAGTCGGAATTATCATGTTGGTGTTATCATAAATAGCGCTGTTTGATCAGCCGCCAGACGGAGGCGTGAATTATTATGGCGAACAGGATCGAAATATAAAAAATAAAAAAAATCACACTGGGTTATGGAGGTCAGATTGGCAGTCTTTCCATGTATAACACTGGTATTCAGCTGCATCCGGTTAGACTGGAAGCCGACCCCAACATTGGGAAAAGGCAGGGTGATTCGAATAGATAAATTCCCCAAGATGTAATAATACCTTTGATATCTATCTAAACTTATACTGCTTTATTTCCTAGCCATTAAAAAAAAATGCCGATATAGAATCTGATTGCTGTCAACACCGCGACAGGAACTATAGCAAAACCAAATCTCCTTCAATTGAAAACCAAAATTCATAACAAAATAATAAAGCATCACAAAATCCATGCGTTTCCATCAATAAGTTAATATATGGGCCACACAATACAACCGCGCGGTCACACCGCAGCGGCGCGTGATTAAATGCAATTGGTATGCGCATTCACGACAATGCAGCGCCATTAACAGACCCCCAACAAGCGCACGATGAACAGGCCAATAGGGCTTTAGCAATTATCGTCTATCCATAGGTACTTAATAAAGTACACGATAGATACTAATAAGTGCGATCGCAATTTTAGGTAATTATTTTTCAAGTATTATATACTTGAAAAATAATTACCTAAAATTGCTCGGAAAAATCTAAATTGGAAATGGAAAGTGACCTATGAAAACAGAATGATGTGTTTAGAGAGTTTACGGAAAGAAGTCAAGACTTTGGATCTTTGGAAGAAATTAAGTAAATAGCTGCAATAACTCTACCATTAAAGTATGAAAAATCTCATTGAAATAATATAACAACTGTCGTAACTTTTCTCATACGAGACGGCTTTTGATAAACGACTATAGCTAAAACGCCCTCAAACGTCCTAACATGTCTTGCAGTAAGGGTAAACAACTGGCCATGAGAGTCACAAAGCCCCATTGATATCGCAGTGAATCACCGGGCAGTTTGTTGGAAATGATCGGAATCGCCGACCGGTCCACAATACAGCTGACGCATATGGCTAATATGTCGGTAAACTGGATCGTACTGTTGTGCGATATAGAGGAGCCAAGGTAAAGGGCTTGCCTGAATAAAATACTGACAAGAAGACATTAACTGTAGACCTACTGTTGTTAATGTTTTAATTAACCGAAACCAACCTCTCTAACCCCATTGAACGTTGAGAAAATGCCAGCGGTGTCGAGAAAATCTCAAGTCAACTATAAAAAGAAAATCGAAGAATTTGCCGCCACTTTTAGATTAGAAAATGAAGCTAGCACTGCACTTCCTGATTGGCTGGAACGTCGTGTACTTTACGATGGGTACACGCGTAGTTGACCCACTGCGGGATGATTAAGTCAGGTTCACACATTTCGCAGTAATGAGGTATTCGGCCATGTGGGTCGTATGTACATTTGCGGCCTCGCGCTAAGTGAGCTCAGTCGTATGGCTACGTTCCCGCTAGGTCTGCGGTCGCCGACCTCGCCGCCGGTTCGGCCCTGTCCTTATGTCACCAACTTGAAAATGCTGAAACCAGTTGCTTTCGTCACACTCATGATAATGTTATTCGGCATCGAAGAAAACCGTATGTGTTTGACAAATCGTGATCGAGCGGTTGGGATTAATAGCGTTCCTTACGTATCTTGGAATGAGGAAGATTCCAATTTCTTGAAAACAATGATCTGATCTGCGTAATTAACAAAAACAAATTTAATAATTTAAACGCTTCATAAGTATTTCCTACATCGTCAAGTAATTAACACAAAATGTAGGTAAATTGATTCAAATTAAGTCACAACGGACGGACAGATTAAATCCTAAAATTGGAGGATAAGCACATAATACGAGCCTCTCTCATGAAGGTATGGTATTGCATACAATCATAGGGACTTGTTGGGACTTGATTATGATCTAGGACACAAAAATCAGTAACTAATCTTTATAGAATTCAGGGAATGCTATCAAACTCTCATACAATAGCAATACCTAACGTAGGTATATCACGGTTCTAATCTTGAGAGGTATTCTGGTATCGCGTATCTATCACATTCCTACTGAAAACATCGAGAAAGTGTGAGATGCCGGACGGAGTTTCTGGAAATTCTTCGACACGCTGACACGGGCTACCTTTGCGATCTCTTTTGTTATGATGTATTCATTTATGCAATGATATTATATTAACAGATATGTTATACACTCACAAAACTACCGAAAAAAGTGTTCCGCGCAGCAGCGGCACAAATACCCACGTTTCATTCATTTTTACACTTCACTACAAGTAAAAACGTTACAATTGGAATGTTTTCGAGTCTTCGCGATTGCGCGCTTATAACATATCTGTTAATTTAATATCATTGCATTTATGCAAATAAGTCTTTATGCTATAGAGTCAAGAAGTCACAAATCTCCCCTTATTTTAACAGCATTTGTACCATATTTGTACCTACAAAGTCTTTTATTTTCTATTTTGTTTTCGTACTTAATTTGACAGCTGAATAACAGTCAAGTGGTGCTAAAACACAACTTCCTGAAAAAACCTATAAACAATAATTCACACTGCACTGCTGAATTCAGCAGTGCAGTGGCAGACAGAAAAACAACAATCTTATAAAAATCAGAGATTCACCGACATTGTAAAATGCTCCATCGATTCCATGCGGAACGGGACACATATCTCGTAAGACAATTCAATTGTTGACGATGACACATCGCATGCTCTCACGACAAACGCCCCATCAATTAGTTCTTAACAATTTTGAAGATAGGAAGCTATGCCATTCGTTCACGCAATGCAGAGCAGTAAGAAAATTCAGTAAATAATAATATGATACTTCTCTCGTACAAAAAAAAACGCCTAAATATGTAAAGTGAGAAGAGAAAAATACGAGCCTGTTTTCCCGCCTAAAGTATAATAAATAAAAAGAAACAAATAAGTTCATTGACCATGTTCGAATTTTGAATGTACTAATTATGCATTTTTTTGCGAATCTGAATTTATAATGAAGCAGTGATTTTTTTAAATCTGTGATTTAAATATGGAACTCGTTAGTTTTTTCCACTGACTGCACATGCTTCTTTCGAGTGTCGTTCCGGTACTGTGCCAGTGCCATACAAATTCACCACTTCTTTGCTAAAACCAAAGCTTCGTAGTGGCCACGCTGACATGTTCTTGTTCATTAATTTTTTATAATCATACTTCTCAATCAACAAATTATCCTTGAAAAACGATGAAATTAGTCCCACATAAATAAATCAAGGCTTTAGTGCTACTACATTCTTTATGAACTAATAATAACAAACCAACAAGACAGCTAACTGGCCGGTGTGTCAGATCAGTGCACGACTCGCCTAAAATGTGTTCATTGGTGATCAGTATAGTCGACTACAGATTTAGCAATGTGGTTCAGTGTAGGATTTTCCCATGGCTACTGGTGAGTGAGAACCTTTCATTGTGAATGAAAAGTTCTGAAGAATATTTTTTCGTTACCTGGAAAATGCTTTGAAAAATGGGATTTCAGCGTAGGTATTGAGAAAATATTGCGAAATGTTTCTTATAATTATGAAATGCTAATCAAATTATAAATATCAGAATACTGGATGGAATTGGCTGAAAGTCTCACCTCAGACTACATAGGCTGTAAGAATAAAACATCTCATTATGTCACTATCTATCTAATGCTGGCTACAAAGCATGCACCTCTAAACCAAGCACAGAAGTTTTCCTTATGATATTACGATGCCATTTGTTATCCATAAATATTTGCATAATCAGTGTATGAAATTCCCGTCTTCTCGTTATTCAAATAACGATCAATATTTATCGGCTTAATGTCATGCATGCTCATGACTAAACTTAGTAAGATTTATTTATATTTATATATTCCGTTATAAATTGTAATATCGCGAATTCGTGACCTATATCCTAACCGGTAGACAAACCTGATCACGTTATTTAAATCACTATATTTTGGAACTGGTTTAGTCGATTTTTAGATGAAGCAATAATTAATCGCAAACACCATTCTGTTCGAAGTAGGTAAATATTAGTAAATCATTTTTTTATAAAAGTGTGAATAACTTTGTCGGTCTGTGATCAAGAGAATAATTCAGTGATCAATTAGATTGTTACAATAATATGTGGAAACCTGTGGAAACGTGTGCAAACGACATTTTAGGTATTTTTCCGATTTAAAAAAGGAGATCCCATCCATCGTGCATCGAGTTTAAGCCATGGAATTAATATGTACTATATAGGTTTATGCGTTTGGCTTATGGCTATCCAGCTAAGCTTTCCAGCCAGCAACATTCAAGCGCATTCAAAATAGTAGAAATAAACGTGAACTGGAACTTTAAGTTGAACTATTATAAGTAAAAGCGATATTTCAAATTGAACGTAAACAAAATAGTAAAGTAACCGTTCAGACGTGAGAGGTGTGCTGCATTGGGCACGTAGCGCTAAGCCGACGCGAGTGCAGTCTGTATCGAATCCAATGAAATGTAACATCGATCGACTAGATTCCATGAATCATTCAGTAGTTAGAGGAAATCTACTAACTGTTACGCTCTTAAATTAAATATCATTAAGATAATTGGGAACGAAAGTGAATTTTTTGTTCGGAATGAGATTTTTCTGCGTCCAACTCCCAACAGTGAACATGCTTCGGAAAATATATTTGATTGCTTCGTAGATTATATTATACAGTTTTCTCGAGAATTCTTTAGTTTCATTTTTACTAAAGCAGACATGCAACAGTTTTCAATCATGTCTTATTAAATACCCGTTATTAGAAATAATAACAGCTACTAGAACCAGCCTCTATAATTTATTGAAAATTAATCAATTTTCTACGAGTTTTCTACCATGGTACACCATAAAAATATCGAAATGTTGTTTATGACTTGCTTTTCTATTTTTAAACCAACAAAAAATAAAATTATGTGTAATGGCGACATCGTATAACTGCATAATAAATTATGCGACATGATATGATAGGTGGCTCATTAAAATTTAAATATAAGCATATCTTATTTGCTCTGAGACTATGGCACAACAGGACACACCGGGTTATTATCTATATACCTGTCAATTAGGAGATATCATAAAGTAGATACAATGGTACCTAGTTTTTAATTATGGATTTATGGAGTGGGTATGGTAAGCAACATGAAACAAACGCCTGCGCTGCAGGTAAGTGCTCCCACAGACAGACTCTAGGTGCAGAATTTCTATGAAAACTTCATGGAAATTGTTCCAGAATCGCGTCGCACCGTCGTCGTCGCGTCGCGCCTGCCGACGAGCTGCAGCTTTCTTTCGGGTGTAAATCCTCATTTATGATTTTTTTGCGTAGAGATTGCACGACATGTATTAAGCGCAGCGAAAGGAGGGCTCATTGAGAACGAAGCGAAACGAAGCTAAGTTCGTTTAGCTTTCTTTTCAAACTTCGGTTCACACCGCGTACCCTACTAAGCGAAACGAAAACAGTGTGGCCTGCGCTTTATGGTGGACGTTTACAGAGATGAACATTATCTCGGGTCAGGATCAGGACCAATCCCTGAACAACAGCATTTGGAAAAGAAGAAACTTTAGGTTTTGCGTTACATACAGTAGATATTGCCTCCGAGTTATTAAATCTCCGTATCTAATAAAAGTATTAAGTGAATGAAGGGATAAATGTAGAACTGTGACCATTATGAGTATTTATGAGTCTATTATGGGTCATTGCGTAAATTGTTCAAAAGGAGTTAGTGCAACGCGGACGAAGAGTAATAAAATTAAACACGTTTAAGTATCTAGTATTATGGCTAAGTAATAATTATGTGTAGGTAAGATTACAAACCGCGGCCCGCGGTAGCAGTGCTGTATCTATTCAGTAATACCCAATACTTTAGATACCTACTTGTATAGGAAAAACCAGGACATAAAATATTTTTACGAGCAAGACTTCATTCTTATCTCAATTACGTATGGATTACGAGCTGAGCCTGTGGCATTCGCCGACGTAGTGATAGACTGGGACGGCAGCACGGCAGTCCGCCAGGATGACTCGCAGACCGCCTAAAGCCAATTAGATATAAATAAACAAAATATTTAAATCCGCGAGGGGAGCAATTAACGTGGCAGAACCGGTCGAGTGCCCAGTGTACCCACGGTATTTATAAAAAGCTATTTCGAGAACTTAGTACCGCGGAATAGGGGCTGCGTCCATACTCATCCCTAGTTCGAACTGGCCCGCTATTTTTTTAAACTGTGCCCTTGCATTTTTGCCCGACCCCAACATAGTTGGGAAAAGGCTAGGCAGATGATGTTTGCCCTTGCAGCTCTGGGGGCTTACCACCACCGCTTACAGCAAAATTATTTTAATATTACTTTACATTAAACATTAATTGACATTTTACGATGATTCATAATATTTTCGTATTATGATTCTGCTAAAGTTACCGTTTTAAGCCCCCTGATGATGAACAATTCCTCCGCGGACAAAACAGGGATTTCCATACGATACCAAATTTTCCGCGGACAAATTGTCCATCGTCTGCTCAGCGTCTAAGATTGCCTTCTCTAGAATAGGTACGTACCCTAGATAACCTGTGATATTAGTTAATGTATAATTCATTTCCAAAGGTGCCTGTTATAAGCATTCTACACAGCCTGCACCTGAATTATCGCTAAAGCACAGGGCCGGCGTCAGGGCGGGGTTCGGGTGCATCGCAGGCCTCATAAAATACTCTGAAAACATTATCTCACACACTTTTTCTAATAAAAATATTCATTTTAATAACCGATAATAATCGGGCAGTGGTGGAAGTGAATCATTTTGAAGTAGTAAAGAGGTCCTCCGAAGCTTAGCCTCGGGCCGTCCTTTTACATGTTCCTAAGATAAATATGGTTTAAATCATTTATGTATTTCTTAATACAGGATATTCTTTATTGATGGCTGCCCCTGAAGGTATTAATCTAAATAATTATCAATGACTTCACTCGCCCATACCTCTGGCGTTTTCTGGAGTTACCAGACGGTTTAAAGACCTGTTAAATTATGTTTTATAGTTTTTAATGGACATTATGGCTGTATGACATTATTTACTTAACTATTTATTATAAACCTATAAATAGTTTACAAGATAATGCAGAGTTTTTAACTTCATCTTCGTAGCTAGCCGCTAGAGGAATTATTTACCTGAATTAATTAGCGCTAAGCATAGAAACATAAAAAACAGGCGTTAAGCTAAACATACACGACATTCCTACTGATTTATTATGGTGAACTAAGTTTTCTTCCGCTGCTCGGTGCCTAGATTCACTCTCGGCTATTTTTACGCCTTACACTGCGTGTGGGTGTCAAGATTGAGTGCTAATTGGTGCCCAGTGGTGCCCTCTGAGCAATAGATGGAATCTTTACCGAAGAGGTTATATCGCATTTTTATGCAAATACAACTGGCCAGTAATAAATAAGAAGTGCTTGTGAGATAACTTTTCTTGATGGTCGCGTAGGCGGCAGTGTGACAATTAAGTGAATGATAATAATATTCACTTTTAAAGCTCTTCTGTAAGTGCACGCGAAAAGTACATTTGTTAAGATTAAGTATGCGTTAAATTAGCATTGGATTTATTGATCAGTAGTCTAGTCGTTGTAAAAATGTAGAGTTTATATCTGTTTCTCATTGACTGTTATTTAATGCTTATCCTTAGAGATGATAATTATTTACTTATTTCCTTCGTGTTTATTGCCTACGAGTAAGACAGCTATTAATAAATAAAATAATGCTAATAGGAGTCATTATTCTTTTAAATTAATTTCATTTATCGAGTCTACACTAAACAAACAAGATAAGATTTCTGTTCATTTTATTTCTGGAGGTGTGATCCCAGACAGCAATACTTTATTTCACTACTAAATCTCTAGTCTTAATTGAATGCGAAGTGAATAACAGGTTTCAGTTTCTCGCGTTTTCTGATTTACACACAACTTCTTAACGCGGTTTTTTTGCGTATAAAAAGATCACTACATTTGAGAATCAATTACTGTCGGTCATTCGTTCTCGTTCACAGGCGCCTTGAACGAATCTTACAAACAAGGGGATAGACAACATTTCCTTGCAAGTTTCTGTTTTACGAGAACTTATAAGGCAATTACAAGCCATTGTGGAGACACGACGAGTCAATCTTGAGCACTGCGCGATCGACTGTCGTGAGAAAGGCAGAATACAGAATTTAATTTGCTGGAATCTCCGCTCCTGAAGGTAAATAAGGAACTTGTGATGACAGAATAAAGGGTCCCTGCAGAGTTGCCAACAATCAAGGGATTTACATACCTCTGCTACTTTTAAACTTGGTACCTTAAAGTATCACGTGCCTGTAATTAATAGTATTATAGAACTAAAATATATGTAGGCAGAGGGTTAATAACTCCCAAGGAAGCATTATGTTGTTAATTGTATACGAATAGCGAATTTTATTGCTCTCTATTTCCTGCAACGGCCAAGCATTACCTACGCAACGTAATAGACGTCTAGAGTAATTACAAATATCAGAATTAGGTACCAGTAAAATCTACAAATTGTAAATTTTAATGAAAGCACTAAGGAAATAGGTACACCTACAGCCATTGGATTGCAATTGCAAATCATCTTCAAATATCTTAATCTTTGTTTTATTAAACACGATCAATTCTATTCAGTGATTGTACAGTTAGATTCTAAAACACCAACATTTTCTAGCTTTAAATACCATTGACCACTATACAAACTCGTATCTAAAAGCCTTTTAATTAAAAAAAAAGATAAACAAAACACTCAACCATAGAGACCACAAAAAAAAAACGCAACCAACCTATTTTCAGTTAACATTTAAAATAGGAAAAAGCGAGTTCCATTTTATTTCTTGTTGGCGGTAAAAGGTGGGAAGATAAATGGTTAATTGACGCCGGCGCCTGTAGGGCACGGGATACTGGCCCCTTTACATGGCTTCACACCTCGTTAGCATTGCACGAATACTATGGATAGCTGGACGTATGCGGGCGATAAATGTACGTATAATGATTTTAAGAGCTATAATTAGGAGATATAAGGAATTGAAATAAAATGAATACCTAAATAAAATGTAGGATTTCATTTTTCTGTTCCACTTACCTAAATATAAATGCGAAAAAGATTTAAATATTTCCAATATGATGATGATGTTGTTGGTGATGATGTTGACGAAGTCAATTAAGAAAACCGAAGCATTACGATCACTTACAAAAAAAGAAAGTTATTACCTATATCTTAATAGTCAGTATAGTACATTAAATAGGTAGGTACCGAATATTTAAATTTAATCCTACATTTCTAAAACCGTAAGGGGTGCCGAACTCAGAACTTTATTATGGAATACAGATAGTTATTTTACGGAATAACTGTAAAAACAAATTAATCATAAGCTGTAATAAGTATTATATTATGAAAGTACCTAAATATTAACAGTAAGTTAATAAAAGCTTATTGATACCGCATTGTGTTTACTAAGTATTAAGTAATATTATAAAGGTGCTATAATATAAAATTGATTGGGATGATAATTATGATTACTATGATCCCAGTCCAGGAATAGCCTTATAAGGCACTAAATATATTATCATTTACACCTATCGTCAATAATATTGGTGCTATAATGTAAAATTGATTGTGATAATAATTATAATTATTATGTGGACATTAGAAATAGCCTTTAGGCACTAAATACTACATTTTTATGTATTTATAGACACAAGCTTTTGGAAAAAAACGAACTTCGAAAAAAAAGTCCGGAAAAAGTACCTATTTAAGTCCCTATTTTTACATTTAGCACAATGTTTCTTTATACAATGCATTGTAAATTGCTTAAAACACTCCACCTAAGAAACTTGTTTACATAAATACTGCATACATAGGTATCTAGAAATATTTCCCAGCAATGTCAGTAACCGCATATTTTAATAATTCTCATTGTTGGAAAATGGTTCGAAACCACATAAGTTCACATAACATATTTTAACTTTTATTAACATATAAGAGGAATAGTTATCTACATTTTATGTTTGTAGAGGATAATTAATTTGGTATTTTGACTTTAGGACCGCAATGATTTTCCATTTTAGTAATAAAGCCTACACATTTGCTTATGCTTGAACATTACCTACTACAATAGCATCATACTGTTTACTCATTTGTGTAATTTAATAAAAACCCGTGACCAAAATCGTGTTGTCCTACCGAAAAATATACCTTGTTTCAATCCATCAGGCGTAGCCTTTTCCCAACTATGTTGGGGTCGGCTTGCAGTCTAACGGTATGTACCTACCTTTTACATGGACTGCGTGTCTGACCTCCACAATCCAGTTACTGGGAAACACGATACCCCTTGATAAGATTGGTTGAGACTTTCGGGTTTCTGACTACCCGTAAGGACTGTCGAAGGTCTGCGAATGTCGGACCAACGGCTTAACGTGCTTTCCGAGGCACGGAGGGAACTCGATGTTAAGTAATGGATGGTCACCCATCCAAGGACTGACCGCGGATTAAACATAGCTTAATCTTCGATCAACCCGTGCGACTGTTATCATTTAGATTAAAAAAATGCTCCTTTGAATTATGAATTGCAGCAGTGATTAAACATAGTTATTAAGCAACCAATTAAAAACATGTATGCTAAACGTTAGCAATCAAACCAAGTTTTGATATACATTTTTATTGAAACATAAATTTTCTCGTGTGTCTCTGTAATGTATCAGCCATTCGTTTGCGATTGCAAATATTACATCTTTCCGTGTGCTCAAAGGAATGAACGTTTAGCATATTTAAAAATACGCTACAATTATGCGCATAGACAAATTAATCACGCGAGCATTGCACGAATTAGAATGACAGATATGACACAGGGCCGTAATTGGGGTGTAATACTGGGTGCATGGGTGCGTCGACTCATGACGGTTTAATTAGACAATCGTAAAAAAATACCTTTATGATTTTTGTATCGTTGTTTTTTGTAATTAATTTTGAATATTTATGAGGAAAAGGATGATATTAAAATCAATTATGCAAATGAAACTGAAATGAAAAAAGAAAACAATATAGGTATAATTATTTTATGTGGCCCCCTTAGACTTTTAAACGTTAATAAATATGGGGGTAGTTGTTAAGTTTATAAGAAAATAATAGTTTATTCATCATCGTTTGTATTAGTAGTATTAAAACTCATCAAGTAACTATTCAGCCTACCAATACGTAACACTTTACTGTCACTTGACTAATTACTCGTGTCATACATCTGTTATATGACCCTAGTCCGCTCCACTATTATTATTATGCTCTAAATAACCAGCTAATAAGTTAATTGCCAGTCTAGACATAAGCATGCATGTGGACAATTATTGCATGCTAGGTGCCGGGCGTCAGCTAGCGGCCTAAAAACTTGGCTCCGTGAATAAATTCGCAAATTAATTAACATAGTTAATACTTACAAAAAGATGCGGCGAGGAGAAAAGCTGCATGTTTGAGCTATTCTAGTTGCATCAAACTATTCAACGCATTCTAATTTTGAAGCAACAAAAAGTGTCAATAATTTTGTTGCAAAAATCATTAACAGATGCATTTGTTGTAGGCCCCCATTACTTTGTATTCATTGATAGCTGCCGTGATAGATAAACCTGCCGTGTCCGTGCGTAACTGCCGTGCACTCGAGACTGTTGCGTAGCGTACTGATATATCACGTTTCGGCCGTTTTCTATGAAGACATAACACTGTTACTTATTTATACTGTGTTTGTTGTATGTAGGTATGCGTTGAGGCATTTATCAATTGACTGCATTCCTTACTGTCATTAGTTAATGTTGATTAGTACCCTATTAGTGGCCCTAAAACGTTTCACAGAATAGGCGTTATGAAGGTGAGTTAATAGTTAGATAAGTTTATGAAGCATTTACCAATGTCTCATTTATTTTAATTAGGAAAATAAACGTAGAATTATAAAAGCAACCGGTCTTAGCCGTGTAAAATTATTGCTTTATTGGCAAACAAATTAATTGTTAATAATATACAAACCGTTAAACATCCACTAGTAATCACTAACTATTGAAGGTACTGTATCTAAGTAATGTCGCAAGTTATTTATATATTTTTTTACAGACAAAAAAAAAAGATTATTTTGCAACTCTCGTCTGGGATTCGAAAGTCTTTGAATTGAAAGGATCCCTGAGACTATCTTTGAAAAACGTTATAAATTGTACTTAAGAGTCAGAAGAGAAGAGTGAAAAATGAAAGATAATGCAGAATAACCTACACTGACACGAAATCTACCTATCCATAAAGCGAGATCCATTTTGATCCGTTTATAAGTATAAATGGATCGCCGCTTTCTAGTACATACAAACACTAGTTGAACATCAAGCTCTCGGTGTACACGAGGCAATTTACTAATTATACTACAGCTGTATTTTTTATAAATTCTTCTATCTACCCTTATCTTCAACTATAAAAGCTTTGTGAAAGCTTTCCACTGAATAGGCCGAAAACCAGCAGTTAATTTAAACTTTCCGTCAACAGCGTTTTGACACCACACTTATAAATTGGAATAATATAATAAATGCAAAAGTGAGTTTGTTTGTTACGCTTTTACGGTAGAACGGCTGAACGGATTTGGATGAAATTTGGCACATGGGTAGACCAAGATCTAGGTTAGGAGATATTTCTTATCCTGATATTCCCACGGGATCGAGACTTATGCGGGTGAACCCGAGGCCGCAGCTGTATAAAATAAATCTAACTTTTTTTGAACCACAAACACACCACATACTTTTATAATAAAAAAGCTACAAAAGCAATGGTGACTATAACATGCGTTATTGAATATTAGAACAAGTTTACATAATTACGCTATTAGTGTAATGTATTATACATTATTATTATGTCTATGTATAAGACTGCGGTCGTACGAAGACGTTGACCGTCTGTCGATGCGCTCGAAAGAATATAGGAAAACAGGATTACTTACTGAAGTATTTTTTTAACAACATGGCTTTTATTTCTGACGGACTAGCATCTCATTTATTTAATATAATGTGTGTAAATCTACATCTACTTACAGTGTATCTTACATTCATACACTGAAAGACTACGCACAGTCTAAAGTTATAAACCCCTGGGTCTAGAGGTATGAAGTTTTGCACAAGCGTTCCTTATTTATAACGGAAAAGTGAGCACCGGCTAACCTCTGAAACGGCTGGACCGATTTTGACGGGACTTTTTGTTGAAGTGTTTGTAGTAATTATGAGAGTAACTTAGGCTTTTATTTTAGAAAAAGAATTAGAGCCCTCGCGTTCGAAGCCGCGGGCAGCAACTAGATATTTATAAAATAAGAACAGAACGACCTTCTTTATAATGCTTTTATTGTAATTCAGTAATTGTTAGGTGGTTAGACGTATAATTAAAAAAAAAACCTTACTGAAAGATTTTAATACGTAAGCTATTACTTGCTGAAAAGAAGTACTTGAATAAACTAGTTAAAGAAAAGTAATACAGCTGAGAACGTTCTACTAAATTGACCATTTTTCTAAACGGGTATCAGTTTTTTCATAGGTTAATTTATTACTCGACGATTAAATATCAAAATTACTGGTTTTAAGACGCTAAAGAATGTTGTCGTGTTACCAACTGGGGCTCGGGCCGAGACATGTGCAGATAAAATTATGAATAATTACTATAATTCAGACTCTTAAGACCTTAAGCTATTTGAATAATATTTCTTTTAATTTAATAATATCTTTTACAACTTGCGGCTCTCTTGGATTAAATCTAGAAGCTGCAAAAAAATATGAAAATCAAAAAGAGGTTTTTAAATTAATAACGATGAACTTGTTATAAAATGAATGCCTGCATGTCTTTAATTATTTTAATTATTTTTTTGTAACTATTATGATAAAGAGATAATGCTAAAGTAGCATTAAGAATATTAGCATTCTTGATTAGATTCCGTAATTGAAAGTAGGTCTAGGTAGGTAGATATTAAAGAATCATAATTGTAATAACTTAATTATAAATTGAGTCGTTCAGCTCCTAAAGTTCTAAGTTGAGCTCCACGAGTGGAGCACTGATTGTACAGGTCCACTCAAATCTGTGTGGTCGTGTGGTTAATTCTTATAAAGACCATTTCAGAGACACTAATCTACATGGCCCTCATATTATGCCCTGACCAAGATTATGTCTGGACTTTAAAAGAGACTGTGACGTCTGCGACCTCTGAGTTTGTTTCGGCCTTTCTTCTCAAAGTTGTCAGATAGGAAACGCCGAAATCACCTAGCTTATTTAAAAAAAAATGATATGACTTTAAGAAGTGATTCCGATATCTTATTTACAGAATAAACAATTTTATTTAATTTCATTTCATTTAACATTAAATGTGTGAAATTGTGAAGATCATAATAAGGCATTTTACTTTCAGGAAGTTGTTTCATCGCCTAATCGGAAAATTCACAGTTAATTTCATAGGAATAACAAAATATACCTATAGTAAGTAGGTAAGTAATATTATTTATAATACACATGTGGCGGAATTTCTATAGAGGAATAAGAACTTAACATTCTCATACCTCTATACTTACCTACACTTCAATAATATAGTAATGTTATTAAATTTTTAATAAGTAAGTGTCTCTTTAATCACGATTCACGATGCTCAGACAAATAGGTAGTCGTAATTTTTACAATGTCAATAAAAAAGTAAAGGTACCTAACTGCTTATAATATGTAAATTAGGTACACAGAAAACAAAAAAAAATAAACGAATTTACCTAATAAAGTAATACGCGATCGTTTCTATTCTATAGAACCAAATTCGGCCCTGGATGGAAAGACGTAAAGTCTGTTTTCTAATCTCGTAGACTACCTAATTTGACAGGTGCAAAACGTCAAACTCCAAATTGAAAAAATAGACTTTAGTTTACCGTTTCAAGTATTTACATAATACACAATAAACTACTTAAAACTAATCAGCATTTAATTATACATTTAATGCTTCAATAAAACTGTAAAATAACTCTACGTAAGTACGTAACTTAATTTACGTACTTACTATTAATTTTCCTTGCTTAATTACTATTTTAAATGCACATTTTATTGATAGAAAGTAATTTGTTTTGCTAACAAGATTCTAGAGGGTAGGTTTAGATGGAAAAGTCGAAGTGAACTGCCTGCCTCAGTTTGGCCTGATTGTAAGCATGTACAAGGTGATCATTTATGACGATTGTTACCTACCTCACCTGCGGTCCTACAGATATGCTTCCTGAAACACTTAATTATACAATACTTACAAATGAATTATAGAGCTTAATAAATTCACATCGTGTACATTTTTTCAATTTAAAAATGCTTTAAATGAAACCAAATGCATTCCACGTAAAG
Source organism: Lithophane semibrunnea (assembly GCA_947363905.1). Taxonomy (NCBI): domain Eukaryota; kingdom Metazoa; phylum Arthropoda; class Insecta; order Lepidoptera; family Noctuidae; genus Lithophane; species Lithophane semibrunnea. The sequence continues at coordinate 15,101,778 of OX376193.1, forward strand.
GGCCTGACACAATGACCAACGCAGCCGCAGACCACATTTCAAAAATGAAAATTCCATAATGGCATTCCGTCAAGCTTACCAAAGTGCAGGCGACAATGCATTGCGCACGCGGCTATCGCAGGGCGTTGACCCGAAGCTGACCCGGGAGTCGAGGTCAAGCGGTCAGCGGTGTTAGGGCCCGCCCACACGGACTGCCGATAGCCTCCGGCTAGCTACGGGAACGTCGATACCAATACCCACCTGACTTATGGTGGGAACGATCGTCTGAACGGGACTTTTTAGGCTGCACGTTCAGATCGTAAACACTGATGATGGACCTAAATATGTTTGTGGTATTGTTCTGTTATTGCTGGGTAATTAAGTTTTATTTACCTAGTTCCAATGTGCGAATTGTTAATAGTATTAGAGTCTGTTTCACTGTCTACAGATAATTTCCGAGTAATATAAAACGCAGATCAGACAACTTTGTTCCATATTTTAATTTATACGGTCTGGATAGTGGATAGATATCTATTGCGTACTCTCTACTAACTAAAATGTATCAAAACTGGAAAACATAAAACCTACTAAGACTACTAGTTACCTTGTAAGACTACAGGGAACTAATCTGTATAGTGTCGATTAAAGTTTATTACAAATGAGTTCATGTTATTCAGATCGGATGTCGATCTCGCTGGCTATCGATCGCTATCACCCGCGCTACCGTGCGAACACGTCTGAGGGCGCCTTAACAACTCACAACAGCCTCGTCATTTGTCGCGAATACGGGCTTTACTTAGAATTATTACTTGCACTGATTTTTCAAGTTGGTAATCCTAACTATCATAACTAATATAATATTATAAATGCGAAAGTGAGTTTGTTTGTTTGTTACGGTTTCATGCTAAAACGGCTGAACGGATTTGGATGAAATTTGGCACATGGGTAGACCATGACCTGGAGAAGGACATAGTTAGGCTACTTTTCACCCTGGAGCGCAGACGAAGTCGCGGGCAACAGCTAGTATTTATATTAAGGATGCACGTACCGTACCAGAACTTTATTGTTGGTATGCGGCCAAAAAGAATTAGGTATGGACGGAAACATGGAAACTTTATTTTAGATAATGCAATAATATTATGGATTATTCATTTTATGCACCAATAATATAATTTTATAAGGTAGAACATCGTCAACAGTAATTAATTACTTCCATCCAAGGCTTGCAGGATTTATGATTGTCACTGCAGTGACTCGTAAGACCTTCTCACAAGATCATATTAATCAAGAACGAGCGCCATCTATCGGCCAGACACTTAATTGCATGTGAAATTATATCTGTCACGCAAGTTACATGATACGCATGCGCGCCGCCATTGCACGTTTGACGTTTATGAGCCTGCAAATTGCAACCGCAATGGAGATGTTATAGATATAAGCTGAAGATATATCATGCAGACATTTTTACGATTGTAGAAAGTAACGCGAATTTAACAGAATCGTTGACATGTATATGTGCATTCATTTGTATGGGAGTGTAGTGGTATGTAACCCACACATGCAGACGAACTTGTAAACTCAAGTGCCTGTGACGTCACACGACTCACACGTCCCTTAGTTCGAACTCAGGGTTCAGTATTCGGTCACTAGCCGTCAGCAAAGTAGGACACGTTCACTAACTACCAATCGCATCACTTGTGCGTCAAATTATAATCATCATAATCTTACTTATTGTACCGTGTTTAGTTATAGTACCTTTATTAAACTCATTGTGAACCAACCAATGAACATTTAATTTAATCACACTATAGAACCCGTAATCACATCACAACAAAAGTTCTATATTGGTGACCCCGACGTGATTTAAAAAATACGGTTCCATACTGTACTATAATCCGCGAGTGCAATTGCGTTAATACAGACTTAGACTCTCTTTAGTGTTTACTGTGAAGTATTTTACGAAACTCCGAGATGTCCAACCCTAACACTGCTGCTGCCGCCACGGCTGGCGCCGCACCTGACAACGTCTACGCACCTCAGCAAGCTGCTCCGAGTTACATCGTAGACCAGCACCAGCCGCCAGAGACGGGGGCAATCACCATCAACTCCCGCATCGCCGACTTCTGGTCAGCGCGCCCGCGACTATGGTTCCACCAGTTTGAGGCCATAATCGGTACACAAAAAGCAGGTGACTTAAGTAAATATCAATTAGTTATAGCTAAGTTAGGTCGAGACGAATTGGGTCAAATTAGCGACATTCTCGAGAACCCGCCTGAGCACAATAAATATGAAACTTTAAAAGTCAGGTTAATTTCAGCATATGAAGAGTCTGAGTCCAAACAGCTACACACGTTGCTTACGAAAGTCGAGTTAGGGGATCAACGACCCACTCAACTCTTACGTAAAATGCGCGAGCTCGGAAGGAACAAAATTCCCGAGGACACTATCAAAATTTTGTGGTTAGATCGCCTGCCTCAAACAGTCCGCGCAGTAGTCACTGTCTGCGATGTTCCATTGGACAATATCGCAGCTATAGCTGATAAAATAATGGAAACTTCACGGCTATCCGAAGTCTGTACACTAAATCCTGTCGCTATCTCCAAACAACCAATGGACCAACAATTTATTAAATTACATCAAGAAATTGCCGCGTTAAACACTAAAATTAATGATTTACAAATCACGCGTCAAAGTAATAATAGGAGTCGTGGCAATTATCAGACGCGATCGCGGTCACGATCACGCTCTCGGTATTTTGATAATCAAAATAAATACAGGCGTCAAACAGCGCAACCGGGAGACAAAGATTTCAAGTTTTTCTACCACTATATTTATGGAGATAACGCCAAGAAATGCGGCGACCAACAATGCGTCAAAAAAGCGTTAAACTAAAACCGACACCTGCTGTGGCGAGCGTAGGTGTCGAAGGAACTCATCGCTTGAGCGTCACCGACTGGAAAAGTGGTACGCATTTTCTCATAGACACCGGCGCTGATATTTCAGTTATTGCCTACAAAAACGCGAATCGTCAACCAGCTGATTTTACGTTATTTGCTGCCAATGGTACAACAATCAAAACTTATGGGTCTCAGAAAATGACTTTAGACCTTGGCTTACGTCGAGCTTTTACCTGGGAATTTGTCCTGGCCGATGTACAGCGGTCCATTATAGGGGCAGATTTCCTAGCCAAACATCAATTGCTTGTGGATCTTCACTCAAAAAAGTTAATCGACAAAGTCACTCTGCTCTCTAGGAACGCTAACGTAGAAGATGCCTCAAATATTCCTACTATTAAGGTCATCGACTCGGATAATAAATATCACCGCATTTTAAAAGAGTTTCCAGACATCACTATGAGCGAGTGTTACAAGGATCCACCCAAACACAATGTCATGCATCATATTTGTACCCGCGGCCCACCCGTTTACGAAAAAGCACGTCCACTTAACGCTGCAAAATACAAAGCGGCGAAAAATGAATTCCAACGCATGGTAGAACTAGGAATATGCAGGCCGTCAGCCAGCCCATGGGCAAATGCTTTACACGTCGTTCAAAAGAAAAACGGTGAATTACGCCCGTGCGGAGATTATCGTCGTTTAAACGCAATCACCGAGCCCGATCGCTACCCGATTCCTCGTTTAACGGATTTCATATACATCCTCAAAAATAAAAAGGTACTATCTAAAATTGATATTCGACGTGCTTACCATAATATAAGTGTTGCACCTGAGGACATACCGAAAACCGCAATAATAACTCCATTTGGTCTGTTCGAGTTTACAAAAATGAGCTTCGGTCTGAGAAACGCTGCGCAAACGTTTCAAAGATTTATCAATGAAGTTTTGAAAAATACTCGCAATACATTCTGTTACCTAGACGATATACTTATCGCATCAGAATCAGAAGAGTGTCACATTCACGATCTCAAAGAGGTGTTCAAGCGACTTAATGAATTTGGCGTCACAATCAATACGTCTAAATGCGAATTCGGAAAATCCGAACTTACATTTCTCGGTTACCGCGTTAGCTGTGATGGCATACGGCCGGACAAAGAAAAGGTCAAGTCAATCATAAACTATCCGCAACCAGAAACCATCGAAGAACTGAGGCGCTTCCTCGGTCTTATAAATTTTTACCGAATGAGCATTCCTAAAGCAGCCAACACTCAAACTATTTTAGACAAATATTTGCACAATGCTAAGAAAAAAGACAAAACAAAAATCGCTTGGACCGAAGAAGCAATCAACGCATTTAATCAGTGCAAACATCGTGTAAGTGATGCCGTCACCCTCGCGCATCCAGACCCGTCATCGAAACTAATCTTAATGACCGACGCAGCGAATACCTGCGTCGGCGCAGCACTCCATCAACTAGTCAACGAACGGTTAGAGCCACTAGGATTTTATTCAAAAAAACTAAGTAGCGCCCAAACAAAATACAGTACCTACGACAGGGAATTATTAGCTATTTACATGGCAATAAAACACTTTCGGTATATGATTGAAGGGCGTGATCTCACGGTGTTAACCGATCACAAACCGTTAATATTCGCATTATCGAAGAAAGAATCTAAATCAGATCCACCAAGACGTCTTCGTCAATTGGATTTTATTTCTCAGTTTTGCAACAAAATTGAGTACGTTCAAGGCGAGTTCAATAACGCCGCAGATGCTCTTTCAAGAATAGAAGAGATTTATGTACATGATATTTTCGATTATGAACAATTATATAAAAGCCAAGTCGAAGATACGCAATTAAACATGTTAAAACAAAAACCTAATCTGGAATTTAAATTGTTCCGCATGCCATATTCAAATCATGAGCTTACATTCGAAACATCAACTTCAACAGCGCGACTTTATTTACCGTCGGAATTTCGAGAAAAAGCGATTTCAAGTGTCCATGCACTTAACCACCCTGGGGTAGCCGCTACGCGTCGCCTTATCGCGCAGCGCTATTTTTGGCCTAACATGAATACTGACGTAGCAAACTTTGTAAGAAGTTGCATACAATGCCAGAAATGTAAAGTGCAAAGACATACAATTACACCTCTAGGAGAGTTCGAAAGGTCAGACCGTTTCGAGCATGTTCATATAGATATTATTGGACCATTACCACCTTCCGATGGATATACATACTGTGTCACAATGATTGATCGTCATACAAAATGGCCCGAAGTCGTTCCTGTAAAGGATATAAGCGCTGAAACCGTCGCGAAAGCTCTGCTCGAGCATTGGATAGCACGTTTTGGTTGCCCTGCAAGAATAACTTCGGATCAAGGTCGTCAATTCGAATCCAACCTTTTCACACAGCTGACCAAACTACTTGGACTAGAAAAGATTAGGACAACAGCGTACAATCCAAAAGCGAATGGACACGTCGAAAGAATGCACCGAACGCTAAAAGCTTCCATCATGGCACGTTGCGATGGAAACAGTCAATGGGCACAACAATTACCTATCGTGTTGTTAGGAATGCGCAATACAATTAAAGAAGACTCAGGATACAGCCCCGCTCAAATGACCTACGGTAAATCTATGCGTCTACCGGGAGATTTTTTTGTTCCCACCGAAGCAAACATCAACAACACCGATTATACCTGCAAACTCATGGAAACATTAGCGAACCTTCAACCGACCACAAGGAATCAAGCTAATAACAGAAACATTTTCGTACATAAAGATTTAACAAGATCGGACTACGTTTTCGTTAAAAACGAAGTGAAACGCTCGTTAACACCGCCGTACGAAGGTCCCTATAAAATCGTCAAACGAAGCAATAAACATTATATCGTTCAAGTAGGTTCTCGAAAAGTCACTATTTCTCTCGATCGTCTCAAACCTGCTTATGTTACAACTTTTGTTTCGCCTGAAACCACAACCATAACACCGGTTGGGACCCAAACGACCCCACTTGACAAAACTGAGCCATTTGTCACAACAAGATCGGGTCGCGTCGTAAAAAAGACTGTGAGATTTGACATTTAAAACATTTTTTTATCGCCAGTCCCAAAATAATAAATTCATCAATGTGAAATTTAAAGTGCAGTGAAGTGTTGTGTGTTTTAAAATAGACCAACTTAACAAGCAATTATAGAGCGTTCTCACACTAATATGTCAACTTATAACGTATTTATTCATACTTATACCACTTGTAGAAATGTTTAAGTTAACTTATAAGTTAAAAACTTTTTGTAACCAAATTTATGACCAATGTATTTTAATTTTTTACCCAAATGTGTCTTTAGTTTAAGCATTCATAAGTGTGGTTTTGTTTTTATATGCATTTTAAATGCCTCTTGTTAGCGTAAGGTCTTATTGTATAATTTAAAAGTTAAGTATAGTTAAACACTTTTACACCGCATGTTTATATTAAGTAAGTATTTGCAATGTCTTTAAAATTATTTTTGAACCTTACTCATTGTTATTTTGATAGTCATTATTATTGTTTTATCAAAGGGGGGAGGACATGTAGTGGTATGTAACCCACACATGCAGACGAACTTGTAAACTCAAGTGCCTGTGACGTCACACGACTCACACGTCCCTTAGTTCGAACTCAGGGTTCAGTATTCGGTCACTAGCCGTCAGCAAAGTAGGACACGTTCACTAACTACCAATCGCATCACTTGTGCGTCAAATTATAATCATCATAATCTTACTTATTGTACCGTGTTTAGTTATAGTACCTTTATTAAACTCATTGTGAACCAACCAATGAACATTTAATTTAATCACACTATAGAACCCGTAATCACATCACAACAAAAGTTCTATAGGAGCAAAAACAACAGGTACATGCAACATGCAAGAAATTAAATGGTTCGCCAGTGGAAAATGTGGGATTTGGGACAAAAAATCTATTGTAATTGGTTCAATTATTTATCGTTGATTAATCGTCTGAATTTTGCTTATAACTGTGCCCATTCACAAATTAAGTACCTCAGGACATCTAATTATACTCCCAGGAATAGAATTTTAGAAGTAACTAATGAAAAGTTTTCTTTTGCAGTTTTACAGAGATACTACTCCAAAATGTAACCTCATTCTATCTTTTGACTGTATCTTTATAGCTTACCTACCTATAAACTGTAAAATATATTTATACGTATGACCCGCTTTGAACTTCGCCGATAACCAAATTGATATGACTTCAGTAAGGCCCATAATTATAAGCGAACAACTATAACATTCCTACTCTATTACTAATACCTTTATCGATTCTACAAGCACGGTACAAATGTCAGAGACGTGAATCACAGACAGAGTGACGTGAGTTTCCCGCCCAAGTTATAAGCATAAACATTAATATTATTGTGGATATTATTTGAAAATGCTATGCAAACAAGTATAATTATGTTAATATATACGCATGCAAGACCCTCTTCAGTGCGAGAGAGGTGGCATGTACTAATACATGTACATGCCACCTCTGACCAATTGGTCTGAGCATGCCACCTCTCTCGAGGTGGCATGACTAATATTGGATAATAGTAGATAGATACGGTGAAGAGTATATACTCCAACTATATTAAAATGTCCTATATTTCACTATAGTCAAATAGATCTACATCAATTTCTACATTCACGTCCTCTTAATCCAACCACATATTTGCTTACTGAAACGCAACATTACCGAGTATTTCTCGCGCACATTGATTAGGGACAGTTCTGCCACGTTACGACGCTCAGGCGACAATTACATGCTTCAACGTGTTATTTGTATCCACGCACCTTGTGTAATGATGGCGGATTACGTGGATAAGTACTTCTTGGTACGGTATTCCTTTACTGTCATTGGTGAGAAGACGATACCTTGACGTTTTAAGCCTGGCGCACACTATAGCCGCATCGAGCCGCAGCGCAACGCAGTTTAATGCAAAAAGCGCGGTGCAACACCCCTGTAGTGTGCGATTGTTGATGACGTAGCTGCGTAGGTACAAAATGTACGAAAGTGATGAATGAGGATCCTTGTAATAATTTCAACCGAGTGACGTCCACTGCTGGATTAGGCTTGAGAAGGCCTAAATCCAGCAGTGGTAGGCACTGCTACTTCTACCGGGTGTGTGCTCTTCGCATCCAGCGAATTCCTGTGGCCTTCACCAGGTCATCGGTCTACCTTGGTCTTCTTTAACTTTCGACTTTATCGGCCATATCTTCTGCGAGAATTGCGGTTCGGCCCGCCCAAATGTGCGATGCGCTCAACTGTGTGCCTTAACTTTTAGTACAGCTCATCACGTTCCTGCTCTTTTCTGAATTTATTTTGATCGACCCCTCCCCTCCCCCTCCCCTCCCCCTCTTTTCCTTTCACCTCTATTATCTCGCCGTTATCTCTAATTAAATTAAACTACTTTCCTATGTGTAACTGTCTTATATACAAGCCGTACATTTTCGTTGTATTGTTGGGTGGTTTGTCGAAGACACCAGTAATAATGAGATCCATTTATTGATTTAAGGGTTGTCTAGTTTGACTTTAAAGCTCTTTGATTGTTAGGGTACAAAAAACTGGCGTTACTTCTTCAGACATCGCGTGCTTTTTAACTATGATACCTTTTGTATATACTTACTGGTCTAAATAAAAACTGGAATGATCGTGGAATAAAGTCGGCAACTGATTGTTGCAGTTTTTGTCATATTGACCTCCGCGTGGGCATGATCTTGAAAGCGCTAAGATAAAACTTACGTATACCTACCTACATACCTATTTTTTCTCCTCATAACGCGGTCCTCTATCATGAAATCAGTTTTTCTCCAGCCTTTTCATTTAAGTCTTATTAAATTCAAATTGCATCCACCAACCGACTCACACTCAATTTCCAATAAATTCCATTCTAAAATATTGATCACCTTTCTAACCTAATGAGGAAATCAAAACATAAACAGTAACGTAATGAACAGTTACCCAAACGCCACTCAGATCACGTTTGTAAGTGGTCCAATGCTCGGATGCGCGGGCGCAGTGGAACTGAGCCAAATGGAGCACTGGGCTATCCGGTACCTGTCTAATGTATATGTGCAATGAGATGGGATGGGCAGTATGGAAGGAATGTATTATTTGTGCGTGTAGGTTTAAGAGTGTGTTTTTTCCATGATTATGAAAATATCTCTCTTCTACCTTGCGTTATTTTAATCGTATGACGGTCTGAATGATTTTGATTGACTATAATCACTTAATTTTTAGTCTCTCTATTTACTACGTTGTGTCTACGTTTTGTCTATTTACTACTTTGTGTCTACGCTATGTTCAATCTCTCTATTTACTACGTTGTGACTTCTTGTTAATTCGGCAATTTATTCATCATTGAAAGATACCTAAACCTTTACAAAATCTACTTAACGAACTTGTCAACACGTTTTAATTTCGTTTACCTATTTCAAAGGCAATTTTCTGTAGTAGGTAGTCTATTAAGATAGAGACTGACTTGCACCGTATCAGTAATGTCGCTTCGAGGAAATTAAATTTTCTTTACTTTTATTTTCGTGTCAAAGGAATTAACGAAACAGTAGACGGGAGGATCCGGTGCTCGGATCGAGCGGCTTGGCTCGCTGCACTGACAAAAACTCGATACATTACAAATTGTCAGCCAATCTCCGCCTTTACGTTTTCGAACCAAACGTGCCATACCTACCCGTAACTATTAACGACAAACCGATATCAACACTGGTCACAAACAACGAGGTTGTAGACTCGACCGCTCAAGCTTAAACGTGTCGCTATAAACCTACATAGGGCCGGCCATATCTCCAACACATTGTCCTCTTCTCAGAAACAAACACTTTGCTAATGCAGCCGACTCACTAAGCTATTCAGTTATATGACAAACAGGACGTGAATGTATGGCCGCAGTAAGGTTTGTGGCTCAATGGGAATGGATCATAAAATGTACTTGACTGTATTTTATATTGTCCAACAGGTACGTTCACTGATTGACAATGACACTGATTGAAAATTCATACAATGACATTTAATAGTCTCAATACGATGAGATGATGATGATTCTCATATCGTGGAAACTTAACTATAGGTATAATAAGCTGTCATTCCACCTGATGCTAGGGGGCGACACTATTGACAGGTTACTTCAAGCTCACTGGATTTTTTATAGAATACATGAGTAGGTTTAAAGAAGTAGGTACAGAGAAAATATCAATGTCCAATGAGCGAAGATGAAACGACATTTAAGAATCAGACTCAAAATGGTTTTTCTCATTTATTTTAAAGAAACAACATCTGCGTTGAAACCAAGACGCTGTGACTGAACAGTCGTTCGTTAGTGCTTATAAAAATGGCCTGGAATCATCGGTCAGGTACGGCCTATGGCCTATCGAACTATAAATCTGAACATTTCCGTATTTAGCTTCTTCGAAACGAAGGGCTATTATTTTAAAATGTATAAACGACTTTGTTGCGAACATTTATTACTATCCCCGATCCTGTACTTACTTAATATAGTCATGTGAAATGATACAACGCGCTCATAAATAACTATTTACATTGTAATGTTAATATTCTAACATAATACACTGAACATTCACTTTACTGTCTTCTAGGAATCATAAAACAATATCTACGACTAATTGTTCACGAACGAAAATCGCACTGTCTGGCTTAATAAGCCAGACAGTGCGATTTTAAAAGCTTTCTCAAATTCTCAGTGTACACATACCTAACTACCGTACCTATGCTAATTGCTTTTGAAATATCAGACAACGGCAAGACAGTCTCCATACCTACCTACCTATACAAACCTCCTTGGTTTTATTTAACTTTAGAAGTTCCATCTAAAGTCGGCAAACAATTTGAAGTCAGCGCACGCTTGTAGCAAGAACCCGTGGAATGTTTGTAGGCAGCCTTATAAATGGAGAATAATCTATTTTGTCGTAAAACACTTAATAACTCATAAGGAATTTATGTTTGGTTTTTCTTTGGCTTTCATGTGCGCCTGCGGTGTTTTTGTGGCCTTTGGTGTTAGACACTACCTTATTAAGTAGGTCGTAGCTCTTGCTATTTTAAAAGCCTTATTATGTGAAGTCAACAGCCGGTCAACGTGCTTTATTACAAATCGCGGTCTCTCACCACATAAGATCGGATAATGGAGTATGATAATATTCTATTATCATCCCAGCATATTTAGATCATAATATCCACCTTCTGCTGGATGCGACAAGCACAGAACCGGTCGAAGTGGTGGTGCTTGGGGAAGGCCTATGTCCTGTCCAGCAGTGGACGTCTTTCGGTCGAAATGATTATGATGATGGTCCACCTTCACGAATCCCCTGAAAAGTTGTTTCAATGCTTGACTAGAAACTAACATTTCCCTTCTTCTTGTTACAGGTCACTAGTGTTGCTGGTCTCAGTGGCGGCGACCTTCGCAGCTCCGTCACCAGCCTCCAGCGTCAACACTGACCACAGCATGGACAAGCTCGAGCCATCCACACACGAGCTGCTCAGTTCTCTCGGCTTGAAGAAGCTGAGGATACCCGCCGCCCACCACAGGAAACGACTCGCCGAACAAGGCAGAAGGCATGCTACAGGAGACTCAAGGATGTACGTCATCAAACTGCCTCCTAATACCAGTTACTACAGCCACGCAGAACCAGCCCCTGCTGCAGCAAGAACCCTGCCTCTACAAATGACAAGCAATGGTAAACCTGCCCGAGTATACCATTGGAATATTCCCGTCCTACAAAAGTTCGCGAAAAACCGACCGCAGGCGAGGTTTGACGATGACATAGTGGACGTCGAGAGCACGCCGACATGGCCAAAAGCAATCAGTCATCCGAACTCGCTCGACGCTTTGGCGTATTACGTCCCAGCGAAGAAAACGTCTTTCAGAAAATATTACTCCGGTAACGGCAAACCTAAGTCCTTCTACATAATCGAGAAGAATAAGAAATCCGCCGAGTACCATAAGTTACTGCCTTAATCGGATTATTTTGTGCGTTCCCGGTAGATATAAAAGTGAAGATATGCAATAAATTGAGTCTGAATCTCCCGAGTCCATTACTGAACAAAATATCGGTACTGATTCTTTATTTATTTTATCCTTCTTAAAAATAATATACGTAATATTATGAATGATTTGATCGCCTAAGTATGAATGATCTTCGACTCTAAATTAGTTATTTATATTTACTTTAATATGTCGTACTGTGGCAGTCTTTAGGGTAACATTTGATCTTAGCTCTGCAGTCTTACTTTCGATGCTAATTCGTATAATTAAGTCATAAACTCTAACGTTTATAGACAGTATATAATTAGAAATATACTCCAAATTGGAGCTTTTATTTTAACGCTATTAGCATCAGTAGTAAGGTCTGTCCTGTCATTCCCAAAACCAGTTGAGTCATTTTTGTTTCCTATGACTTAGTCACCCGACATAGTTGGTTGAGATGCTCAATCATCGAATGTACATCGTGACAGAACATTTAAACGACACTGCACTGTATTAATGATAATATGTGCTTTTAATAAGTGTCTGGAATCTAAAAATATACTGAAGAGTTTATTGGACATTTAGTAAAGTTTTGTTTAGCCATTTGTGGGAATGTGAACTCATAACGCGATTTGCTGGGCATCCCATTATTTGAGCATGAAGGCGGTTCAATTAATGCTTACAGAGGGATTTAAAGATTCATCGTAGAGCCCATAACTTTTGTAAAAGGCTTAAGGCTATATTCTAGCAGTAAACCCTAACATATCCACTATATGAGTAGAGTAATCTTGTAAACTGCATTGTATATATGGGCCAGCTTCCGCAATCTAGTATTAAGTGATCGATAGGTGCTTAGATATTTAGTAAGACTGCGTCACGAATTTAAATTATTATCTAGATTTATGTACTGCATTTAGATACAGCGAAGATGTTTATTTTTAAGTGACTTACTTTGTCAATCATGACATTTTCGAAGTACACACACGCAAAATCTAAAGCTGTATGGAATTCAATATTGTATTTCGTATATCTAATAATTATAAAATTAGGTTTTCAGGTTTCGTAGCCAAATATAACACCCAAAAGTGAAGATAAATACAATTTTATCAACGTTTCACAGCCTGCTACATTAAACCTTATTTGAAATATTGTAACTATTTCCTGATGGCTTTTTCGTTCGTATTTAAACATGTGTGTGATTTGGATATGTTCATAATCAACGAATTATTATTATTATTTTCATTCAAACGTAAGTTTCTGCATTTATATCTATGATATTAACGTCCAACTTTAGGGATGCGTTTATACTTAAATCACTTGTATATAAGCCAATGCTAATTTTAGACTCTGCACCTAGTTCCATTGTATTGAAGACTATAATTATTAATTTGTACTAATTGTGTAATTAAACTAATTAGGCCAAGGCGAAGCCATTGCTTTAACCGTTTAGACTCTAAGTTGTTATCGTAGATGTAAGCATAATTATTTTGTACAACATACCTACTTAATGTAAACTAGAACAATAAATATTTTATTAAATTATTGTGTTGGGTTTCTTTTTCCAATAGGCAGTTATCATTTACAAAAACAAATGATTTTTCAGTCTTCATTCCAGCTACATCCTACATTGTAATTTTTATTTATCACTTGGTACTGTAAATGTAGGTGACATTTGCAGTACTTAGTGATAAAAAACATTAGAAATAGGAGATGTCGCAGAATACCGCCCTGCGGAACACCTACTAGCATAGTTTAATTAAGCTGCATGAATAACCTATTTGATTAGTAGATTTCCTGCTTCGCTTGAAGGCAAGTTAAATAAGAATCTTGTTTTGTACTTTCTTATAATCAAACGACGTCGAAGACTCCGACAGACAATTCATAGAAGAAACTTTTCATAAAAGGCCCGCCCACAAAAAGATAAAAGTTTAATTAAATTCTTATTAAATCCTACTAATCCTACTAATATTATAAATGTGAAAGTTTGTGTGTTTGTGTGTTTGGATGTTTGTTACTCAATCAGGCAAAAACGGCTGAATGGATTTGGATGAAATTTGGCAAACAGATAGCTTATAACCTGGATTAACACATAGGATACTTTTTATCCCGATATTCCCACGGGATCGAGACTTACGCCGGTGAAACCGCGGGGCGCAGCTAGTCATTACTAACGGTCAGTGGGTCATCTTAACCGGTAAGTCTCAACTGATGCGCCATCTGATCAATCGGAATTAAGAGCGGAATATGTATACTAATTATGATGCGACAATATTCGTTGTCCCCAACAGTGTAGTTAAAGTTTTGGTTACCCTATCAACATTTACTAGCGCCATCTGTAAGTCTTACCAATAACTACAACATGTATGTATTACCTCTTTCGTATCAACCTCTCTAGTTAACTTACTAATTCATTAGTTCTACGAATACGATGCAGAGGTCGCTAACGTCGCCCTGCTTTACCCACCGAGCATGTCACCACATGCGCGGCAGGCTGCGCGATTTATAAAAATCGTACCAAATGCTATCCGACACAAATCCATAATCGTCGCCCATTGTAAAAATGTCAGCTGCATTCGCGAGCAGCTCCGATAATAAAATGAAAAATGTGGAAAATGATAACAATAATGAAAGGACAGTTGACAGTGTTAAAAAGAAAAGTTTTGGTGATAAAAATAAAAAGAGCGATTCTAACGCAAACAACAGCACGGTTATTAAAGTAAAAAGTGTTATTCCTAGACGACGGTAAGCTATTATTTATTTATTGGCTTCTGTGGCACAAGCTTTAGCTGCAGCACACCGGGAACTATTAATTATTTTAGGTAATTGTCATAAAATAAATTTAATATTTTTACTACACCCCTAATTATGAACATGCAATCGCAGATGTGCTCCAGTTTTCTGGATATAATTAACAAGCGCGCTCTAAAAATATCTGGGAATACAAATAGATCATGGCATTGTATGGTTTTAGACTAAAAGTTTGTGTTATTTACTTTCCCGCCCATTCTTTTTTTCGTTTTCCTGAACGTTTAGGGGCAGAGAAACCCGGTGAGACATGGAATGTCTGACAAGGAGTTCATCGTATTTTTATCTAATAGATAACGGCCTGAATTTTGCTAACAATAATATAAAATTTATAAAGATTAGATAAGAAAGTGTGTTTACTATTGGTCACATTCCTTAATCTGCCAGTCCTACTTCCTTCCTTGTGTAAAAATTTAGGCCAGAGACTGCGAAAATACCAGTGAATTCTGAGTATAATCTATCAGAATTTCCGCCTATCTACGTGAAATACATATTAATTAACTTACCGAGGAAAAATATATAAAATATTATTTTTAAGTGATCGCTCTCAAATTAAAATGATGCCAAATCGCTTTGAGCAAAGTTGGCGATTAATACTAATTTTCTTCTTTTATGGTTTTAATATTTGACAAAAATATTTTAACCATATTAATGCAAGTACCTATAGATATTCTGGCAAATAAATAAAATTTCATTTCATTTAATTTCATTTGGAGAGTTTGAAAACTGTTTGTATTTGTCAATCACTATAAATAAATCACTCAATTACTATAGTTAATTGATTCAGGCGTGACTTTGCGGAAATCCATTATAAAATACAATAGACGCTGATATATTTAGTAACCTATTCCGCTTGACTATTCTTCAAGAGTCATAAAAACCCTGTAAGAAATCGACACGTGTTTCACCTCTCAACGAGGCATCTTCATCTTCAGGATCCAGCGCTCGGTGTGGTAACACGTCGCGTTCTGGTTTGCAATTGGTCAATCGTCATTCTGAAGATGCCTCGTTGAGAGGTGAAACACGTGTCGATTTCTTACAGGGTTTTTATGACTCTTGAAGAATAGTCAAGCGGAATAGGTTACTAAATATATCAGCGTCTATTGTATTTCACTCAATTACTATAAATAAATGTAGGAACATCGATATAAAATACGTCAACGGTTCCGGAAAAGTTGTTAATTAAGTAATCGTATTAATTGCATTATCGAATAGGTGCGATAAGTACACCAAATGTGTTATTGACTTCATTACCGATAATTTTTTACTAATTACAGAAAAAATATATATAGGGATAAGACATTAATTGTATAAGTGTCGGTTATAGTAAACAAACACGTTACCATTGCGTACATTTTATTCTGCTGCTGCTAAATTACCGCGGACCGCTACTGCAGTGCCTAAAGACACTACAATCCTATTAAAACGTAGAAGAAAACTATACCTTTCTGGGACTTAAGAATGGGCTGGCATACCTATCTATTTCTAAAATGTAGCATAATCAGCCTAAAATGTTCCTACTGCTGCTGGGACACAGGCATCCTCTCTTCCAGAGGAAGTGGGCTGTAATCTGCCATGCGGGCCCAGAGCGGGTTGGTAGCCAGTCTTCGAATTTTTGATTCTAGGACATTCTTACCGGTTTCCTCACGATGTTTTCCCTCACCGTTTTGAGAGCAGTGGAGATGAAATTATTTACACAAAGTAAAGCGCCTGTCTTTCATTACCTACGAACTACAACTCGTTAGTCGGGGCCGTTACCACGGGCCACCACTGCTCGAATGTCTATGTACCTTCTTAATATAAATCTTAAATTCACTGACAGACAATAAGGCACAGCCTAAACCTTGGGTCAAGAAGTATGAAAGGAGATCATTCATTTTGGGCTAAATAAAGAAGTGAAAAAAACATGTTATTCTCTTCACTTTTCACTATTGGACCAAATCTGTAGGGCAATTTCCTGCGCTGTTATACGATTTGGAAGAATATTGTTTTCTGTATGTTTTAGTTAAAATAATTAATACTAATAGTACCTAATCTAATTAAAGTAATAGCTAGTAATAGTAGTAATAAAAAATGAAGAGAAAAACGTAATCTTTCGGAATATAGCTCTTTTTTTGTTTGTCTTTCACATTTAGCCCAAAAATGTATGGGCACTAATGGGCAGTAAATGATCTCCTTCGCATAAATCAGAGTTTTCCTATAGCACGTAGGTGAACAATACGAAAGGATTTTGGAAAATTCAGCCCCTGTAAGGGTCAAATAGGGGATGAAAGTTTGTACGGGAGTTAGTCGTTCGGAAATACCATTTGGCACACCCCTTGTGATGTTATAAAAAATATTAATAAATTATTAAAAAGTCAATTAACTATAGTCAGTCGGTTCTCTATTTTTAAATTGGTATAATCAGCATAAGTATTACACAATAATATAACCTTAGACATCGTGCATAATAATCTGTATACTGTATGTATCTGTAACTTATTAACATTACATGAGTATTAGAAACGTCACTTACCTCTATTCAGTACTTATTATACAGTACCAAGGTATGTGCTCATCCTTGCCTACGCGCACCTATTGATTCAGCAACTTATCCTTGATTTTCCAGTCGCAATAGCTTAGGTTTACCTACTGATCACACAATAGTGACATCTCAAACCAAGGTAAGATCACTAGACAGTACCTACTTATTGCTTACTATTTTAGACGACTATTTCAAAACCCTAATCCGTGTAGAACTACTCCACATGAACATTAGCTTGATTCGTCCTAGCCTGAGGGCCTAGACAAGTGACAATCGCTTCGAAAGCGTTTCGTATTTCTACAACGACTTTAAACAGAATTGACATAAGCTTTTCGATAGCTTACGTCAGTTCTATACATTTTTGCCTTTTCCATCAGCGTTATCGCTGATAGAATGTCACTTCGTCTAGGGCCTCAGTTCCTCTAAATACCTAGTCGATTTGCGGTCGAAATCTCTTCTAACATTAGCAGTGCTATGAACAGCAGTAGTTTCAGTTCCATAAGGACTTGTACCTTTAAGCATACAGAACATGTTACATGTTACAACAGTTAGGTTACCTAATTCCTTTTTCTGGTCCCTATAACCGGGTTGCCAGGAACTAACAGGTGAGGTAGGATTAGGCAACCCATCTAAATCTAAACTAATATTATAAACGCGAAAGTTTGTAAGTATGGATGGATGGATGGATGTTTGTTACTCTTTCACGTAAAAACGGCTGAATGGATTTTGATGAAATTTGGCAAACAGATCGTTTTTAACCTGGATTAACACATAGAATACTTTTTATCCAGATATTTCTATGGGATCGAGACTTACGCGGGTGAAACTGCGGGGCGCAGCTAGTTTGCAATATATTTGTAAACATAATATTGTAAAGTCTTTATTTATTTTATTTCAATCAACTTTGGATTATATAATTAAAATAAGTTACAAATTAATTAATAACAAAACGAATAAACGTAAAAAAACATAATCACTATAGTGCATCAAAAAATTCGTTCTCATCGCAGTCAGTAGGAAAAGTGCCCAAAACAATATAATATATTTGATAAAAAATAATTTTCATCCGGTTAACAGATGGGTGAAGGTAGTTCTTACCTCGGATCTTAGACTAATAGCAGTAATATAATACCTTGACCAGTTTTGATAGTAAAAAGTTCATCTGATGAAACTCGGTGTTTACCTAATTGCACAAATTCTAATTACTTTTTAGTTCGTTTTTGTTTGCAAACGTCTTACATTATGTTTGTAAACATGTACCTTTGTTGGTTTGTTTGTGAAAACTCGGTAAATACCTACCTACCTTACCGAAAAGTTGCATCTTTGAAATAGATCGTAGTCAAAGACCTCGAAATTGTTTTATTGAATGCATGTCAAACCGCAATGCGCTTGATAAAAACACATAATTTTTATCTAGATAGATAAATTAAAAAAAAAAAATATACCTAGATTCATTTAAATTTCATTTCTGCCGTGATAAAAAGGGAACTCGATCAATATTTTTTGTTGGTTTGACATTATCCTGATTTCATTAGGGATATACGATATACCAGGGGGCCAAGTCTACTAATTTACAAACGTGATCAATGGTCTCGCAATTTTGAGTTTTTAACAGATATTGTGTGGCATATCTGTCAAAAACTGATCATTGTGAGACCACTGATACGTTTGTAAATTGGTAGACTTGGCCCCCTGGATACACGATAGTTATCCAGTGACTATCACAGACTCGAGGAATTCGAAGGTTTTACTGGTAGTGGCAAATAATTTGCATGCAAAAAAAAGTAAAATTGCATTGTATAAAACTATTTAAAAAAAAATTACTTCTCAAACGCACTTACTGAAACAAGGAGGTAGGAACCTACACAACTATGAAATTATTCGTTATTTTTGGAGAACAATCTATATTTTTTAAATGAACGAATATTCCCAGATTCCATGAGCACAATGACCTTATGTTTGTCTGTGATTAAGATTGATAATTTACATCATAACACGGGTTTACAAGCTTTGTAATAAAGTTCTGCCTTGACCGAATAATTTGGCAATCAAATTAAAAACTAAGATCGACCATGGCAAACAGGTTTTCTGCACAGTCCCGGTGCGAGTAGCCTCAGCTATTTTAATGTTTTTATTTATCTTTTTTTTTGTAATAACACCCGCACGAGTCGATCGATCAGCTTCTGTGTAGCCCGCGAAATTCAAATTTTCTTACGCAATTTTCAGGTCAGTGTCAGGTTGTGTATGGTATGTTTCGCGACTGTATAGTCCGGTCAAATATAGGGGTAGATTAACAATAATTCGCATAGAGCTGAAAATTGGTACGAATGTTCGGAACACCATTATATATGAAATGTAAAAAGTCCCCATCGATCCGACCCTTGCAAAAAAAAATTCAAGGTCAAAGTTCACAAATATGGGTTTTTTGCGTTTTTTAGCCAAACGGTAAGTTTTATGATAAAAATAGTTACAAAAATTGTACATTATGCAATTATCTTTAAAATTGTTACAACCATTTTTCTCCTAAACGTCACCGTTTCTGAGTTATAATGATTTAAAAAGTAAAAAAAATGGTATTCTTCATAATATGCACACGTTTCCACGCCACGTGGGGGGTAGTGTACTTGGCGCGTTTTTTTTAACGTGGTTTCCCCGATAGGCCTATTCTACAATCTATTGTGATCCTGTTTAATTCAATACTATTTAAATATATGTAAAAACTGGTACTATTGGAAATGAATAAAGCCGTGTGTGAAAAAATTTGAATATATTTTTTTGCAAGGGTCGGATTGATGGTGACTTTTTACATTTCATATTTAGTGGTGTTCCGAACATTCGTACCAATTTTCAGCTCTATGCGAATTTTTGCACTTTGAAATGTCTAATTTGACCGGACTAGTAACAAATAAGGATTTACAGAATTATAATCGTTAATTGATTCAGGCGTACAATAGACGTATTTTAGAATTCTTTTGAATTTTAGAATTTTAAACATTAGAATCAGCAATACAATAAATTTCAATAAATGTCATGATCTTTAACAGTCGTTACGGGTAGTCAAAAGCCAGAATGTCTGAAAACCAGTCTCACCAAGGTGTTTCGTGTTACCCTGTAATAGGGTTGTGTTATGGAGGTCAGATATAGGTTTGCGCTCCATGTAAAATACTGGTATTTATCTGCATCCGCTTAGACTGGAAGCCGACCCCAACAAGGTTGGGAAAAGGCTAGACAGGGTGAAGTTAATATTTTTATATATATCCATCCATTAATATGAAAATAATCAGTGTTTACCCTGACACATTTGTAAATACTTATATTTGACGTAGTACCTATTTTACACGCAAATTCTTTCATTAACATTCTTGATTCCATAAATAATTCTACAAATTGGTATTGTAAATTAGTAGTAGATAATTTTAATATGCATAAAGATCATACATTTTCTTTTATGAATTTGCTACAAATCGTATCATGCAAATTACTGACTTACTTACTGTACTAGAAAATTATAATTGTTATGAACAATGCAAGTTATAAATAAACTTTAAGTAACACTTTGCCACTAACGAATTATGTAATAAATATACATGATATATTACTGCCTCGTGGTCGAAAGCGCTCTACTGAGAATGAGGTCCTTTTTTTTTTTTGAGTGTGGGGCTTCATCAAATGACTTCTCCCGCTCTGGGCGGAGCGGGAGAGCGTGTCAGACTTTTACTGACTAAAACCCACCCGTGTTCCTTCGGATTCGTGATTAAAAAACCAGATGTGCTAAAGAAATCAACTTCTTACAAAAGTTGGAGTTTATTCTTGTTAATCCGTTATTTTTGTTGCTGTAGCCACAGATAGTTGAACTATCTGTATTCATCTGTGCTGTGGCATAATGTTAACAATGAATGTGTTAGGAGTGGCAGATCGTTAACCTCTTGTTTACAAGGACTACTGCTTATTACATTTACACAATGCTTTTTCTAATATGGTTAATGTCAGTTTGTTTCTTTATTGCTTAGTAAATCGATAAAGCGCCAACAACTTTACAAATCACTAACTGCAACTAATATAAATAAAGGTTTATGGTGAATTGTTTTTTCTACATTGAAAAAATAACCAACGTCGTTTAATCTGGTGAACAGAACGCAGATTACTTAGATTGTGTTTCAAACAAAATTATTGAAAAAACAAAAAACCCACCTGCAAAACGCATAACTTAAAAGAGAAAAACAAGCTATAATCTGTAGAATTTTGGTATTACAGGCGGGGAACAAACAAAAGTTACACCATATTTCAGGTTATTGATTTGTTCCCCGCCTGTAATACCAAAATTCTCCGTTTTTGCAGGCGGGTTTTTTGTAATTTTAAATAATTTTGTTTTATTTCAACCTTTTTTTTTTTAATTTTGTTTTATTAATTTATATATTTTGAATGACTTAACTACTAGCTTTTATTTGATACCAATATTGTAATTTATTTTAAAAAAAAACCTGCCCTCCCTTTTTTTTGTTTGCAGATGAAATATATAAAAAAAATATAGTCTATGTCAGTCCCACAATTAAGACGAATCTAACGACACTTCAAATGTTAAAATCCATCTAGCCGTTTAGGCTACAGAGCGTACCAAAGAAATAGACATACATACATACATACTCTCGAAAAACATTACCCACCTTCTGAAGCAGTCGGGTAAAAAGGACTCATTGAAGGTCATCATGAAATGAAGTGCAATCTAACAAAAAAAAATTCGCATTCAATTCTTTTCGTACGTCGCTCAATCAATCTGCCTAGCCTTTTCCCAACTATGTTGGGATCGCCTTCCAGACTGTCTGGATGCAGCTGAATATCAGTATTTTACATGGAGTATTTTACAGCGAATGCTTATCTGACCTCCACAACCCAGTCACTGGGTAATAAGATTCCCCTTGGTAAGACAGGTTGTCAGACTTTCGAGCTTCAGACGACCAGTAAAGATCGTCAAAGGCCACCACGAATGACAGCCAAGACCAACGGCTTAACGTATTTTTCGAGGCACGGAGGAATCTCGGTATATAAAGATGGTCTCCCATCCACGGACCGACCGCGGTAATCTTAGCTTTACCTGATCGATCGACCCTTATTACTTAGCCACGCACGAACCCCTCTTCTATCCCTTAGCCACGATTCGTACGTCTCTATTTGTCAAAATTTTGTGACTGCACTTAATCACACAACAAGATGGCTAAAATTCGATTTAAAAAACAGGTCATAATCATCGATAAGATAGGAAAATGACCGATATTTTGCTATCTTATCATTCCGTGTTTGGTCGATAAGAACCTACACCCTAATTGCGTAATACACGATCAATCAGAATTGGGATCGGTTCGAATCAAATGTCAAATCCATTGCTTCATAAGTTCGAAAGTTACGTTGTTGCGGAGATTTTTTTTCGAACTTATGATGAAATGGATTAGGCATAATATTCTAACCGATTCCAATTCCGATCGTGCATTATGCAATTAGGGTGCTATCCGAAATATAACTATTTAGTTAGCGAATTAGGTGAGACTATGTTTAAAAATTCTAGCAAAACGTAGTAATTCTAGTAAGCGTAGGCAAATAAAATAATAAGCAACATCATTTGTATTGTCTCCCAACCTCTAGACCTTTGTTATTTAAGAACTGAAATACAATAGACGTAGATATATTTAGTAACTTATTCCGCTTGACTATTCTTCGAGAGTCATAAAAACCGACACGTGTTTCACCTCTCAACGAGGCATCCTCAGGATGACGATGACGATGACGATGCCTCGTTGAGAGGTGAAACACGTGTCGATTTCATACAGGGTTTTTATGACTCTTGAAGTATAGTCGAGCGGAATAGGTTACTAAATATATCTACGTCTATTGTATTTTATAATGGATTTCCGCAAAGTCACGCCTGAATCAATTAACTAATTTAAGAACTGATCAAGCTGAAGCGAATCCTGCGCAGGACACAGAATGCGACTGCGCATGTCGTTGGTCTTGTAACGCGACTATTCGCGCCAGTTTGAACACTTCTATGCAAGTTAGTTGACAGTGACATAGTCAGCGCGAGCACATTTTCGTAAACGATTAAGACTAATCTGTTTCACTTTGACAGTTCTACAACGTTCACTGCGTTATTTACGTTGTTGAGCAGTTTTTTTTTCGAACTTATGAACCAATGGATTGGCAAATTGGATTGCAATTGTTTCAAAAAGATTCAGATTGTGATTGATCGTTGATGACGCAATCAGGGTGCTACACGGGATTCGCTTCTGTGTGACTAGAGCTAAATTCACATCGTGGCAACAACACAAAAAAAAATAAACGACCTTGTCCATTATTCATCACTTAATTTCATGTGATTTGTCCGAAGCATGTTACCATAATCATCTGACCATAGTAACTATACCATAAATGTAACTGTTTGTTTGTAATCAAAATAACAGCTTTTTACTAAATGCATATACAAGTTTAATCAAATCAATCAAGAACATAGATTATTTTGTAGCTCATGACTGCTACGGCGGCTTACGGCCTACGAATCGCCCACCCGAGCCACCCCATAGAACGCTACGACGATTCGTAGCGATTTTTGGGATCGCTCGTAGCACAGCATAACTCGTTGCGTAGCACAACTCGTAGCGATACTTCCTTGACAAGGATGGGACGCCAACATTTTTGTGTCCCTTTTATTTATTACATTTATTACTATAAATATGAAATGGTGGTCCAGTACTAGCAAATAATATTTTTCTACTTAATAAAAAATCTGAAATTCATTCACTGTCTGAAAACGCACTGCCTAAACCGGTGGGTCTAAGCATCAAATTTTACACAATAGTTCCCTTTATAACGAAAGTGAGACATAAGGAAGGATTTATGAAAATTGATCCCTTTTAAATAGCCGATGAGAGTTCGTCATTATTGCTACGGCTTGTACACAGAATAAAATAAATTGCTGCAAAACAAAGTTTAATGAATAGAATATTATTTTTCAGACAAGATCTGCTGAAGTGGTACGGCTGGGGTTACAAGGACTCCATGTTCTTATTGGATGGGACCACGGCTACCTTCACCGGTAACAGGTAAGATTTTTTTTTCCCAAGTTTTCGTCAGTTTTACCCATGTTCTTCCTGAAATCGGAACTGAAAGATTCAGCGATTGGACTTTTACGTATTCTGTCTTGTGAAACAAAGGACTTTAAGCGAAACTATTTAATTAAATAATTGCCTATAGCAGGGGTTCCCAATCTTTTTCAGCCCGCGGCGCAGTTTCATGTTTAGTATTTTGTCACGGCGCCCTACCTTATCTAGCTATTTGAAAAAGATACAGTCCAAAGAAACAGGTACCTACAATAGTAGTAGTTAGGTTAGGTAGATAGGAACGAAAATCGAAAAAGAGTTTTACGACGTTATGTTCTTTATCGATGCGAGCGCTCAAAGCAGGTAGGTACCCGCGAATATTTGTGGTTTCAGATAATGATAGAGGGTTAAGAGGATCGACCCACGGCACCCTTCTTTACTTTCTACGGCGCACCAGGGCGCCGGCGCCGCGGCGCACACTTCGGGAACCCCTGGCCTATAGTAAAAGTTTGTAGGGAAACACAAAATATTTTTTAAATGCAAAAAAAACGGTACTTGCCCGTGGTCCCCCAGCCTAGTTCCCCTTGGGGTACCACGAGCAAATATTTTTGCCCGTGGAACCCCCAAGGGGGACAAAGGGGTACCATAGGCAAATCTTATGGCCCGTGGTACCTCGCTAATCGCCAGATAAATAAAATGCATAAACAATCTCTGCATACCTAATGCATTAAGAGACGGATGACCTATGATAAAGAAAAGAAAAATAAGTTTATGTCACCTAATCAAGGAACCTACACTCATGGTGATTGCTATTATTTAATATATTCTCTCAATTCAATATGGATGAAAATGGGGAGATTTCTTTTATTAAACGTAAAGGAGCAACAGTTCGTTTGGATACCAATTACCAATTTTATAAACATAAAGTTTTGAAGAGGTTTGGTCGAGATGGCGGTGGTGTTCATTGTTCAAAAAATCAAAATGTTGTGGATCCATTAAGATGAAAGTACGTATTAAAGTTACGTTTTTGTACATAGGTATATGATCATATTTTATAGGAATTATTTGGGTGTCCTGAGAAATGAAATGTCATGTTGTAAAAAAGCAAATATATCGTTTAAGTAATTTATCTACTTGTCTTGACTTGTGGAATAAATTAAAATATGATCATATACCTATGTACAAAAACGTAACTTTAATACGTACTTTCAACTTAATGGATCCACAACATTTTGATTTTTTGAACAATGAACACCGCCATCTCGACCAACCCTCCTTCAAAACTTTATGTTTATAAAATTGGTAATTGGTATCCAAACGAACTGTTCCTCCTTTACGTTTAATAAAAGAAATCTCCCCATTTTCATCCATATTGAATTGAGAGAATATATTAAATAATAGCAATCACCATGAGTGTAGGTTCCTTGATTATGTGACATAAACTTTTTTTTTCTTTATCATAGGTCATCCGTCTCTTAATGCATTAGGTATGCAGAGATTGTTTATGCATTATATTTTTCTGGCGATTAGCGGGGTACCACGGGCCATAAGATTTGCCTATGGTACCCCTTTGTCCCCCTTGGGGGTTCCACGGGCAAAAATATTTGCTTGTGGTACCCCAAGGGGAACTAGACTGGGGGACCACGGGCAAGTACCGAAAAAAAATGGTGCATAAAAACAATAAATTACGAATATCTATAAATAAATACATAATCATTATTTTAGTGACTAGTAACAATACGTAGGCTGACTAATAATTTAAAGACATAATTTTGAATAAACATTTGTTTATCATTCTAATTTATAAAGCAATGTACATCGTGCAACAATTTGCATATATTTATCAAACCAGTTTAATTTTTTACTGGCCTCTAAATGGCTATCACGAATGGCGCCTTTTTATCAAACACTCCTTTGGCAATTTTGCAATGAACCTTGATTTAATATTCGTCTGCCATGCACTAGATTATGCTCATTACAAAAACTCGTGTATGTCCATTTTGAAATGACACTATTTGGTTAACCAGAGTAGATGGAACTTTATTGAACACGGAAATTTAACAAAGCTCTTTTACAAAACCATTCAGGGAACATCAGCTGATGTAGGTCCACAAAAGGTAAATGAAATGAATGGCAATCGCATGCAGCTCAGATGAGAATGCTGAGAGGGATGTGAGGAGTTACGCGACTGGATAGAAAAAAATTAAAGATTTTTTTTGTCCTTGTCATATATAAAAAAAATCAGCTGTTCCATACATTTTTGTTCACTTAAATCGACAAAATGTAGGGAACAGCTGATTTTTTTTTCGCGATTTCAAGGTTGGTCCCATAGAAAAAGTTGTTCAAAATGATGAGTACAATGACCCCTTTTCGGGTTTAGCATAAACAAAAAATAATGTTGTATATTTTTTAAATGTGCTCATTAAGGTTGATGCGCTAGGGTGGCCTGTCATGTCTGTGTGGTCATGTAAGTGCATGGAATGAAAATGTCATGCACTTACATGAACTTAGAGAGTTGTATTGTATTGCTGATTCTAATGTTTAATATACTGTAAATCCATATTTGTTACGAACGCTAATAATATTTAGATCAACATACAACCTGATACTGGCCTGCAAATTGCAAAAAACGTAAGAAAATTTGAATTTCGCAGGCTGCCCTAGCGCATCCACCTTAAGCCCTTTCATTTGATACCCAACATGGTACGATTAAACAATTTTTTTTTAGTTCCTGACTTTGTCCTCTAGAGGGCGCCATTTTTAATTTTATGTGACGTCACATAACCTATAATTAGTGGACGATCAAGATACCTAGCTTCCAACGATACCTCATTTGTCAAATTGTGATGAGAAGTTTAGAAGATAGGAGGGAACAGATGAACATACATACATACATACCGGTCAAAATCATAACCCTCCTTTTTTCTTCGCCGTAGTCGGGTAAAAAGAAACGAGTACATTATATAAGAGGAAGTCTGAAAGAGTACCGGTGACTGGTGGAAATCTCTTTTCATGGTATGGGCATGTGATGCGGAGAAATGAGGAAATTTCGTTAGGAAAGCTTCGAGTAGGAATGTGGAGGGCTACAAGAATAGGGTAAGACAAAATGGATGGACTATGTGGAAGATGATACAGCTAGAAAAGGAGTGAATACTTAAATGACAACTAATAGAGAAGTATTAAGAAAAAGACATGTTGCGCCGACCACAAATAAATTGGGATAAGGCCAGGAGAATGATGATTCAGGCCTCAGGGTACAACGTTGGTCTTATCGCTAATAGCGATATGTACCAGACAACCTTTGGATGGACAGGGAAATACTAAATAGAGATAGAGAGTCTAGTCTCAATCTGATGCTCTAGGTGGCAGCAGTGGAAAGATTATCGGCTGAATATGTAATAAGATAGACATGCCCAAGCCAGGCCTCTATTGCATTAGTTGTGACCGGGTATTTTAAACAAAATTCGGTCTAGCGAGTCATTATTAGGGCACACGCTAGGAAATAATAGTTTTAAAGGGTTGCCGTTATCGAAATCGATAAGGAGGAAAAATCTTTATCAAATATAAATAAAAATCTTTTTTTAAACAAGCTTTTAATGAACTAAAAAGGATTTTCTCATGGCCACCTTCATGAACACCACCTAGTATCAAAGCACTTGTTAATACATAGCCAATGAGTCCAAACACGATGATGCTAACTTGTTTGATTGAGGAGTTCCTATGGCCAACTTGCGGCTCCATCATTAGACCAGCTCATTGGTATCATTTTTTCAAAATGTCTCTGTAGTTATAGAAGTATGCCAAGTTTCAACTCAATCGGATGCCAGGAAGTGCTTGAAAAATTTATGACAATAGGAGTAACCGGAAACACATACGAACAGAGCAAGCTAATATAAAGCTTGTAATAATAGGATAGAGTTCAATCGAGTGTTTCAGAAAAAAAAAACATACAGTCGAATTGAGAGCCTCCTCCTTTTTCAAGTCGGTTTATTAGTAAACTGGTTTTTCAAGAAAAGTGAATTGTTCAGTAGAATAAATAAACATCTATTTAGATATTATTCACAGGGCCGTAGCCAGGAATTAAGTATTTCTGATTTCAGAGAGGATACAAAAACCCTCAAGCCTCCCCTCCTGCCTACGGCCCTGATTATTCATAATCCTTTATGTGTCTAGACACTATATATGATTAAATTTTTTTTATTTACCCGAGAAATCTTGGTACGGTTGACATATAGATACTACCTACTTGTCTAAATATTACATAGGTAATCTACGAAGTTCGTATAAAGTTGCGAGTACACGCCGATATGACGCCCTTGGAGGACATGTAATCTTATTGGTGGCGTCAGGTGCGTGTACGCAACCGGCATGCGTGTAAACGAGGCAAAAGGAGTATGTAAGAATCGTACGTATCAAGTGGCGTTTTGTATGTTCTGCCTACCCCCATGGGAAAAGGCGTTATGTATTTATGTATGTACTACAGACAGACAGACAACAGACTGTCTAATGTCTGGACTTTAACAGTGACCGGGGGGCCAAGGTTACTAATTTACAAACGTGTCAGTGGTCTAGCAATGATGAGTTTTTGATAGATTTTGTACAGCATATCTGTCAAAAACTGATCATTGTGAGACCACTGATACGTTTGTAAATTAGTAGACTTGGCCCCTTGACTCTTGACTTAGTTCACTGTTTCGCCGTTTCTTTTCAAGGGTAGTCAGATAGGAAATGTCGACTGCATCTAGCTATAGCTTTTTGTTTTTAATGAGTAGTAAAAGTGAATCCGTTATCCTGTTTACATAATAAATAGTAATTCCTAACTGACCATCTTTTGATTAAGAGTATGTTGCCAATTTGATACTGTTTTGTATCAAAATTCTCTTCGGAAACCACTATTACTTTCTCAAGTGCTAATATTACCTATTATTTATTTTTGTACGTAAAGTATCCATTGGCTGTTGGTATTTCGGAAGTGGCTGTTCGCGTTCGAGCTCTTCTAAATATTACTTATATATCATACTTCTATGTCAAAACTCATAATTGTACTTTGGTTTCGATTAATGGTCATAGGATTTATTGTAACCTCATCTCTAAGTTTGGCAAGACATAGCAAATGCCTTTAGGTGTGGCCAGGCGTCTAAATGTTTTACGTCCATCAGCCTATTTGCCTAGCGAACAAAAAAAAAATTATCACTGATTTTCAATATTTAACTTGGGACATAATATTCGTTAACCACAAGAAGATGTTAACACCAATCATAAAACAAACAATATTTATTTTATTAATAACACTTTAAAACATCAAATATGTTTAAGCTCGATGCACCACGACCTGCCAGATGCCTGTGTTCTGTATCTACCTATGATCCGCAATACAGCCTAAAACATAAACTTTTATGTAAAATACTGGAATTCAGCTGCATCCTGTTAAATCAAACTCAGACTCAAAGCATTTATTTCAATTAAACCATTTACAGGCACTTTTGAATTGTCAAACAGTCGGTCAGTTAGTCAGAGGTTGAAGCTAGTTGCCCATTCCAAAACGTAGATCTTTATGCAGAAGAACGGGCAAGAAACTCCAAGAACACTCTTATAAACATAGATATAGATATTACAATAGAAATTACATTGGCTGTCATTTGTGGATCTTTGGCAGTTGTTACGGGTCGTCAGAAGCCCGAACGTCTGACTACCAGTCTTACCAAGGGGTATCGTATTACCCAGTTACTGGGTTGTGGTAAAATACTGGTATTCAGCTGCATCCGGTTAGACTGGAAGCCGACCCCAACATAGTTGGGAAAAGGCTAGGCAGATGATTACAAAATCGGTACTGTAGATGATTGACTGATAGATTGATGAGGGCACAATGATACATCTTTCTCCATATCACTGAATAGTCTCTTTTGTGTCTAGACTAGGATCACAAGCATAAAGAAAGTGGAGTCAACGAGGTATGACTAGTGCAGTCTAAACCAGGCTCACTCGTGGGCGGCCACAAATTGCCACTTCCCGTTAATTTGCAGCACGTGCCATCTGACACGGCACGTCATTCTACACTCAATAGGTATTTTGTAAAACTGTGGCGGTATCTACATTGCCACATGCGAACTACGCATCAAAGACCTGACGTCACACATAAATCCTGACGTTACATAAATCCTGCATCGCGCAATTAGAGTTTACCGCGCGATGGACATTTATACAAGAATCCAACATCAATCGTGGGGCAGTTGCCCGCCAGACACAACACCCGGTCGGAGGATCCTCCATCCTCCCTTTTCTATGGTGGATGAGTGAAATTTACACCCTGTTCCTCATACCCCTAAAAAAACTAGTTACACTTAATGAACTGACACATGTTACCAAATTGATATTTTGGGCTTTTGAGTCTTACAAAAACTCAGAAAGCACGTAAAGCCCTGGTCCCGGCTGTAATTTGTAGATTTTTGACAGCCGTTACAGGTAG
Organism: Lithophane semibrunnea; assembly: GCA_947363905.1. Classification (NCBI taxonomy): domain Eukaryota; kingdom Metazoa; phylum Arthropoda; class Insecta; order Lepidoptera; family Noctuidae; genus Lithophane; species Lithophane semibrunnea. Next base: position 15,132,575 of record OX376193.1, read on the forward strand.
TCAGATGCCCGAAAGTCTGAAAACCAGTCTTTTATTTATTTATTTATTTATTTATAGGAGAACCAAAAGCTATAAATAATGGATAACAATTTTATAAGAAACACAGAGCCAATTACAGGTTCTCACGGGTAAAAAACTGAAAAAGTAATAGAAATCTTAGGATCACTAACAAGCACGATAGAAAAGAATATAATATATATACATATTATATATATATAAATGTAAGGTACAATAAGCACTAAACAGTTTTAAAAAAGTCAGCGTTCAGCCGATTGCGTGCAGAATGGGATTTGGTGGTAAATGGGTCAAATGAGAACTCTTTACAAAGAATATTAAAGTCCTTACTCGTCTTACCAATATCGTGTTACCCAGTAACTGGGTTGTGTTGGTCAGATATGCAGTCACTCCATGTAAAATACTGGTATTCACCTGAATCCGGTTAGACTGGAAGCCGACCCCAATATAGGAAAAGGCTAGGCAGAATGATGATGGTCTTTTGAGTTCCCCCTTTAAAACTTTATAAACACATGCCGTGCAATAGGTAGTGTTTGTGCAAATGCTTTTAGTACATACAAAGTATGATTAAAACAAATGATTAAAACAAGAAACAAAAAAAACTTAGTCACATATTGCTAATAAATATAGGTGTGCATTGTTGAATATTATTTAAATGCAATGAAATAAGCTGACGTACCTACATTTATTTTATTTTTTTAAAGAATACGTAACATGCAATTATTACACAGTAATAAAACTTAATACAAGTTAAAGGTAAGTTAGCACTTAAACACATTCGCGTGTTTCGCGATTCATGCAAATAATGGTCAGAGCTGTAGAGCAATCATTAAGATGGAGGTGACTGTAAATATTGACCATAAAACAAATACGTTGAATCTCGATGAATGGGTTAAACTTGTGTCTATTGTGAATAAACAAACAAATCATTTATGTTATGTCCCACTCGTAAAACCTTTGTTGATAGATATGTTTATTACAAGGAAGTTGGAAATATGGTCTTGTTAAAATTTTCTTTTGTTTATCTTACTTCGTTAACATTATCATTGTTCATTGATGGATCTTTCTCGATCTATTTAAGGAGTATACAAGGTGTTATTGATTGAAAACTAAAAAAGTGGTCACCTTATACCTAATTATCATAATGAACAACTATTTCTGTGAAAAGCTGTAAAGGGATCAAATAAAATCGAGAAATGTCGAAAAAAAAACAGCGCTCCATACATTTAAGTTCGCAATCTCTTCTTCAATTTGTCATTACTGAGGAATTGAGGATCGTGGTCACTTTAAGCGGACAATCTGCTTCTATTGACTTCGAAGTTGCCATCATCACCTGCTGAAATTGGCTTGAGGATGTAGCTTCTTTTACTTGGTCGGACCATCGTGTTGGCGGCCGGCCTCATGCTCTTTTTCCTTCGGTATTGCCAACAATGAACAGCTTTTCAAGTTCGCATATAAGGCCGACCCATGGAGTATAGTAATTCTATACTACGTGGGTCAGAATGCCGGAATTAAAATAAATGAAAACCTGAAAAGGAGTCACACCAATTCCGTTTCGAAATATCATCCGATACAAGATTAAGGAACTCTCACACACATACAATAATTAGGTAGTTCTTCGTTCGAAATTTTCTCCGATTCGAAATTCCGAAACGGAATTCCGTCTGTACGTGGCCGGCCTTATGTATGGATTGCTGCCTTTCAATTCCAAATCGATAGATTGAAACGGAATTCCGAAAATGAATTCCGTATGTACGTGGCCGGCCTTAAGGTTTGGTGTGACCCCTTTTCAGGTTTTCATTTATTTCAATTACTCCTTGTATAAATAGCCAGCAGTTTTACTTACTATAATAATAAATGGCCCAATAAAGATAAGAAAAACGTTTGAAATCTTAAGAAGGCCACAAATTAGAATTTGATAGTCGAACGTAGAATTAACCTTGATCTACTAAGGCAGACATTTTTTGGCGGAGCTGCGACCGCTAATATTCTGTCACATTTAAAATCATGACGTAGGTAGATGACTTTCCCAAAAACTCATTAAACAATCTTTAAGGATTTTTTTTTGTGTTCAAGAATATTTGACGGATTATTTATTATTTATCAAGGATTGGATACATACAAAACTTTCAAATAAAACGGAAAATTGAAACTGGCACCGATTCGAAAATTGTTTAATTACTTAGATTGGTACCTCAACGTGGAAAACTGAGTCTTGAGTTTTTATTTGTTTAGACTCGAGTAGGTACCTAAGTACAGAACTTACGCGCAATAGGGAATCTGCATGTGATTCAAATATGGGTCAAATATTTGTTTTTATAAACTATGTTACTTCAGAATGATGCCTCCATCAATATTTTTGAATAAAATTTCTTTTTGAGCGAGAAATTAATTTTTAAAAACTCCCAAAAAACTGTGGGTAATTCAAATACTTGAAAAGGCTAAGAGCGGATGTGACGTAACAATCTGGGATAACAATCAAAATGTCAATGTCAAGTCAATCAACAAGTGTGTCAAGTCAATGTCAAACGCTCATAGAAAAAGGAGTGTTTGACGTTGACTTGACAGTTGCTTGTCTGTTTTCACGGTCTGTGACGTCACCACACCAAGCGCGCCAAATGGAGGACGTTTAAATAGCCCGGATCGGTTGGATATTTTTAAACATTTTTTTAACTACTTTAAATTGCTTTTTTGCCGTCGAATTTCTTTTTACTATTATTTGACGATGTAAACTATCGAATAAAAATATTAAAAAAATACATGCATATTCCCTATTGCGCAAATAGCTCCGTCCAAGATTTTCTCCTGAAGTACCAACCTACTTAAAAAATGTGTCATATTCATCGACAATTCAATTTATACTTCTATGTAAAAATCGCTTTTGTATCTAGCGAATGGTATGTTTTTGAACATGAGTACGCGTAGGTATAACACCCGTAAATGATACACAGGCTAGCAATCCAAACAACATCATTTACTAATGGACGAGCGTCAATATTAACACTATACATCCATTAAAATAACGCCACCAAAAATACACATCATTAGGTAACTGTGACATCCTTAACATTAAATCGGATTAGCTTAATGTTTGCATTGCTCGGAATCGGAATTTGTCTAAACAACCACTGTGTTCAAATGCTAATTTTATAAGTGGTTCTGCAGGCGTAGCATGAGCACCGTTTTGTCGACGGAAGAGTAGACAAAAATGACGTTTCCTGTAGACACTAGACAGTACGAGACGGCAGCAAAATAGAAAGAGTCAACTGCACTTTTTACGAAATTCACTCTTTTACATAATTCGACTCAGAATTCTTGGTTTTATCATAGGATTTATCGGTTGTCAGCGTGATTTTGACAGTAAGGATAGAAAACTTTCTTCCGAAATAGTCTACATCTCTAAAGACGTAGACAAAGATCGTTAGAAATGAAAGACAAAATGACAGATTGTAGAAAGATTTCTACGGTGGATGTCAAAAATGAAGAAACGAACTGTCACTTTGTATAGAAAAAGCTATGTCTATTCTTCGTAGAGATAGAAAGCGCCATACTACGCCTGCTGTCTGAGATTTTCTTACGTACTTACCTACATTTTATTTAAAGAAAGTATTCTTGGTAGACGTCGTGGTGGTTAGGTTAGATGCTCCTCCTTGGTGCACAATTTTTTTTTAAGATGTACCAAAAGCTGCACGCGTAGCCTGACCACAAGAGGACTTTCTAAATCCTCTGAGTCGTATCGTAAAATCGTAACTACAATGCAACGCTACAATTATTTGGCGCGTGGCCATACTCGGAACTAAGGCCGCCACAATTTCTGTGACAATCTCACAAATGTTTACCAACAACCAACGCCCCCCTGTCAATGTCATTCAGGTTATTGATCGAACAAGGAAAAAACTGTCAATGTTCATGTTTACATGGATGATTATAATTTTTCAGCGCAAGAAATGCACATCTTTGCTACGTTGTTTAGCAGACAAATTTTTAGAAAACATGAAGCAGTGCATTAGCAGTGTCCTTCAAAATGATTGATCAAAATGAAACAGATTGTGATTGGACGTGTGTTACGCAATAGGGAATATGCATGTATTTTTTTTATATTTTTATTCGATAGTTTACATCGTCAAATAATAGTTTAAAAAAATTCGACGGCAAAAAAGCAATTTAAAGTAGTTAAAAAAATGTTTAAAAATATCCAACCGATCCGGGCTATTTAAACGCCCTCCATTTGGCGCGCTTGGTGTGGTGACGTCACAGTCCGTGAAAACAGACAAGCAACTGTCAAGTCAACGTCAAAAACTCCTTTTTCTATGAGCGTTTGACATTGACTTGACACTTGTTGATTGACTTGACATTGACATTTTGATTGTTATTCCGGATTGTTACGTCACATCCGCTCTTAGCCTTTTCAAGTATTTGAATTACCCACAGATTTTTGGGAGTTTTTAAAAATTAATTTCTCGCTCAAAAAGAAATTTTATTCAAAAATATTGATGGAGGCATAATTCTGAAGTAACATAGTTTATAGAAAAAAATATTTGACCCATATTTGAATCACATGCATATTCCCTATTAGGGTGCTGGAAATAGTTGAACTCGAGGAGCGAAATGAAAGTCGTTAAAAAGAAAATTTAAGTAGGTAGCAATTTCATTTCGTAATGACGCATTTTCATTTCGTAAAATGACGCATTTTCATTTCGTAATGACGCATTTAATTTAAAAGTCAAAATATTGTAAATCATCTTACTGATCGGCAGTCGCTCCCTGTAAAATATTGGTATTCAGCTGCATCTGGTTAGACTGGAAGCCGATCCCAACATAGCTTTTAGAAAAGGCTTGGCAGATTGATTGGTCATATTGTTACACAGAAACCTTGAAGAAGTTCCTACTTACATTCATATTGTTACATAGAAACCTTGAAGAAGCTCCTACTTCCCTACCGGAGTGCCGACCCTTGATGTTGTGAAAGACCTTTGCCTCGCTGTTCTGACTTAATGCGTACCTATACAAATATTCGTCTGTTTGCATGCCATGTTTGCCATTCACATCCAACGACTACAAACATGATACAATGCTGTTTGTTTTGAACACTAACCATATTTGTCTGGTTTAGCTCGATCTTGGATAATCTGTTTCGATTAATTGCAACATTTCTTGAGCTATTTGATATGTGAGTTAAATAGAGAGCAATTGTGGCCAAATGAGAGCAGTGGTGGACCAGTAGTAACGGCCCCAACTTACGAGTTATAGGTCGTGGGTTCGAATCCAGACAAGCGCTTTACTTAGAATAAAAAATTACATCCCCATTGCTTTCAAAACATTGTGAGGAAACCGGCATGTTCTAGAAATAAAAATTCGAAGATATGTGACATATACACCTCCTTTTTTGGTATTGTTCGTCGAGTTGTTGAGCTCCTTAAGTTCTGAGTTGAGCTCCACTATTACTGACAAATGCTTGCACTGACTGGACAGGTCCACTCAAATCTGTGTGGTTCTTTCCTCAAAAGACCATTTCAGACTCTAATCTAGATGGTCCTCATATGGCCTGACCAAGATTATGTCTGGACTTTAAAAGAGACTGCGACCTCTTAGTTTGTTTCGGCCTTTCTTCTCAGAGTAGTTAGATAGGAAACGCCGACCTCATCTAGCTTATTTTTACAACTTGGAATCACTTTTACACGTCATATTAAAATATGACGTGTAAAAGTGATTCCAATATCCTATTTACAGAATAAACAATTTCATTTCCCGCACTTGGGCCGCGTGTTAGATTACAGCCACTCTCTCTCGAAGAGAGCAGGCCTGTGTTCCAGTAGTGGGAACATTATAGGCTGAGTATGATGAGTTTAATAACTAATCACAGGTGATGAGGTGACAGACAGACAGACTGACAGTTGTACTGTTGAACCCTTTATACCGACGGCGACGGCACAACGAAAGGGATGAGTAGGTACCTATCCAAGTATTCATATTGTAGAGTCCAAATTTACAATAATCACTGGAGTACACCCTTCAAACTGAAACACTTGTATGTAGGTGTACTCTTCTATGATAAACAAAAATGTATTGAATAGACAGCGCGCGGCTTACCCTATTACATAATCAGCCTATAATGTTCCCACTGCTAGGACACAGGCCTCCTATGAGAAGGAGTGGGCCGTAATCCACCACGCGGGCTCAGTGCGGGTTGGTGGATGTCACATGTCTTCGAATTTTTGGTTCTATGACATGCCGGTTTCCTCACGATGTTTTCCTTCACCGTTTTGAGAGCAGTGGTGATGAAATTATTTACACAAAGTAAAGCGCCTGTCAGGGTTTGAACCTACGACCTACAACTCGTAAGTGGCGGCCGTTACCGCTGGGCCACCACTGCTCTACCTCTGCACTGCTCTGCTCTACTCTGCTTACCCTATTATGAAAAACTTATGAAAATCAGCTAAACGTTTTCCGAGTTTTTTAATTACTTACTTATTATCGCCGATCGCTACACTCATTTGCTGTTTATTTCTATTCCTTTATACATAAGTAACCTTAAAAATGTAAAATCAAGGCAACTGTTTATTACCAGATTACCAGTCAAGCACCTGACAAATTCTCAAGGGAAACGTCAGCTGCTTATGGAAAAAGAAATAACCGTGATCGTTCACACGAAGAACCCCTGTACCTACCTATTGCCGTCCAAAAGGTTATACGATCAATAACGACCGACATCAAACGTATTTTCTACTTACATAAAGGGTTAGTTTATAAAAGTAATAGCAAAGTTTCACGGTGTTTTATTATTCATCGCCGTCGTGCCAATCTATAGGTAGGTTTAGGCACAGATATTATAAACTTAGGTACTTACACTCTGAAAATCTACAAACACGGCCTCGACTGCTGGGTCTAGAAGCATGAAATTATGCCCTAAGCTCCTTATAAGATAACGAAAGTGAGCAGTAAGAAAGGAGTTTTGCAAATTGATCCCCTTTCATCATCTGCCTAGCCTTTTCCAAACTATGTTGGGGTCGGCTTCCAGTCTAACCGGATGCAGCTGAATACCAGTATTTTACATGAAGCGACTGCATAACTGACCTCCACAACCCAGTAACTGGGTAATACTACCTTAATACCCCTTGGTAAGACTTGTTGTCAGACTTTCGGGCTTCTAACGACCCGTAACGACTGACGACGACAAAGATCTACGAATGACAGCCGGAACCAACGGTTTAACGTGCTTTCCGAAGCACGTAGGAGTCTCGGTATCACCCATCCACGGACCAATACCAGAAAGCGTAGCTTAGCCAGGATCGACCTGCGCGGCTGTTATTACTTAGCCACGAGCTTGATCCTCTTTCAAAGGGTTTAAATAGGGGATGTTCGTCATTTTCTCTGCCGATTGGTAATCCCACCGGGCACATGGCGTACTGGCTTGTAGTAGACAAAGTGAGTAGGTGACCTCTGAGCATGGGGGGGATAATCATTGGATTTATACCTTTATTTAGTTAGTACTTTGTATGACATCATTTTGTTAGTTCGCATCCTGAAAATTAATAAACATACAACCACAAACATTTGATCAAAATATGTGTGAAACGCATATTTTATCGTGTTCTGTGTACTTTTGACGTCATGTGTGTCATAGCATGAGGTGATAGGTTCATATACCTCCTTTTTGTCATTGATATTTTGCGTCGGTACCACCTATTTCCGACGCAGTATATGGTAGTTATCTATCGTTACTCAAATCCGCGAAAGGAGCTAAGGATGCTGACATTCGAGCACTACAACATAGGCTTGATTATAGGTTCTTTTGTGTTTGTTTTAGCAATATCCTAGGGCAATGATTCTATCCAACGCATTGCTGTGTGCACCTGTGTGGTACTACATACACACAATAAGTAAACTAGCTGCCCGCCCCGTCTTCGCACGGATAGCTCTAAGTACCTAACTACCTACCTACCCTTCCTTCGCCAACCTTTCGTACAAACCTTGTCCTGAGAATAACAAACACAACAAAAAAGGATTATCCAAATCGGTCCAGCAGTTCTCGAGTTTTAGCGAGACTAACGAACAGCAATTCATTTTTATATATAAGAAGAAGAAGAGAAGATATATATTTTGTTCAGCTTGTCCTGGCATCCCTTCGTACTACACTTCACCATACAATTTTAATTCTCTTCTGATTCGCCAATTAACTAAACTTTTTCTGTTACAGATATTCCATCGGGGGACAATCCCTACCGCATTTAGCACAATGGGCTATCGAAAACCTCGGGGTAGACCCAACAAGAGAGCCGAAGATACCCGAGCTACCCACGAACTTTGCCGAGAGCAGGCTACCAGAGCCGATCCGTTTGGAACTCGAGAAGATCGCACTGATCAGCATTGATGGCATGGACAGACTGATCAGGGCACATGGACAGACGCTGAAAGACATGACCCAGTTGAGAAGCAACAGCTTTCCGAGGATCCCTGATGCTGTGATATGGCCGGAAACTCATGAACAGGTGAGGTAACAATGGTGGTTTCAAGAAAGCATCATGACATGCAGCTCTTTCTCATCATCTGCCTAGCCTTTTCCCAACTATGTTGGGGTCGGCTTCCAGTCTAACCGGATGCAGCTGAATACCAGTATTTTACATGGAGCGACTGCCTATCTGACCTCCACAACCCAGTAACTGGGTAATACGATACTCCTTGGTTAGACTGGTTGTCAGACTTTCGTGCTTCTGACGACTCGTAACGACTGTCAAAGATCCACAAATGACAGCCGGGACCAACGGCTTAACGTGCTTTCCGAGGCACGGAGGAATCTCGATATGTGAAAATGGTCACCCATCCACGGACCAACCCCGGCAAGCGTAGCTTAACTTGATTGATCGACCCGAGCGGCTGTTATTACTTAGCCACGAGCTCCTCATGCAGCTCTTTCTGAAGGTAGAAATAATCATGCGCAAGGATAGGCAGTTCGCAACAGAAGTAGATTAACATTGTTACTTTTAAATACACCCAAAATCGATCGATAAACTACTTTTCAGCATACATGTACATATGTACATACATAATAGCTGAGAACTTCTAATAACTGAATACGTTTTATATTAAATTTCTCCTTAAATATTGTGCTCAAAAATTATGTTTAAAAAAATTAAAGTGTTAATCGACTGATATACAAAAAATTGTATATGACCCCTTCTCGTTATCCTGATGAGAAGAATAGATAACAGATTTAGCAACCACGATCGTGACCACGCATTTAATAACTCCATAAAATATTTGAGACCATTGCAGCCGGGAATTTAACTGACCCTTAACGAAAATCTAACGTGGAATGTGGATGGCTGGTAATTCCTACTCCTTTGTTTCAAACTCAAAGCTTTTATTCCAAACTAGCCCGCGGCTTCGCCCGCTTGGATGTCAGTTATTATATAATAAAACCTTCCACGAGAACCACTCTAACCATTGGTGAAAACACCATGAAAATCGATGCAGTAGTTTTTGAGTTTATCGCAAACAGACAGACGCGGCGGAGAACTTTGTTTTGTAATATGTAGTGATAAACCAATTACCTTTGAATTGCCAAGGGAATGACCGATTCATTCAAAAAGATGAAGCTAGTTGACCATTCCAAAGAAAAGAAATGAAATGAAATTGTAAGTGTAAAGTGTAGTCATCTATGGAGAAGAACGGGCAAGAAACCCTATGGACACTCTTTTAAATCAAAATATTTCAGGTTCTAAGTACTTAGTTCTTTCTAAAACCGTTACATAATGTAGCTAAGGGCCTTGTGCCGACCGTTCCCATCAAACAGCAATCATATTTCGAAAGTGTGTTATTGAAATTTTTGCATATTTATTCACCATCTCTATCAAAGTCAAGGACAAGGTATTAGTAATAATATCAATTGACGGAATTAATTTCACATCGCGACCTAAGAAGGTCAAACATCAAACTTTTTATATTTATAGTTCTGTTTATCTATGTTCTATGCTATGACACATTAATTGCAAATGGTTAATTAAGGTCATTTTTGTCGTAACGACGTGAGTTAAAAAGTAGGGCATCGCATTGCCTATCCCACACACGCTATAAGGCTCCCGCAAACAGGCGCGACGCAAAACAATTTCTGGGAAAACTTCACGGTAGACGAATTACCGGTGTCGCGTCGTGCGACAAGTCGCGCTAGTCTGTACGAGCCTTTATTGAACAGTACCTGTTTTCATTCATCTATGTAACTAGGTAACTTTTCCCCGCGGCTTCACTCGCGCAGAGTCGAAAATTATCCTTCAGGAATGTACTACATACCGGAAGAGTCGGAGGCCCGGGAGATACCTGTACATTCGCCGCACCGACTGGTGAAGCCTATTTACCTATTAATAGGCAAAATACTCATCATCATCGTTATTATTTCAGCCGATAGACGTCCACTGCTGGACACAGGCCTCCCCCAAGCACTGCAACAATATAATATCCTATCCCAGACATACTATTAAATGAGCAATATTTGTAATCATGTTCTCGAAAATAGCTCTGACGATTTGGTTAGATGAAAGTTGCAATATAGGCGTTTACGGGGGCGAAAAATCGATCTTGCTAGCTCCTATATCTGGGAAAATTCGTTTTCTCTATTTTCACCCCAGCAGAGCTCGGTCGCCCTGGTCGACTGTTGAGTAATTAGATTACTTCAAAATTATTTTCCTAGGTCGTTTGATATATCCTTCACGACTTCTTACGAGGTGCTAAGAGGTAATGCATTTAGATATTGATCAAGACGATTAGTATGATACTGTAAATCAGATATTTCGCCTCACACTAAGTCAGTATGTTATTAGGAAATAGGATATTGTAATCAAATGCCAATGTCATTGTTGTGTTTGATCTTGCCAAGGTATAAGGCATATGAGTCCATAATACCTCAGTTCAAAAGCTTTAGGTAATTTCTTTTTACGGCGAAAATAATGCTAATTTAAAATACAGTTATTATGCAAAGTTTCATGATCTAATTTGTAGTATTTTTTTGAATACCAGCGGTTTATTGTTCGGTTTTGAGGTAACTTTGTTTTTTCTAAAGACAAAATGTTATGGAATCGTGTTACCGTCAAACATAGTATCAAAATTGATGCTGCAGTATTTTCGATATAACAGAGGATACTAAACAATTTTAGGTATTATAGACTCCTTAAGTCTTAAGGTTGATGCGCTAGGGTGGCCCGCGAAATTCAAATTTACTTACGTTTTTTGTAATTTGCAGGTCAGTATCAGGTTGTATGTTGATCTAAATATTGCCAAATGTCATGATTTCATGAAATAGTCATTCAATACACTTCCATGAGCTTAGAGAGTTGTATTGCTGATTCAAATGTTTATAATTCTGTAAATTCATATTTGTTACGAGCGCTAATAATATTTAGATCAACATACAACCTGATACTGACCTGCAAATTACAAAAAACGTAAGAAAATTTGAATATCGCGGGCCACCCTAGCGCATCCCCCTTAATATTGAGAATTTATTCATTATTCTTAAATATGTAAGTATGTCTATTGAAGAAACATCATAGGTGTTTAATTAGTAAAGAATATAAAAGGTAACATGCGTAATGTTTTGGTCCTTAGAGCCACACGAATGAGGCTTAGAATGTAAGCCAAGCTACCGTTGCTCAGTATTGAACCTTATATATTCTGCGTCTGCAGCTAATGTCCAATATCCTCTGTCTGTGATTTATCATCATCATTATCATCTTTGGTAGCCTTGTTCCACCCTCTTCTGAATAGACTTCCCTCTTGAGCCATGCTTCCTTAGTCTATGCGAGTCTCATCTAGGTCTTAACCGCAGTCCTGATCCATCTTACTGTTGGTCTGCTCAACTTACTTGTTACTAAGACGCATATTTTTTTAGTAAAAAAGGTTTATCATCATCTGCCTAGCCATATCCCAACTATGTTGGGGTCGGCTTCCAGTCTAACCGGATGCAGCTGAATACCAGTATTTTACATGGAGCGACTGCCTATCTAACCTCCACAACCCAGTAACTGGGTAATACGATACCCCTTGGTAAGACTGGTTATCAGACTCGCGCTTCTGACGATTGTAACGACTGTCAAAGATCCACAAATTACAGCCAGGACCAACAGCTTAAAGTGCTTTTCGAGGCACGGAGGAGTCTCGGTATGTAAAGATGGTCACCCATCCACGGACTAACCTCGGCAAACGTAGCTTAACTTGATGGATCGACCCGTACGGCTGTTATTACGTAGCCACGAGAACCTTCAGTAACAATTTTTATAAATGGTAAAATCTTTCCAGGTAGAAGACATAGTATCATGCGCTACCCGCCACAACTTCGTGATCATCCCGTTTGGTGGAGGCACCTCTGTGTCGGGCGCTGTCACCTGCCCCGAAAAGGAGTCCAGACCGATCCTTGTTCTGGACACCAGCGACTTGAACTCCATCTTGTGGCTGGATAAGGAACAACTGCTGGCTAGAGTGCAGGTAAACCTCTACTTCTGATTATGATTTCTTTCCAAGATGATGCGAATAAAGTTTTACCAGAGAGCCTCCACTATGTGTCCCTTTCCAGGCTGGCATAGTGGGCCAGGACTTGGAGCGTGAGATGCGCACGCGCGGCTACACAGTGGGCCACGAGCCTGACTCGTATGAGTTCTCGACACTAGGCGGATGGGTGGCCACGCGAGCCAGTGGCATGAAGAAGAACACCTACGGAAACATTGAGGACCTTATTGTTAACACCAAGGTAAGTGTTCGACATTTTATATTAGTCCAGGGTCAGAGGGAAAAATTAAAAAAAAATGAGTTAAATTAATTAATGTTTATGAATGATCGCTAAGCTATAATTTTTCGAGCCTTATAGGTACCTATAAGGCTTTCATTGTGCAATGGATCGGCAAAGAAAAACACAGTGACGAATTCTGGTGATGGTAAACCTGAATAGCCAACTGACGCTAAGCAAGCTGGTGCCTAAAGCAGTAGGTTATTACAGGTATATACTTAATAACAAAATGCGAACTTATTCGTTAGCCGTTGATAATAATTTTCTACAGTGGTTGATTCTTTTCTATAGAATGTGTCCCAATTTAACCGACTTCTAAAGAAGGAGGAGCTTCTACGCATTGGATGAGTTATGAATATGGTATTCTGTTTGGGCTGGCTGGATTTAATTCACTTGTTGGTTGCAGTGCTTTAGAAATTATTATTATTATAGGTGGTAACAGGTCGCGGGGTGATCGAGAAGAGTTGTCGTGTGCCGCGCATCTCGTGCGGGCCCGAGTGGGAACATGTCATCATGGGCTCTGAAGGTTGCTTCGGAGTTGTCACGGAGGTAAATAAATGCAACAGTTAAGACTTTAAGAGATGAGCCTAACCTAGTATTGCGCAGACGCCTACTATATTAGATTAGCAACTTCACCGTTACACAAAATTGCCAAGCAAAAACTAAATGGCGCTTATGATACTTGAATAATGTATGTAAACTTGTTGACCAAAAAATTCCCCTTTCTTTATAATATACTAGCTTCCGCCCGCGGCTTCGCCCGCATGGTATGTTTATAAAAAGCCTATGTCCTTTCTCAGGCTCTAGACTATCTGTGTACCAAATTTCATTTAAATCGGTTCAGTAGTTTTGGCGTGAAAGCGCGACAGACAGACAGATAGACAGACAGACAGAGTTACTTTCGCATTTATAATATTAGTAAGGATTCAATTAATCATGCAATTGAAAATTTCAGGTAACAATAAAGATCCGCCCGCTCCCTCCGGTGGTACGCTACGGTTCCCTCGTGTTCCCGGACTGGGAGAGCGGGTTCTACTTCGAGAGGGAGGTTGCTAGGCAACGGCTGCAACCCTCCAGCATACGGCTCATGGATAATGAACAGGTAACTCACTAGAATAATCACTACCCTTATTGCGTAACACACGATCAATCATAATATGAATCATTTTGAAGGTTAGGTAGGTACTGTTAGCCCAATGCTTCATAAAATATGTTCGAAAAATTAATCTTCTCAACAACGTAAAGTAGGTAAATAACGCAATGTATGTTGCGCCTAAATAAAACTAAGCTTTCTATTATAGTACTTTCACTTAACGTTGTGCTACAGATTGATCGTACCTACTATTTATTTAGGGATCAAATTTTTATTTTGCCCCCAATATTACAAGCCGTTATCGAAACCGATAAGGAGGACTATATCGATTTAATTTTATTCTTAACTAGCTGCGCCCCGCGGTTTCACCCGCGTAAGTCTCGATCCCGTGGGAATATATCCTATGTGTTAATCCAGGTTATAAACTATCTGTTTGCCAAATTCCATCCAAATTCATTCAGTAGTTTTTACGTGAAAGAGTAACAAACATCCATATATCTATCCATCCATCCATACTTACAAACTTTCGCGTTTATAATATTAGTTAGATCTTTACTTTACTTAAATAGCACTTTTTATTTTGCTGACAGTTCCGCTTCGGCCAAGCTCTCAAAACAGAAAACACCTGGGGTGGCGTGCTCCTCGACGGTCTAAAACGCCTGTACATCACCAAGATCAAGGGCTTCAACCCGGCCAAACTCTGCGTCGTAACCCTCCTCATGGAGGGATCAGCAGAGGGGGTGTCAGACAGGGAGACGAAACTGAACAATATCGCCGCTCAGTTCGGAGGCATCCCTGCCGGCGCCACCAACGGGGAGAATGGTTATACGCTGACGTTTGTCATTGCCTACCTTAGGGTAAGTAACCCCTGAATGTAATTATGAAACCGCCTATGTCCTCCCCCAGGGTGCCATCTATCTCCTTGCCAAATCAAACCATTTTTAATTTCGATCTGTCAATTTACCTACTAATTCTGCATTCTTCGTTTATTTCAGGACGTAGCTATAGAGTACGACGTGGTAGCTGAGTCTTTTGAGACATCAGTACCCTGGGACCGCACCCTGGCCCTCTGTGCTAATGTGAAGCAACGCATTCGGGATGAGTGCGCCAAGCGAGGCATCAGCAAGTATCTCATTTCTCATCGATTGACACAGACGTGAGTATATGAAACATTTTCAATAAGTACCTACCTAGAAGTCTAAAAACATTACAATATATTTACACGCACCTGGGGGCCTACCACCACCGCTTACAGCTGTAAACGGGTGATAGACGTGCGAGCAAGTACGCGAACTATGGCTCGGCGAGCTTACTCGCCCGTCTGTCATCGCCGCGAGCCGCGGGGCCAATTTGAGAATGAAATTCTGAGAAAGCTTCACGTGTGTCACCGACGGCGAGCCGAGTAAGGTCGCGAACTTAAAGACCGCGTACTTTAAGTACGCACGTTTATCACCCACTATACAGCAGTATTATTCTTATTTCGTGGGAAAAAGAGATGGAGCTATATGGCCTGTAGAGCTTCATCTCTTTCCGCCACCTGTAGTGTAGGCAGGTACAACCACATTTTTCACAGTTAGTACCTAATAAGGAGGTTATGTAAGCTACTGCTGATTAAATAACCTAACCCAATGACACATAAACGAGCGTTTCTATCGAAAAAGCCTAATAAAGTTCTTTAATTTTAATTTTAAAATTATTTTCCTAGTTTGCACAAACATGAAACCACAATGAATTTTGTTATTTTTGCGGTATTTTCATTCAATATCGGATGTTTTTCAGGTATGACGCAGGCTGCTGTATCTATTTCTACTTTGGTCACAATATTGGGAAATGCACGGACCCCGTATCCGTTTACGAAGAAATCGAAGAGGCTGCACGGGACGAAATCATTGCCTCTGGCGGTAAGACTATTTCTTATTATTTACTGTCAAGTTGGCATCATTGATTTCTTAAAATGAAGTCAATTGAGTGATTTGTATAGCTCACGCATCTTTGGCGTCTGAATACATTGACCACAGAGCACTATCATTGCAAGGGGGACGTTGTTGTGTCGGCGTTAGTTCCCATTTTTGCCACACGCCAAAAGAACCTTGTAGCTCTATAAATTGGTGTAAACGCTTGAGATATACTGTGACCATTTTATGATATTTTTTAAATATTTAAATAAATGTTTTAAATTTTTCTTATTATGCACTACAATTAGTATCAAACTCATACACACTAGGTACATACGTAAAAAAAATACACGTTTTCTTGAAAACCTCTTCCTTTTTTTTCGTCGGTTAACAAATAAACTTTTTCATCTTTTTACAGGATCAATTTCACATCACCATGGAGTCGGGAAACTTCGTAAGAAATGGTACACGGATACAGTCAGTGAGCCTGGACGGCACCTATTACTCGCCGCGAAAAAAGCACTAGATCCTGACAATATTTTCGCATTAGGAAATATAGCATTTGAAGAACATAGCAACAACAGCATGGCAGCGAAGAGTAAATTATAAGTTTTAAGTTTAAATGTATGTTGGGTTTATATTCATTTAAAATCTTGGTAAAATTGGATTAGTCAACTCCCATTCAAATTCGACATAAGGATAATTGTACTGTGATCGATGATTGGTATTTGGTAAACGTCCCCTTGATTATTATCATATTGACGAACTAGGTGATGTAAGATTAATTTAAAGATTTTAA
This sequence comes from Lithophane semibrunnea, assembly GCA_947363905.1. Taxonomy (NCBI): domain Eukaryota; kingdom Metazoa; phylum Arthropoda; class Insecta; order Lepidoptera; family Noctuidae; genus Lithophane; species Lithophane semibrunnea. The sequence continues at coordinate 15,149,149 of OX376193.1, forward strand.
GATATCACAAACACTCAGTAATTTTCATTGTTAAGATTTATAAGCAAAATGAGCAGTCTGCTTTTATACTTTTTTATGATTAGGGATTAACTTTGTACAGTACGAGTATAGGTAAATACAGATTTTCTCGTGAAATTACAAATGCAACTTTGAGAACAGACCTATTTAATAATCGTATGGTTCCCTATTTAATAATACTGGTCGTAAAACCATTTCGCTTTTGAATTATACGTAAATGTACAATTTTTTACAACTCTGTAGTGATATACTAGATTTGGGATGGGACCCATAATGCAAGATTATCTTATTTATTTATATATCCTATCTATCTATATATCCTATTATCTTCAAGAGAAACTTAAACAAAAAGTATCTTCACGCTAATGTACATTAGCAAGGTATGCATAATATTTATCTTACAGTGGTATGCTTAATTTATCTTACTTATGGTGAATGCTTTTCAATAATGAATCTTTAGGTATCAACTCCATAAATGAATTCTAAAATTCCGTCATTTTTCAACTCACCTTATTAATTCTTGATTTTTAAATCATACTTAGATTGAGAGGTACGCTAGAAATTATGAATGTAAAAGAAAGTGAAATAATCAACAAATATATTAATAAAAAGTTATGTTTCTAAGCAGTGCCTTTACCGTACATTGTGCTTTAATTACACACATTCTACATTAATAAGATTTTGTGTAATGTACTTTATAAGTTACTAACTTAAGCTTTATTTAGCAAGAGAATAATGTCTCTTAACATTAGGTTTTTTTTTACATTATAGTTTGTAGAGAAGCCAAAGAATTTTCCCGAACTTAACACACTATAGATAGAATTTTAATCAGTAATAGTAATAGTGTCATAATTATTATTGTTGTGCCATGTCATTTTAGCATGCATATTATTGGAACTCATCGTGTTCAAATCGTTACGACGCGCTGACGCCTCGTATTTATTTTCTGCATTTGTAAAAATATTGCTGGTGGCTACATATTTGCAAAATTATATTGATAAAATATTAATAATGTGTTGCGTAATTCATTACTGATTGATAAAACATTAATAATATCTATGAAATTAGGGTTCTTAAAATGGTCAATCATTTACCACGACATAGCCATTTTGAAATTATTTAAATATCAGCTTTTAACTAGAATTATTATGTTTGTAGCTTGTATTATGGCTATCGCAGAATGAAACTAAAGTACAGTCGAATAAATTGAATTCTGACCCACCATAAGCTTATTTTCTTACAGACATTCAAATACAATTAGGTCGACATTCGCGTAAACATACATTTCCTTGATAAGGAATTTGTCATCTGACATTTTTATTATTTTGACGGTTTCAAACGATTTATCGTGGGTCATGATTCACCTAGCCTGACTATACCTAATTATTATACTTTTTCCACACGGTGTACCTTTTGATCGTATTCGTCACTCACGCTTTTAATAATAATGTATAAAGACTATTAACACTTATGCATGTTTTCAAAGCCCTAATTGATAGGCATCTATCATAGATTGCTCAATTATGTTATTTAAAAGGTAGTAAAATAATTAATTTCATTATTTATTCAAGAAAAACTTACATTCCTTATATCTAAGGTTTCAGTTTAATAAGTGATTAAGTTTTTTGTAAGGACGGGGTTTGTGATAAATTAGAAACATGATTGCCATGTATAAGAGAGGGTGATTGAAATAACAATAAAGTTTGTATTACCAAGAAATATTTTTTTTATTGTAACAACGTATTTTGAACTATAAATGACGCACAGAAACTGATATTTAAAAAAAACTATTAGAACAACGTTTTCAGCGCAAACATTGCCGTGCCGCACAAACGGACCTACTGTTGAATTCCGCAATCGCAGAGAATCCCAAAAATCTAGCCTAATAATACGCCAAATGCTCATCCAAAGCGGGCTCATTTCTGAATGAGAAACCTAATGATAATCGTGCAATTTTTTTACAAAATTGTATCTAATCAAATCCTTAACATCCATCACATTACAATAGTACCGACCGCCTCGTAGGTCTAGTGGTTGCAAGCGCTTCTGCAGAGCATGAGGTTCTTCTTCAGGTTCGATTCCCGGGTCGGGCAAAGAGTTATTGGACTTTTTCATCTGGAATATCTCAGTAGCAGCCCGGAGTCTGGATTTGTGCCCGGTTGATGGCCATAGGCTCGCCCTCTATTACATGGGACTCAAACATAACCGGTGAAATGTGGGTGTTCTATAGGTACACTTCTGCCCAACTCTTCGAGGAATACTGGCGTGATATTTTAGAGTCAGGTTATGATAAATAAACAGATATGTACGATCTGTATTCTGCATTGTAGTACGGCTGCTGTAATGACTGCAGTTATGTTTACTACTGTTTTTGTTGGTTACTATTGTTAACTCATAACAATTATTTTTATAGCAATTTTAAAAATATCAACAGTATGACGCAAACGTGCGTTTGTCAAACTACGCAAACTAATGGCAAAAGTAGGTAATCAAAAACATTTGTCGTTTTGCATAAAACCCTTGGAAATGCCCAAAGTAAATAAAATCTTGGAAATGAGTAACAATAAAAGCTGGTAAAAGCATTTACCTAATAATTTCAGTTGTTTAATAATTATTCCTGTTTGCTTCCGGTGCGAGCCAGCCAGCCACCATTCATGAAAATTTCTGTCATTTTCTTGCTACTGTTTGAGTTGACAGGTTGACAGGACGCGTTAATCAAAAGTACAAAAAAGTTCGCGGGTAGTTAAATTTTCTTCTATGCAAATTTTTCGCGAGATCTTTAAAGAGAATACGGATAATAGCTTGGCGATCAACAAAGCAAAATATGATTGATCTGTTTATGCCCTTTCGGGCATTTTTGAAGTTTGAAAACGTGTGTACGGACAACAATGTATTCCGTATGCACTACAAGGTGACGGTTATAATGCTGCTTGTATTCACGTTGCTGGTGACATCGAAACAGTTCTTCGGGGAGCCGATCCACTGTATGAGCGATAGCGAGAAGGACAACGACAAGGATGCCGTGAACAGTTACTGCTGGATCTACGGCACTTACACACTGAAGAGCCGATTTGTCGGTCAGTATCTCAAAACTTATTGGTTTGTTGGTGTACCGCTACCTATGCTATCTATCCAGAACATTTTTTGGTGCTATAATAATATGCCGTGCCAATGTGCTGTGTCCATTTGTGATCAGACGCATCGCAATCAGACATTTTGCCTTCGCTGAAGTACGTTAAATGTCAGCATTCCGGCATTCTTTGAAAAAAAAACCAGGTACTTATTATCAAAACATTTTACCTCATCAATCTCGTGCCCTTATCCCAATTTATCTGTGGTTTCTCTATTAGTGGTCATCTCGGTAGTCACCCCCGTTTCTAGCCGTATCATCTTTCACACAGTCTATGAAAAGATACATATTTGAAGTAAAAAAGCTCAATTTAGTTGTTCCAATACTGGACAAGTTAAAAATAAATGGCTTTCAAACCAAATCTATCTATCTTGTACTGTCCCTCTGGTTGAAAAAGGCCTCCCTCTCACTTGTCAATACACTTCTGCTCTCTACCAATGCAGGCTAATCCTATGACATAAATCTTTTACCTTTCTTCCCCAAAAACCCAATTAATTGGAAATTTCCCAAATAATAAGCTATTCATCATAAATCTTTGCCTTCAGGTGTGGAAGGCGTGCACATGGCCTACCCAGGAGTGGGGCCCAACAAAGCTGACAATGACGAGCAGATAAAGCACACTTACTACCAGTGGGTGTGCTTCGTGCTGCTCGGCCAATCTGTCATGTTCTACACTCCAAGATACTTGTGGAAGATCTGGGAAGGGGGAAGACTCAAGGCTCTGGCAGCAGATTTGAGTATGTATCATTTATTTACAATATTTATTTACTAACAATTATTTGTTTGATTTGTTAACTATTTTTCTTTGTATATAGTGTAAGTTTTTGCTCTTTATAATGATTAATGTTTTGAAAATGCTAGGAAATAAATGAGCTATCTAGGTACTCATGTATACTTGTAAAAAAAATGTGAAAAATAACTAATTTCGGAAGTTGGTGGCAAAAAACTAAACTACAGAACCAAAGACTTCCGAAATTAAATTTAAGTGGTACATTTGGCTAGTACCATAGTATATCAAACATTGGTATGTAAAACATATTTCTTTCATTTTTCTCTTTTTATTTCACTAAGGGTTGATTTCATCAAAGTCAATCTTTTATCCGTGGAATAAAATTGTCGCCTGACAGTTTTTGTATGGAAAAACTCAAAAATTCAAAATTTATTCGCAGGATAAGACTTATACTAGTTATAAAAGTTTGGTGAAATTCGCCCCTAAAGTGATATACTTACTGGATTTTGATATTTAACTACTCAATTTTATATTTTTAGATATTTTAGTACATTAACTGATCAGAGGTGATGAAATTGTAAGAAACCATAGTTTGGTCTTGGGCCCAGCTCTAACTCATACCAAGATTATCCATCACGTGTTTCTATTGCAGGTAGCCCGGTGGTAATTAAAGACTGGTCGGAGTTCCGTCGTGGGGAGCTGGTCTCTTACCTGAGCTACACAAACCTACATACACACAACATGTATGCACTGCGCTACGCCTTCTGTGAGATTCTCAACCTTATCAATGTGGTAAGTACATAAATACACTAAGTACCTCTATTTTTTATCTTCAGAAACCCTTTTCTAAAGCACTCCTATGTTTTATGCACCTGGTACAAAGTAACTGGGAGTAGTATGATTTCCTCTAACTATTTATGGAGTATGTCCACTCCTACTAACTAAAATTATACAATAACTATTGTTTTTTAATTGTTTGCCTTATTAGATTTCTGGTATCTGAGTCATAAAAGTTTCTTCTACGCATCTTTTGATAATAGTTCATCTGTCTGGCTGTTAAGTGTGTAAAATGTGTAAATTTTCCCAAAAGATGAAATTACTAGTGGGGCAATGATTTTGAAGACGTAACTAACTATGCAGCCAGCTGGACATGGCCTAGTAAATATTCTTTCTATTTAAAGGCTTCCTTCTCTGCACAAGAGAGTGGTATTTTTATTATTCCCTGCCCCTGCTTAATTTGTAAATTGATAATTTGCACATGCAGCACGCACTAGGTAGAATTTTAAGTAAAGTGTTCATAGATTTGCCCTATCATATAGGAAGCAAGTTTATAAAATTTTTGACTATTTGCAGGTTGGTCAAATATTTCTGCTGGATATATTCTTGGGCGGCGCATTTCGCAACTACGGCGCGGCAGTCGCAGCGTTCACGCACACCCCGCGCGTTCCCCCCGATATGACAGACTTTGCCGCCGTCAACCCCATGGACCAGTTCTTCCCCAAACTCACCAAGTGCTGGCTCCGAAGCTACGGTCCTTCTGGCACCCTGCAGTTCAAAGACCGCCTCTGCGTTCTCCCTCTGAACATTGTCAACGAAAAGATCTTCGTAATCCTCTGGTTTTGGCTTATAATTCTAGCTTTTGTTTCGACTTTGTCTGTTGTCTTTCGTATTCTCGTGCTCTCTCTCCGCCCCCTACGCGCGTTAATGATTGCTGGTCAACTGAGGTATGTCAAGAAGAGCATGATATCGCGAATTGTGAAACGTTTTGGTTACGGCGATTGGTTCATTCTGTACTTGCTGGGTAAGAATATGAACCCTATCATATATAAGGATTTGATAGTGGAACTATCCAAAGAGTTGGAGCATAGAACTGTTATGGTTTAATCATTATTACTTTATAAATATTTCATATGGGTATGCTGGTGGATTGTTTTAATTTTCGTTGCCATCAATCATTGTGTTCATTAGTGTTACTAATGCTGCAAAACATAAAATTTGGTATCTTCAAGCTTACAATTAACAAGAACAGCCACCATTTAATAATCAATTAATTTGTCTTAAAAAGACTTAAAAGAACCACAGTTCACTAGTTGTCCCAATTCCACAACATAATCTCCATTTGTTTTCTCCAATTGAATGCTCAAAAACAGTACATTAGTATTGTTTAAGTATACTCATTTGATTAAGAAAAAGTGCCTTATTTAACACCATTAAATAGGTATAATAATTACTATAATTTTGAACATTAAATTAGTGCTTAGTGTATTAAAAAAAAAAAACAATTATCTTTCAAATTGAAAGAAATTGGTTTAGCTATAATTTGTTTCTAAGATAGATGAAGGTCTAAAATACTTCGAGTTATCATTGTTTAAAAAAGTTTATTTTTGCTTTCCATTGTTTCCATTTTAGGTAATTACTTATAATTATTTTGTTTATTCATGACACAAGTAAATTGTTAAGTTTGATAAAGATCAAATACAGGGTATTTGTCAGTAGGATTATTAACTACTTTGTGTAAATGATTAGTATTGTTTAAAATGTATATTTGTTCACAAGAAAAACTATTACTAACACCTAACTTTCATTAAGATCTCTTTCAAAGTGTAAGATGATTATAATTTGTAAAAAAATAAAATCTTTAAAACAAAAATAGCCTTGTTTTTAAAAATGAATAATTATCATCCACACATACACAGATTTTATCTCAGACATTTTATAGGAATATTTGGTTTTTCAACATAAATTGACAAATAAAAAACTCAAACTGATACCAGGTTAGTCACTAACCACAGGAAAAGAGAAGAATTGACAAATAGGGTTGTGCATTGATATTTAAAACTACAGGTTCTCAGTCGCATAAATACGACTGAGGCAGCATGGGCATGGAACATCATATTAATCCAACTCGGGCGGTCAGTCGCTTAATTATGCCAATTGTGGAAATATTATTCCCTTGCTGCAGAAATAGATTCTAAGAATATATTCTGTTTTTAACAGTCATATTATGAACATTAACATTATTATGATGATTATTCACAAGCACATTTTGATACTTAACAGATTCTTATTTTATAGAAAATGAATTTGGGGTTAATTTTTCCAGTTGTGGAATGAAGTTATGACACTAAATACAAATCAGATAAAGAAAATACGATCATTAAATTATATATTTACTTACTAAAAACTACCAAAATTTTATCCTGAACAACCCCGGCACCCACAATGAACACATTCTACTATCCTGCCCTCTTCTAACTTGCTCTTAGGGACTCTACATATGCAGTTGGTTGCAAAGTTGGTGTCTCTGGTCTGAATACAGCGCAAACAACACAAGTTTTCGTAACCAGTCTTCTTCCATTTAGCTATGAGGTTGGCATCAGCTATTTTCTCATCTAAACAGTACTGGTAAAGCTCTCTGCTGATGGCCTTACGTCTGTAGAATAGGTCATAGATGTAGCGAGACTTCTGATGATGTATCTTGAATATCGGCCATAGAGATTCTTGCTTGCGTTTCCCTTCATGTGGCTCAGTCTCAGCTGCAAAGAAATGATTCGATTCTTTACATGGATTTGGACGCCAATTTTACAAAGAGTTAGATATAGGACAGGACTACATTCTGAGGCGGAACATAAAAACAAACCAAGAGAAAGTTTGCAATGTAACCAAAAATACGTTTTGTTATTTTAGGTTAGTTACCTTCTCGCATTTTCTGTTCCAATTCTTCCAAGGTAGGTTCAATGAGCTCCCATCCTTCTGGTGGAGGTTTACGACTACGACGTACTTTCGGCATTGTATGATCTGATCAAATAATTATTTAAACAACTTTCTAATGTTTGGATTCAATAAAAATTCAACAAAACCAATTTTGACAGGAAGAATTTGATAAACACTACTAACTACAAGCAGTGTTGCCAACTTTATTTTAACGCAACCACTAATTGTGGTATAGTAATCCACCAGAAAACCACTTTTGGCGATCCCTCAAACCACCAAAAAACCACTAACATATTATGCCAGACAGATAATACCTAAATATTATTTGAAAATAAAACAACATTATTGTATTTTTTATTTAAAATTATAGTTTATTTTTGAAAAGTACAAAAAAAAATCCTAAAGGCAATCATCTTCGGAAGAATCGGCTTCTTCTATGATGTCTTTTGGGTGTACTGTGGTTTAGGCATATTCGTTTAACAAAATAAACCAAAACAAGTAAAACATCCAATGCGAACTCTGAACTGTACTGTACGTCGTATTTATATTTTTGTGCATGCATTACTATGAATTAAAAATGTTTGTTTTCTAACAAACATTTTTAATTCAAATCAAACTTGACCCAGTTATCATACAAATAAAGTATAATATAATCAAAATTATTCAAGAAATTGACAAACTATTTTCTGGGGATCCCCGAAAACAACCATCTTAGTTCTGAGTGTTGCCTACACATAAAAAAAATATACACTTATAACGTAAACGTTCGAGTTATTTCCCGAAAATATGTTAATCGTGCTAGTGGTTGAATTTCGTAATTTATCACTAACTGAAGCAACCAAAGCCACTAGAAAAATCCACTAGCCACTAAAACCAAAATTTGTTCACTAAAAGGTAAGTCTAAACCACCAGATCTAGTGGAAATTCCACTTAGTTGGCAACACTGACTACAAGACAAGTTGACATTTTCTGTGACAGTAGTCATGTACGATTAAAATCGACTAAACTGATGACTTACTGTTATAAAAAATCGACTAAACCGTTCCTGAAAATGTCATATAATACAGTGTGCCCCGTGACAATTCGTTTCTCTCGTTTATGTTAGGTTAGTTTTGTCTTTGTAGAACGTTACCTGTGACTCATACCCGCGGGACACTCTCGTTCCTTCTAATAGTCGATCATTCGATGTGCTTATCGCTCGGGAACTGCAAACTAAAATTCCTTAGGACAAAAAAACGATTTGCATTTAATCTTTTTATCGATTATCGACAAGAAAGGAACGCTCTAAATGATCCATCCCCATTATAAGTCCACGCAATCACTGTCCATTCCAAGGTTGCCTTTTATAGATTGCAGAAAGAAAGCGATAAGGCCACCCATTGTAGATTTTGTTGTGTTTAATTTATTTTTGGGGTACAATAAAGTATGTATATTAGTACTTTAAAATATACTTGGCGCACCGTTACTTAAGTTTTTGACAAGCCTATTGCCATCGATGCGCTGGTGGAACAATTTAGCCTTTCGGAAATCCAGGAACGTGTCACTTTCAAATAAAGAGGTTTACATGACTAAAGAAAAGATAATTTTAAGAAAATAAATTAAAAAATCACGAATCACGATAAACTACTGATTTTCGCAGAACATAAGTCGCGTTTCGATGAACCATTGGGATGTCCTAGACAATGGCTAGACCCAAAAAAATTTTTGGACAAGTGTAAATGGGCCACCACATGGGCCACTCTCATTAAATACTCAATGCACTCCAATGATAACATACTTATTCATGATGAAATCGGTGTTTCCGGATAACATACGTTTTAATAAAAGTCGTAAATACTCCTAAAACTACAAAATTGGCAGCGAAATCATTTATTGCTACTATAATTTTCATAGGCGTTTTGCATAAACACTTCATAATAACTTGTAGTGAAAACTTGTCATTAGTAAAGGTACCTTCCCTTTCTCTATCTACATATTGTGTATATTTTTTAGATAATGTGGTAGTTTAAATTCAATGTTGCTCATTATAACCAAAAACGTATTACAAGGAATAATTTTCAATGTAAATCATACACGAAATTGTCAATAAAACTTGGTAAAATTAATAAAAACATCAATTATTTATGTATAAGCAGATAACAGTTACATAAGTAATGTAATATTTCATTTTACGATCCCTCTTGATAAATATACGTTTTGTATGCTTTCACTTTTATGAACTAACATTCACAATTTCTAAATCTTAGTTATGTGGGGTATGTTTTATAATTTTACGTATAACCACGGTCTATCGTTGTTTGAAAAAAAATGTGTGAGATTCCGCTCTAGTTGCGCTGTTTCAAAATAAAAGTGGGTAGGGTACCTCTAGGTAGCCTAAGTTCAGATCATGTTTTAGGTCCTCAAATAATATTTTTCATGCAAAATCGGTTGTCAACTAAATTAATTTAATAATCTAAGTCATTTCTAATGAGAGTATCATCGCAATTATAATTTTAATAATACCGCGCTTACCTGTGTATGAATAACGGGGCTACCTACCTATACAAGTTGGATGTATTGCCTTTTTTAGTGTCTCAGTCACACAAGTGCAAAGCTTGATGGTGTGAGCGAGAGAGAGATAACCTCGATTAGCACTCGTGGAATGCGGTGTTGCGTTCGCGCAAGCCAGCCAACTCCGGTCCAGTCATTTCATTCGTCGCCGACAACGTTGTGGTGGTCGCGGGCAGGTATCACCTAAAAACTTAACCGTGTAATCAAAATATGTGTGAAAATTGCCGTTATACGAGTGTTTCTCTGTTATCTTTAAGTGAATAATATTGTGACAGTTGTGTACAACACTTGTGTTATGAAGTTTAGTGAAAGTTGACGGAGGTTTTCAAGGAACTCGGGTGTCTCGTCGCTTATTTACCTGTAAGTCAACTTCTAAAGGTATACGTGTCTGGGTGACGTTGATTTCGCGTTATAGCCTTCTAAACTACGTATTTATGTTTAAGTCTATCTACATTATAAGTTTGTTTACGTCGCAGCTTTAATTTTTACAGAAAAAAACTTCCTGTTTATTTCTGAGATAAAAAGCTAACTTATAAACATTTTCGCGACAGTAAACCAAGACTGCATGTAGGTACTTGAATTGACGAAGTCTAAGTACAACTTAAGCCTAATTTATTAAGTCAGTCTAAAGCCTGATTAGTGTAACCATACGTCCTATTTTTAGCGGACACGTCTCGATTTCTCGGATGTCCGTAAAATTCGCCGGCAGCGATCGTTAATTACATATCCGGTACCTATACTTAAATCCAATTAATAATTCATAATCGATAATTATATAGAAGTTAAATTAATGAAAGAGCAATTATTAGGTAACTACTAGACTTGAGGACAACTTTTACTAAAGGGACCTCTGACCCCGCGGGCGCGGTCGTTGGCCTTGGAACCGAGATTTTTTGTTGTTAATTTGACAAGGATCCAACTTAATTTTGAATGTACAAAATTCCTTGATGACGTGACATTATCGACTTCATACCTTCGAATAACCAACTCAACACATAAATCACTTATCGACCCGCATTCACTTACAATTTTGCAACATTTGAATAAACCTGAAATACGTACCTACCTGGGTAAGGTACCTACCTACTTATTCGTTAATTGCTTGACTGCAAATACTACTGCTCAACCAGCAGACCGGTGTAGAAATACAAGGAAGGGGACACGGCACCACCTGTACATAGGTAACTAAGTAGGTACTAGGTATTACTTCAAACCTTTTGACCCATAATGTCAGATAAAACATAGGTCACAGGTACCTACATATTTGTTAAAGCTATACTTGCCTGATTGCCTAAGCTTTTTTCAGTCGACCAAGTAGGTAGCCATTTATATTTTACTAGATGATCTCCCGAATTTGATCGCATTCCTCTCCCCCTAGAGGTGGGGACGCCCTTTGACCCGATTTTCATAAAAGAGAATGTTCTAACACCCTCTAAGAAAACCCCTATGTGCCTTTCAAGTGTGTAAGCTTTTAAAGTTCATGATTGATTCGACACTATTCGAATTCGTCAGTAGGTGTGTGTGGTGTTTCGTCTTTTATCAACTAGAAGATGCGCTCAGATTTATACCCATAAACGACATTTTCAATCAATCTAAGTAGCTCAATTTTTCGACTGCTGAAAGCTATATAAAAAATCCGCATAAAAGATCCTTTGATGAGCAAAATTGCAGGTATACCGAAGATCATTTAAACTTTATGTTTGACAGAACCTCAATGAGTTTCATCTGAAAGTAGCAATGTAGGTCACGAATGAAGTAATGATAGACTCAAAATTCTATGAAGATCGCAGAAATTGCCCGCGTATATGCGACGACACGTTCCTAGATATCGTGGCGATCCCATCTCCAATATTCTCCAAGCTCCAACGCTTCATGGAGTCAAGATAGTATTACACTAAACAGTAATCCCGTTTTTATGGCAAATAAACAAGTCCTATCATCTTATGTAATTCCAAATTACCATGTCCAGTCGCTTTTGGTTCCATGTCGAGACATTTACTATCTGGTAATCGTCATTAAATAAGTAAATTACGGCTTTTAAACCAGTAACGAATGTTATACGCCGACAGTTTTGTTATGTCGATTAATCTTAGGATTTATGAACCGTTGGATGTAAGTAAGTATATCTAATTCTCCCTTCTGTAAGCCACAAATTTTTACTTTTACAGCTTACCATTCAACATGATTGTCGTGATCATGCATGACATGCAACGATAGGGCATTGTTCCCCATACCTTTTACCTTTTATGAGCTTTCTTTATCTCTCGAGAAAAGAAGGTTAGTTAAAGATTGCTCTCTCAGGCTCAGCTCCTAGGCCCCAAAGCCGAACATAAGCAAAGAACTAATGCATTCCCTTTTTCCTTTGATACAAACTCGTGTACAAATACTGCTATGACCACAACATCTGAGTGAGATCGCAGATAAGTTTTTTATAACAAAATATTACCATACTGAATCAGCGACTACACGGGCATAGACAAGATGACGTAAGGTCACGTTTTTCAATTCATTCACGTTTATCTTGAGCCTAGCCGTGCGGTTACTGAGCTGTAAGACCAGAAACCTCTGACGTCGACCAGTATAAAGTTCAACCTTTGTTGAGAATACACCTCAGTTAAAGATGAAGCTTTAGGCAAGGACAGGTCATCAAAACGGAAGATTTTAAATTCTCTGATATCCCAATTGGACCAAAACTACGTGAAAGTTTTAAAAAGTTTTTCTCAAATAGGTTGTGGTCGGCTTCCAGTCTAACTAGATGCAGCTGCTGAATACCAGTTTTTTTATATGGAGCTACTGCCTATCTAACCCAGTTACTGAGTAAGACGATACCCCTTGTAAGACTTGTTCCCTTCTTGGTTTTCAGTTCCCTTCTGCCATCTGTAATGCAATAAGTTGCTTTTTCATCATCTCATTAACAAATGAATGTGGCCAAAACTAGTTTGGCACACTATTCAGCTACATTATGTCTATTCAATGCTAAACTAAACAACACATCGTAAGTACCTTGATTTGAGAGGCTTGCGCCTGCGCTGTCTCATGATTCGAAGGTTTCGATTTAATCATAGGCCTACGTACAGTCGGTAATGAATAATTACAGTCTGATGTTATGATGAGTTGTGAAACATCTCAGCGTGACAAAAGGTAGTGTTGGCACTTTAATCGTCATTAAGAAAACAACGATGCCTTGTTAAGTAATTCGAAACTATTACTTTTTCGAGAAATTGCACTTTCTTTTGTTAGCCAGCTGGTTATTATTTCCATTCTTTGCAATCAACAAATTGCCTACATTGAAACCACTGAGCAAAAGTTAGACGTAAAAGCTTGATAAATGATTTTATTTTTGTAAGTAGGTTTGTACAAACTCTTTTACACATCAATAATATTTTTTAAAACTAGATGAGGTCGGCGTTTCCTATCTCGGGAAGAAAGGCAGGAACAAACTCAGAAGTCAGCCTCTTTTAATGTCCAGACATAATCTTGTTCAGATCATGTGAAGACCATGTAGATTGGTGTTTAAAATGGTCTTTTTTGGAACCAGAACCAGATTGAGTGGACCTGTGCACGCATTTGTCAGTAATCGTGCAGCTCAACTCAGAACTTAAGGAGCTCAACGATTCGACGAAAAATACCAAAGAAAGGAAATTTGGGTAGACCGCATAAATAACTGCCAGACCATGAGTAAAACTAACTGGAAAAAAAAAGAAAAACAATGACCTACATAAACTTCACATTCACAATAATTAAAATATTCATGTCATTGTTTAAATAAGATTCATCAATGTCAATGTGTATGTGTATATAAAAGTCAGGAAATAATCTTGGTCAGATTATTTGAGAACCATGTAGATTGGTGTCTGAAATTGTCTTTTGAGGAAATAATCACACGGGTTTTGAGTCGACCTGTCCGTCAGTGCACACATTTGTAAATGATCGTGCAGCTCAACTCGGATTTTTTTTCTCGTTAAGAAGTAGGTTATTATTAACATTAAACCAGTTGAGTCCTTTTGCGAGGGCGCTGTTTAAGTCGTCAGTAACGAACTGCTGTTATTAGAATTAAAATAAAATGGAAGTGTCGTCTGCAAATAATACAAGGTATATCATCATCATATAAGAAACAAAAATGGGTCAAGAGTTGAGCCCTGGGGCACCCCGATTGTTACTACAGATCTGGGTGATCTCTTGCCGGTAACATCAATTCTCTAAATTCTATCACTTAAGTATTAACGTAACAGGATCGAGAGAAGCGTTCCGGATTCCGCAGTGGTGCAGTTTCCTGATTAATGTTCCATGAAGAACGCAATCGAATGTCTTGTACAAATCGCAAAAGATGCCCAAAGGATCGCATTTATTTTCCCATGCATTTTAAACATGTCCTAAAAGTTCAACATCAGTAGTCGAACGACACCTTGTAAAACCGAACTGTTTGAAAATGAATTAGTCAATAATTATTTGTTTTTCCAACATTCCACACATGGGCGTTGTCAAGTGAAGACGGTAAATAATGATTGTTAAGTAATTCGGATGTGATCTGTCGTGCTGAACAGTTTGATAGAGAAAGCGCTTGGTTCGTGGCTCGTGATGGACAGCGGGCTATTCTAACGGATTTCTCCAATACGTTGATGATCTGATGTGTTAACAACTCCTGAATTGGACGTACGCACGCTAGCGCTATTAAAATTTAAGATATTTTTTGAGATTAAAAGATAAATCCCGTTATAAGTACTTGATATTAGATATGCCATGTTAAGAGCAATTTAACTAATTAATTGTAAAGAACACGCATCGATCTTTTAATTCATAAATACTTGCTTTGCGTTTTAAATTGACAAATACCCTACTGCCTTTTCGTTAAAAAAACTTTATGTATGTGTAACTGGGTATATTATAGATATACCTCTGCCCAACCCTTCGGGGTATATAGGCGTGATGTTATATTATGTATAACTTGGTGGGTCTTAGAGTCACCGATAGGGGTGACCACGATAAAATTAGTGCAACTGTGTTATGTATCGTGTAAAACAAAAATCCGGGTTAGTTCATTTCAGGAACTATTATGTTAAAACATAGTCATGTAATTTTAAAATAGATAAGTAATTAAAAGCACTAATGTATTACTTAAGCAAAGAAACGACTTGTAATTAGTTATGCTGTTCCGTTCACAATGATATCATGAATGAGCAACAGCTAAGTCAGTGCAGAATCTTGATCTCACAAAAACTTTGAACTTTTTACCTGCGCCCGCTCCGCCGTAATTACTAAATGATGTCATCGTCGAATTTATTGTTATTCCGATTTTTAACAGGATGTCCAATCCATTATCAATTAAGTGATGTAAAAAGAAACTTAAGTAAATGCATTTTAGATTGCTTCTATTTGACGACAATGACCTGGCGATCCTTGACCCAAAATATAAGATAGCATAATACTCCATGCATTGAATATCTGAGGTTATTATGCAAGAAGTAGCTACTATTAGATGACGGTGATGTAAATTACCTCCTGTCGTAGATGTAACGTTATTACAAGCGTATAGTCTATAATACGAGAAGTAGTTATGAACACAAGGTGATGACAGTGCATAATTTTACAAACCACGAATATTTTGTTTGTTTTACGAAATTATACATTTATTCGTGTTTGTGTAAACTGGCTGGGTCATTTTTTTAATAAGAAAATAAAGAATTATAAGAAAAAAATAAGATTGTCGTTGTTTCTATTTTTATTATTATTTTCATTTGGTATAAATGCATAGATATCCGTGGTATAAATGAGAGTCACTAGTTTCTTAAGACATATAACATACAGAGTACAAGACATTACAGAGTTAAAGAGGCTCACTATTTCATAAATGCTAGTCTCAGATAGACATGCACGAATGTTGTACAACTTTTAAATGTGCTAAAAGGCTTCACAATACTTAGTTACCTGAATTCGAAATATTATGGTCTGAGTTGACAAGAGAAAAATAACTAAGTAAGTACTTACATAAATTAAAAAAATTGCCAACGTTTTTGTCCCACTTATAACTTTACTTACTACTTACTTCTTTCAATAGGCAGGTATACAAACTAGTAAAAGAAAAAGATTTTGTTAGGAGAATCACCCTACCTACTCATACATAATTCCACACAAGATCTTAAAAAAGAAAAACAACAAAATCTAATAAGACCTCCTTTTTACCTTAAAAGTGAAAACCAAGTAATTTATATTCTGCCTGCATGTCATCAAAAGCCTCAAGCGAAAACTAGGACATGTCCGGAAAACGCACATTTTATGGCGAACGCATTAGGCTTGCAACACCGGCCTGCGTACGAACGGACTCACATTAGGGACACATGGGTCGAAGGAATGCAGACATTCTGCCTGCAAACAGCCAACGTGTTTGCCTAATTTAGCTGCCTAGAAAACTATGATTTACAACGTAAATATGCACCACTCCTTTTTATAAGCAAATATAATTCTATAAACTTGATTTTCTGCTGTTTGGAGCTATGGACATTAGTCACTGCTGCCAGAATAACGGTTAGCTTTGATTATCGAACAAGGATAGTTAACTCATGCAAAAGTTTTAGGACTGTAAGTAGATCATGGTTATGTTCCTAAAATTGAAGAGTAAAATGCTAGCTAATATAGCTAGCCAGTTACTGCGTAGCTGTTCTTGGCTACACAAGAGACTCGCAAGTCACAAAAAAATGGTGCCTGTTACGGATTGAACTGGAAAACTATGACTTCGGACTTGTGTGGTGCATATTACAATCTTGAACTAAAGAAGCACGCATTCATGATCTAAATATTTTACCAAGGACTGTCAAGTTTAAGCTGACAGCTTGTAGTGGTTGAACCAATGATATTATATTAATTTAATATCATTGGGTTGAACAACAACATGTGGCTAAAACAGTAAGTATTAAAAATTCTACAAACAGGCGGCAATTCGATCACGGTACTCGCATTGATTTCTATGATTGATTCCATTATTGTCTATGATGTGCAAAAAATAAAGCTCACCCGCCATGTTGCTTTTGCCCACACACGGCACACCATAGACAAAACTGCATTCATATTGTCAGCTCCTCATTCTTTATTCAACCTTCGATCTTGGTAACCGCTTGGGAGCGAGAATCCGTCGTGCTGTTTAAACAATAAATACTAGATATACCTATGGTACGTAGGTGATATAGAAAGGTAGGTCTACACATCGGAAGTACGTGGGCCGTGCGCCGTATATGGCGAGTACAATCAGGCGCAGGAGTGATTTTATGATATTGATTTATGGCTTATTGCGTATGCATGGATTGGAGAAAGTATGGAATGAGAAGAGTGGATGTTGACACGTCTAAAAGTTTTATTGATAGTGCAAAGCAAATAGTGAAGAAGAATATTATTAAAAACTTTCGCATCAGACAACTCCCATGAAGTATACTGACTGCCACTTTCTGTCAGGCGATGTGACTGATGCGATTTCCATTGTATATGATCGAAAACTAAATATCCTTGATAATACTGTTGTCTGTGTCTGTCTTTTACTTACTTATACCTAACAATTTAACATGTTGCGACTTATCTACCGGACTGTACCGAAGGAGTCACCATCGGCAGACAATGCTTGTATCCTCCATTGCGATTCGAAACGCTAAGGCTTGCAACAGTTGCTAGTTGCTACTGACTAGCTATGTGCGCTGGCACATTTACGTACTAGCAGATAGTAACTCTAATAAATTGACTGTACCTATAGTACCTACAGAGGTCAGATAGGCAGTCGCTCCTTGTAAAATACTGGTATTCAGCTGCATCCGGTTAGACTGGAAGCCGACCCCAACATAGTTGGGAAAAGGCTAGGCAGATGATGATGACCTATAGTACCTACAAACATAGATGTGAATATCATAGAGATGTACACTTTTCTTATGTAATGTATTGTGCATTTTTGATGAAGCGTACTTCTTTTGATTTTATAATCTGCCTAATATTATCTTGATTCACAAGAACTGTTTCGGTTTCTGAAGACCTGCAATGAATCAATGATACCAACATAACACGGACATTCTTATTTCGTTTCGATTCATTCTTTTTTCTTCAAATGTTAGAAGAAAAGATTTGGTTTGTGCTAACACGCAGACTAAACATGCTTTTGCTCGTCGATTTTATTTATTTTTGGGACCCTACTTGTATAACCAGTTTAACAGAGTGCTAAAGATTTATAGTTTAAGCTATATTAGGTGTAACTTACTAGTACAGGAATATTTGGCAAAACTCAATTATGCAGACACGGAAAAACAATTAGAAATATTAAAATAAAATTTCCATCTACCTACTCTAATATAAGTCTCTTCCTTTACCTAATTAATAATAGTCTCCTCTTTATTTACTTTAATATTATTTGTTAATTTGCTTAAACATAATATATCTTACTTAATCTAGTTTTAAAATAATATACCAAAATAGTTACCTACTCTTTAAGTCATTGAAAATATTATGTCTTCTTTTTAATTTAGCATCCAATAAAATTGTTGTGTTCCTTTTAAAATTTTGACGTAAATTGATGGCCTGAAACACAGGTTTTCACAAACCTAGATGAGGCAGGTCTATATTACAGCTAGAATTAAAGTTACCTCGTTTGTAATTAATGTAAATCTTATTTTAACTTTTTAACTTGAATAAATTTTATTTTATTCTTTTATTTTATTTTATAATGTTATTATTTCAAGACTTCTAATGTTAATTGTAGGACAGTAAAATTCTTAACAATGAATTTTATTGTCACTCATGCCGCCTGTGATACAGGTTTATCCTAGTACAGGCATCTAACATTACAATACCTTTGTAAATTACATATTTCTAAGATTTTATGTCAATATTTTACCTATTTTTAATACTGAAATATTCTATTCTAAATTCAAACGTTCGAAAGTGAACGTTTCAGATTGACTGTAAGTCCTACATATCGAATTCATTCAAATTCAGCGGCCATGTGTCCAATGCGCGAATTTCAATTGTTTCTGACCACAAATTCTTGTTCCAATTCCCGGCTGATCGCGTGCCGAAGTGTGCTGACGAAATGTCAAACGAAAGAACTTGACCGTGTATGGCTTTCTCGTACGCAGCTTCCATTCTCAATTTCGTCCCCGTTTAGTTGTTTTTATTGCGATTGCAAGTTCCTGATTTAATTCCGGATGACATTCATGAGATTAATGTATATTGAATAATATTAAAAAAGTTTGTTTGTGTGCCATCTTACCATGAACCTAGGCAGAAACTACAGAACGCCACCTGCACGATCCTTACATACTTGTTTTGCGTTGTGTACGTTCATCATACACGTTCGCTGGTTGCGAGTACTACGCACCTAACCAATCTGAAGAACATCACCAATAAGGTTACTATAATATGTCCTCCTAAAGTGGGTGATAGACGTGCGTACTTAAAGTTCGCGGTTTTTAAGTTCGCGACCTTACTCGGCTCGCCGTCGGTGACACACCTGAAGCTTGCTCAAAATTTCATTGTTGGTTCGCCGACGAACTTTGTGCGAAATTAGTCCGCATACTTAGCATGACACACGGGCGCGTAAGCTCGCCGAGCCATAAGTGCGCGTACTTGCTCGCACGTCTATCACCCCTTTAAGACGTCCCCGACCCGGCGTTTCCACTCATATCTGCATTCTTGTGTCTGCGTTCTTGTGCGCTTTTCATTCAACCTCCGACCAAACCATGTTAGCATACTCTTTTCAAATTTTGTCACTACATCTTTTACCATTGCCTTATCATCACATCATTCCTCAGCCTATCATTCATAGTCACACACACCATGCATGCTTCAAGGAACGTAGACGTACTATAAAATCCATCCTATTTTCCAGGTTTCATATTATATACTATACACAATACTTTCTAAGTACGTACTAGTCTAGTTCTACACACCACGTAACACTAGCGGTGGGCAGTGATTCGAATCGACACGGCTCGGGTGCCAGTTGACCGGGCTGCCGCGGTCAAGGTGATCACTGCACTGTGACCACTCGCTCGACCACGCCAAAGGACGTTGAACGTCTTAACTCCTTTTGTTTTTCCATTACTCTGAGATTAGATTCGCGTTCCACGTTTAAATGACGGAGGAATAATTGAATGAATTGGAAACGTCATTGTTTTTTTTTTTTCTGTATTCGAACAAGGCCCTAGGCAAAACGAGGTTTATTGAATTGCAATTGCAAAAGCCATAATAAAATAATAAGGCACTGGTCTTGAAGGTTGAATAATGCATAAACAGTAGCTTGCCAGCCCATTGCCTGCGGTCGTGTTTCCCTTCGGTGAACCTTCTTTTTGCAAAGTCCAATAGTGGAAATGAAAACTTGTTTGCAGTATCTTCCCCAGGCAATGTTATTGCAGTTATATTTTTTACGAACTGGATACAGTTGCAATGTGTCGAAGACGGATCAAGTTTTGAGCAAAACACGGATCCTAATAATAACCTTTTTGTTGCTTTTTCATTCTATATAATTAACTTGATGGAATGGAGGGCTAAATACCAAAAGCCTGTTAAATTACTTTATGCGACAGGTGTCAGGTGTCTGGCTGGCTAAGTGTAGCAAAAACTATGTCTTAAAGTTAGCCGAACGGCAGTGACCGTTAGTAAACACGTCACGCCTCACTGTTCTAAAACATTACTACTTATAAACAGTCATTATTTTCACCTACTTACAGTACAGTTTGTAGAGCAAGTTATGTTCCAAAAATAATATGCCCAGATCTTTGATTTGAGTACGGTCTCAATCAACTAGACAAAGTGACATTCTATCAGCGATATCGACAATGGAAAAGGCAAAAACGACAGGACTGACATAAGCTATCGAAAAGCTTATGTCAATCCTGTTGAAAGTCGTTGTAGAAATACGAAACGCTTTCGAAGCGATTGTCACTTGTCTAGGCCCTCTGCTCTACCAAAATGGTTAGCTGTTAGAAAGATGAAACAGTCAAAGGTATCTTCACAAACCTTACACTTTGCATAATGACGAAGTCCTAATCTTTAAGCCGACCTCATACATTGCCATGTTAATAATTTAGCACAGCATAAAGTGACAATACAAGGCTTTTTTTCTAATCTGTTACGATTAACAACCGACTGGATCATCCTACTGATTCAATCGGATTGTAACACTGATTGTAACACTTTAGCGATATCATCATGATCAAATATCAAATGCCCTGAGGATATGAAGAATATGCCCAGAGTTTGGTCATCACGACTTGCAAGAGTAAGAGATCATAGAAAATAAGTGGTTTACTCGAATTTTAATGCTTGCAAAACGTGCCCGGGGCGACTCTTATTTAGTTAAAACAGACCTAATAGGGCAAAAATATCAACGCCTGTAAGACAAATCTGTGACTGCCTGACCAGTGACCGACGAAGAGCCGAATAAACCACTGAACATGTAGGCAAAATAATCTATGGAATAAGGAACATATTCCAACATATAGATTGTTTTTCGAAAACCACACCCTATCGAATGGTGGGTTTAAAATCGCATGCTGATGAATTCGGGAACTGCAAAAAGTATTTGCATTGTACTTCTTTTTCATATATTTCATATGATAATGCTGTCGACCGTACAACTGGTAGCAAATTATGTCAGCGTACTGTTACGGCCGGTCTGATGAAAAACTGTGCGGTTGCCGTTGACGACAAATCTATGGGATTATTAGCCACGAGCCACCGATGTGTGTCACTGAATCGTGTCAAGTGGCTATGATTACGTATGATATGAGCATAACATGTGCTACGTTGATTTTGTTGAAAGTATCATGAAAAGTGGAATTAAGTGCGTTGAGGTTGATTCATTCATCTCTGGCAAAATTGAGTGGTTATTTTCTGGCTGGGTCCAGTGTATTGTCAGACGCATCTTTTCAACTTTATTTAAATTCTTTAACAGCTGTTTCTGGTTTCTATGGAATTGTTAGATAAGATGAAGAAAGGTGCTTCCATTGGCCCTTTAATCTACATCGAGAGAAACTACGACCTTTGCGAAAACGTTGCATAAGTTGTTAAAGGTGTCGTCGAGTAAAACGAGCATCTGCTAAGACAGATGCTTCTCCTGAGAGAAACTGATAAAGCTATTTGAAGAAACCTCTATCAAAATCAAAAGTTACAAACACCAGTTTATAAATCTTAGTGTAATTGATCCGTACTCGTTTATCAACAGACATTGGGCTCATTAACAATCATTTGGCATTAAAAACAAATCGATTCGTCATTGATGCAAGCAATTAAAAGCTTCATACAAGATATAATAAAATAAAACAACCAGCTTTAATAATAGAGATTATAAAACAAGATGCCGATGAGAACATAAATGTCAATGAAAACGGCTCGAACACTAACGTGGAGAGAAAAAAGTTGAATGGAGACGTGTTATGCCGAAACTCTGGTGGAAAGTGGCTGATGTGGTTGGGTTGGGAGACAGGTTCGTACACATACCGCCAATATTTGCGCACGCACCGCTCTCTCGATCGCCGTCCCTAATTACACATACCGCCGTAACAAGAGTTTTTGTTTGTATGGCAAACCTGGGACTTTCATCGTTGAGGAAAATAATGAATGTGTTTAGATTTGGATGACGTTGGGTTCTGTTGTCTCTTCTTTGATTAGGTTTAGATATTTAATGAATGCAGACAATTTGTTTCCACCTAAGTCATAGATAATATCTGCAATCTCGAAAGAAGCCAAATTTTTGGATTATTATGCTATCACCCATTTTCTTTGTAGATCATTAGTTGCTTCATCATCATCACAAACAAGCTCACTCTTAAAATAAGACACCATGGAATTTGTAGTCATTTTTGAACATTAATTTCGACGACAGAAATACATAAGAAATTAAATTAACCTTATAGCCACGATAAATCGATTACATGATCCATTACGATACATTTGCCGCCGATTGGAGAAATTATTAAACAATCAATGACTGACTCCTTCAAACCGAGAGTCATTTGAAACGATCGCCAAGATTGAACCAGCAGTTTATTGAGACTCTGTCTATACTGCTACACGTAATGCTGTCGTTATAATATAATAGGGAAATGGTTACGCAGTTAGCGACCGACAGTTAGAAAGTCTCGTGAACATCTGGCGTAATTTTCTAATTTTGCCGACATGTTTTTGTTACCATGTAGCGGCTACCTTTTGATGTTTTAATTTCACTTATAATTTTTTGGCGAGTTTGTTTGAATTTTAATGGTTCTGGATAGATTTGTATTATCTCTTTGAATAGTTCAATTTAAGGTGGTGCCCGTGGTGCAATTAAAGTTTGCTCGAAATTACTACAATGTAAAAAATACAGAGGACCTACTATAAATCCCTGCGGCGCTCCGCACCCTTTTTGCACGATTTCACCATTCAAAAATATTTCGCCAGACATATGTATCAAGAAAAAAGCGAGTGTAAAGGTCAGTTACTCAATAGATGTAGTTGTTGGCCTGTATGCTGTTGGGTGATGAAGCAATCTGTCATGTAACGGTATCAGAGGGCGCGCCAGAGACAACTTTCCTCGGCACTCAACGACATGTCTCATTCGCTTCACGGAAGCACAAGAAAGTATACGGATGTGTGCGGAGACTCTATAGTCTATGAGAATGTCGATTGTCTGTGGTATATTACATATCTGTGTGATTGAGATAAAATACCATCGGATTTTTTACTTCGTTCTATAAAATCGGATTTTAATTAAGCGTTTGACACACAAATGCGTAATATTTTTGTCGTTTAAAACCGATTAAGATTATTAAATAGGTTTAATAACAAAATCGTGATATTATCGACTTATTGAATGCTGATTCATCGAATACAAGATTTGAAGCACTTGTTATAAAAGTTTCGGAGGCGTCAATGTCGAATTGACGATTGTTGTTGCATAAAATTAAATATTTTCATGTGTTAACAGTTTCTTGTCAAGCTGATTTTCAATCAGTTATGAACAATGAGCAATAAGGAATAGCTCATGTTTTATAGGTTTGCGTAAGCAGTAACTTCCGAGGGTACTTCCATAACAATTTGTTCTGAAGATTTATTACCTATGACAGTCGAATGAGCCTGTGCTGGTTTGGAAACGTTGATGAGCTTTGCTCCCGAGTGGCGAGCAGTATGCACTTCCGTGACTAGCGCCACGGATATTTTTTTATCTCCTTTAAAAACAGCAACACTCGTTAATCTAACACAAGCCTTGTCTGTAGGTCTTCTTCAGTCATATCGATACGAACCATTCCGTTGGTGATAGATCTGTAGGTAACCCATTGGGGAAAAATAGCATCAAGGAAACGCTTAAATTCATTAATCATCTACCATTTACGCTAATTCGTGATCATTGTTCAGAATGATATTCCTTTAATTATACAAATACATTGTGAGTGCTGAGAAAAAGATTTATCTCTTGATTTTGAATTTTTTCATTACGTTCTCACACTTGAGATTGACCCTGTCCTATTTTGGTTGACTTATTGCGCATAGTTTGTGCTATGATAGCTGTTAAGAGTGCTAAATATTGAGTAACTGCGTGCTCATGTCACTTGGTACCTACTTTCAGGAATTTTTATCTGAATTCGTTCGTCTTGCGCTTTCTTAAAAACAATAACTTCTGTTTTATACGAAAAAAAATATATTTGGATACAACCATGCAACACACTGGCTTTCAGTTACTGAATATCTTTGCCGCTTCTGAAACGAACAGTTTTCAGTTCTGATTTATTTTTTCTTGCAATGTGTTGTTTATTACTTTCTCTGTTGATTTCTACAATTTGTTTTACCACTAAGTACCGTTGCATGATCTGTCTGTTTCAATTTTCGAGACTTTTTTTGCTAATTCTTTAACATTTCTTTTAAAGATTAATAAAATTAGACGAACGTACATCGCAATTGTTTCAATTTATAGCTGTGTGATAAGCCAATCAGTGCGTAACGTCATCAACAATTCAATCAATCCCGCAATCGCAACGTATTGCACTTCATTATGTACTTAATCTTGTTTGTCTTGTAAAATTTCTTGTTTTGTATTTACTACGATGCAGATATATCATGCAAAAATTTCTCAGGCTGCATTTATCTGTAATTAAAACAGTCCTCTTCCATTATTAAACTAATTAACAAAGGCTTGATCTATTGCACAGTCTATAAATCGTGACTCGTACAGAAAACGATTTAAAAAATGCAACCCTACATTAATCGCATGTTTTTACGGCACCACTCGGATCCTCGTTCTGTATCGTGTTTATAAGATTACAAAGCGAAGAGTTGCCAATTAGTCATTGTCTTGACATCGTTGACTTCTAAACTTGATCGTCCAATTTATCTTGACCTTCCTCACTCGCTGTCACGCTTCGACTGGTACATTTCAATGAAGACATTTTATTACTTGTTGTGGGTCTTTGTAAGTTGGTAGTTTTACAGATGTTACAAGAACCTTATTATTCCTGCGATTGAGTTTATTTTTGTTGTTTACAGTTTTTGTAGTGAAGTGGTTGTTCGTATGACATTTGACTCTCAATGCTCCATTGTGTGGTGTAGAGGTTAAAGTAATCGTATGTGTTCATCCCACAGCCTATTGTTTTGTCGCGTACACGTTTATTTACACCCACGCGGAGCGCATGTGCGAAATTACACAATTAATTTATTTGCCGGCCCTTTCACAAACCTTCACTTCACTATTAAATTAACGAATTAATTGCTTGCTAACCTTTATGTAAGAAATGTTTGTTCATTTTCTAACGGTGACATGTAAACTGTTATAGCTTCAGCTAAGGAGGAAGTTATGTTACTGTATGATGTTTATTAGATTTCGTTTCGTGTCACCTTTCTCTAGGACGACATAAAGATTACATAGCAAATCTATTAAGGGTGGTTTGACACCTTATAGAAATATTGGTTTCAGAATCAAGACAGCCTCATCCGGAATGTAGTCAATAAATCAGCGCTTAGAAAAATTGCTCTGCATTGATATGCAAATAAAACTACATCAACCAGTCCCTGTAATAAGATTAGTGAAATTCCATTAAACACAAACTTGATCAGCTGTTACGGTGGGTCATTACAATGCTCATTACACTGGTTATTTCACAAGCAGTAATTTTGCAATTATTGTGTGCTGATTGATATGCTGTGATACCGGTTTGAGTACATTAGCTTCGACCGGAGTAACTTGAAAGTTATGAAATTAGTGCTCGGGAGCTGGCCGATCGATTTGTTTGATATCATTACTGTCCTTGCTTAGTTTGCTTTCATTGTCAGTTGGTAATGTTTGTCAAAGGGCTGGTGTGACAGCTTTGTAATGTGCTGGTTTTGATGTTTTAAGTTGTTCTCCAGTTCTCCTTTGGTCATTGGTAACTGTCTTTGGGTTTTCCCCTGATTATGATTATTAATTGATTAGCTTTTTCTTGTCTGTAGTATCAAGGATCTTATGTCTTCTTTTAACTACCCATCTATTATGTGTTTGCAACTATGAGTCCAAGATGGTCAATCTAGAAAGACAAATCCTTTGGTCAAATCTATACTTGTACCTACTCGTATAGCTGCAAATATTGTAATGCAGTCTAACTGGTTTGAGCAAAGTCAGTCCTGCAGCCACGCAGCATGACAGTTCCTTGTCCCGTGACAAAACACTAACGCAACGTTTTCACGCCTCTCGCCCCACAAATTGTCGACATACTAAATTATTCAATTACAAAACTGACAAATTGGTTTATTTGGAAAATGCTCCACTTGCCAAGGTTAAGTGCTGTCAATGGCGCCTTTGGTTTTATTGTCGTAACGCTCAACTTTTACTTTGTACTTTATATTGGGTGATTGACTCCGTTACGTCAAGTGGTTTGTTCTGATATAATGGATTTAAACATGCAGGTTTTGTTATAAGAGTCTTGGCAGGCAGATATTTGACGTTCAGTCTACTTGGCCGATGTATTTGTTTTAAAAATGCAGGTTTTGTTAAAAGAGTCTTGGCAAATATTTGACGTTTAGTCTATTTGGCCGAATTATTTGTTTCTAGGTTATGTTTTCTGCAGAGAAATTGGACCAAGACAACTTTTTCAACTTGTTGTCTTTAGGTCATTAAGTATGTCTATGCATTTCTCTGTCTCTGTCTTTCCGAAACTATCCATTATATTAACGATCCATTATGGAATTTCACTTGAGCACAGAACAGGTGGTTCATTTTCTATTAATTATTGACACTTCCTTCCCCCACTGAGTGTACGTATTGTTCCACTGACACCGATGCGCGGGCGCAAGTCTGTCTCTGCCCTCGATCCCACACTGAAGCATCGCTTATGCAATGAAATAAAATCAGATACGCCACGTTTAACAATGAATTATGTTGCACTTCTTTAATTATGAACAGAAAAATGTACGGAGATATTGAAATTATGTAAGTGTTTACCCACGCGGAATGGACGCAACCATTCCTTCATGTGATGACGTGCATTTTCTGCCGAGCTGTACTTGTTTCATAATTTTAAATTATTTTTCTATTTAATTATCTTTGTTTACAGGCTGTAAAAACTGTCGAGTCTCGTCTTGAAATATTGAATCAGGAATGTGTGATCTTAACACAAAAATTAATTATTTTTATTTGTGGCTAATTCCTTCTGTCTTACGCCAATCATATCACAGATAATTGCTACTTTCGTACAAAACATTTTAAATCAGAAAAGCGTAAAAATTGTACTTTTACTAACAGTTGTTAGTTTTTAGAGTAATAATCAGTAAACAATGCGGTACGAATTAGTCAAAGCCCATTCAAGCGTTGTACGGATGGAATGTGCGGACAAAATTAAGATGTTTGTGGACCAGATACATGATTCCACTTTACAGGTATTGTTTATAAAACTTGGACTACTTTCTGGTCTGGGTATTCACAAATATTAAGCATTCTACGAAGCATCAGCACAATTTCAACAAGACGATGGTAATCAAAGTCAAAGCTTTTACATTTTGTAAAGGTTCAGCGCAGTCTTTAAAATGTTTGAATGCTTTTCTTTCAGTATAACGTAAAGGTAGGTTTTGCATAGTTTTGCCAGATGTCCCGCTTTTGCCCCCGTTTTATAGCCCTCTCAGGACGCGCCAGCACCCTGAGCGGGACGCCCTTTCCCACCGGACTCGCTTTTACACCCATTGGCTTAATGTTTTATAGATTTGTCCTAAAAGAAAAGATCATGTTATAAGCAGCAAAATCAAGCTCAAAATATGTGTTGTATTGTGTGTTTATAGTATGAGTAGTAGTAAATCTTAAGGTTGATTGATCTCATTGAAGCATGGTTTTGAAGTAAAGGATTGGAACCATATTTACTATTTTTTTTCTACGTCCCGAAGTTCTCGTCCAAGTCCCGCTTTTTTTCATTTAAGTCCCGATATTTGGAAAAACGGATCTGGCAACGCTTTATGCCTGATGTCTGTTTCATACTCCTGACCAATTTAAAAACGTAGAACTTGAAAGTTTTTGTTACGTACTTATTCATGACAAAAAAAAGGCTTAATATTATAGTGTCTGACTAATATTGTAGTGTATTTACTGCCTGGCATTTGGTCACAACAAGAGTCGACTAAACTTTTTACAGTGTCTAATCTCCAGCTACTTTAAAC
Source organism: Lithophane semibrunnea (assembly GCA_947363905.1). Taxonomy (NCBI): domain Eukaryota; kingdom Metazoa; phylum Arthropoda; class Insecta; order Lepidoptera; family Noctuidae; genus Lithophane; species Lithophane semibrunnea. The sequence continues at coordinate 15,177,906 of OX376193.1, forward strand.
TGCAGTACTGCGATAACGTTGCAGACTTGCAGCCCTACAAACAGTGTTAGCATAAATCGTGAACACGTGTGTGTAATTAAAGGTGATTAAATTGTAATGGATGCTAGTGCGGTACCAGCAAGTCAAATGATTGCTGAGAAAAATGCAGCCGACTCTGAAGGTGAAGGCCGGTGATTATGTCAACGGATAGATACGAGATGCGGACATAATGACGAAACACTACAAAAATGTTATTTCAGATTCTGAGAAAATGCAGTTGGAAATAATGTTGGGAATTCGTAACTAGAACCAATCTATTGCTAGGGAGAAATAGTTTGAACTGACTAGTTGTAGGTGTTATAAGGTGATCTAAAATGTACAGTATAAAATATGTATAGACAGCTCATCATCTCTTGTCCTTGTCGCCATTATTTTGGGATCGCCGCATCACGCACTTTTTCTTGCATACTTCTCTATTAGTCGAGTTATCTCGATAGGTATATAGAGAAGCTATATCAAAGAAAGGCTATACATAAGTTTATAGAAAAGTAACTATTTCACAGGTGCTCTGAAATTGTTCAAGGACTTACTGTTATATTAAACAATTTACTTTAAATAGGAACAGGTGAGTCAAAGAGATTCCTAAAACAGTGTTAAGTTGTGAATTGTGAAAGATATAAATCAAATGAAATGTAAAGTACCGCAAAGGTCGCCCTACGGTCGCTTCATTGTCTCTTGTCAACTTTGACATTTCACGATTCTATTTTGACATTTTAAGTGTCGCTCTCGCTATTTCTCGTTAGTTTTAGTTGTAAAAGTCGATACACCGTGTCAGTGATGTAATATAACGCAATCATCGTAGTTCCTTACTTCAATTATGCTATAACAGCCACTAATTGTAATTACGGCAAAGTTGAGCAACATATAATTAGAAGAAAAAATATTCGCATGCACCAAGTGGTTGAGTCTGTAGCTTTTACACAATTAAAATTATCAGTATCCGGCAAAATTTCATCTCTAAATCGAGAACTATCAGAACGATGCTATAAATAAACTGTCGTAAAAAAAATCTTTTTGGGTAATACCCAAAAAGATTTTTTTTTAAGATTATTTAGAGGCCTAATTTATGTGGTGCCTGCTAATTAATATCGCCAAAATTGTCTTAGATATCGTTTAATTTCTACGAGATAATATGCAAATTCGACATAAAAATTGATTACCATTTACAAAATAAACTAAAAAGATCTAAAACGGTCGGGTCGATACTACAGCCTCGGGCGACGTGCCACAATTTAAGCTAGCCGTAACGGAACCGCCTTGTGAGGCCAAAACATGTTTATGACGTGCAATTCGCGCTTGTCTCATTCACAATACTATTTTTAAAAGAAAATATTGATAGGCAATTGTGTATGACCACAATGATTGCTAATGAAAGTGATGAAAGTAGATTTGCAAGTGCTACTGTCGTTTCTAAATGATTATTATTTTATTGCTAACGGACCACTAAAAGCGTATGAGCTCGCAAAAACTGCATTTCTTTTTTCTTTATCTTCGTCTATCTGCGTGACCATTTCAAAAAGGTGACTGTCTACCATCTTTTTACATTCTACGTGATAAGAATCCGAAATGCGTCCAAGCGTAGCATTTGGAGTATTTTTTCTTTAAATTGATATTACCCGTTGTTGGGTTATACAGTTTTTATTATGTATTAATTCAGCGTGCGAATGCCTTTGCTTCTATGCCACTTATATTATTATATGATCTATTTTTTGCCAGCATTGACACGATTTCATTCGGTGATTATATTTCTGCAGCTTCGTTTCTTTTGTATTCAATATTAGTTTTATGTACCTGAATTTCAATGTTAAAGTGTTTATTTTCTCTGTCATTGACATATTATCTATTATTATCTGCTGTCTTACTTCAAACATCTCGGATATCCTGTTAAAGCTTAGTACTTATCTACATGTTTGTTTACCTTTTCTTCATCTAAATTATTACTTATGCCTGGACGCATGTCATGTCATTATATATTTCTTTATTATTGTAATTTCCCTTCACCATCTTTTATTTTCTTATGTATAGATGTGAAGAATAGATGTCTCTTGTCTTGAAAGCTCAGTGACAAATCTTTACGATCAGGCTGTAGAAGCACTCAGATTTCTAATGCATGACCTGCGTACTTAATAACAATGCCTGGTAGGGTAGTACTTACTGTGCGGCCTCGGCAATCTAACTGCTTGACCGGGCCTTTGTGTCCACTCGCATAATATTCATGAGTTACCGTCCTCAACAACACACAATATCAGATTGTACTTAGCTTTCTAAATTGTGTTACCACTTACCACCATCTAAAGTTCCATTAGGTAAGTATTATTATATTACCCCACACGTCGTCCCACTGCTGGGCATTCCATACTTTGCACTCACACCTTTGCTTTGGATGCAGTCTATTTCGGTAGGTAATTTCGTTGTCTAAGTCCCGCTTGCACCTAAATGCTTTAAGGCCCGTCAAGACTGGCGCAATATCGCGGGCGCGACAAGGGTGGCCTGTCGTGCCCGCGATATCACGCCAGTCTGTATGAGCTATTAAGCGCTAAACTAAAACATCGTTCTGTTTCTGTCAATCGTTTGAAGATGACACAAACAGAACGACGTTTTGAATGCGTTTAACAATAAATGCATTTATAATTTGTGTTGCAAACGGGTTTATAAGCCTAATCCGAGATAATTTCATGAAGCAGGTAATCTAATTGTTTTATTTGTAGGTTGTGAAAAAGGCAGGAGCTAAAAAAAACAAATGAAAATCTACTCATAGTAACCAAGGTTATGGTCTTGTGTACTTTGAATCGACTTGTTCTTGAACTTTGTGAACATATCGTACGTGTCCTGAATCCTGCATTAGTTTTGTGAATCACTTCTTACTACGTCAACTACGTTTACCGAAGGTGAGCCCTGGGCCGAGTATGATGCCTTGGTGAAATCCAAGTTAATTTAAGTTATTTAACAAAAAACTGCTCTTCTTAGACATACCACAGCATTTTAATTAATATTTGCTTAATCATTTCAATAATAAATAGTATAAATACCATAGCGTAAGTACATCAAGTAATGCTATAAGTACCTACCTACTATTGTTGAATATTTATTCAAACTGAGTCATATTTTCTATGTCTGTGTTTTTTATCATGTTCATGTTTTTAACTTTGAGTCTCATAAAACTTGCTAATCTTACTTAACCATGACTATCTCCAACAACTTAACTTGTAATGAGTTCGCCTATTAATTATTTACTCGACACCTAAGATCAACTTATGGACGCAGCGAACGTGCGTGTAGAAAGCCTTACCTCTTGAGGTCGAGGCGAAGCTAGAATACACAACACAGTGATAACCCGACTGTTAGAAAACGCACTTTTTAATTCATACATGTGCGTGTCGAGATACCTTTCCCAATCGATCGGGTTATATCTATTGGTATGCATCAGAGGTGGGCTCAGTTCCACGTCTTTGGCAGACGGAAGTGGCTCTCCAACCATTGTTTCCCGGATCCAATGAACTTTTTTTGGGTCGTCATGGCTGCGTTTGATATATTTATATGCCGACGAGAATAACATTAGAAATGGTTATGTTGAATCAGCTGTTTGCGTTGTCTGGTTTGGAAGGAAAGAGGTTAGAACACGAGACGAGTTTGAGATAAAATATTCTGTTTAGAATATTTAGTTTTTAACTAAATGGCGGTGTGTGTAGTGCTCAATGCAATAAATATCAGAGAAAGTTTATTGCGAATTGACAGTGCGTATTGGCCGATAGTACCATAGTAGAAAATAATATTTATGTGTAAATAACTTAATTTGAAAACAGAAAACAGGATATAGCATAGCTGCATAGCACATTTAGATCAAGGTGGGTTGAAGGCTAATAAAAGTGGTGAAGATTTTGAAAATGGTGCTAAGTATTGAACATGTGGATTAACACAGATTATTCAAAATAACGTACCACTACACACGGAAGTTAGTAAAAATTAGGCCTTTTATATAGAAACATATTGTATATATTCAAAGCTTTTTCAATGCCTTAGCTTTGTCATGTATAACGAGTGAGAATGTTCCCTTTTCACCATATTTCCCATAGAGCTGCCTCTTCACACATCATGCAAGGAAAAGCGAAGTGAGCTGATTTCTACTTAAGCACTTACATGGACCTTAATAGCACCTGAATGTCAAGTGACGTAGGAACAGAAAGTGAAAACCATTTCCGACGGAGAGATGTTCCATAAACCCGTTCTGCAAATATTTAGCTAATTAGTTTTTACGATTTTGTTATTTTACTCTTTAGCGTTAGTTTAGGAGCTCGTAGTACGTAATAACAGCCGCACGGGTCGATCCATCAGGTTAAGCTACGCTTGCCGGGGTTGGTCCGTGGATGGGTGACCATCTTCACATACCGAGACTCCTCCGTGCCTCGGAAAGCACGTTAAGCCGTTGGTCCCGGCTGTCATTTGTGGATCTTTGACAGTCGTTGCGGGTCGTCAGAAGCCCGAAAGTCTGACAACCAGTCTTACCAAGGGGTATCGTATTACCCAGTTACTGGGCTGTGGAAGTCAGATAGGCAGTCGCTCCATGTAAAATACTGATATTCATCTGCATCCGGTAAGACTGGAAGCCCCCCATTATAGTTGGGAAAAGGCTAGGATGACTCTAGCGCATAAATCAAAGCATTGCATCCATTCATTAAACAACAAATGTGACCATAAATCATTTCGTTGTTAATTAAATACCTGTACTATCGTCATGCTTTCAAGAAAATGCAATAATTGTAGATTATGTTTGCGTTAACTTCGAGTAATATTTATGTGCTCTTGCTAAGAATTCTCTGAAATGATAAACTATTCTGCTGTTAGTACCTATTAATTTCTGTAGAATATTTATCTTTATTTTTTCATTTTCATGTTTACCTGACTGGAAAAATTCTCGAAGAAAAGTTGAACACAATTATCTTCGCATAGTTTAGTGTTAGTCATCACGGCACTCGAGATGGCTATGGAGTAACAGGGAAAACCGAGTGATCACATGATGTGATGAATTCGTTTACTATACACATGATCTGAATATAAGAAAACTTTTGCTTAAAATGTCGGCCAGGCAAGATTATCAATAAAAACTTTAGAAGTACAAGCATAAAAATACTTGTTATATTAAACACAAAAATTAAAGATCAACATACTATAAATCCTTATCGACTTTTACGTACGAAGCAATGAACGATGATCAATGAAATCATTAATCGCAAAAAGTTCACTCTTGTTTATGATCGATTACCAATAAATCTTACGAACGATCGATTCAATAACGCAATCAGAGATTTACAATGACATAAGCAAGAGTTCAGTTTTCTCTTTGTAATCTCTAAATCATTCTGTCATGTCTGCTCTTGGAGTTATGGAGCAAGCTGTCATCTTGAGGTTCTTAAAGGAATATTTATAATCACTTATAATGGTGTTCATAATGTATAGCTTTGTAACGACGATGTGAACAGTTAAAGTTGGGAGACTTGGTAGGACGAGTTGATGAATTACTCTGCTCAACAATTAACTCGTAGATCATCTTGTTACAAGTTTTATATTTGCTTGCATTTTTTCCTTCATCATCACAGCGTTTGCCAGGATTCCATCTCCTCAGTCTGTTATCTTCGTAGTCTTAGTTTTAGGCGTTCCTTATGTCACACACTTTACTTCTGCTTCCAGCCAACTCTTCTTGTCTTCTTTCTATACGAATTCGGATAAAACGCATCTTTGGGTGTCCCGCAGGGTTCCACTTTTGGCACTACTTGTTTCTCACAAAATTCAAATAATACTGCGGCATTTAGTCGTAAAATCTTTGTAATATCCTTATCTGCGTTAAAACGTGATTTACTTACATTTCCACTACTTATGCTACTAGATTACGTATTCGATAAGCAACAAATATTACTTGAAATTAATATTTGTTAATCAAGATTGCATCGTTTTATATCGGTGTTGCATACAATTCTGGAGTAATAAGTGGATATAAAACAGGGTATTTTTGTGGGTTTAGACAAGTTCAAGTTCATCGGGCTCCGATGGAGGTGTCTACAAAAATGTTTGTCCTACTATTAGTAGCGATTGCTCAGGTAAGGTTTTGTTTACTTTATTTCCAATAACACCGTTGCTAACTGTAAATGTTTCTAAGTCTTTGTTTATTATTATGATGATTAAATGTAACTTGAGCTTGGATGCATTGGATTGTTTTGTGAGTGGCTCATTGTTTAATAAATTATTTTCCATTACTTACAGCATGCTGCAAGCGCCCAGTATTACTACCCGCCCTACGCAACACCACCAGTAATGGCGGCAAGTCCGTACATGTCACAACCTCCACCGTGCGCCTGCTGCTCTCCTCCGCTGAACATACCGGCTCCCCCGGCCTGCCCAGTTTACGTCACACTACCAGCGCCACCACCACTGCAAATCCAACCTCCTCCTTTACCTCCAATGATGTTGGAACTCCCCTGTCCTCCTCCAATCACCATCAATCCCCCTCCGTCACCTCCTATGATGGTCAATCCTCCACCATTACCTCCAATGACTATAACTCCGCCTGCCATTCCTCCGATCTGTGTAACTCCTCCGCCACCTCCTCCAATGTGTGTGACACCTCCCTGTCCACCAGCGATGTACGTCAACCCTCCAATGCCAGCAGCGATTTACTTAGACTTGCCGCTGCCACCTCCGATTATAATTGAGCTGCCTGCTCCCCCGCCGATTGTAGTGCAACCGCCACCATTGGGACAGATAATGATCCAGCCGCCTGCTCTGCCGCCGATGCCAGTACAGCCGCCGCCACTACCTCCGATGATGGTCCAGCCTCCATCGCAGCCTCCTATGATGATTGAGTTGCCCGCGCCAGCACCTATCACTGTGCAGCCACCGTGCCCACCACCGATGTGTGTGCAATCTCCCCCTCCTGCGCCTATCAGCGTCCAACCTCCTCCACTACCTTCAGTTATGGTGCAGCCTCCGATGCCGCCATCGATGTGCATCCAGCCGCCTCCCCTGGAGCCGTTTTGCGTGCAGCCCCCTCCCCCCACACCTATCTGCTTCACGTCGTCTCCGTCGTGCGGCTGCGGCTGCGCACCGTCACCTATCTACTTGTGACAGTTCGAATAGATTTTATTCGGTAACTTGTTATCCCACTGTGTTATATTAATTTTATGTGCCTGTTGTATTTAATTAAAATTACGAACTCGACTACCTTGATTAATAAATAATGACTTAATTTTTAACTGAATGTTTTATTACAATAACAACCCATTGATTACTCCTAGTACCAAATATACCAAATAAATAAACGATCGATTTAGTTTCTTGGTATACCTATCTATAATAATAGGAGTAAAGCGTCCTGGTTTTATATAAAACAAAATTATAAATGACCCTTGCATTTACTACATGGTGACAAACCAAAAACTCCTAAAACAACAGCATCTTGACATTTCATTTCGTTCACAGCATGGCGGGCTCCGGGGGCCTGTCAGAGTGGTCGGAGGGCGCTTCGGTGTGGTTCCAGCCGCCGGGCGCCGCCGCACCGCTGCCCGGAGAGCTCGTGGAGGTGCACCGAGCTGCGAGGGTGCTGCTCGTGTCCGCACATCTTAATGGACAGGTATAAAAACTTATACGAGTGGCAATACTTAAGCCCACTTGCACCACAAATCAATAAATTCGTTTCGCTTAATTTATATAAAACATCGATTTGTTTCCGACAATCGTTTGAAGATGAGAGACACAGAGATATTTTAGATATATTTACGTAATGATTTGTGGTGTAAATGGGTCTGGATGTGGGATTCAGACTGGGCAGTAACACGAAGAAGAATGAACCGGTGAACATAATATATGAGCTACAAAATTATATTTCCTCTCTGTCACAAGTGCTTTGATAGATCATAATCGTAAGATCCCAAGTTCAAATCGCAGGTCGTGCAGTGTTAGGAGTCTTTCTGTCAGGTAATTCTTCGTGGGAGCCCTGAGTTTGGCTTTTATTATATATTTTCAACTATAAATATTAATACATAGGAATGGAAGGACAGTGTAGGCTTTTCAACATGTACCAGGTAGATACTTAACACAATAGAAAATAATTGCAAGTACATACACATACATAGGGACTCCTACTTGAAAGCTCCTATGATATGAGGTCATATATATGAAGGTATCTAACACACCCTTGCCAACATCTCTTCTTCGAAGATCTTCAGTAACAATGAATGATTGTTCAAAAACAAAAGACTATCGGTACTTCATTCTTATTAGGAATGCCATAACTCCTCGACAAAATATCATGATTGTGATTATGACAGTACCATCGCATCGCACATGAAACTATTCAACGCACGCAGTTACGTCACGACTCGACTCTAGAGTATGTAGAAGGTACAGTCACGTACATTACCTGCAGCTCGATGTCAAAACGTGATGGCATCATTTCTATTCATTTATTGTTCACATTAAAATATTGATTGCATCTCACACAGTGGTTTAGTATTGATTAAAGTTATTACTACATTAATTGTTATGTTTTTATTGTGATAGCATCAGTTTCTTCAATATTATTTGACAGCATAGATACAACAATTTAGGTGCTACGTATTTTTTTCAATGGCCTTCGTAAATGTATGAGCAACCACCCACCAACTTCAGAATTATGCCCTTTCGGGGATGAATAGCAAACTACTTACATAGGGCAATACACGTCTTACGTCCTCATAATGTCTGAAAAAGCCTTACATCCAACTAAGTAGATCTGGGAAGAATTCTTGTGTTGGTGTATTTGATCAATGACTTCACCATTATACATTCCGATCCCCATAATTTGCAGCAGAAGGTCGAGGCGACGAACGTTTTATTTTTCTTCTTAATCCATGTAATATTCCGGTCGTGCATTCAGTGCAGCTTGATCGACCAAGGTCACCGCGATCATGCGACCTCTATGCACCTTATTTCCGCCATTTCGTCCAATAAAACGGAAATCTTAGCTAATGGGCCTATTATTTGTTAATACAAAAGTAAATAATCGCAACAAAGACTGGCAGGGAACATTGTTCCACCGTGATTGGCGAGAAAAGGAATTCGGCTGATCGCAAGGCCGTCGACGGAATGTTGATAGAGAGTTGACTCAACGACTACACTACTTCTTGATAATTTATGCCCGCCTAGTAACATTGATTAGGTTTTATTGATATTGTCTATCATAAAAAATATAAAAATATTTATATTGGTTGCAAATGTGTGAAAGTAGTTTAAGACGAACTGCTATGTTTTACTAAAAGGAAAATGAACAGAAGTCTATAATAAAACATGTCCTCAGTCACAAGTTCACAACTCGTTTACAGTTTTTTCTATAACGGTAATGTTTCGACCCGTATGTCACCTGCTGTAGCATTCGCAAAACAGTCAAAACATATTTTTGGTTGTTGCGGGCTGCTCGTATATCGTATTGAGTTAATAATGGACGCATTTCATACCGAATGTACGAACTTGGTCCTAATTTTAATCACCTTATCTAATTCTCATATTGTAAATGTCCACCAGACCTCGTCCACGATTATCAACGGCAAATTTCCTAAAAGTGGGTAAACAATTACAACTTCCCGGGCTGAGGTAAGCACAGGAACCGAAAGTATCGGCTAATTAAGTAATATTTAATAACCATTAGGTAATCTAATTCGCATTAAAGACTAGCTGTTTGAGATCTTGATTTGCTCGGTGTTTGATTTTCTAAAATAACTGCACGCAAATATTGTGATGATTAATTAAAGTGTTAAACTATTCATTGAGGTAATTAGAATTACCCACTGATAAAGCACCTATAATTAACCGACTTCTTCAAAAAGTTGGAGGTTCTCAATTCGTCTGTATGTTTTTTTTTTTTGTATGTATTACGGTGGCAAAAAACGAAAATTGAAAAGCAAAGACACCGACTTCCGAAATTAAAGTTATTTTTATCAAAGTCAGATATCTTTTATCCATGGAATAAACTTGTCGTCTGACAGTTTTTGTATGGTAAAACTGTCAAAAATTCAAAATATATTCGCAAGATAAGACTTATACTCGGTATAAAAGTTTGGTGAAATTCGTCCTTAGTGTTTTTTTGTAAAAAGTTTTTATTTTTAGTAACAAATTTTTGTCCTTACGTTATTTGTATCGGCTTCTCTATCTTTGGAATTGAATCATAGGTAGAAGAAACACAATAATCATACAGGTATTACAGTGGTGGACACTGTAATTCGAAAATATTGTAACAGCCAATTATTTTTAAAAGAGTAACCGTGACCGTGGAGTTTCTTGCCGGCTCTTCTCCATAGGAAACGACCAACTTCGGACGTTTCATAAGTATGTCGGTTTATGTGAAATAAAATATTTTGATTCATGAACATTTGTGTCAGTATATGGAAATGAAACTTGTTGTTCTTCTACCCGTACTATAATTATAATTAGTAATAAGTTTTCTCATGTAAGTGACGTTTGTCTTAATGAGAATAAATTTTCTTTAAACCGAAACTTACAATTTACACTAGAGTACATGTGTAGCTGTTCCGAAATGGATGGAACAGTACCGTGACGGCAGTAACTTAGATAACTAAGGAGATATGAACGCTACTGACAGTGACTGCACTGTCACTGCACCGGGTTATGATGAAATTCCCTTAACAATAATCAAGGAGAATATAGACTTGTTAGCAACTCCGTTAGCATCATTTTATAACGAGTGCATCGAGAAAAGCCTGTTTCCTGATCAGCTTAAAATAGCAAGAGTGATACCGGTTTTCAAAAAGGGATCAAAGACGGAACCTGGAAACTACAGACCTATTTCTCTCTTGCCTGTATTGTCAAAAATATTTGAAAAAATAATAAAGGATAGGCTTATAAAGCATTTAAAGATGTATGGTATAATAAATGATCAACAGTTCGGCTACCAAACATCACTAGGAACCTCCGATGCTATTGAGGCATTAGTTGACAATATTATTTGTAACTTAAATAATAAACTAAAAGTAGCTGGTATCTTTCTAGACCTCAGTTCCGCCTTCGACACAGTGGACCATGGTATTCTCCTGGCCAAATTAGAACATTATGGTGTAAGAGAGAATGTTTTGGAACTACTTGGCTCTTATCTGCATAACCGACGGCAGTATGTGGAATTAAAATCCGTAGTAGATGGAGAAGAAAAAACTTATAGATCTAATCTAGCTACTGTGTGCCGTGGTGTTCCCCAGGGATCCGTTCTTGGTCCAATCTTTTTTATTATGTTCTGAATGATTTAGTTGAGTACATCAAAAAACGTATTAATGACGCTCAACTAATTATCTTTGCTGACGATACAAATGCAATAGTTTCGGCAGGCAATACACTAGAATTGGAATGTAAGATCAATGCTCTTTTGAAAGCTTTCGAAATCTGGTTTAGCACAAATAATTTGAAACTTAATGTAAGTAAAACAAAATGTGTCTTATTTAAGCCCACTGTACGGAATGACAACCTGGAAAGCTGCGAGGTACACGCTATCGCACCTTAGTAATGCGCTCAAGGCGCGGACCCCCCCCCCCCCCGCCGAGCGGCGGGCGCGCGGCGCGCCTGCGCTCGCACAAAAAGCATAAACACTTGAGAAATACGAAACGCACTTCATTATCGTTAATTGGTTTGGGTTCTTGAATAAATAGACCACATACTTATGTATAAACAATAAGCGGGTAACTAAAATAGAACTTACAAATAGAGAATATTACGTAGTGGGCTTTGTTTTTTGTTTTGACCGTATCTCTAAAACTACTGGATCGATTTTTATGAAATTTTCGCAGGTTTTATTATAAATACGTAAGTAATCTAACAACAATAAGAGATTATGACATTGACAGAAAAAAATAGACAGATGTCACGGCAATTTTCACGTGACACACGCATCAAACTTCAACAATAAAAAATAAAAAATAAAAAGAGAAATTATGGTTTTTAATGAGTAAGTCGACTAGAATATCTATCTGCCCATAGACTTAAATTGCCACAGACGATAAAAACCCTTATTTATAAGTAGAAATAGAGATTTAAACCGCGGGAAACGCCTGGTACGTTAGTGTACCAGCGGTACTTGACGCCGATTGACGTTTGGTACATATTTGTACCAATGCAGCTTTACAGGTTAAGTTAGACATTGTTTCTTGTGGAAACAGTGTGGAAATAGTTGATAGTGTCAAGTTCCTGGGTGTACACATTGATACATTATTAAATTGGAAGGTTGAGACATTAGCTTTGACTAAATCAGTTAGCTCGGCATGTTACGCTATCCGAACTCTGAGAGAAGTTTTAACGTTGCCTCAACTTAGAAGTGTGTACTTTGCTTTGGTGGAATCCAAGCTCAGATACAGCATCGAATTTTGGGGCAACAGTTACAAGTACAACGTTCAAATGGCATTTGTAATTCAAAAAAGAGCTCTTAGGACAATGCTCCGCATGAAACAGACGGAATCATGTAGAGAGCATTTCATAAGACTAAATATTTTAACAGTGCCATGCCTTTATATATTGGTTTTACTGACTAGCTTTGTTAAAAACTTGGACAAAATTGAGACTGATGAGCAGAGAATTACTAGAGCTAGTACACGTAGGAAAGATGTGCCCAACAACATTCAACCGAAATTGCAAGTTGTGCATCACAGCCCACGGTATCAATCAGTAATTTTATACAATAAGTTGCCCATAGAATTGAAAAGTATTTACAGTGTCAACTTATTTAAAAATAAATTGAGGGCCCATTTATTGCGTAAAGGCTATTATAGTATCAATGAATTCATGGAAGACATTTGACATTGTAATATTATTGTAAAGTTGTATTTGATATAATTTAATTTGACATTTATTATTTATAATCTTATTGTATTTGAATTCTCAACTGACTATTACTGTTTTTATTTATTGACATTTCTAAATATTTTAATCTGATTTAATTATAATGCTAAGTTATGTAATTTTAATCTGATTTCACTGTATTTTTTTATATTTTGTTATTATTGTTATTTTAATGTAATTTAATTGCCATGGACTGTTTTATATTTTCAACGTTTTTGATGTATTTTAATGAATTTTGATCCGTATTCATTGTTATTTTTAATTTAATTTCATTGCAATTTGTTATTTTTATATTATTTTCAACACAATGTTTCCATATTGTTATGAAATAAATGACTTATGACTTATGACTCAGCTAAGTTTTAGGCTGACTAAAATGCACGCCGTGGAAAATCCACTAATAGCCTGCATCACTAGTAGATGAAGCAAGTGATATTCTGACTTGATATTATATTATATTATAGGTAAGTATTAAAAAATCTAAAACTGTACGATATGTATCAATATCATCCATCTTTAATGAAAACTCCGATAGAATCGTTATCGTCAATCAATATAACAGAAAGGAAAGCAGTAATCTCATCGTGTTACTTAATCTCGACTGGTCCAGGCAGTAGGCCGTTATCCTAAGAGCTACACCATAACAGTTCTCTATACCCCATGGTATGTGGTACAATCAGTTAGCTTCCACTAGCGAACCACTGCGCAACGCACTTTTGCGGGATACGTTTAATTCCATAAAACGATTTGCGGTTTTCTCACTTGAATTCTTACTAAAAACTGGTGCACACGATAGTAGTGGAAACAGTGATGTTCTAGTGAAGAAAAAAGAGGTTTTAGACAGTGGTAATTAGGTTACAATGACTGAAACGTGAGATGAAATGAAAACGTAAGAAGAACGTGATAAATATGGCAGATAAATTATCAAATTAAGATACAACAGCACGTGTTCAATAATTTGATACGAAATCTAGTTAAGTGTGGTTCATCAAATTGTCGTGTTGGCCGATGCGTGTCCGCTTTGCGCCGACACCGCACAGCTCACCAGAATCTCTGAAATCTTGCATGTCTAGCAACTCTTGCAATTCCTCATGTCGATTTCGTTTAGTGTCTCGACGACAGAACAGCTGTGACACGAAGAATATTAAGTCGATCATGAAGAAAATGCCCATGTCGAGGTCGTGTAGCGAGAAATCGCCGAGTTCAAACAAAAGTATGAGAAGGCGGAGACCTATGTCTGTATCATCTTTGAAGGATATGTGCCTGGATATCCTTGTACACAATGTAATTGTTTTTACATATTTTTCGTATCAATTCAGATTACAACAATTTCCTTCAATGTATGAACTAAGTTAATGAACCATTTAGTCCCCTTTAGTTACGGTCGATTAACTTCAATAGACTTGAATAAAATTGGATTTTATACATATGATACAGTTGTCATTCAGATGTATGAAATTGATTTAATTTTACAGCCGCAGCATTAGTTTCTGTTAACAAAACCATTCAAAATTCTTCATTATCGACACCATTAATTATAATAGAGCCATCACTTGCTGCATATGCTTCGAACATCACAATGTATCTAATGATCAGCTGTCAACGTGTAATGGAGATTGCTATTTTAATTTGCTAATTTGTGACTTCGATATAAATGAGGGTCAGTTAACAGTACCGCTTTAATCAATATACTGAGTCGATCACTAATGATGTTTACTCAAGCACGACCACGCTCCGTAATATAAATGTTACACTATGCAAATTGTTATCCATCCTTCACCGCGGTAATGCATCGACATACTTCATAACGACCTAATCAAATTAATTTACAGTCCATTACGCGGTGTTTAATGTAAAAGAATACAAATATGCGAAGGCAGCGAGCGTTGAATTGTATCGAATTTAAGTGATCTCGATAGCGAAAAGATCTCAGTGGAGCAGGTCGCGAAAGATGCTCTGATACTATTGTGAAGAGTCATTACGTTATGTCACAGTTACGGCTGTTGGGCTTTATAATTTTCCGAGCTGCTGCCGTTTCGCTGTTCCTTTTAAAATGTGATTTAAGTTTTGAATGTTGGTAATTATAAGAATTGTGCAAGCGCATTTTTGCAATATGCCATTTTACAAAGTAGGCGAAGTTATTAAAACGTATTAAAACGTTAAACTTAGGGTGAACCCTAAGTCTATTCTTGTTCTTAGTGTTCAGTCATTCTTCTTCTTAGCCTGCTGGTTGAGCTAGCCCAGAATTTGACCACGATTTTGGTGTAGCGTCCATCAGTTCCTGTAACCTGCAGGCTACAGGACATGCTGGATATGATATTAAGTACCCCATTGTTTGTGGAACAGACCCACATTTACACTCTTTAGCTTTTAACTTTTCTAAATATTTATTTCCACCAACAGCCTCAAACCTTCGCCCTGCAAATGGGCAACGGTGAGGATGAAGGGGACCCTGTCTGGCCCCGCGAGGAGCTGGGCCCCACCGGCGTAGACGATATGACGAGGCTCCACGACCTGCACGAAGCCGCCCTGCTGTGGAACTTGAAGCTCCGATATGAACAAGGACTGATATACACATATGCGGGGTCAATATTGGTTGCTGTCAACCCGTATAGACCAGTCGACGCGTTGTATGGCCTGCAGACTGCAAGGAGGTAAAAATCCAATTCGTCTGCCCTATTACTACTTCCTCTAGTAAATAAAGTATACTTTGTCAGTAACATTTACATTACACATACAACACAACAGCAATTTTACAATTTTTTTTTACACATACATTTATTTTATACCAAAAACTTATTTTATAAGTACAAAAAATTAGAAATTTTGCATTCCAAATGGTAATTAATGTACTAGGAAACCAAACATTATTTTGTAACAACTCAACTGTACTCGTATACATACATGCTATGTAAATAAACATTTTATAATCTATTCTATTCATTTCAAACTTATGCATTTCAGGTACCACGCAGCAGAGGCGCTAGGAGATCTCCCACCACACTTGTTTGCCATAGCGGCGGCTGCGCGCGCGGCGCTCCCCCAGCCTCAAGCCATACTAATCTCCGGCGAGTCCGGCGCGGGCAAGACCGAGTCCACCAAGCTGGCAGTCCAGTTCCTCGCCGCTGTGGCCCCCGCACCCCCCGGCAGGGCCCCCGTCTCCGAACAAATCTTAGAAGCCGCTCCTCTATTAGAAGCTTTCGGAAATGCAAGAACACCAAAAAACCACAATTCTAGTCGATTTGGAAAACTCTTGGAATTGTATTTCAAAGATGGCTCCTTAGCAGGGGCGAGGGTAGCTCACTATCTTTTAGAGAAATCCCGAATAGTCACACAATCTCCTGGAGAAAGGAACTATCACGTATTCTATGAACTACTAGCCGGATTAGATGAAGAACAAAGGCGGTCCAGAGGACTTCTGACTGCCGAACATTATTTCTATTTGAATCAAGGAGGAGACTCCGGCGGCGCAGGCGCTGGCGCTGATTGGTCCGCGTTATGTGGCGCCATGCAGGTTCTCGGTATTGGAGACGCAGAACGAGAAGATATTATAAGAGTTTTAGCAGCTGTACTGCACTTGGGCAATGTATATTTTCATAGAAGACAGTTGCGACACGGACAGGAAGGTGTGCAGCTAGGCGGGGGCGCGGAGGTTCGTTGGGCCGCACACTTACTGAAGGTGCCGGCAGAGGCAATGGCCCGAGCCCTCACTACCAGAGTCACTGCGGCGAGAGCGGAACGTATGAGGTCACCGCTGCCCATCGACCAGGCTTTAGACGCGAGAGACGCGTTCGCTAAGGCCCTCTACTCCTCACTCTTCAGCTGGCTAGTCCTCCGAATCAACTCGATAGTTCACCGCGCTGGCCTACACGATGCTCACAGAATTTCTCTCCTTGACATCTTTGGATTTGAAGACTTGGAAGAGAACTCTTTTGAGCAACTTTGCATTAACTACGCTAACGAAACTTTGCAACATTATTTCAATAAGCACATATTTAAGTTGGAGCAGCAGGAGTATCAGAAAGAACGATTGGAATGGTCGAATTTGACTTGGAATGACAACTCTCCAGGTATGTTTTGTTGTTTAAAAACATCTTCTATTTTGCATGAATAGGGTTTAGAATTGCTTGTCTTTTGCAGTGATACAGTTGCTGAGTAAGAAGCCTGTGGGGATCCTGCATCTTCTGGACGATGAGAGCAACTTCCCGCGGGCATCTGATGCGTCGTTCCTGGAGAAGTGCCATTATAACCATGCGTTGAACGAACTATACTCAAGACCGAGATTAGGAGCGAGTGAATTTGGGGTGAGTAGTCGTCCTTAACAACTTTAATTTTCACACTTGAGAAACAAATTGGTGGTAACAGATTACAAATATACAGTCCACGAAAGTAGCAAGTTGCCATAATTTAACTACAACTCGTATCGCATCAAATCCTTGACATTGTTTAAAAGTTATATGAATTTTATTTATGTAGTCTTCGATCAAGAATTATGTAGATAGTGCAAAAATGTTTGGCTAATTACTTAGATATATGTCTTTCGTTGACGGTACCTTCCTTATGAAAAATGGGATTTGCCATACTTGTAAAGCTGCAATATTTTGTTGGTGTGACTCATCAATATCTTTAAAAATATACTTAATATTTGTGCATCGTGATAGTTCAAGGTGAGACCATGACTAATGTTTCATCATTAGACAATCTCCAATATGGCCACTGACAACTGTTGGTCAATTATCAGCATGATGCTGATGACTTCTATAAATCATCAGTCGAATAAGTAATGTTGGAACTTCACTTGGCGTTATTGGTCCAAATAGTGGTATATGTGGCCAATACAAAATAAACCCTATGGTGATTAAATTAAAGTACATTTCTCATTAGCGACATAAGCACAAAGTCCCCAAATGGAGTAAAATATGCATCACACATATAATAATAATAAGGATTACCAAGGGAGATATTCAAGATGCGAGAAATATATGATTCACTAGATGCTTATTATATCTAATTGTTCCTTCAGTTGATCGAAGGAAACGCATTACTCTATGATTACCCTATCCAATGCGTCAGCAACGATTAATTCGCGAAGAAAAACGCCATACAACGCAATAAAAACAAAGGTGAATTGAAAGAACGGAAACTGAACATTAAATGCTAGATTGCTTTCGATTATGGTATGACAGAAGAACAATGTCCATAATCTATGTAAAGGCCACGGGGTCGCATTCCAATCAACAAAATCATTGTAGCAAATAAAACTCTCAATGCTTCCTATTGAAATCTACTTGTATTTACTTACAAACACTGTAAAAATAGGTACCTAAAATTTTAAGAATCGTGAACGTCAAGTTAAGCAATCCATACTGGGCTCCTTCCATCATAATTTATTGGATTCTGAAGACAAAGCTAGCTGTTCACTATCCTCAAGGGTCCTGATGATCGCATTGGTTTAGAGACTGTATGAGCCAATACACTACAAGAATAATCTAAACAAACCTACATTTACAGATCAAACACTACGCGGGCCAAGTATGGTACAACGTAGAAGGTTTTCTCGACAAGAACCGGGACGCCCTGCGAGCTGATGTCCTGGAGTTGCTGTGCAGCAGTGAGGTGCCCCTGGTTGCTGAGATGTCCACGCAGTTGAGGGCACAGCATGATGCTAATAAGACCTTGCCGAGAGGCGCCAACGGGCGGTTTGTTACTATGAAGCCGCGGACTCCTACGGTTGCAGCAAGGTAAACCATCGTTATTGGAATCTTCTTTATTAAATAAATATTTATGACTTATGTCTGAATATTGCCCGAAAGTCTGACAACCAGTTTTACTAAGGGGTGTTTTATTACCCAGTAACTGGGTCGTGGAGGTCAGATAGGCAGTCGCTCCATGTAAAATACTGGTATTCAGCTACATCCGGGTAGACTGCAAGCCGACCCCAACATAGTTGGGACAAGGCCAGGCAGATTTTTTTATGTCCGAATATTGCGATTTTTGTAAAAGTTAATGCCTTATCATATCTTTCTTAATATACCGAGTAAAGTTAGACCAAGAAACGATGAATAGATTGGGTTAAAGATGTGTAAAAAATACGGAGATGAAGACTAATAGATATATTTACTCATTACACATTCCTCCCATCAGGTTCTCAGACAGTCTCCACCAGCTCCTGGAGTCCATGTCTCGCTGCAACCCGTGGTTCGTGCGCTGTGTGAAGCCGAACACCGACAAGTCGCCCATGAAGTTCGACATGCCCTGCGTCCTCGCACAGTTGAGATATACTGGCATGCTGGACACCATCAAGATCAGACAGACCGGGTACCCTATTAGGATACCTTTCCAGAACTTCGTGGATAGATACAGGTGAGGAATTATGCTCCTTGAACAGCTTTGCATACACATCGGCCACGATGTGTATGTGAATTATTTGATACGCTGTCGCATCTATCGTTTAGGCATCACCTCTTACCGTAAAAATTATGACTTTTTATCGAAATGTCTAAGTTCAACACAAACAGTGAAAGTTTAATGATTCATAGGACAATGATGATCAACTTATTGAGCGAAACTAAATATAAATCTGTTATTTTTTTTCTTTTTACGTGTATTTAGTGACTCACCTGTGTGTCAGAGTTTTTATACCGCCTATGCGCCTCTGACTTGGCTTCACACGCAGTCGAGAAATATCAATATAATTATACAATACGCACATGAATCCGAAAAGTCAGAGGTGTGTGTCTTGGTTTCGAACTGGAGACCTATTACTTGACAGTCCGACGGTCACACCAGTAGGCTATCACTACTACGAAACTACTCACTCCCACGTGTAATAAATCTATTACAGGTACTTGTTGAAGTCCACGCCATCTCGATCAACGCCTTATAGAGAGATCTGTAACTCTATACTTGCTGAGATGCCTCCCACCGGCGCTGGTATGTACACACATCACATTTATCTATTTACACTACGCGATATAAGAACACGAGCATGATAATAATATGAAGAGAGTAAGAGAGGTTTCAATGTAATCCATAATATTCACCTTTGGAATAGAGAATTGGAGAGCGATAACTGACAACCAGTCTTACCAAGGGGTATCGTATTACCCAGTTACTGGGTTGTGAAGATTTGATAGGAAGTCACTGCATGAAAATTAGACTGGAAGCCGACCCCAACATAGTTGGGAAAAGGCTAGGCAGATTGATTCGTGTCATTTCAGAGCAGACACGCTATAAGGTACTTGGTACAGCACGGTAGTTCGCAGAACTTTTGCTGTGAAAGTAGCGGAACTTATACCTAACACATTGTTAATACTCAAACGCTCGACTAATTACAGTTTTACGAGACTTTGCTGCACATAGACACTTATCTTCATAGGCAGTTTGTGCGCGGTAATTACTCTCGCGGTGCCGACTGCCGACGCACTTAAGTTGATAGCACCCTGTAGAACATTTAGTGGTTTTCCATAAAGGCATGTTGCATATAGTCACTATTATAAAACAGCTGTTTTAAAAATACTTTCCCTTAGACTCGGGACTTACTTTTTCTTTTTAATTTCTTTTTTTTTACTCACAGATCGCAAATCGCAAAGTTGAATACTTAGCAAGTTTTAGGGTATAACATTGAGCATAACAGAGTCTTTAAGTTATTTTTGATCGAATCGCTCTGTTAACTCACTACAACATGGTTCCTTGCTTCTTTATTTATATTCCGCACAACTTTTTAGTAAATCTTGCTTCATTACTTTAAACTTAAGTATCTCTACTCAGCCTATAAATCACATTTCAAACTACCTACAGGTTCTATAGCCTAAACATAGAAAAGCCC
Organism: Lithophane semibrunnea; assembly: GCA_947363905.1. Classification (NCBI taxonomy): domain Eukaryota; kingdom Metazoa; phylum Arthropoda; class Insecta; order Lepidoptera; family Noctuidae; genus Lithophane; species Lithophane semibrunnea. The sequence goes on from OX376193.1 coordinate 15,198,634, forward strand.
AGTATTAAGTATGTCTCCCTTATTTCCGCTTTATTTTTTTTATTAAAAACTCCGGTTTCTCTTAATAGCTTAACTAATTAGCTTATCACTTTTATCAAAGCGGTTATTTATCACTTTATCATCAGTTATCTTTCTGTGGTCGCCTCTGATATGCTACTCTATGACCGGGTCAGTTCTAACTGTGACTTGTCTGAGTGCTGATCGAAATGGGCAAGATTTGGAAAAGAGTCAAGAAAAGAGGTTTTACGCTGGAGGCTATGGTTTTGTGTGAGTGGTTTTTAAAGTAAAGAATGTGGGTAGTGGAATGAATCTATTACCTTCAATCCTATTCAGAAATATTCACTGCCGTTTTGGGTAAAAATGCTAAGTGGTGTTGTGCCTGCGCAATTTAAGAATGAATAGCGAATCTGAATAGTCCTCCCCTCCCTCAGTTTCTGTGTTCATGAAGAAAGAGTATTTGATCCATTTCATTGTGTTTGGTTGTGATTGTGTAGGTCAGTGTGTTTGTGGTTTATAAAGTGCTCAAAAATGTGATGAAATATATTGATGTTCAATTATTATATTAATCTTTATGGAACATGTGTTGTTCTCACAGTCAAACCGCTACCTATTAATAAAATATCTTCATTTCAGTCGGTGCGGACTACCAATTAGGCGCAGCGCGTGTGTTTATAAGGGAGGCGTTACACAGAGCACTGGAGCGAGCTCGGGCTGACAAACTACGAGCTGCAGCGACCAAGCTACAGGCACACTTCCGAGGATATTTGGCTAGGTATGTCATAATCATTATTATTAACCACGAGTGTGCGTAAAACATTGTTCGTTATATGGTATTATGATTGGGCTTGTAAACTAGATCTTTCTCTTTAGTCGCTCTCCCTGTTGGGGGTCTTGAATCCCAGATTTTCTTGTTCCATTATGTCTTATGTTCATGTCTTGTATGACAATTCATTGAACACCAAATATGATGCGTTCGTAATTTTTCTAATGTGACATTTCATATGTTTGTTTTGGGATTGTGTCTCTAATGTACAAAGCATTATCTTGTCAACAGAAAACGCTACCAACAACTCCACTACTCAACTGTGAAACTCCAGTCATGGTGGCGCGGCGCTATGGCGCGGCGCCGCTACGTGCGCGTGCGGCGCGGCGTGGTGCGCGCGCAGGCGCTGGTGCGCGGCCGGCGCGCGCGCAGGCGCCTCGCCAACCTGAAGGAGCAGCACAGGCGGCGGGCTGAGGCGCAGCAAGTGGCGGCTAAGTATGTGGCTTGGCCTAAACATATAAAATGGCGAATTTTTACGCTTCCAAAGAAATGAGAAGGCGAAAATATTACTCAATTTAATTTATATTCCCCCTTTATTATAAATCGTTTTGGTCCATTTGCAAAAAATATAATTCAATTATTTAATTATCAATTATTCTCTCGAAATACACACATTATCGATCTCGGAATACACAAAGATATAAATTCAAAATTGATGATTCTTCAGTACTTACTCGTAATACGTAATACTAATGAATTACGTTATAACTACTAACTTATTACTTACAAGTCACAGACGCCGCGCAGCTGAACAGAAAGCAGCTCAAAAGGCGAAGGCTGAGAGTCTGCAAGTGTTAGAAGTGCCGGCGGAACTGGCCTTCATACTGTCCAAGCTGGATGAGTGGCAGCCACCACACACGGAGAGGAACCTAGCCAAGGTATGTCTTTATGCAGTATTTTTCTCTCACTACGCACTATTACATGGGACCTAAACATTACTAGCGGGTACATAGATACTTCTGTTGTCCCCTTTGAGCAAAACAAGCTTGATATTATATTCTTTCGAACTTTCCATATACTATACACAACATCCAGGTTTGAATGAGGCTTCCCTTTGGAAAACTTCATTAGAGTGCGCGCTAAAAGAGACCCGCGGAAAATTATGGAACAATTTTTTTTTTATGCAATGTGATGCAATGACGTAGACACTAGCGCCGCGTCAAAGGGACTCAGGACTCTACTTGACAATCTTTATGAAATAAAATCTCAAAGTATTTGATTGCTCATGGAATGTATGACCAATAATATCCTTATTTAATTCTAATTGTGCGAAAGCCCAAATGCCCGTTAATTTTGTCGGTCGTCGCTGTTATAAGGTCTGAGGTCCTAGGCAAAGTGACTTTCTATCAGCGATAACGATGATAGAAAAGGCAAAAATGTATAGGACTGACATGAGCTATCGAAAAGCTTATGTCAATCCTGTTGAAAGTCGTTGTAGAAATACGAAACTCTTTCGACGCGATTGTCACTTGTCTAGGCCCTCTATTTCACATCACCATTTTTTTTTTGAGTGTTGAAAATCATAAAATGACTTCTCCCGCTCTGGCCGGAGCGGGAGGGCGTGTCAGACTTTTCCTGACTAAAACCCACCCGTATTCCTTCAGTTGCCTGTTGTGAAGGGCCCCGGTATCCCTTTCGGACTTTCCCGCAGCCATTTCACATCACCATGACCTTGTCTCCAGGTGGCAGGCGACGTTTACGCCGAAGAAGAACGCGTACAGCTGCCCCGAGATCTGCAGCAGTTCGCCTTCTCCAAGTTCAGCTCTGTATACTTCGCTGATGGCGGACACCTGAGTCCCAAGAAACATCCGATCACCAGGCCTTTCTTAGCGAAAGCTGCTGTCAGGTTTGTAAATGTGTTAGAGCCCCAGCGCTAATACTTCCTATAGTGAACGCCAACGTTCGTGACAGTTGCGATCATAAAACGTGAGAGCGAGATGACACGAGACTTGGTATAGACGCACTTTTTATGAACGCGACAAGTTGTTTAGGGTCATCGAGCTTGTTTATTTATTGGTTCTATTTTCATGGAGGTTAGAGTTGTAATAAGTTTTGTTATTCCAGGGATCAAGATTTCAACGATGCAGTAGCTACATTCAAACTCATATTGAGATGGTGCGATGAAACTGCTGCTGGAAACGAAGCCAGACAAAAGGTAATACTAAAGTTGAAGCATATTGTAGTTTCAGCTAGACAGTTCTCCATGACTCCAATTATTTCATATGCTGTATTCCGTTGTCCAGGTGTTAGCAGACTATATAGCGTCTCGCGGCCTTTCCTCGCGCGGTCTTCGCGACGAGGTGCTGGTACAAGTGTGCAACCAAGCCAGCGGTGACTCGTCTCCAGAAAGAGTGTGGCAGCTGATGGCACATTGTCTCGCAGCCTTCCAGCCGGGACCGCCGTTGCACAAGTTAGTATAATATCTTATGAATTTTGTTTCAGTTTTTATGGAAATAAGTATTACCTACTTTGTAAATATCGTTAGTGCCTTTCGGATGATTGATACTAATTAATAGAAGAAATCTAAGTGTACGGCCTGAGTGAAGAAGCGTCTAGCGGAGCGTTCAGCGTTGCGTGCATGCGGCGAAAGAGCGTTCGCCGAATGGCCTTAGTGCACGCTTAGCGTTCGTGTGAGCCGGTAACATTTTTCATCATGGCGTCTGCGTCGTACCATATTATTGATATGTATTTAGAAGAAAATTTGTGGCTAAAAGGAGAATGACCAGGAATGTAGGACACCCTGTACCAAGCGAAAAGTCCGCCTGTCACAACCAAACCTAGTGTATTTAGAGGAGAATTAAATGCTCTTCTTATATTGTTAACTTTTTTTTACATGGATTCCCGCAATTCGTATTTATTAACCATTTATCTACTTCATATTTTGAGGTTAAGTTCGAGAAAGTGACAGGCTCGAAATGGTGAAGTTGATGACAAATGAAGCGGTATCTAATATCGGTTGCTTTTTATTCTTGATTTGGCGCTTGTTTCCTGATGGATGATTATACAATACATCACTGATAGTCAATAATAATTCTTGGTGTCAGGTTTTATATATAATGATAATGAATATCAATAATCATGTAGGTAGGTACTCATAGTATGTGCAGCTGGTAGTCTGAATAAGTAATCAATGTAGTACTGTGTTTACTGATTCCTAATATCTTGAAATCTTAACATAACAGCAGGCCTGTTTTCCCAGAAGAGTTAGGCAGAGTTGTATTTACTATATAGTACACCCACTTCTCGAACTTCACATGTTAGTAAATAATAATAAGGTGATAATGTTGTCAGTACCTAATAAGGCACTTATATCAAAAATGAAAAACGCAGTTAAGATATATTCATATTTACATAACGTATATGACCTCGACCGCTACCAGGATAGAGAAAAGAAATAAGTATACAAATAAAACAATAGGTAGGACAATTGGGTGGCACTCGGGAACGCCTTGCAACTGTTGCAATACGTAGCATGGACTGTCCACATCCAAAGCACACATCACTCCACATTGTGACCAAGTGTTAGTTCAGGTATCAGTTCGGAATCTCAGGGAGTTTTTCTTGTATCAATGCGAAACATTTGTAACATTATGAATAGGAACTACCGGGATTGATCTGAAAGCATAAAAACTGTTTTTTAATCCTTAAATTGAATAAATAGTCCCGGAAGTAGGTAGGTACTTTAGAAGCTAACTATAATATACATGCTTCTACTAGGTGAGGTAATACTTACAGGCGTCGCATCGGTACAATCTATGATGTTAAAACACGATCATATCCACGGATATATTTTCTATGTAATATATTCTAAATTGTTCTAACAATACTAGTGAACGGTTTAGGATACGTTGGCGACGCTGACTTGCTGGCAGCGATGTCTTACTCTAGTTGAGGGCATCGCTAAGAATTATCACACAAAGACTACGTTATGAAAACGCACCTGAACCCCCGTTTTTGTTAATAAGTATTACAAATTATTATTCAAATAGTTCAGATGAAACCAATATTCAAAGTAACGTCATCCATGACGGCGCCACAGAATAATTATTGCAATACGTCACAGTACAAATGACATTTTACTTTTTTGAATAGGTCCTCTTTTCATTAAATGCATGTATTTGCAATGTATTCCAAAAAAATAATAATAAATTATTACGATGTAACGCGTGACCTAAAGATGTTTTTTGACACACATAAAAATATACTGTATCCTAATATAAAATGGCAAATTGGTACAATTATCTTCTTCATTTTTTAATGTTCGTTGACAGGTAGGTACCTATATTTTTAACATAGTAGCAACATTCGGAAATGAAGTGCAATGTCAGTGACATAAGCGGAAAATACGTACCACAATACGTAAAAAAAGACTTTTATTTTTGGTGTCCGAAAGCCGGGAATCGTTTTCATAACAAAATCGTATATCTGATTTAAAAAATAGGAGTAATTTTATGAACTACATTTGGTTGTGACACTCTAGCTCCTTTGTTGGTACGATAATATGGCATTTTATGAGTCAAGACAAGGTCCTAGTAACATTGTGAAGCAAAGAAAACAATTTGGAGAGTTTTCTACGTTATTTGAAACATTAAGGGTGAATGAAGATAAATATTATATAAAGAATGCGAAGATAACCATATTTCAGGTTTATTTTGTATTTCTGAAATTATTTCTTCAAACGACATCCTTCAAGAACGCACGTATCACCGCTGCAAAACACAAACTGGTTTGAACTTGCACGCGACGCCCCGCTCGACGCAAACAAGCCCGCTGCTGGCCACGCTCCGCTCGGCCGGCACTCAGGACGGCCACTACGGGTAGCACGTGTTTAACATGAACGCTGCACGCCCCTCCCCGCCCGACGCTCGAATAGAGCGAGCACTCAGGCCGTACACTAAGTGTTTTGGTCTTCCTGATTGAGGTAAAGTCGATTAACTAAGTATTCAGCAAGACTTGTTTGTTAATTACAGACCAAGTTTGATGTTTCTGCATCATTAGTTAGTTTTCGCGTTAGATTGTTAGAAATTCTGGAGAAAAGTTGTAAAATGCCTCCCTATTCAGAGTAGCTCATCGAAAAGTGTTAAATGAATTTATAGACAAGAAATAATTCTGTTTACAATATTCATCCTCCTTTTTCTTCTTTCTATCTCTGTTAGCCGACAAACTCAAACTCAAACTCAAAGCATTTATTTCAAATAAACCAATTACAGGCACTTTTGAATTGTCAAGGGGTCGGTCAGTCAGAAAGATGAAGCTAGTTGCCCATTCCAAAACGTAGTAGGTTCCTATGGAGAAGAACGGGCAAGAAACTCCATGGACACTCTTTTAAATCAGAATATTGTTACAATATATTGTTTACATCATCCATGTTGGAATTATACATGTGAGTACAATGTAGACATTTCAGACATTTCAGTAGTTACCTAGCCACGTCATATTTCACACTGTCTATTATTAATAAAGTTAATATGACAGAAAAACTAAAGCCAGCCTCCTCTCTACCCAGATACCTAGTGCGCTTCGTATCGGAGCGCGCCCCAGCGGCGTGGCGCGCGCAGCTGCTGCGCCTGCTGTGCGCGCGCGGCGCGGGCGCGGCGCGCGCGGCCGGCTCCGCGCGGCGCTGCCCGCCCACCGCGCTCGAGTGGAAGGCCGCCAAGACCGACGCTAAGCCTGCACTGCCTCTTAGATTGTATGATGGTACGTAGCTACACATATTTCATAAGGGAAAAGACGGCAAACGATTCTCAAAGTTCACTAAAAACCTCTTTCAAAAACCACTTTAATATCAACGTATAAAGTTCAGTTTCCGCTACAACTTCAAACATTTTTATGATTGTTTCAATAGTTCGAGGCATTCTAAAATCAACTTAATTTACACTCTCATAAAGTTGATATTCGATTAAATGGAAATAACAGCAATTGGAAATAAGGGTTTTATTAGACTTTATAATTATACACGGTCCCGTAGATACGGTGCAGCACGTCAGCGTGGACTCGTGGACGTCGTGTGAACGCGCCGCGTCGGCTGCGCTGGCCGCTGCCGGTGTTCAGCACAACGCTACCGGCTGGTCGCTCACTATGGAACATAATGGACAACTTACTGGTGAGATACTATTGACGGACATTTATAAGTTATTTTTCTAAGCATAAAAAAATAACTTTGACTTACACCGTGTTTCTGAACTGAGAATTTGCCAAACCCTACTTTAACATTTTCTTCACAAAAAACGTAAGAAATGAATTTGACATTGAAAGAAATGCTAAAGTTGAGGCTGACAAAGTTTTCGACTTCAAATTCTCAATTTAGATACCGGGTGTCACTGTTCAGTTACTTTGTATCTTGGGCTCTCTGTAAGTAGGTTCAAACAAACAATTTTACACGTCAATAATATTTTAAAAATAGATGATGTTGGTGTTTCCTATCAGACAAGTTTGAGAAGAAACATACACACACACACACCTCCCCACACACACCCCCACATACACACACCGCCACACACACACACGGTCACAGTTTCTTGATGATGGCATAATGTCTTGCGTCCTGCTAGAATATTTTATCCTCTAACAACACGTTCTTCCTACAGAATGGGCAGGCTGTGAGTTCGCCCTGGACGCAGTAGGCGAGGTAGAAGCTTGGGCAGCCTTGCCGAGCGCCCGCGCCGAGCCGCTGCGCGCGCAGCCGGCGCGACACACGCCGCCCGCGCCGCCGCCGCGGGCCTCCTCTGTAGATACTGAGAAGACCTCTAGACCACAGGTATAAAGCAAATGTTTTATTTACATCGCTGGATTATAAACGTTCGGCGTTATGTAATTATCTAGCTAGATTATGTGGTCGGCGTTATGTACTTACATACGAGACTTACGTTCGCGAGGTCATGATATTGATCCACAACCATTGCCCTATTGACATGGTCTCCAAGAATATTTGGTACAATTTCAGTTGAGTATGAAGCCACAAAAACTACCGAGAAAATATTTTAAAATGTTTAAAAATATTCTCAGATCCCACCACCGGAGCCACCAAAATCTCGCTCTCCGAGCATACCACGAATGCTGCAAGATTCCATTATCGACGAGGACGGCTCCGAATACAACTGGAACATGGAGAAGCAGGAATCACACACAAAACACACCAGCGAATACTCGAAACACAGCAACGAATACCCCAAAAATAGCAACGAATACTCTAAACATAGCAACGACTATTCTAAACATAGCAACGATTATTCTAAACACAGTAACGAATACTCCAGAAAGATTTCTCACGACGTCTTATCGCGGGAATCAGCATTAAACGAACGATACTTCGAACAACCTTCCGATAAAGTCCGAAGCAGGTCTTTGGATAATCTTTTAGGTGACAATCCTGTGCCACCACCGAACAAATTAGCTGATTTAGGGCTATCACAATCAAGACTGAATGACCGTTACCACTCTGTGGAAAGATTAACAGGTGCGCCAAGTGTGGCCAGCAGTAAGGGAGGGATGGAAATGGAGTATGGAACAGGATCGCGTGTGTTACCGTCGAGGTATATAAAGTCACAGTACGCTGGCAAACGCGCGCCGGCCGGCTCGCAGTCGAGCCGCGCTTACATTGAGAAGAGCTCCGAATTTGGAGGTGTCAGGTAAGAATTCACTCGCATATTTTGATTTTTTTACTCAATCTTCCATTAGTTATGAATGCATGAATGATGAAAGAATTATTGATCTCTTTATTTGTTAGAATATAAGTTATTAAAAGGCGATGAGTATTTATTTAACGTGACACTATATTCGTCGTTTTGGTCGTGCAAATATTTAACATAAGTTGGCAATCAGCAAATGCAATAGATTAAAAAAATATATCATAAAAGGTATATTTTTTAACCTCTCAAATTACAATAATTGAAACAAATCAAGCAAGTCATTCCATAATCAGCCTATAATATTGCCAGTTCCCACTGCTGGGACACAGGCCCCCTCTCTGTGAGGGAGTCGGTCGTCATCTACCACGCGGGTTGGTAGATGTCACATGTCTTCGAATTTTTGGTTCTAGGACATGCCTGTTTCCTCACAAGGTTTTGCAAGTCATTATCACATAAACACTAAAATAAATAAGATAATAGATAACATAAAATCGAGTCATTGAAAACAAAAAAATAAATTTTAATACATGAAGTCTTAATGGAACTATCTTAATTATCACAGGTCATCAGCAATGTCAGACACATCCGAAGCTCCAAGTCTTGCATCGCACGTGCGACGCGTCCGCGTTCCGAGCCAGGCATCAGACGTGGACCAATTCTTAGACGATCTGTTCTCTCCAGTACTAGACCCGAACATAGACGAACTCTCCGATGCCCGATCTCTAGCAGCCAGCATCAAGGGAGGCAAAAACTATAACGATTTCATCGACAGCGTCCTCAACTGCGAGTACAACGAACAAATTGATACTTTGAATAATGTTGAAGTCCAACACCTTATCAAAGGTGGGGGAAAGGAAGATAAAGAAAAGGGAAGAGCGAGCAGGAAGGAGTCCAGTGTGGACTCTGTCGATGACTATATCACGAACTTATTCGATCCGATCTTCATGAATGATAGTTTAAAACGTCTTACTGACGGGGAAGGACTTACTGGTGCCATAAAAGGAGGTGGAGCGACTCCACGGGCTGCCTCAGCGAACACGTCCACTCTTAGCTTCGGAGCCCTGCCCCTCCCGCCCACAATGCCGTCCACTCCTGAAGCGCTGGCCGCCGCGCTAGGCCTGCACCTCCCGCCGCCTGGCACAGTCGATATTAACGCGTACCATCAGAACTTACAGCGAGCTTTCTTGCAGAGCGCGATGGCGCAAAATCTCCAAATACAACAGCAATTGTTAGCTCAGAACCAGGCATTACAATCTCTGTTAGCCGGTCAAGTCGTGGAACCTTCAGAATCGGAGCCCACTTCTCCGGTTCGTGCTTCAACCGTCGTTCATGCTCAAGTACACTCTCCGCCGAGGAGCGCAGTCAAACTGCGGCGCGAGTCCAACGAGAGTATGTCTCCCGGCGCGCCCCCCCCACCGCCCCCCATGCCCCCCCCACTCCACTCAACAGATCCCTTAGAAATCAAGGGCTTCATGGATCCCTACGGACGAGCCAAGACTGTCCGTATCGGTAAATGGAGGTGGCCTCCACCAAAGGACGCGGTTGGTCAGGAACAAGCACAAGATTTTACCAAATTCAAATTGCGTCAGATTCAGAGACGACACACGCCACAGTCGCAACAATCTAACGGTATGGAACATGAACCACCTCGAGGTCGATCTAAATCAGAAACAACTCCAGGAATCGAGTGGGAAGAGTTTGAGGTGGACGGTCCAGTGGTCTCGCCGAGTAGGGAGGCGCCGAACCAACGAACTGCGAGACGTAGCTTCGAAATCGGAGCGCAACGCCCCTCGCCGGGCAGCGTAGGGAAACTCAAGTTGAGTTCTGAAATGAGACAAAGATTAGAGCGAGTCACTGCGAACCACTCCGTACGATCCACATCATCTTCTGCTGCAGAAACGCCGCGTACCATCAATAAGTTGGAAGATACTAGGAAGTTGATGCTTGAACGTCAGCTAGGAGGGGGGGCTCGTTGGGACGCTCCACCGCCTCCATTACCCCCCGCGCCCCCTGGCCCGGCGCCCCCACCACCCATGTCACCTCCAACACCTCCTGAAGGCCCCGCGCCTCCTCCCCCCGCACCAGACGCGTCCTCAACCTTCGCACAACTGCGTCGCGACAGAGACACATTCGGCGTCCATCAAAACAGAGAAGCAGACGACCGACACGCCTTCCTAGCTAACTGGAACTCACGACGCAGAGAAGAGTCCGAGCCTCCTCCCTCTCGAGACGACTTAGCCACTCGTTTTCTCACAGCAGACCGTCGCCACTCCGAACGCCGAGTGAACGACTGGGGTGATGAATCCGATGTTCGAAGCTACGACGAACGAGGACAAAGTCGCGATGAATGGGATTCCGAATCAGGACACGACACGACTGGCCGTCGCGATAGAGACAACTACTCTGGTCGGGAAGCGTCGGAGATATACGAAGTGCACACGACAAGAACCGAACGTAGAAAAGAGGAGAATGGCATTGAGGATGCGTTTGAGCGCAAACGTTCGCCGTTTTACGATGATTTTGAGAGATTTGATGGGAGGAAGAATTCCCGGGATATGTTAGTAGGAAGGGCGAGGGAAAGTCCGAGGTCTGATATTGTGTTTCCTCAAGAGAATAAGACTACTGAAAGGGCGACGTTTAAGACCCACATGGCGCAGAAAGAGAGAGATAGGAAGATGGAGGCGGAGAGACGTCACTCTGTTTCTACCCACGTCACTGATAGAACTGAACATATTGAACGTAAGTAATACAAAATATTTGTATCACTCTTCAATTTTTATTATATGTTTGTTTTCCCTGTCAAAATACCAGCGCTGTGGTATCACAGCATTATTCTGAGTTAGGAGCCTTTTGGCATCGCATAGGTCTTATTTTGTTTCCATTATTTTGTTAGTTTGAAATGTTCTTATTTATTTGTATTTCCTGTGCGTGTCCCAATTTTTTTAAATTTTTATTTCTTTCAAGTATGGGTCTTGTGTACGATTCTATGCCACAGATAATATACTACAATGAGTCAAATTAAAATTTTTGTTTCTTTCTTTAATTTCTCTCGCAATTTTGTTTTTGTGGTATTTATTATTTTGTTGGTTTTAGGTGACGTGCCCGCTCCGGCAGCGTTTCTACCATCAGACCGCTCGTTCCTCACATACAGCCGAGTGCCGTGGAAACTGCGTGTGCGCAAGGAAGTGTTTACTCCCCTAGAGACTTACAACGACCCAGCCATATTAGATCTACTTTATGCACAAGTGAGTTTACGTACTAGTGTTCATCTGAAGTACTTGTGGGGTACAGAATAATAACAGAATCAGAAACAGTCAAAATATTGATAATTTGATATTATTTTGTATGTACGCAACTCTATTGATGTGAAATAAAGCGTATTCTATTTATCTACCTTCCCAAATAAGTACCTACAAACCATGGAATTAATAAGTACTTTATAATTCAATCACGCAATGGATGTTCTAAAAGCTATTATAAAAGCAACTTTTATGTAACGCGTTGAAGTCTTTTGTATGGAAGTCTTAATATAACTACTACTTTTTACCCGACTACGGCGAAGAAAAAGGAGGGTTATGATTTTGACCGGTATGTATGTATGTATGTATGTATGTTCATCTGTTCCCTCCTATCTTCCAAACCACTTATGACAATTTGACAAATGAGGTATCGTTAGAAGCGTCGTGATTGTCCGCTGGTTATAGGCTATGTGAACACATTAAATTAAATTAATTCACATTAAATTAAATTAATTCACATTCAATTAAAAATGGCGCCCTCTAGAGGACATAAAGTGAGGAACTTAAAAAAAAATCCGGAGTCACACGTAATCTGTTCGATTTATGCCCTAACACGTGTGACTCCGGATTTTTAATTTGTCTGTCTGTGGTGTCTTGTTTATACCTTTTAAGTCGTAGTTGGGTTTTAGTTTTTATTACTTGATTTTTTTTCACCAATCTCCTTTTTTGCTCCTAATACTATACACTAACCTGCTCCACGTACCCACAGATCGTCCACGACATAAACTCGAACCTGCCCTCATTACGCATCAGTACAAGCGAGCGCCGAGCCGGCACGGCCTGGCTCCGCTCGCAAGGCAACACGCCCGTCCGCGCGGCCACTAAGAGGCAGGCCGTGGAGATGGCGCGCTCGTGGCCTTTCTACTTCGCCAGGTTGTTCGCCGCAAGGGTACCGCCCGGAGAGAACGCCGTGCTCGCTGTGTCGCATAATGCTGTCACTATTGGAGTTAAAGGTAAGATTTATTCGTTAGTACTTTATTAGTTACTAGCTGATGCCCGCGGCTTCGCCCGCGTGGATGTCGGTTATTATATACTAAAACCTTCCTCGAGAACCACTTTATCCATTGGTGAAAACAGCAAGAAAATCGGTGCAGTAGCTTTTGAGTTTATCGCGAACAGACAGACAGACGCGGCGGAGGACTTTGTTTTATAATATGTAAGGTTACGAAAGAGACAGTTATGACTGTCAGATACGATGATCGAAAACCCCGAACCTTTTCCAAAACAATTGATGACTATGACTTTCATATTAACGGCCGCATACTGTAAGTTACAATAGTATTCCTGTTTATCCCTCGCAACTAAGAAAAGCATATTTTTGTCCCATGTTTACTTGCTCGTTTCGATCCATCCTCTGCTTTATCCAGGTGTCATCTACGGTGCTTTGCAGATCATCAACCCATGTGGCTACTCTCTCTAAACACTCCTCCTACCAGCTTTTGGCGGCCACATATATTTTTAACACAATATACTAACTTCCACCTTCTCCACCCAGGTCCGGCCGGCCTCACCATCCGCCGCTCGCTCTCGCTAAGCGGGCTCCGCGCGTCCTCATCAGCGCCGCACTCCCTGCAGCTGTCGTCCTCCCGCGACCCGCCGCTGACGCTGCACGTGCCGCTCGCTCATCATGCACATGCGCTGGTCGCGGAGTTCGCACTGCAGTATACTCAGGTAGGTGGACTGACGTTGTTGGATGCTTGTGTGTTGTCGTCGTTGAAGAGGCGAAAATTTGGCCCAAAAATTATAGATGCCAGCCAGAAAGAAAATTAATGGAGTCTTACGGAAATAACGTCCTAAGAGTTTTATTAACACAAGTAACCTTTGATTTTGAGGTAGGTGTACAAAATGTTGGACGCCTTAATGCATAGCATAAGCATAAACGAGTCTATAATGTTTCTACTGGTGGGATACAGGGCTCCTCTCTGTGAGAGGGAGAGGGCAATAATCCACCACGCGGGTCAGGGGCCGACTGGAATCTCCTTTAAAAATGCGCAAAGAAGGAAGTACTGCCTGCTAGACACAGTTTCTTCTCATTGGTTTAAACTTATACAATCTTGATTTTATTGTTTCACATCGCGTTAAATAACAACTTTTAAATGCAAGCAACTCAAATCTTTTACGTAATAAGAATGCGACATGGCTATTAATTTTCTTGTTTCCAATACAGTTTTAATCATATTGATCATAAAAATAACCACAATCATTATTTTATAAATCAAAACACGGAACACTAATAAATAACGTTAACATAATCTAACACCTTTTAACATAAAGTGGTCAAAAATTCATCTATGGTCTGTGCCAAAACTATCAGATAAAAATGTAAATAAACGGATCAGGAAACGTTCATGCGGAGTGCGTTTCTAACTTAAACCCGAAATTCTAATTTTAAATAATTTGAAAGATATTTTTAATTTGCAATTTATTGAGGTTAATCATACTATAGTTATAACCTCAATTTTATTAGTCAATTCATTTTTCAACTATAATTTAATTGAAAAAAAGTGGTGAGATATTTTATAAAGTTGAAACCTTCTAAATACAGATGAATGTATTACTAATTTCCTTTAGTGAGTGATTGCGTAAGAATTTCACCTGAACAATGGTTGTTTACACTTTTATCAGACACTTTTCGAACAGATTAAATCTACATTCGTACGAAAAACGATCAATTTTCTAAGCCTTTGAGGAATCAAAACATGTGAGTGAGTAGGTAGTTAACTGCAACTGTGACAAACTAATAATTTCATTAAAGATCGCCATAGCCCATTGACATAAAGAAAAAACATTACGGCATCGGAATCAAAAACGTTATTTTACAATAGGTACCAATGAATTTACAATTAAATAACAATGTATGTATGTATTACATAACTTCCGAGAGTACATGACTTTACATTTTTATCAGTCAGCCAATATTATGCCTTATTAAACACTTTCATACACTTGAAAAGTTTACCTCCTAAGCTGTCCAACGTACAATATTATGCAATTCGACTGTAGCTTAAATTTGTCCACTTGACATTACGGCCTATAGTTAGGCAATATAGGAAGCGGATGGTGACTAGATATTTAACCTATGACATGTCCAAAATACCAAAATGATTTTGGTACAATATTTTCTTAAGGTGAAAGCTTCAGGGTAGCCCGCGTAATTCCAATTTTCTTACGTATTTTGCAATTTGCAGGTCAGTGTCACGTTGTATGTTGATTAAAATATGATTCGCGACCGTAACAAATATTTATTTAGAGAAATAGAAATACAGCAAGACAACTCTCTAAGTTCATTTATGTGTATTGAATGACACTGACCCGCAAATTTGATTTTGCAGGCTACCTTAGCGCATCCCCCTTATTATAATCATAATCATAATAATCATGATCATAAATCTTTATTATATTCACTTCTTAAGCTGTTCTAGGCATCAGATAGTTGAAAGAATGAATGATTTGTTTAGTTTTCAGAAAAAGACAACCTCTTTTTTCAGGATGTGTCTAAAACTTGGTATTACCTCTTAATAAATCTAATTACCATATCATTAGACTTTTAGACGTACAAACTTATCGTGTAGTCGTCAGTCTTGTATTTGGCGTTTGTTTATGTTTTGTGTATATCCATTTGCCAGTCGGCAAAGGCCTCCTCCAGCCATCTTCATTCCTGTCTCTCTCTGGCAACTCTGCCACTGTATGTTGTTCAACCTTATTTCTGAGAGCATTTAAAATAAGGGAAACCAGCTAGAATTTTCAAGATGGCTACAGCTAAAGCAAATCTTACCATATATCGTAAAATGCCATTAAATCTACCAGTTATAATTACAGTAAGTGCCTCCAAAGATGTAAATAGGTTCTTAACTATACTATAATCAGAGTCTTAGCATGGTATGTAAATAACATGATTTGCATATATGGACATTGAGCACAAACGGCGGCGCGACCCACAATAACATCGTGCGTTTATAGTGATGGACATTAACACTGCAGAAGATAAGATATAGCATTTAAAATACTGTTTTTACAGGTTGAGTAGGACGTGAGGTGCATTTAAATTAACACAAAATCTAAGTAGAAAAGTTGATCATTAATAAAATAATTGTGTTGACCGGTCAGACCCATGCTATTTCATGCTGGAGTCAAAATACTGCATAACATACTTAAATACTTAATCTAAAATATGTGTGTTGTAAAATGAGAACAGAACGACGTACCTAGTAAAGAAGATCTACTCCACCTACATGCATGGTAGGTACAGTCGAAACAGCTATTTGGTATACAGGCAGATAACTTGCAACTACTTTAAACAATTTTGTGACTGTTTTCAGTAGTCGACGATCCTTTTACGTCACTCTGCTAAGCCTTAAGCTCAAAAAGTTAAATTACACACACAATCAAAACGAATTCTGGCAGTGTAGCGGAAAATTAATATTTTTGCCTGTATACCAAATAGCTTGTTCGACTGTACATATTAGTACACACGGCTACACATCAAGCTATACATTTCCAGTATAAGCTGACCTCGCATTGTACGGAAATTCTATATAATGCGAGATCAGCAGAAACTGGAAATCTATAGCTTGGTATAGCTTAATGATTGTGTAGCCGTGTGTACTGGCCGCCTGCACTCGCTGCAAATATTTGAAATATTCTCCTCGTTAGGCAAAACGGCGAATTAAAACTATACACTCAATCGAACAGTGTTGTACCTCGTAAGTGTGACGTTACATCAGTGTCTTGTTTACCCGAGCGCCGTAAATCACGACGCGATAAAAGAAAACATCATAACATTTAGTATCGATTCACTTTACGAGGATAAGCTTACATAATGAGCTGCAGCTTGGTGTACAGGAAGTACTACTTGTTAAATAATAATGTTGGTTACAATTTTTGTAAAAAATGCGTCCGTAAGTAATTGTAGCGGAAATTCGGAACATTTGATGAATGTTTTGCAGAATTAGTCAGGCTACCAGGCATAAACAAACACAGGCTGTAAGCATCTGTCACTGTTACATCTTATATTTTTGCCGCCAAAAAGTAAACGTCAATTTTATCCAAAAAGTTTTATTGTGGTTGTGGCTTTAGCCCATATAGAGCTTATTTAAAATACCAAATTATGGAGGTATTTAATATCATAAAAAACATTAATCTAAAAATAAGGCTTAAATAAATAAATTATGACAATATTTGAATATATAATGACAAGCTAATAACCTAGTCATATCTTTTCTCTCATAAACCTCATAAAACATTCCGGTTGTGTTGATAACCCTGCAATGGCTCATCAGATTAGCAATTCAATGAGCTTTCTTAATGAGTACGTAATTGGTACTTTTAGATGGGCAGGGTTATTTCAGT
This sequence comes from Lithophane semibrunnea, assembly GCA_947363905.1. NCBI lineage: Eukaryota > Metazoa > Arthropoda > Insecta > Lepidoptera > Noctuidae > Lithophane > Lithophane semibrunnea. The sequence continues at coordinate 15,215,733 of OX376193.1, forward strand.
CGTGCGTGTGCCGGCGGCGTGACCGCTAACCAAGTATGTTTACTATCGGAGACTCATAATGATTAAGAAAATAAAACGAGCGGGTCTTACAGTAGTCGCATATGATGTGTACCTAACATCCGACATCTTGGCTGACGTATATGTGATATAAACAATAATCATCGTCGGCGTCATCATCAACATCATGTTTACAACCTCTAGGAAAATGGGTTGATACCATCTGACGGCCAACTGTAGTGAACCGCCCGCGTTCATTGGTAAAATCAAATAGGGCATGCAACTCCGGCTTCCTGTTACACACTTCCGTCCCTATTCACGAAATCACTCCCACAGATTGCAGGAAAGTGAGAGAAGATATTACACATAAAAAAAACAAATGAGTTCATCTTACAGAATGACTTCATTGAGGTACCTCAGAAGACGAGATGTCGTAAGAACAAGTGGCCAAACTGACGAATATTCGCATTGAAATATTTATAACAATAGCATTATCATAGGTTTATTCAGCCTGTAATAATAACACTCTCGAATGAAAATAAACAATATTATTATGCTGAAGCACCCTTATTGAGTGCGCTTTCAATCACACTCTGAATGATGGGGAAGGATATTACTAATCCATTGCTTCATATGTTGGAAAAAATTGTCTGCTCAACAACCTAAAGAACGCAATGAATGTGGTTGAACTGTCAAAATGAAAGCCATTACTACTGTTAGTGTGTCACGCAATTACCCCTCAGGTTTTCTTTTAAAACCGATGTCACGTTTTGTTTTCAGTTCAGTTGAATAAATAGGTAGCTTATTGCAAAGTTAACAGAATAAATACCTAATGGATGAAAGGCATTATGAATAAAGAACTGCCGGACATATCATAGGCTAGAAATCATTACCTACTTCAGTATAAAAACGTAAAGTGAGTGTACAACAAAAATTACTCTTATTTAATCCTCGATAACGGATTACACGAACGCAGCCATTCATAAAACAGATTGTAAAATATTTAATATTGCATTCAAACACAGTATCCTCTCCTCGTTAACATTTTATTTATATAATCAATTTTTATTTCGAGAGTTCTTTATGAGAGGAAATTAGTTTTTGAATAAACACTATACGATATCGCAAATGAAAACCAATTGTAAGTACTTACATGTAGGTTAGGTACTCATTACAAAATAATTGAGTAGAAAAAACACATAAAAGGACATTTGTCACCCAGTATGAAGGTTTTGTAATAGGTACATGAGGGACTTACAAATTATGCATTATTAATAACATGGTGTAGGTACAACCAGTGGCGTATTTTACGATTCAGCGCCCTGGGCCTGTAAGGTTTGCCGCACCATAAATAAAAGAAAAAAAAAGCATCGAAACCAGCTCCGAGTCGCGACGGAGTCCGACCGACCGACAAGCCGCGCCGGTCAGTGAAGCTCAAAACACACACGTGTCGGGAGCGGGCCGGGTCGTTTTCTCCGTGGGGGCAGCGCTGTCATCGTGTTCACACACAGCGCAGGTGCGGGACAGCAGCGGGTCGGGCGCGGGACGGCCGGCAGAGGGACGGCAGTGGTTCGGGCGCGGGACGGCTGGCAGCGGGACGGCAGTGGTTCGGACGCGGACGTTCCTAGACAGGCGGCGACAAACAAATACGACACGCTCCGCGCACGACTCGCGCCCGCGTTCTGTGTGTTGACATCCATATTATTAATTGCAATTTATTATGCCCGCAGTACTCCCGCGCCCCACGGTGGATCGAAAATCAGCTGTAGAAGACATAGGATCTCGATTTCTTAAATGTTATTTTTTTTGCTGGAAATGACTTCTGCTGATCATTACTGTTCTATAAAATGTCATATGAAGTAAATGTGTGCACAAATGGAAGAATTATAATTTTTATAAGAAAAAAATGTATGGAGCTAGTATGAAAAATCGAATTATCTCCTAAACGGCATGTTTAACCGTAATATCCTTGGAGGTGGTCATAGTGCTAATTATTTATAATTTTTTGGTTGCGGATTTGACGAAAAATTTCATGCCGTTTTTTTTTAAAATCGTCAAAATATTTTTATTTGTTTTTTCATATGAAACGATTCCTTTTAGTGTTTATGTTGAAGAAAAGGGACTTTTAACTACACGTAACATAAAATAGCATCACTCCTATATTTCCGAAGGAGTTGGCAGAGGTTTATAGTACACCCACACGTAGACAACTATGTTTGAGCTAGATATTTATCAACACATCATGAGTTTTAAAACTTTTCATACAACCAAATTACCAATTGTTTACTCTTCTAATGAGTCCGAAAAGAAGTGATTAAGTAACTACACTGATTAGGTCTTCTAATGAGTCTTTATAGGTGATTTAATGATTTTCAATATCTCACGACAATGCCAACTATGGATTACATTCAACTTTTCCTGATAAGTAAACTAATTTGTTAATTAGCAGTGCTATGAGTTCTAAGAATAGTTAGTGACAATTATAAATTTTCATTAGCTAATGAGAAGATAACTAATGAGGGTAGTTACCTCATTATTGGCGTTTTGCAATAAAAGGGCTAAAGTTTTGTTTTATAATTTAGTTTGTTCACAACTGTGTAACTGCTAACACTAAATCTGCGACTATAAAATCTTAGAATGGAAAGTTTAATCACGAATTTAGACTTGTTTGTTCTTCTACGAAGTGAGAATACTTCATTTGATCATGGAGTATTGTTCAGTGCAGTTGTATCCCGCATAGGCGATTGCCTGTCTGACGAAGATCGTGTTGTTCTCAAAGAATTTTGTCGGAGATTTACGCGAGCCGCTTTACAAAGGTGGCAGAAATCCAACCGATTCCTTGATAATTTCAGGAGAAAGTACGAGAATTGGTTGGGAGCAAATATTGATTGGCCGAGTTTTGTGCAAGGTTTAGTTAATCAAGAACCAAGTGTTGATGAGATACCAAGAGCGCCCTCAGTCTCTCCAGAACCGTTGACATCAACGTCCATTGGAACAATGACGAAAACATCCCGTAAACCATTCGAAGATCTGGGAAGTAAACAAAAAAAGAGAAGATCTGATGAACACACAAGCGAAGATTCCAGTGAATTGGCATATGCAGCTGCAGCACGTTTAAAAGAAGAAGGGCATGGAGATATCGCCTCTGTCATCGAATACATGATGAAAAATCCTGAAGCAGCCGCTAAATTAAATGAAACGCTTAAGAAACCAGCGAAAACAATCATATTTACGTCAGAAAAGGCGCTTGGATTGCTTCTTTCGCTAAAACTCTCAAAGTGGCAATATTTACGTTGCGAGAGGCTGCCATTCGGGAAGGTGCTAAGGATATTTATCCATCTTACTATAAAGTGCAACAAACTAAGCTTGATTGCTACCCTCAGAAGCAATCAGTGACAGTTACTGATTCATCGGCTAGGATTACACTTCAAGCTTTACTTGATATCACAGTTACAAGAATTCTTCAAAGCCTTTCTAAGGAAGAGCATAACAAGCAGTTGAAGCTGATATCCAAGTGGGGATTTGATGGTGCTTCTAACCAAAGCCGATACAAGCAGAAAATGGAGGGTGAGGAAGATGACTCGAGCATTTTCATGACGTCCTTGGTGCCACTTAAACTGACAGATGGAGACAACATCTTATGGACGAACCCTAAACCATACTCAGTTTTGTATTGTCGTCCAGTTCAGTTTACTTTTGTAAAGGAGAGTGAAGCAGTTGTCCTTGAGCTGAAAAAACAAATGGATGAAGAAATTGAGGCCCTTATCCCCACAGAGTGCAATAATAATAATAGGGTGACTCATGAACTAATGATGACGATGATCGACGCTAAAGTTTGCACTTACCTTTCTGAAGCTAGATCAAATGCATCGTGCTACCTGTGCTTAGCAAAGCCTACAGAAATGAACCGCTTAGATGCTGTAACATCAAAAATTGTGTGTTCTGACCTGTATGAATTTGGCTTGTCATCCCTACACGCTCGTATAAATTGTATGGAATGTCTGTTACACATTGCATACAGGCTCGACTTCAAACGGTGGGAAGCGAGAAGTGATGAGCACAAAGAAATGCTACAGACAAGGAAGAAAGTAATTCAAAATAAATTCAACGATGAGCTCAATCTGTTGATTGATATAGTAAAACAAGGCTCGGGAACCACCAATGACGGGAATACTGCAAGAAAATTCTTTGAGTTTCCTAATAAAACCGCAGCTATAACCGGTTTGGATGAAGACCTCATCAAAAGATTTGCTGTAATTTTACAAGCAATTACATCTGGAGAGCAGGTCGATATAATAAAATTTAGAGATTATGCCCGCAAAACAGCAGAAAAGTACGTATTATTATACGACTGGTACTACATGTCGTCAACCGTTCATAAATTATTAATCCATGGTGCTGACATAATCGAGAAAAATAATATTGTGCCGATTGGGACTCTCGGAAGAAGCCTCAGAGTCTCGAAACAAAGATTTTAGGAGGTTTCGAGAACATCATTCGCGGAAAAGAAGGAGGCAGGATTCCAATCAAGACATTTTAAATATGCTTGTTGTTTCTTCGGATCCTTTGCTAAGTGCACAAAGGCCTAAGTTAGATACCAAGAAAAAGCAGAGCTTTTTTGCTGAAACTCTCGACTTAATTCAATTTCAGGAAACTGAGTTCGAGTTTTTGGATATATCCAATCTGGATACTGACTCAGAATTGGAGTCTGACAACGAGAGTGACAAGGAAAATTTGTAAAAAAATTATATATATTTTAAATTATATATATTTGTAAATTTGTATTTGAGTCTGTTTGGTTTTTTTTTGTAATATTTAATGATATTTTGTCTTTTTTTTTATTTATTTTACTTTATTTTACAAATGCTTAGTATTAATTCCTTAAATTAAATTATTTTGTATATAATATAACTTTATATGTTACTTAAATAAGAGTTTGATAATCTTTTTTTATTTAAATTAATAAAAATGTGTCAAAAAACAGCAATTTTTTTATTTAATTTTTCTTGTTTTGTGTGTTCTTAATATTTGGGTTAATAACATATCGAACTTTTTAACTTGGACACTAATAGGGATCGTTTTACATGTAAAAATAAATAAAAATATTTAGACGATTTTTTTAAAAAAACGGCATTAAATTTTTCGTCAAATTGGCAACCAAAAAATCATAAATAATTAGCACTATGACCACCTCCAAGGATATTACGGTTAAACATGCCGTTTAGGAGATAATTCGATTTTTCATACTAGCTTCATACAAATTTTTCGTAAAAAAATTATATTTCCTTCGTTTTTGGGCAGAATTAACTCGGGTATCATTTTTGTACATAGTAAAGATCAGCAGAAGTCATTTCCAGCAAAAAAAATAACATTTAAGAAATCGAGATCCTATGTCTTCTACAGCCGATTTTCGATCCACCGTGCGCCCGTCCCGCTCCCGACATGCCTTGTGTTTTTTGAGCTTACGATACAAATGAGTTTTAATTTTTGCTAAGTAGGCTTATTTTTATTTTTTTCAAAATGAAAGGCTAACAAAGCTGAGCGTGAGGCCATAGCCCTTTTGGCCCTAGGGTAAATACATCACGGGGCACAACGAATTGTTGGGTGAAACTCTGCTCTCGTATCTAGATCATTGAGTAATCTGTATTTAGGAGAGACAAACAGACAATTATAACAAACTGCCAAAATAGTGTTGTTTTATAAACAAAGACAACTACCAATTCAGCCTAATTAGAACCTCCACGCTATGCCTGCGTTCAAGTGAGCAATAGCAGCTCCCGTTAAATGGGTCCGTTACGCTGACCGCGCAGATGTCTACCTGGGTTCCGCAGAGTTCCGCTACACACGCCGCCGGTCTCTAGTGATAAATGACAGTGGATGTAACGCCTACAACACCGCGATGACTGGAATGTTGGGCTTGTACCATAGACTTTATTATAATACTAGGCTGTATGCTGAGTTGCCTTAGTGCAACGTTAGGAAGTAGAATAGATTACCGTGCGCCGCCAATGGAGGCGCCAAATGTAGAACGCAGGCAACATTGTTTTTGTTTGAAATCAGCAGAGTAAACTTACTTTAAAATAAATAGATAGGTATTTAAAAATAATATTTGTGGACTCGTCATATCCTAATACCGCATCACGCTACACTGGAAAATAAACTTTTTTTCTGTGTAACATTACCGATTAGTTTCACATCTTTGTTGAATTGAATATTTCAATAACAAACGTAGGATTATTGTTATGCTTTACTGCCAAGTACATACACTGCATACAAATTAGCATGCCATAAAATGTGTCTCATATATCTATAACAATTAGTCAGTCGAGTTCATTAGCGCGCCGCGTATATCTATATATATGTACGACCCGGATGCGAGTTGTGGGCGCGCGAACGAACTATCGTTGCACTCGTGAGTCGGGTGCTTGGCACTAAAAGTGTTGTCCACATGACGTCTACGAATTTTAAGAAAAGTGTTTTTATGCTAAAAGTTATGACAGAGAGACAGACTAGAGTGCGTTTCATCAAATAGTTCCTATGCCGTATTGTTGGCTCCACTGTTGTAGGACGCTACGGCGGCGGCGGTGTTACAAATTGTGTCCGTTTTTTTAATTTAACAGCGGAGCCAACATTACGGCACTGGAACTATTTGATGAAACGCACTCTAATCAAAATAGCGATCTAGATTCCATAAAAATAAAAACGCAATAAAAAATAACTCAGTTCCTAGTTCTTTACAAAGCGTACCTTTTTTAATGATAGAAGAAATTATTAATGTCGGCTCATCTTTTATAGCCAGAAACATAATTTCTCACAAATTAATCTCGGCGGGTGTTCGTGTTACATTAGATTAAGTTTGATTTAACATTTAACCTTGATGCTCATTTGTTTGAATGAACTGAAGAATAAAGAAGAAAACAAGTCAAATACGATTCATAACGGAGTTTTTGTTTATGAACTGTTTTGTTTGTATCAGAAACTAACAACCTCAACAAACCAATATCAGAAGTAAGAATGAGCAATATGCCACATTATGATCATCGACCTGCTCATAGCCCAATTTTTTGTGATTGGTATGGTGGTATACCTAAGTAGGCTATGTATTTTCCCTCTATATATCTCTATCACCCGACATCTCAATATTCATTTCCTTTCTAGCCTATCATCTTTTACACCATACATCTTTTCGTAGGCCTCTTTTATTATTAATTCTCCTCATTGACAAACTGACTAGTACTTTTCTTCACACATGAAAACTCTTCAAGTAACAAACATTGTTTGTGACCACACATTTGGCCTTTATCATGAACTACCATAGTTACATTCAAAACCGAATCTAACGACAGTCATAGATTGATTCTGACGACATTACACATGTAGCTTCACCGCACATATTTCTAGTCTCCGTAGTATTCTTCTACGACTCGTGAAAGGCGGTGAATGGTCCCACCACTTGCGTGAAAAGCGAATGTAAATTGTCAGATTTCCACTCAATGATCACTGCATTTGTTACGTTCAATAAGTATGTGCAAATGATCATTTCAACATAGTCATCATCATCCATCTGTGTTGGAAGTGTGACTATGTAGGTATATTAGACTTGCTGACTTCATGTTGGTAAAATGCAAAAAATTTACACTCAAATATGCCTTTTTAACTCTCAAACTGCAGACAAGAGACTGAATTTTATTACCAAGGTAAATTAAATGTGTCATTGATTCTAAAAGGCGTCCGTGATCTTTGGAATTAAATATTCAATAGCAATTATATAATTGTATTATTTGACTATTACAAAATATTTGATTATATTATTTAATCAACTATTCAAATCGATAATCAAGTATTCTAATGATTTTCATTTAACTGTTACTGTAAATAAACGTTCGATCAGCAGCAGTAATTTATACGTAGTCCAGATCAAATACCACAGGTAGTATTTACAACATTGAAATTATATAGTCACGATCTATATATCTCACGTACGTCTGTAGCTATAGTAACACATACAAGGTCAATCAATGTCACTGGCGATTCGTTACAATATGCAATACAACAATAGTGATAAAAACCGGCGTCCACCATAAGTCACCATCGACCTCAACCCGAGATGACAGCGACAGTGGCCGGCGCGCGCAGTCCCTCGCCAGCCGCGCCCGCGCGCGCACCATGCAGCGCCCGCGCCTCTCGCTCGCGATGCGCGACAACTGGCGCCACCTGCAGCGCCTATACGGCCTCGACCTCGACTGTGATGACTGCTCACCCCCGCGACGAGCCCCCAGTCTAGACTCGCTCATCAACTCTTCCGAAGGAGCCGCCTCCAGCGCAGACGCTTCCGCCCCCGAGGATTCCGACTCCGGAGCGGACACCCGCGCTGACCCAGATCCACCACGAAGGAAAACTCATTCCAATCAAGAAAGGATTAAGAAATGCCCTCAAAGTTTCTCGTCATCGTCCAGCGGCCACATGGAGACGATACATGAAGAAACAACTGAACCCAAAGTGTCTGTGAAGGAGATTCTCGCAAGATTCGAGAATCTCACTGAAAATACGCAGGTAATAACAGTGTCTGTGTGTTGTGTTCCGGATGGAAATGGGGTGAACAGGTTTGAAAGCAATTTGTTATTTAGCTACGTGCTCCAGTTAGCGTTAATACAAACTGCAAATCAACAGTTTCCATCGATTTCCTTAATCAGCTGTTTGAAAACAAAACATTTCGCAACGTGACAAGATTCGTTTGGTCAACGTTTTTCACTGAATTTGATTGTAATGGAGGTTTCAAAAGAGCTTACTGTGTTGAAAAACGACGATGACGATTATGAATGCATTATCTTTTTTTTGTATGTCGCATGATGTGCAAACGCTTTCCAATCAGCGTCGATGATCTCGCTGTGTAATCGATCTATTCATGAAGTTCAGTACATTGTTAGTTGTATTGCATTTCTTGTCATTACCTTTGTCAACGCATCTTGTGGCCAAGACAATATTCCATTCAGTTTCTTCTGCGATTTATTTTAATAACTCATTTGCACTTTTATCTCTATGCATTTTCTTGTCATTTCAAATGCGATTTGCATTAAATTCCGTCTAAAATATGAATTTAGTAAATTATTTAACGCTCAATTAGTTATTTAACGTACTACGTATGCAGCTGTGATCTCGTATCATCTCGTATGTATGTTTTTCGAACAGGAAAATATTTGAGACAAAGATTAATCGCTCTAAAACTCCTCATTCTCGTACTATTACTTTTGATATACTAGACCTTATGTATTTAATACTTATTTATGTTTTGCGCTCATTAAAGACACGCTTTATGTACCATGATACGCTCCGCCCATGTCCTAATTGCTTCAAAAGCTTCAATCACCGTTTCGCCACACAGACTGGCCTATAATAATCATCAATACGTTCAACTCCTTCAAATGCTTTTCAAATTATTGCAAATCATAAATGACCTTTGGTAACTAAAATTACATATTCGGAACTTCAATATGTATTACGAAATGTGTTAGGAAACTGAAATTATCTAACATTTATTATTAGGCGATTAGCGCATGCGACAAGTATCTGAACAGCGTGCGCATGACCCTTCACAAGTCAAGGCGAGGCGGTGGCGTGGTAACTAGAAGTATTTCTTTGTGAGCTATGGGAACATTTGACAGCCTAACACAGGTATTCGTCATGTCATTACAGCGAATGATATCATTGTTGACAGCCATTACAGTTCCTATAGCGTTTTTTCAAACTAATTTTTTGGTAACACTAGTAGGCATAAATATGGTCTAACAATACTCTAACAATCTTTCTTCCTCTTCGGATTGCCTTAAGATTTCTATTACCACCAATCATATAGCGTGATGAAACCCATAAAGCTAGATTAAAAACATAAAACCTTGCCTCTTTTGTTTCTAATTAAGTATGCGCACTCTACAGGTTTTGTGGCCAGATCCCGGTTCCAAGCCAGTGCGCAGAACAAATTCAACACAAGCTCATACACAGATTTAATACCCATTAATTAAAAATATTATAAGTCTCATCACTGACTCTGTATTGTATTTTTAACCTATAACCCCGGAACAATTTTGAAGCATGAATCTTGATCTAAAAGTGACAGAAAACAAATGAATCTCTACTGAAATCTAGTTTTAAATTCGAGATGAATCACGTTTGGCCTGTCGTCTAACCCTGCCAGTTCTTTACCAATAATTGTCCATTAGTTTTACAGTAATTTCGTCACGCTTATTTCAGGGTATACTTTTCTTTTTGACATTCGCGTCTGGTTGATCTAAAACAATCTAAACTTATGTAATAATGTCAATAATAAGTGCTTGATTCTCTTAAAAGGCACGATATAACTTACTTCCCTACACAAAAAAGTGAACAACTTCCTATGCGTTCATGAATTAATTCTTCCTGTTTCGGAGTCTTAGGCATTGTATTAAAAAATTATGTAACTATACTTGTTATAAAGCATACTTATATGCCTAAAATTCATCTGAAAGCGTCTGAAAGATTTCAGTGAGTTTTCAGTAGAGTAGATTTGCGCGTTAACCACTGACCACGTGGCATAACAAATCGTCATTCTATATCTATCTCCCTTCCTTTGCGATATTTTGACACGGATATTACCATGTCAACTCATCAATATACGTATACAATGCATTGATGCTTTTTTTTTTTTTTTGAGGGTTGGAAATCATCCAATGACTTCTCCCGCTCTGGGCGGAGGGGAAGGGCGTGTCAGACTTTTACTGACTAAAACCCACCCGTGTTCCTTCAGTTGCCTGTTGCCAAGGTCCCGGTATCCCTTTCGGACTAACTCGCAACCCTGGCAGGAATGCATTGATGCTGACATTCGATTAGTTCGTCATGTATATTGCGCAAGCGACGATTGACAATTGAATGTTGTAGAAGCTACAAATTAATTGTGAGGTAAACTTTGAATGGTACGTCACTTCCCGCGATTGTTGGAAGACACTAATTTGCGGCAATGTCAGATAAATATTGGTAGTTAAGGTGATCTGTCATCGGCCAAGTTGGGAGAAGCTTCACGAATGAAACTGATCTCACTCTACGGTGTAGTCTGCCGATTTGTCTGTTCTATGAAAAGTGCCTTGATTTTTGCAGGCAGCTATGCGCCCTAAAGCCAAACATAATGTTTGGAGCTATTGATGTATATGTTTAATTTCTCAAAGGTATTGCGGACGTTTGGTGATGCTCTATTTTGATGTCGATATTCAGCTGCATGAGCTTTGATTGAAAACCGACTGACTGGTTGAAAGGTTGAAACATGCAGCATAATTTTTGTAGTATTATCGAGTACTCGTACTGTGGCTATAATACTGTAAAAGGCTGTATTCCGCTGTATATTAGCCTAATGAACATGGTAATCATGGGTTTACCCATGGGGAAAGGCCATGTCAAGCTGTTACAGTGACATATAAAATATACACATGTCATATGCTCTTTCTTTTATAACAGTATCAAAGGAGTAGTAAGCCCTCATGACAGGGACATCAATTCTTGTAATAACGGCACTAAAAGTGAAACACGTCACAGTCGCCGCCCGCGCAGCCACTGAGGGAAAGTTGATCATATGCGTGTGCAGTTAACGCTGTCAATACGAATAAGTACTCCTTACTTAATATTGTATGCTAGTGTGTTGGCTTATGTCATTTGTTAAGTTAAATGTTATATTGTTTGTTTATTTGTTTTTCGGGTTAAGAAAAGCATGTTCTGTTTTTGTTGCTTTCTTTGCGGTCTTTTTCTATCTTCTGTCGTTCAGGCCGTAATATTTTACTTTTTAATCTTCTTCTGGTTAGCGTGGCGGACGTCATTTTTATGTATTTTATTGTTGATTGATGTTCCGAATCTATACTGTATTATAAACAGTTGTACTAGGATCATTAGGCGCGTGGCCAAAGTTGGAACTAACCGCGCCGCCACCCTTCTTTTTCTATCAATTCAATGTCTATTCAGGCGCCAAAAGGTCCCTGTGTTCTTATATGCGGTTATTGTTAGGATATTGTTTGGAACTGTAGATGATCTTGTTCGCAATATATACATTGATTAGGGCTTTCAGCATTGCTCTTCTGTAACCATCTCACCGTGAAAACTTAGATGAAGTGAGCGTGGCGTGAGCTGTCATTGTCATCAATACCTACTGATGCTAAGGTAGTTTACTCCAAGCTGACTTCACGGTGAGATTTTTACAGAATAGCACAACAGTTTCAGAATGTTCATTTGTTTTTTGTTCGTAATTGCGTAACAGTTACGCAATTACCAATTCTATATAATTTATTATCAGTCCTTCTTTTGTCTATTGTTCTCTTCATTTAACCTTTTTGATTTATTAATTGGCCGGTTCCTCCCTACTTCTTCTTAGGGGGCTTGTGGCATTACTTGGCCACCTAATCACTGACGAGCCTAGCACATAAGGCGTCATAACCAAACCATAACAAAATACCGTATCCACTTAGCCATAACACAATACACCATAGTCCACACGTGCATATAAATGATGATATGACACAATGCGCGATCGCAAGCCAATAGCAAATTGTCTGCGTGACGGGGCCTCTGCGACAATCGCGAAGTTAATCGGACCGTGGTTCCGTTTCCTCTTTACTGGACACCCGACATGGTTTAGCAAATGAATTAGCGATGCCGTGTGAATGTTGTGGTCATTTATATAGTTGTCATCATTTTTTATTTTATCTTTGTCCTGAATGACCTGAAAATTACTTGGAATGGATATTTGGGTGAATCGATTTTTGTTTGCTGCTCTTTCTTTATCATCATCAGGCCCTCCGTGTTCCTCAAATCACAGTTGAAAAATCTCCAGACAGTGTAAAATTCGCACATCTAAAGGTTCAAACTAAGTTTATACTTTTTGTTAAATATCACTTTGCAAGTGAATTCGGCCGCCCTTTATTGGCCCTATTTCGTGGGAATATCAAAATATCAGGCCTTTGTCATTGTCTCCATCATAAAAAGAACCTCTTTGGAAAATTTCAGCTTTGTTGGTCCAACCAAGAGTTTGGGCTGGACTTTGATGAGTCAGTCAGGACTCTTCTTTTTATATATTCTTTTGTAGGCCACATCCAAATTGTGAAATTCAAATACAATCAATGACCAATAAATATATCTGCTTCAATCATTATCACCATATAACTTTTCAATCGAGGGATATTTTTTCCTAAACCTCATTACCGATGGAAATCGGAATCTATCGCACGCGATACTACGTGATCTACTATGAAAATATTTGTAATATTGTGACACGAATACTCGTCGGTCTCGCCACACATATCGAGAATCGAGAGGTAAATCGATCTCGATCGTTAATCGTTATCGTTCCTAATCGATGTAACGGCATGGACGTAATAAAGCTGGTTTTTATTTGTTTAAGATTATATTGTCTTTAAGATAATTGTGTTTTTTATATTAGAAATAAGTGGTCGCGTGAAGGAATGTTCTATAAGTGAGTTGGAGGCGTTGTTAGCTAAGATTTCACTTATGATTAGAATGATGTCAGGAACAATGCTAGTTTGTACGCTGAACCCATTCGCTATTCACATGTTTCAAAGACTGTTTTCTGTTTTGCAATTATTATCGATATTCCTCCTCATCCTTCTTGTCCCAATTTATTAGGTGACTGCGCAGCATGTCATCTTCCATGTATCATAATTAGCCGTCATCTAAATAGACCCTTTTTAGCGATATAATTTTTCACACAATCATTCATTCCTTTTGCTTGCAATATATGGGGTTGACTTGAAACTAGAAATAGTCGCACAAGTAATTTCCCCAATTTTACATAATTAATATCTATAGATATACAAACACAAAAACAGAGCTTAAGAATATCTATAATTTTGCATTGACAAAGACTTGTTCCGATGTCAAAGGTTTCACGCGCCCATCCTAAGCTTCGTGAGATTGGGATGGGCCAGCTGCGCTTACGCATTTAGCAAAAATACCGCAAATTAAATAATAATGGCGATGTTTCCCGTCGAGCGGCGGTTTCGATTCAATCAGTCGTAATGTATCTTAATCTAAGCGATCTCGTACAGGAAGGCTCTTGATTATGTTCACCATTCAATCCATTCACTCTTCCGGTCTGTTGTAGTTTTTCTATGAAATTATAGGTGTATATCTTCTAACTGTACAATCACAGGATAATGGTGTAATTTGCTTTGTTAGCCATGCAATTACTGTTTAGTTTATACTGAAATTACAGAAAATCTAAAATTACATGGTTTTTAAAATACCAATAAGGTTTAGTCTGAAGTCTAAATTACCTACCTATGACAAAATAAAGTGGAACACAACGCAGTTATACAAATTATAAATAATTTATATCATGTTAACAAAAAGGCAACAGTACTTTTTAAACAAAAAATCTTAATCCCTCCAAGAAACCAGTAAAAACGACTTTATATCCTTTTCGTCCGAGTAATTTTGGGGTTCTTTACATAACAGGTGTATTCTATCGTAGCGTAGCATCAATAAGAGCGATAATTGCATACCAGTACATACAGAATACACAATGTCTGATGACACCTGTTATTTAGTAGACGCGCGTGCGCCGATCCGCGCTTCCTGTCCGTTAACCGCGAACCCTTCTTTTTAAGTTCGGGTGACATGGATGCAATAAGAAAGGAAATCGATTCCAGATTGTACGCCTTGATGATTATTTAAATCGTTATTTTAACATGGCATAGAAAACACTGTAAGTAATGACTTACTATCATCAGCAATCATCATCTTCCTGCCCTTGTCCCATATTACCGGGGGTCGTCGCAACACGTTTTCTTTTTCCATTCTCCCTTGTCAGCCGTCACGCTATCATTCACTCCCTTCTCTTTCACTTCCTCACACAATCCATCCATCTTTTCTTTGGCCTACGTCTCCCGCTCCATCCATCAACATTATAAATTCATCATTCTTTTAGTTACGCATATAACTTATTAACGGGAGGAAATGCTCATACCAGGCCTAAAGATTTCCTTTCAACTTTTCTGTCACTGGTGGTCAACGTTTCTGATAATGACAGTTCTTACTGTGAGGGGTAGTAAATGTGATAATAAGTGAATGTTTTCCTACTGAAATGATCATGATGTTACAACCATGATGTACCAGCACATTTTCATGCGTCATGGTGTGGTGCAGCACCGTCCCTACACCACGTTTAGAAGGAACATACTAATAAAGAGGTCGTAACGTTTATTGTTTGTCCTAGAGAGAGACGAACCATAGAGATTTACCATAACCACCGCACCGCACACGAAAAACAATCTTCAAAATCTGATAACCATCTGGTTATTAATATTTAATGTAACAAACTAGTCCGTTATGCTTTATACGTAAGTATGACGTTTCACTTTTATGAATGAGTTTCGGCTTTAGGCCTAGTACCCAATTACGTACAAGTAATTGACAATATCAGCTAATTGTGGCCACAAAGAGACCGTGACGGCCACAGGCCACTCTCTCGCTTTCCACATGTAGCTCGTAGGCTATAAAATACACTGTTTTGTGGTAATTCTACCTTAGGGCAGTTCGTTATTTACGTGGACATACGAACTGTGAAATTGAAGGGCGTAATTGGTGCTTTAAAAAATTGAGCAAACTTCGATATTCTGAGGCAAATTGAAGAGCATATAAAGCATATAAGTTGATCCGCGGTTTCCAGGAGGCTTATCAATGGTCTCTGATTAGTTTTACCAGAAAATCTTCATGTCATTGGGTTTTGATGACCAAATACTTATTGCTATTTGGTCTGCCAATCGAAAAATAATATATTGAGGTTTTCCAATGGATTTTATAGTTAAAAGTCGAGGTTATTTATATCTTGTTGGTGAATTGGGCTTAGTTATTTAAACCTGTATTTACATTGGGTATTTTAGTTGAACTGAGCAGAAAATTTAATCCTAGCCCGATTGCTAGTTTATTACTGTAATACCTATTAAATAGGTAATTTAAACATAATCTGTAGACCAGTATATAATTTACCTGACCAAGGCTATTGTATTCTAGTCAAACTAATAATGTGGTAGATACGAGACGGATTTTATTATCATTTGACGTCGACGATCAGGGGAAGTCTTGCATTACATAAAATTGCTCTAAAATGTCGTAAATTGTGATCCATCATGTAAGTTACGAAGTCGCTAGTCATCATGCAGGTGCATTCTTACATAACTCAGGTCTTTAAAGAATTATTACAAACTAGCTGCGCCCTGCGATTTCACTCGCATAAGTCTCGATCCCGTGGAAATATCGAGATAAAAAGTATCCTCAGTCCTAACCCAGGTCATGGTCTACCCATAGTACCCATGTGCCAAATTTCATCCAAATCTGTTCAGCCGTTTTAGCGTGAAAGCGTAACAAACAAACTCAAGCATTTATAATACTTAGTAAGGATTATGTGGCTACAATTTTTGACGTGGCCGCGATTACTGCTTCTCTGCGACTGCTGATATCAATCACTCGGATCAAATCCCCGGGTCGGGAAAAGTGAACGAACAAGAATATAGTGAACACGGACATCGAACACTTCGTTCACTAGTGCGTACCATTGACAAACATCAAACACTTGTTCGTCAAATATATTCGTGGCGATCCAAGTTTAAATCCATGGTTACTAAAGAGTGCGTGGCGGTTGGTGTTCATGTACGCTTTGCTAATTTACGTCCACCAATATGAACCAAATTTTCCGTTTTGGATGTTCGTGTTCACCATGTTTTGTTCGTTCGTCATCGCGCGTACCTACACGCCTTTAGATTGGGGTTTTGTCTAGAAACTATCTCGAATCTCAGCTTAGTTGATGGCAGAAGGCTCGCCTCCTATTACCTGGGACTTTAACTTAACCGGCGAAATAACCCACATTTCGCCAGTTACTTCTACCGCTTTGCAAAACACAGGCTGATATGTTACTTTTACATGATTTTGATGAATATGTTTCTATTTATAACACTGCGGCAGCGATTAATTACGTCGTTGCATACATGACATGTTTATCTGTCTCACTGTCTTTTTTGTTCTATAACATCAATGAAATATGTTTTAAAGCTTCGCGGAAGCACTGCCACAAAATGATAAATTGTTTCGTTAAAAAAAAGGAAAACAAATGTCGAAGATTTATCTAATTCCAATAAGGAAGTTGGCAATCTTGTTTTATTCAAAGATGAAATCTGTTTTACTATTTTCCCACAGAAATGCAGAGTTTACTTTAAGTAATACTTACACAATGATGTAAGAAAATATGTTAGTGTCGACCTTTCCCGTAAGCGCGTAATTCAACCAGTTTGCCTTGGCTGCACAACAGACTCCTCTCTGATAGAATTATTATCCGTTTTATAAACATTGTGACTTAAAATGTATAAGAAATTATCGCCTACACCGCATACTGCAAAAGAAGACATAATTTTTTTATTTTTTTTATTGCGACATGTGTCTGCTCTTTTCCTTATCGGCCAGTTTCACCACTACACCTCCTGTAGTACATAAAATACATTATATATATTTCACTAACCAAGTAAAGGGTCCAAACTATCTCTATTATCGGTGACTGTTATACGTAGAAAATGCTATATAATATCCGTCGTATAGATTTTTAGTCTAGTTTCACTTTAAGTTCTTCCTTATGAGCCAAGCCTTTAATTTTTAAAGTTTTTAAGATTTAAAACTATCTTTGGTGGGGTTAGTCATCTTTTTTTATCTCATAAATCCTCATTCCTCTTTTTAAGTTCGATGTTGTATTGCCACAGAAATTTCTCTATTTCACATCATAATCGTGACGCTATGTGATGCTCATATTTCACGCTAAGCGTGCGATCACCAAATGATAACAGCTGTGCAGTGAAAGCGGCGTCTAATTCTGACCGTAATAGAGTCATTACAGAATCATATACACTTACCACTAATTCTATATGTTTAGACAGTTCAAACGTTCATTTTAGTGCCCAAGATAGGCTTATAAAAAAAAAACTGCTTTTACGTAACGATCCTATAATTTGGGAAGATGATAATGTTTATTACGAAGCTACAAACTTTTTTTTTCTAATGGAGTATTACTACGGAGTACTCTATCAACCTCGACTGACATAATAGGCCTTAAAATAATTTCTCCTTGAGCTTCTTGTTTTTTTTTACGCTCAGCCTTCTATAAACTGTATAAGAATGACATCAGGGCCAAGTTTTTTTTATTACTATTCATCACTACGAGTATTTCTATGAATGAGGTATTGTAAAACTACATTTACAATTGCTATTGCTCAGAAAATTCACAGACGATCGCGAAGAAAGCTTCATCGCAATGATCTTGGCTTTTGACCATAACAACTTCTTGCGTTAACTTAATTGCATGTTTCAAACAAAAATGTTTATTCGAGAAATAACTCATACACGTACGTACCTAATATGAAATATTTAATCGTTACCTTGCCTAACCAAATGTCATCATCATCTTCCTGCCCTTGTATCATGTTACTTGGGGTCGTCGCAACACGTCTTCTTCTTCCATTCATTCATTCACTCATTCACTCCCTTCTCTTTCATATCACTCCCCAAGTCCTCCCACAATCTTTTTATTTTATCTTTGGCCTTTGTCGTCATCTCCATCCATCAACATTTATATTCATTACTCTTTTAATTACGTGCATTTATCTTGAATCGCTTGCCGGGGTTGGTCCGTAGATGGGTGACCAACATTACATACCGAGACTCCTCCTTGGCTCGGAAAGCACGTTAAGCCGTTGGTCCCGGCTGTCATTCGTTGATCTTTCACAGTGGTTACAGGTCGGCAGAAGCCCAAAAGTCTGACAATCAGTCTTACTGAGCGCTATCGTATTACCCAGTTACTAGGTTGTAGGGGTCAGATAGGTCGCTCCATGTAAAATATAGGTATTCAGCTGCATCCGGTTAGACTGGAAGCCGACCTTAACATAGTTGGAAAAAGACTAGGCAGATTGATTAACTAAACCTTGCCTAACCAAATGCACTCCTATAATATTTCGTGATAATCGTAATTCTTAAATGATGGTGGGTCGCCACAACATGCTCTGTAGTATATCAGCCTTGACATAAAGTCGTCCTAATAAAACCGCATTGGAATGTAACCTATGTTCTTTTGATGGAACCAGATATTAGGAGCGACCTTGTGGTATTTAATAAAGCAATTATTGCAGCTGAATAACATTATGTCAAGCCAAATAATGGAGACAAATTGCCGCCAATTCGATCCCTTGTTTGGGAGGTTTTAAATGGTCGTTTATCATTCATATAATTATACAAACATAAACTAAACCTTCTTCCCATGGGGGTAGGCAGAGACTATACGCCACCTACTCCGATCGTTACATACTCATTTTGCTTATTATTCGTCTAAAAAAATTCGATTAGGACTTATTCAAATTGTGTGCTGTGTAGACACCTAATCTAACTTATAATTAAAACTTGGCTGCTAAAAACTATAGTACTACCTACTACGATACCTTCAAACAAAAAAAAAACATAGAGAAGTCTGTCATCCCCTTAGTAATTTTCATATAAAACTTGGGAAATTATCATAGTTGGATCTCAAACATAATCAACACTTGGAACATTAATAACCATGGAAAGTCTAGCAGCTAATCACATAGGAAAAGTGAAGGTATTCTAACATTGAGAAACAGGTTGGGACGATAGAAAAACTGGTGAAGCAGTTCCGCGTAAAGGCTGCAGCACATTTGTAACACCCCACGCTTGTTCATAGGCCAAATGATAAAGCGTCGCTACACGACAAGAAATGTGGCCAATGCAAAAGCTTCATTGTGGCAGCGGCATGTCGTGTTTTAAGTCTGTTTCCGCCTTATGCTCGTATCTGATTGAATGGACATGCTGCATGCTTTGATTAGTTTGATATTATCAAAGATCAAGCGTAGAGGGGATTTAATTTGGATGTAGATGATCTAATAATAATGATTGATGATGATTGTTTTATTATTGTCGCAGCAACGAAGGAACATTATTGAGAGGTACCTATTAAATTGAGTCTTGTATAACCTGCTAATTTTGTAGCAGTTGCAGATAATGCAATATTTATTTCATGTCTTATTGCTGCTTCCACTTAGTAATAATATTTCTCTCTTTTTGACATCCTCGGTAGACACTTATGTAATTGGCACACGTATGTTTTTTTCTACGATTAGACGTTCCATTTGTATTTGTATCCCTACTATCTACTAAATCTAAAGCAGGTACCTATGTGTCTCCTATTATGGCCACTGCGACTCCTAAGAATTTAAGCCGTGGATTTAAAAGTAATACTGAATATCAAACGAGCCTTAGAATTTTAATATAAGAACTAAAATCAATATGGCATCGGTATGTATGTCGAGTAACTGAAATATAATCCGACTGACTGAAGAAGTTATAGCTTCAGGCGCAGATTTGTGCGTTTCAGTGACTTTTCTATCTGGTCGTTTTTCTTTGTGTCGCAAATGTGCTAACTGTTCGATAACTAAATATTGTGGGTCGTGTTTGTAGTCTAATAAAGTCTAATTTAACGCAGGGTTGAACATATCACACTTTGTAAAGGTCGCTCTAGGCTTTTGTGTTTATATTCAGCTAGTTTTTGATCTTTTGTTTCATTACTAAGTGTCTATAATAATTCTTTAAGTACTTTACATATTATAAAACAAAGTCGCTTTTCGCGTTTGTCTGTATGTCCGCGTTATTCTTCTAAACTACACAACAGATTTTAATGCGGTTTTTACCATCATTTAGAGAATTTAATCCGGAAGGTTTATGTGTTTAAATACATTCATATTAAACTTACATATAATAAAGAAATCTTGATGTTTTGTCAAGTTGTCAAAACTGTGCGAAGTAATTAAAAAGTTCGGTCGCTAGTTAAAAACAAATGACAAATCGTCACTTCAAAAGTTTTATATTTTTATAGAAACATTAGTATTCCCATTCAAAATATCATGCCATTTAACTTCCTATTGATCTGTTAATAGCTCGTGCATTGTGTGCAAGTAATTATGAATCATCGCACAATGGCTTCTTCAAGGGAAATGTATTCATTAATCGATAAAGGAAAAGCTTCACTTTCACGTGCAGCTACCAATGAAGCAATGTTCGACCGCGCCTATCATTACGTGGTCCATTGAAGCACATGTGTAGAGCAGATACAATTTGAACTCAGCCGAACGTGAAATGGCTGTCCGATCAATCGATACTTGAAGAAGTGTTGATGGAGCTTGAATAGGTATTTAAGATTGTATTTAAAGCGAGCGAGATTGTATCAAGAGATTTTTATCGAATATTATGGTAAACTTTTTACAAGATGCTGTATACTGGCTGCATGTACTTCCTGGCCATTTTACATGGAATTATCGAAATTTGATTAATTTAATTAAGAAACGAACGAACGTAAATCATGGCCAGTTTAAATGTGCAGTTCACGGTGGCGCTGCTTGTCAAGGAAAAATGCAATATCATAACAAATTCGGTACATTAAGTTTTAGTTCTGTTTTGCCGCTTGCACAGATAAGTTGGACGCGCTTTAAACGAAGCCAAAGGAGCGTGTAGGTAAGGATCATATCACGTAGCTCTGAGTAGTTTCTGCCTACCCCCATGGGAAGAAGTCGTGAGTTTATGTATGTATGTGTAATCAAGAAAAATATTCAATTAATTGATGCATTAAGTAAAAAATATTGAGCCAATGCAAAATTATGTAGAAAGTAGGATGGGTATATTATTTTTCAATAGTATAGCTTAACATAGTTGGGTAAAGGCTAGCCTTTACCCAACTATGTTGGGGTCGGCTTCCAGTCTAACCAGATGCAGCTGAATACCAGTATTTTACATGGAGCGACTGCAACTAACCTCCACAACCCAGTAACTGGGTAATACGATACCCCTTGGAAAGACTGGTTGTCAGACTTTCGGGCTTCTGACGACCCGTAACGACTGTCAAAAATCCACAAATGACAGCCGGGACCAACTCTTAACGTGCTTTCCGTGCCTCGGAAAGCACATTAAGCCGTTGGTCTCGATACGTAAAGATGGTCACCCATCCACGGACCAACCCTGGCAAGCTTAGCTTGCCTAGCGTACTTAGCCACGAGCTCCTCCTCGATAAATATTATTGCCTGTGCTTTAATTTTTTTTTTCACAATAATCAACTACATATGTTATATCATATCGTATACATAAAACAATTTTAAAGGCGGAGAACCTACTTCCAATTAGCTGCTTGATTGCTTGCATCGAATGACTTTCATATAGAAATAATGTTCATTGGGCTTTCGCGGCGAAAGTGCGAGGCATTTCTATGTGACTTTTAATTAATGGATACATCGAAGAAAATGTTCAATTATCTACGAGGAATCTATTTAAGAAAATCGGAAGATCGTTCTTCTGTTCAAACATAGACAGTTGAATTGCTACTAATAAAGGAGTGCTTCTTTTGAATGTTATCTTATAAAATGTTACTTCTTTACCTTACAAAGGTCACAAAAAATGTATCAAAATCTTAAATCTTATCTTCGATACATAAATTTCAAAAAAAAAAAACAAAAAAAAAATTCGTTTATTGACCAAATAAAGAATTGATTCCCTACATATCCTTAATATGATTACAAGTAAACTAAAATTATTGACATAAAGGAAACATAATTTATTAATGGAGTCCTAGAGAATATGTAACCATTTGAATTTTCAGGGTCGATATTGAATAGTATTTATGTGAAATGAAAACTACAAAAACCCAACTGACATTTACCAATCAATATATAAACAGAACTCCACACATGAATGATGCATACAGTATAAAATATGATCGAGTAGTTTCCTTCCAGTACACCCATTGCATGGCTTCCCGGAGACGCGTCTATATTTCTTAGAGCGGGTTCACCCAGACATCCGCGCGGTTGAACTGGTTACTGTTAGGCTACGGTCGGTCTAGTCGTCATCGGGCTGGTATCTCGATGTATCACTTGTACACTTGCGTATGTTAATGGCCAGCTATTTCGCTATATCATTCACATATTTCCTTGCGCAATGGAAAATGTTAAATGATTATGTACCGGTGAAAATGAGTCGTATAATGTCTATAATCAAAATCATTAGATACAGTGCGTGATTTTCTAGTTCGAGTCCTCGTGTAAGTTACCTATAGCTCGTCAAAATGTAGGGATTCTTTTTTCGTGAGTTCATAGTTGGTTGTCCTAGAATACAATTTCACCCTGTATATAGTTTCAAAATACTCTTATGTAGTACCTTCTTAAGGGAAATATGTACACCAATCTTACACTAGGGTACCGCGTGACTGAAACTCGAGAGACTTCACTAAAGAAGTATCTTTCTTGTAAAATTACATCATCTAATTCTAAAGAATTCTGTTTTTCTTTTATGTTTGAAACCTAGACTACTGTATTAAGCTAGATAGTCGCATGGCGACAAACTATTATAACGATTACTGCAGTTACACAATAATTTATGTAATACGGATGGATAAATGTGGACGAACTCATGTTCAAAAATAGGTAACTGTCTGAAAGTTAAAGGTAGTAGTAGCCGTAAGTAGTCAACATTATGTAGAAATGTAATAGTAACTATATAAAATACAATTAAATAATCTTTTGAAGTTATTTTTTTAAATTATAAGTTCGCTTCTTTGAATATTTGAAATAAATTATTGCTCTATGTAGAGCTTCCTTAAGCGTGTCGTGCTGCCATCTATAAGTGGCTTCCAACATTATGAACGTAGTCATTTACAGTTCACACACGCATTGATAGATGTCGCTGCAGCCAACCGCAACGTCAGATACGGAAAATAATGGAAATCTATAGCCCGGGAAAATTGCACTCACATATTTTTACTAAATTAATCATACAACTGATTTCATTTTTCGCGAAAACTAGAGATATCCATAAATAAATATTCATGTAGGTTTTAACTAGGTGGACACGTTAACAAGTAGCTAAGTTACGTCAAGCCATGTTTTATGTTCCATATTGTGATTTATTCAAATGCTGTACTGATTTAATAAGGCTTACAATGTACTGTTTAAGGATGCCTGTGTAACTCGAATTGTTTCTTTTTAATGAGTATGTATTCAGACAGTTGAACAGTGACTCTATTGTCCATGGTTCGGTACTTTCTAGATGTTTGTATAAGAATAAAACGACAAAAATATCTGTTTTAGCTAAAGCTTAATCGCATTACAACCCCTACGACCTTCTGTCAAATAAGATATATTACGAATGTAGAGTTACTTACAATTTATTTCTTTTCCGGAAAGTTCATTATTGGATCCGTTTGTTGAAACGTGACCCTAAAATATTGGCAGTGGTTCCGCCACGTAACAAATTCATATTTTCTGTTCGATGTCGGTTATGTAAAAAGTATCGGATAATTCATAATTATCATAATTATTCAAGATAATGAGCACTACGAGCGTGTAAATAAATTGAGCCTAGCGAAGCGCATAAAAAATACCATAAATATCTCCCATTCACGGTAAGAGTTAATCGGTTAAAAAGACTAAAAGAATTCGAGTTACGAAAGAAATTAGCGATTAATCGGAGCGAGCACACATAGATTGCATCAATATTTATAAAGATGGTGGCGGGCAACGCGGGTGCGGGCGGCGCGCGCATACCGCCGCTGCACCTCGCGAATGCAGTGCGGAAATTGCACTATCGAAAAAAACAATAGAAATTCTACAGTCAGTTTTTTGTGTCGGGAAAGTGGCAACATCGATTCGCTTAGTTCAAGTTTCGAAAAATAACGTCGATGATATTAGTGATATTGCGAAAATACGAATTGTGCTTGATATGTGCTGGTGAACGAAAAATTGTTAAAAATGGAAAACTTTTACGATGTTATCAGGACGCTCAGTAGAAAAACTTTGAAACGAAAACCAAAGGTAGTATAAAAATAAAAATAGAATAAGTATTTTAGCCTTGACCTACTTTTAACTTAATTATATACTTAAGGCCGTAGTAATTAGCTTGTAACTTTTTCTTATTTTTTTGTTTTTATATTTCCGTAGGCCATAATCATTCTGGGCCCAATTATCGCTTACCTTAAAATAAATCATGTTATCAGCACCAGTTAGCGATGTGTTACGTATGTTTTCCATTTTCCTGAGGGCTATCTTTCATCGTCCTACCTTTTTCAGTATTTTTTTTTTATTACTGTTTTGGCAGATGTACTTACAGGAGAAATATAAAACGCATTAAGGCCGATCTGTGCACTATCAAAATGCATAAAAGATTAAGAATCAGTGTATTTCATATATGATTCTGTTATCAAATTATAGTATCAGATAATCAAACTACCTTCGTATTAGTGTGATAGCTAACACAATATTTGATAGGTTATATTGATACGTCATCATCATTATTTCCACTACTGGACATCACATCAAACCGCTCCATAAAAAATAGTTTAAAAAAAGTACAGAGACATTTTAATGAAATTACTGATAATCTAATTACTGTTTAGTCAAATTCAATACTTATTTAAATAATTAGATAAACGCGAAGAACATATTATTTTAACATAGGCACATAAATCACCAAATGCCGTAAATCACATCACCCTGGTTTCTATCTTATTGGATATGATTCGTATAGAGTCCGAGCAACGGGTCCAGTGCAGTAAAACTGATTTATTTAGCGATCGTGCGCGCGCGCACATTCACGCTTTCCTGATCTCCAGCGATGTACCGACACCGGCTGAGTGGCGAGTACCGCAATCGGATGCCAATCTTGAGATTCTTTCGTTTTGATGTACTTATGTAAAAACTGTACTTGGGGTAGCACGAATAGGTACACTATGATGATAGAAATGGTTCACTTTTAGTTTACCCCTGACTGTGTTTATCATACTTAACATACCTACTTTACTGAACTCATAATTATGAAACTTGTATTCAAATTCAAGCAGCTCAAAACTGTAAATCGGAACTACGAACAAGCCACGATACGATTTAATCATTACCGTCGTGCGTGTAAGTTGTCTGTTCTTCCAACTTAAGGCTTACCTAAGTAGTCACTTCCAAATCACTAATGAATGAATGAAACATAAAATTAACCCAATACCTTAATTGTTACAGGTTCAACCCAAACCTACAACAAATGGAGTTACAAAAGAACGCGTCTCAGAACGAGAAACCAGAGACACCAGAGAGACGAGAGACACGAGAGAGTCCAGAGACTCGAGAGACTCTCGGGAGATACGCGAGCTGCGTGAAGCGAGAGACTCCAGAGAAGAGACGGACCACGTTGAGAGAAGAGCGCAGACGACGTCACCAGTGCCGCGGGAGAGAGAAAGAGACCGGGAGAGGGAAAGGGACAGGGACAGAGAAAGAGATCGGGAGAGGGAACGAGATCTAAGAGAAGAGAGGAGAGACCAGTCAACACCACAGCATGACGGCAGACATCCACTGCTGCAGTTTGCCGTCGACCATTTCAGACAGAGCCCAGAGTGAGTACTCACTAATGTTTATTTATTTTACTACACAATGGTCTTTACAAATGATTCAGATTTTTTCCGGGATATTGACCTATTGTGATAATACCACATTTAGTATACACATGGAATGTCCCATTTTTCAACGTGTGAAAAAAATGCGTTCTGCCATCGCTTGTAGCAATTTAGAAATTAGGTTTTCTGGCTCATTCATATAGATACCTACACTACCTAGGTAAGTGTCTATTTCTTTGCTAAATATATTCTTGATGTGCAATAGAAAGCTGATAATGACGTTAAATGACAGCAGAACTGAAAGTTTACAAACACTAAACAATCCAATCACACATTTGCGACGCATTTACCAGTTCAAATGCAATTTGTTGCACAAAGACGTTAGGCGTAGACTTCCAATAGTTATAGTTTACTACGACGCATGTTAACTATTCAGACGTAACACGCGTATTCACTAGATCATTAATTTCTGGCAGTAATTTATAACGCGCTTTACTTTTTTGATGCATTCATTTTAAACCTGTCTGAGCTCTAAAAACACAATCGACATCTAAAATTGTGGAGTTACAGATGAAGCGGTGAATCGATACAACAAAGGGATTTCAACTTTTAAATAATATAGTTTCTTACTAATGAGGTCATAAAGGGAGCATTTGACCAATAAAACTGAACGCGATCAGCACCACCACATAGACCATGTTGAGCTGTCAGTTTTATTAATTTCTTTGGAATATTGACACTGACAGCTCTTGAACTCGGTTTAGATTTGGGCTGATTGCATTCATTGTCATTAGTAAAATTCGCACTACCTTGTTTACTAAAATTTTAGGAAAAAAAATGAACCCATGTTGCAAACAAACAACCCTAAATTTTGTTCAACGTAGAAATCCATTTCAAAGCTTTCGATTCAGAAAAATAAAAAATTGAGACCACTACGTCTCATTTCAAATTATTTCATCTGTACCTAAATGGAGGTTGTGGAGGTCAGATAGGCAGTCGCTTCATGTAAAATACTGGTATTCAGCGGCATCCGGTTAGACTGGAAGCCGACCCCAACATAGTTGGGAAAAGGCTAGGCAGATTGATTATCGACCTAAATATTTTCCTAATTTTTTGTTTCTTTTGAACTTCGGGTTCCATTTATTTTAAGTCCACTCTAGCGCCATCTATATTCAGCGACTGGTACTTTTGTTTTCATTTTTGTCACAAAAAAATGTGACCTTTACTTATTATACAACATAATGTACATAACTTACTGGGTACTTTTTACTAATATCTATAGCGCATATTTTTTACTGTCTCTATTCAGTAAGAAGAGATGGTTCAAGTCGACAAATTCTCTGCGCCGATGGTTCATCTCACAGAGAGTAGGTGGCGCTCAAATTCATTTTAGAAATTATCAGATTCCAACAATCCGATTGCTAATCATTATGAGGCTTCCGTTACCACAAACTACGGCCCAATTAGACATCGGCGCAATAGGTACTTATTTAGAGCCCGCGCCTCCACTCGAGTCCGATAGATGCGGCGCTAGCGTCTATGTCATTGCATAAAATTGCATTTAAAATAATTAGTTCCACAATTTTCCGCCGGACTTCAGCGGTGGCGTGGACTCTAGTTCTTTGCTATATCAGTCATCCTCTTCTTGTTAGCTTTATAATTACTATTCCCATCGCTCTTATCTGTGTTATTGCATAATATTACGATCTGCCTTGTTGATCTAGTTGTCGCAAGCGCTACTACTTAGCTTGAGGTCCTTGGTTTGATTCCCAGGTCGGGCAAAGTGTTATTCGGTTTTTCCATCAGATATTTCTCAGTAGCAGCCCGGAGTCTGGGTTCGTGCCCGGTTGATGGCAATAGGCTACCCCCTATTACATCGGAAATGTAGGTGTAATATAGGTACACCTCGCTGTGCCTAGCGCTTCGGGGAATACAATTTTATGTTACTTAGATACGTTCAAGAAAACGTTCGTACGTAGGTACCGCACCTGCAAATTAATCATCGTTGTTTAATCGGATAAACGGTAAATCGCCCTATAATGTGCGTACAAAATTATATTTGCAGTTGGAAGGTATGGGAGATCATGTTTTTCGACTACAATGGTGATTTTGTTCTTAGGATAAATTCATCCTCACTACAGAACCCTTGATTGTGCGTGACCGGTTTTATTTACACACAGTCCTCTATTCTAGAGATTCTTTCAAAATGGGAGCAGTCGTACAATGTTGCACCCTTGCTTCAGCAAAAATTCGTTAATTGTTGCCAAATTAATGTTGCCAAACTAGAAAATACCTAATTAAAGTGATGCACGAAACATTGTTCACAAGTTTAATGCTGTCACGCGATTGATTGATTTATTAGAACGGAGTTTTTGTTTTAGAAACGATAGAAGTTAGACCAATACCTAGTCCACTTGCAA
This sequence comes from Lithophane semibrunnea, assembly GCA_947363905.1. NCBI lineage: Eukaryota > Metazoa > Arthropoda > Insecta > Lepidoptera > Noctuidae > Lithophane > Lithophane semibrunnea. Next base: position 15,244,641 of record OX376193.1, read on the forward strand.
TTATCGTTACATACTAAGGTCAATGTGGATTATGTTCATTATTTTCTACATTTATTTTAATCCTGGCTCATTGGTCTAGTGGTCTCACCACTGCTGAGCGTGATTCCTAGGTCGGGAAAAGTGCTTTTGGGTTTTTCCGTCAGGAATTTCTCAGTACCAGACTCCGGTCTGGTACTGAGAAATTCCTGACTGTGTGAATTCTGGATTTGTGCCCAGTTGATGGCAATAGGCTGGCCCCCTATTACATGGGACTATAAAATAACTGGCAAAATGTGGGTGTAGGTACTATACGTACACTGCTGCCTAACCCCTGGGAAATGTAGGTGTGATGCTCCGTTGTAATTTAATACGCATCATCTTCCTATCCGCTAGTGTATTGTGAGTCAATAACCATGTATAGATTAACGTGATTTATTTATTTTATAGATTTGTCCTCTACGAAGTCAAAGCTATTTAAATACATAACAATTAATTAATTAGAACCGCGAATTTTATCTCAAATACATCGTTAACTTCTTTTCTATTTAAACAAATTGTATAGGGTATCCACGACACGGCAAGTGTGGCAACATAACTTAATTGCAGGAAGCGATATATTATAACAACAAGTAGGTAATAGGATTATTAAAATTAACCGCGTACAAATAATAACTGCACGTTATCCAAGTTTGAACAGTAGCTGTTATGTTTCCACATTGTACAATGCTTTCTAAAAAAGCGTGGGTAACCGTTTTACATTGAATGAAGGATTCTTATGTGTTCCAGGTATCTTCTGAACTGTTTTTTATTTGCAATTGGTTAATGAAAGTATGTAGGGTTGTCCGGATAGAATCACCACGATAAATCATGGCTAAATCCTTCAAATGTCAAACTGCAGTTGGTTTCAACCCTTTGCCGTCAATAGTTTTAATAACTTTAGATTATATTGTAGTGCTATGTGATATGTCGTCTTTGGGTTCTTGCTCTATCCACCTCAATCTTCCTTGTGTCTGATAAGCTAAGCGTCTTTATTTAGATCATCGTTCATCTACCTCGATATTGTTCTATGTTGGTTGGTATAGTATTGCCTATTTCCCCGTATGTCCCTGCAATTGATCTGTGTTTCAAAATTAAAGATATAAGGTGAAGCTAAGCTTTTAACGACATAATGGATCTAAGGCTTAGCTCTGATCTATTCATGACTCTTTCTACCCTTATTCCAATCAAACGTTTGGGAACTGAGGAAAACCTCGTCTTATGTCTATCAGTCATCTCTGCGTTTAGGTACCTACTTCTTGATGACGCATGTCATCTTTCACACCAACCCATCCATCTTAACTTAAAGTAAATGTTCCCCCAAAGTTATTATCTGTGGTAACACTTTTAACATCCCATTAAAATCAGTTTCTAATTATTGCAATTTTTGTTATCTTGTGAAATCTGGACTCCTTACCAAATACTTATTAATATCTAACTAATTATACGTTCTGCTTTCCACGGAACAATAGTCTATGTTAGTGTTACACTTTGCTTATTTTGTTATATCATAATAATGCAGCCACGCTCGAAGAGAACGGAAAATATCTTAATGCATACTTCCTTGAGAAGTTATGTTAACCTATTGCAACACGATAATTCATCTATTTGCTCAAAATTATTTGAACTGTAACATTTGTAGAGCATTTATTTCGTAGTTTTGACGACTTGAAGTATAGGTAATGAGTGTAAAACCGTCTCTAAGACACATGTCGACCTGCACGACCCAGTTACAGAAGAAAACAAAAGCTTTTTCGTAATGAATTTTCATGATTAAGCAACACCTTTGTAAACCAGGTTCGGGTGCAATTTTACAAAAACAATGCGCCATAAAAAGTGCTTGGCAAAAAGTAGAGCAGCCCTAGTTAGTTGATGAGCACCGTTGGCGCGGAACGCACCTGAGAGGTCGCGGCACAATCGTCGCCAGAGCAAGTGTAACCTTCGGTCATGCCGTGTGCACTGGCAGCACGAATCAAGCATAGAGTGCAAGTATCCGAATTGTTTAAAGTTTACTATTCACCATTCTTTTGTATCGTTGCAGTTCGTGCATTTTTTTAAAGCTCGCCATTCGTTACTTTTTTGTTTTCTTTTGGTTACTAGCCAGTTTTAGTTCTCCAATTGGCAGTGCGGATTAATTGACCGGTTGTGTGTAATAGTGGTGTTCAATTAAATTATTTGTGTTTGTAGTAATTACAGTTATTAAAAGTGTTTCCGTCCAATAATAGTCCTTTATAGTGCTTGCGTCATGGAATACGTTTTATTGTGAATGAAAAAAAAAAAATTATACCTACTTATGGTAATGGGCATAAAATTTGTGCATTAGAAGTGATAGCTTAGCTGGAGTAGGTAGGTTTAGGGCTTGTACACAAAACTGCGAATAGGCGCGATGCGAATTCGCAACACAGAAGCATTCTGAAAATCTTGGGGTACCTACCGTCACAGACTTTTGCAATGCGACGTCGCAACGCAGTTTTGTGTACAAGCCCATACACCTACCTTAACCGAGTGGTTCAAACATGATGTATATGTTAAATTGGCATGCTTTTGCCTCTATTTTACATTCATTTGCATTATTATGTTAACATCCAATCAACATAAATATTAACGAGACAATTTATTATTACAACATTGACACAAATCAATACATCAACAACCGTCTAAAAAAAGTAGGAAGAAAAAAATCGCGTAACCACCGTCATAATCGAATCGGAATAATGACGTTACCGCTAGATACGTAAACACGAGCAACGTTTTGAAAGCCGAAATGAATCGGTAAACTATTCAAAATTTACTTCCTCGGCGTCGAGCACTTTCCCCGATACGTTTAGTCGGTGATCGGCTGTCGAACGATGTCGATCGAGTCGTTGGGCGAGAGCAACACAGACATGACTGAAGATAGTCTGTCGAGTGACGATTTTGACGATGGTATCTCGTTCGAAGAAGAAGAGAGCGGTAACGAGTTACTGTGAGAGCATTTTTTGTGTTGTGTTTTGTTTTCGTGGAAATTGTGTTTGTTTACCGTAGTTTTTTTTTTTTGTGTGGCTACACTTTGGAATGTCAGTTGGCTGTCACGTTAATTAACAGTGGCACTAGTGTGTTAATTGCAGTGCTCAGTACATTGCAAGTGCGTAATTAAAGCTTAATGGAGTAATTAAAAAGTAAAGTATCCCTACTTTTCCTACGGAGATCATTGATGATCTGTAGGTACCTACTACTTACCTACTTAAGTCATTCATTAATATGCATGTCTTAATTTTCTTAGAAAGATTATTGGCGTTTTTAAACTTCAAAATTCATCTCACAAATCCGTTATTTGTTACCTAAGTTTCAGCCCAAGTATTTGTTTCAGAAGAAAAAAACTTATCCTGTACTTCAGTGATTTTTTTATGAGGCCCTTAAATACAGTAACCTATTAAACTACTTGCACACAACCTTAATCACCTGAAAAAAAAAGCATGCACCGTGTACCGCGTAGTACAAAAGAAAGTTGTCAAAGACAATTCCCATGCCTCTTATAAATTATATAAAGTCGTAGTTCCTTCACGTGCAAATAATGTGCCCATACACGCGAATCGATATAATATAAATCAAAGATTCACTATGTGCATGATTTAAAAACTGCTGTCACTTTTTTCTTTTTTGCCTCTTGTCCATGGTCCATGGGTACTCCCGTTGTACATGGCACGGTTTCTTTACGATACGACACGCTAGCCGCACCGCAGAACAATCGTGTGAGCTTTTATATTTGACACGGTTCTATGGTAAACGCCGCCGTGTCGTCAACAAACTTCCATAGTGATCCATACAACACTGACGCCTCTGTCTACACACGGCGAATAAACCGTCGTTTTTCACGGCAAAAAAACGTGTGTGTACAACGGGTCTTAAGCTTCTTGCACTTGTCTAACTATACACCATTGAGGTTTTTTTAAGTAATTTGTTTGAAGCATGCAATGCACTACTGGGTGAGTAGTGAACATGAGTTTTCAGCAGTCACTTAAGTAAGCCTTCTTAAGCAAAACAACATGCCTGAGACAGGCAAAAACATCAAAACACCAATTATCATTACCTAAGTGTTGAACTTTCTGATCTGATCATTTGTCAGCGCCACCGCTGTCACTTGCGGCAGTTACTTAACATAAATATCAGCATTTTTTTAATCCGATTTCCGGAGCCATCAAGACTTTTTATTTGTGAACTTTCTTGCGCCATGCATTTTTGGACAAATCTCAATTCATCAATAACTTGCAACTAAGTATAAATACTGGTTAGGCACTTGATTACTGACGTAATTGTGTGATAAATCATCTTGCATTATTGATAATAACTGCCTTTTATTGTTATGATGGTTCCACGGGTAATAATGGTGGTCTAAAAGATATGGAAAACAATGTTTAGAGCGCATTCATCTCTAATTATGGGTTGAAAGCTGATTATAGGTCTTCAAGAGGCAAACGCTGCTGTGTTGTTTCTCACTATTGTCAACGTCAATTACTGCGACGTTATTATTTATTTTAGATACTCGTTAACAAGTTGTCAGCTAGACTAGGGATTAGGAGTGAGGCGTATTTATCGTCACAGACAGGGCTTGAAAACGATACCAATTCACATTAAAAGTAACGTTAAGTAACGGTATTTCCGTAGAGATACTTCGATATCGGTACAATTTGGTAGCGTTACTTAGTAGCATAACATAATAATAACGTTAAAATTTTTGGTAAAAATTACCGGTATTTTTAATGTTATTGTAAAAATAGCGGTAAAAAATTATCGGTATTATTTTGTTATTTTATGCGACGTTGCCAGCCCGTCTCAAAGGCGGCCGCGGCCGGCGCGCGCGCGCGCCCCTCTCACTGTCACACGCTGTCGGCGCTGTTGCCATTTCGTTTGTCGTCTTCATATCTCTCACCGCTCACGGCAGTCGTACGCGCTTACAGAACACGGTGGACCAACCAACCAATTAAATTCTCAAGTACAAGCACAACACAGAATAGCAATGATAAGATAATATCTATTAAACGCGCAAATAGTCGTACGGCAGTCTTAGCGTCGATGCAATCTGACATTCTTTTGCGATTGGACGAGAGCGACGGTAACAAAACTAATTATAACGATAAAATTATCGTTACCTTAGATTTTAACGTTACGTATGTTTAACGGTAAAATGTGCCAGATATACCGTTAAATAATATAACGTTATTTATTAGTTAACGATACCTGCATCAGAAGGCTGTAACGATACCATATTTTTAACGGTATTTCAAGCCCTGGTCACAGATATTAAAAAATAGCAGATAGTAATTCGGTTACGATTTTCGACTTTAACGAAAAGAAATAAAGAAGATATTCAATTGAGTTAATACGTATTTATCATCCGTACAAAAAAAACAGGCTGTTATTTTATAACAGATAGATACGATTTTCGACTTTAAATCAAAAGAAATAAAGATGATATTCGATTTAGATACGTATTTATCGTCCGTACAAAAATCACAGGCTGTGATTCAATAACAGATATTTGGATCTGTTATTTTTTTGTCACAGTCACAGTGATCACAGATATCGTGTTTCACCTGTTACAACCCATCTCTACTAGGGATCTACTTTATCGCCCTTCTTCCAAACTTCACCTAATTACGTAACTTATTTTCGTAACTGATTAAGACTAATTTGTTTCATTTTGACAGTTCAACAACACTCATTGCGTTATTAACGTTGTTGAGCAGATAATTTTTTCGAACTTATGAAACAATTGATTAAACAAACCGATTCCAATTCTGATTGATCGTGTATTACATTATTAGGGTGCAGGTGTTTACAAAGCTTAAGCTACACAAAAATAAGATAGAAGCAGAGGCGTAGCTAGGTAACCAAAGGCCCTGGGGCAAAAACAACTGGAGGCCCTATTGTGCATCACTTATCTCTTTAAAATTTGTTTTTAATGTTTTATGGACACAGCCAAAAACGATGAACTGGTATGGACCAGTACTATTTACCAGGTACTATTTTGCAACTTCTAAATATGGATTTAGAAGTTGCAAAATAGTACCTACGATTTTGAAAAACACCTGTTAATCTGGTAGACGTCTTTCGGAAAAGTCCCTGAAGGCTGTAAAGGCCCCATATCAAGAATTTGATGTTTTTCATTAATATCTTGTTAGTCGCAACCTATTTTTTTAATTGTCGAAGGTGAGAGAATTTTTAGCTACTTCAATACGAGGTTTACTGGTCTGGTTCCGAGAGCCCCCTGAGCTTGGGGGCCCAGGGGCACTGCCCCGGCTAGCCCCAAAGTAACTACGCCATTGGATATAAGACTGCCAAATACATGTCAGTTGATAGGAAATAAATAACACTTGCCAATCACTTCACATGTTTGACAGTCTGTTAGTTAACTTTTGTGTTGGAATCCGGGTGTAGGCAGGTACAATACCTGACTATCACGAACAAAGACTATCGCATACCGAAGTTATTCCAAATATAGGGTGTAAATATTTAAAACATCAGGCAGTTCGTTCCTCACACAACTGCTTACTATCAGTTTCAGTTCCTAATTTAATTAATATCGACCTTAATCGGAAAGAAGTACACGGCATAACTAGTCCATTCCTATAATTCCACATGAGAAATCGTAAGCTTAACGCAATCAAGGATATCCCGATACATTACGATTTTCATTTTTATGCTATTTCCGTAAACTTCCTTTCGACAAAGTTGCGTTAGTTCGTTCGTCTTATAACATTTTATGACTTGTTTCGGGTAACTCAGTTTCTAGATTCTGTCACCTACGCATAATTTTGTAGGCGTTGGACCAATAGAATACCTAGTCAGAGAAAGTGGCCCGGATAGGTGTCTTAAAATGTATATTTGTCTATCTAATTTTGAATATGCAATCGATAATTTTTCTAAAATTGGTATAACAATTTTGGCCTTTCTCCTTTTGGTAATGATAACTCATTAGTCACGAATCTTGTTATAAATGAACCAGTTTAAATAAGAGCCATTTTGGTTTTTGAAAATTTTTATTTCGTAAGGCTCAGACAGGAAATGGTTTAACTTTCGCAATAAGATCTAGATGTAAAACTATAAATACTTAAGTAACGGTTAGCAGGTTAGTGAAATGAATGTTTCTTAAATCTTACTAAATATTTTCTAAAACTGTTTAGGCGTTGGAATTGCGTTTATTGGGTACCAGAGTTATTTGTCGGTTTACTAAACAGAAATATTAAAACAAGTTTAATAGACAGACTACCTCGTTGGTGTCGTAGTCGCAAGCGCTACTGCTGAGCATGAGGGCCTGGGTTCGATTCCCAGGTCACACAGTGTTATTAGGTCTTTCTATCTGGAATGTCTCAGTAGCAGCCCGGCGGAAGTCTGGATTTGTGCCAGTTTGATGGCAATAGACTCGCCCCCACATATAACTGGCGAAATGTTGGTACCTATAGGTACACATCTGCCCAACCCTTTGGCGAAACAAGGCGTGATGTTATGATTGTTATGTTAATAGAAACGACAAGAATAAGGTTTACTAGGTTAAGCTAGGTTTCTATTTTTATGGTGTATACCTAATACAAAGTAATAGAATACTATCTAGGTAGGTACTAGTAGGAGGAGCTCGTGGCTAAGTAATAACAGCCGCTCGGGTCGATCCATCAGGTTAAGCTACGCTTGCCGGGGTTGGTCCGTGGATGGGTGACCATTTTCACATATCGAGACTCCTCCGTGCCTCGGAAAGCACGTTAAGCCGTTGGTCCCGGCTGTCATTTGTGGATCTTTGACAGTCGTTACGAATCGTCAGAAGCACGAAAGTCTGACAACCAGTCTAACCAAGGGGTATCGTATTACCCAGTTACTGGGTTGTGGAGGTCAGATAGGCAGTCGCTCCATGTAAAATACTGGTATTCAGCTGCATCCGGTTAGACTGGAAGCCGACCCCAACACAGTTGGGAAAAGGCTAGGCAGATGATGATCTAGGTAGGTACTAGGTTTACGCATAAATGTTTGTTATAACAAAGGCCTCTATTTTGTATTACGTCTGTCAGTTTCGTAACGCGTACGTGAGTCTCGGACATTATACAGCTTGTGTAAGCAGAACAAACTCCCTGTACGTGTTGCCATTTAAAAAAAACCGAATCAAAATGTAAACGAGACCGTGGAAACAGCCCAAACAGCTTTCCTTCCTATTGTTTTTAAATTTATCATGGTATTTGGGTTTAATTTTCTAATTGATGGTCTTAATTCATTTTAGTACGGTTTTGTTGACCGTTTCAAAAAACGTAGATAGCGAATTAGCAACGCAGTCTATCAAAGGGAGATATTTTTTGTCAGTTTACTTTGTTCCGCTAGACAAGACTAATTACATTATTTTATTTACCACGGTGATCTCCAACTATGAACAGATAACTTTATGAACCTTCTTGCTTGTTTGTATTTTCGATACCTACTTTAGTAGGAAGTTAAAAATCTGGCAAGTTTTAAACACATTTTTATTCATTTAACAAAAAAACATTTCCTTACATTTTGCCCTGCAGTGGGACAACCAACCCAGACTAAAATAAATACACTTGTCATTTCTCCTGTACCATGTAGGTACGTACCATAAATTACTAAGTTCCTTGGTTACGACAATAAACAGTTTTAAGTGAGAGTAGGCAGTACCTAGGGCTATCCATACTAGCCATCGTTCGCGCCGTCACGGTGGCCAGCTTGTCCACTCGCGCGCACCTCCATTGTCTACGGCCTGCGCATGCGCTGAACGCGCTCATTTGCATCCAATGCTAACTGCCACTTCCTGCCGATGTGAAGGAAATGCGATAATAGCACCTCGTTATGTAGGGAAAAATAGGAAAATGGAAATTAATTAGCGGTTTCTGTTGCCGCCGTTTGGAAAATAAACAGCTGTGTTGCAATTATGTTCCATTTTTATTACCTCATGATCTCAATAGCAACAACTGAAGTGTATATAATTTTATAACTTATAAGATAAGGTCCTTACCTATTTGTTGCAAGCTGAAATGTGTAAGTAAGCAAAATATGGTGAACTTCTTATATTTAGGATCCTACTGCAAAATAAAGTTACCTATCTTAATTTGCATAATATTCTATTCTATTCTGTGACTTGTGAACTCATCATCTGCCTAGCCTTTTCCCAACTATGTTGGGGTCGGCTTCCACTTGCGAACTATGATGCTAATTTATACTTTGTCTTGAAAGATAGACACTATGGGCTTTACCACATAAACTTAGACACTTGATAAACGCGAGTCTAATGTCAGTTTTATGTCAAACTCCATACAGAAATGTCATGTTTAAAAGGTGTATAAGCTAAACAACTGTTAGTCTCAGTTTTCTGGTACTATAGTATAAGTCATAAGTACTTAGTTAAGTACGTCGTTCTAGAGTAAAAGATGACACAGTCCTCTTTGAAAAAAATATATCTTTCATGTCATTCGCTGATATACCTTCATACCTACTTATTCGTATCCGCATGCACCCAGTTTATTGCAAAATACTCTCATGATATATTCAGAAAAATGCTATCTATGTCGAATTTTAAATGTGAATTATTCATGATTCATATTATTATTATTATGTCATATATCATACTGTTATGCCAATTACATATTTTTAAAGAATAACGCCCATAAAAAAGAAATCGTATTTTCAATAAGCTGACTCACTTTGATCTAACTGAGTAGTTTGCCGATGATGTGATAGTGAAATGAAAAACATAATTATTTAAGTATTTGCGTTATGTCATGCAGTAAATTATAAAACTCTTAATTTATTTTAACTTTCATATGAGAGCATGCATACCTACTCATATATGTCTTTATCTAATTTTATTCTTATTTGATTCAAATTGGAATAAAAATTTGTTGAAGTAAATTTTGTACACAGTCTTAAAAATAATATAACATATAATTGAGCAAGTCGTTTAGGTTCAATTAAATCGTCAATCTACGAACAAATTACCTACCATCTAACTCTACCGTCGTCGTAAAAATATTGCCTAAACTAAAATGATGAACGCATGCCTCCAAATGCTCATTATTATATTATATAATATCCTCCATTTGTTCATTTTATTAGTTTCTCAAACACATTTATATAATTAAAGAAATGGACTTCCTATACAAGTGACAATCGCTTCGAAAGCGTTTCGTATTTCTACAACGTTTTTCAACAGGATCGACATAGGCTTTTCAATAGCTTATGTCAGTCCTATAATACATTTTTGCCTTTTCCATCATCGTTATCGCTGATAGAATTTCGCTTTATCTAGGGCCTTAGAGGTCACGCACATAGATCACATAGGAGGATTTATAAATAAATTATCATCCAATTATGCCATTTCCGTATTAGTCAGAAGAACTACTGTTATTAATGTAATATTCAAATTAGTAAACTATAATTATGATTGAACACCGGAAATTTAATAATTTTCTTTAAATATTCATCAATGCAAATTAGCCTACTGATGTTCAGACAGTCTTTCTATAATATTTATACTTGACAATACCTATAACATAAAGATTACCTTAGCAAGCAATTATAAGAATTAGCCCAGGTGCGCACGGTCGATTTATTTCTTCCCATGGTGATTTTTTTTCGCACACTGAATTTTCTTCGCTCTGCCTATTATAATATCTGTGGCTCTGCTTAGCGCCAAGAGTTAAAAGTTCAACCGTGTGTTTTTCGACGCTCTAGGTTAAAATCCAGTGCGCGATAAAATCGTGCCGCGATAGTTTTAAATTGTGCACTTACTTCATTTTGCTCAACATCATCCTGTAGATAAATACGAAACTTTCCGAATTTAAAATACAACCAATTTTAACCAATCTATTTCACCCATAGGCTAGAAATCCTGAAAGCGGATTCCTCCCTCAAGAGCAAAGCGAAACGCAACGAATGGACATGGAAGGCGCAGACGGACGTCGTGAAGTGGCAGGCGACGCCGCTGCGGGCGCCGCTGCTGCGCTTGCCGGCCGCGCTGGCGCCGCCCGCGCTCGAATGTTTCACGTGCGTGCGCGCCTACTGCGGCGATCTGCAACCCAACGAGCGGCAGTTGCACCAGGACTTGACTGAAGTTAAATGTGTTTATACTGTGCTCATGGTTAGTATTGTTTTAATCCATTTTTTTTCCTAAAGACCTATTTTGCTACTTGCTCAGCCCCGTAGTAATTTTAAATAATATTCCTGTTCAGTTGCGCAACTGTGTTCCTCAGTGAATACGCGGCTTTAACTGAGCGATACAGTGTAAAAAAATACAAAAAGATTCTCTCCGGCGGGGAATCGAACCCCGGTCTCCCGCGTGACAGGCGGGGATACTTACCACTATACTACCGAAGATGTGATATTTCTCTTCAAATATTGCATTACAATAGTGAAGAATTTTGATTTGATATTCGTACAGAAAATACAAATCTCCAGTCGAGTTTAAAAATAATTCGGTATGATAAAAAAACAGTGAAGATTCCGTAACCCATTTGAACATTAGATTTTATAAAGCAAGTATTTATTTAACTAATAATGTTAAGTCTAAAATAATCCTGAACTATGTATGAAACACTATCAGACTACGTTCTGTGTAATTTTCTGTGTATCTTTATGTCCTGTTTTTGTGTGATGTTTCTGTGTCTATTTCTGTCTCCTGTGTTTCTGTTTCTGTATAGCATTCTCATCTTCTTACAGCATTGCCACTCAGTACCAGAACTCCGTGACGAGGTGTACTGCCAGCTGATGAAGCAGACGACCTCGAACCGGTCACCTTCGGGCGACTCGTGCCAGCGCGCCTGGCGGCTCATGTCCATACTGGCGGCCTACTTCACCTGCTCTGACACGCTCAGGTAAATAAATGTAGTTATTATCACTTTGGATGAATCAATCAATCAAAATTTTAAGATGTCAGGGAAAAAATGTAAAATCTTACAATTGGCTTCCTGAGACATCAACATCATCGGCCTGTTGTCAGTCTGTCTGCTTGTCTTTAAATTGAAAAAAAAAAAAGAAAATGACTTATTGAAAATGTGTAATTTAAAATGTTCTAAAGCCTGCGACAAAGTAAATCACAGCTTATTGTGTGCTTCAATGACGCAATACGGTATAAACGGTGGCTTGATCCGTTGGTTGGAGCAGAAGATATTTGATTTGTAATAGAAATAATGAATTTTTAAACAAATGTTTACATAACTGCTAAACACTTAGGCGTTCCCCAAGGGTCATATTTAGGGCCAAATTTTCACGAGACCTTTAAACATATTTAGCAAGTTGTTACTAATTTTTACATACATACAGAGTGGTTTAGCTCACCTACATTTGGCCAGATTATTTCACGGTTTTTATCAAACTCGTGTATTGTTTCCCAGGCCATTCCTCGTCGAGTACCTGTCTGCGGCGGCAGCAGACCGACGCCGGCCCTGCCAGGGCACCGCGGCCGTGTGCCTCGCCAACCTGCGCAAGACGCTGCGCTGCGGCGGCAGGAAGAACGTGCCCAGTGTTGAGGAGGTGAGATACTGGTCACAGTTTCATTGTCCAATGACGCATCATATGTTTCACGACGATTGTGTAACTATTGTATCTGCTCGCTAAGCAGATACAATAGTTACATTTAAAATTCAAATTAATTAATATAATGATATCATTCTGACTTCAAACAAATTATAACAAGCTTATGAAATGCCGGCCGGACCGGATATTTTGATTGGCTCTTTTTCAAAGAACCTGATTTTGATCCTAATCATAAGCGAGACATAACATGGGCTTTTGATGAAGTTGAATAAAACGACTAACAGAAATTAGCTATACTCGTATTTACTTAAAACATCAGTCACATGTGAGTTTTTCTAATGAGAAAGATGATGCTGCAAAGATATTTTTGGTGTGGCTAAGCAATCTGACTAACATCCTTTATTTAACAGGTGACAGCAGTATCAGCGGGTCGCTCAGCTCGGCGACAGCTGTACCGACTGCCGGGTGGAGCCGAGCGCGTCGTCAACACGCGCTGCGCGACCGTCGTGCAGGACATCGTCAACGAGCTCTGTGAACTGGTCAGTTACTATACTCAAAACATTAAACCTATGAGGATTCGAATTTAGATCCTGCCCAGGAGCCCGACCATAATCACCTGTAGGCAGGTGATGTCATCTAAATCTTTATTACGATTTGATGTTTTCATAATGCTGGTGAGCAGTTTCTAACCAAACTTGTGTTTTACTCGAGTATTTTTTTAAAACTACTTTTAAATTAAACCCAATTATCAACAAAAACCGGCCAAATTACAGCTTTCTAGTACCAACAGTCTTTGAGCTAAGCCGCGGACAGACGGACAGACAGACATAGCCTTAGTAATAGGGTCCCGTTTTACCCTTTGGGTAGAGAACCCTAAAAACAATTTTTTTTTCTTCTTCACTATACATTGAACCTAAAATATTATTTTTCGCTCACATTTCCAGATCGGCGTGACCAGCGAGGCAGAGCGTGCAGAGTTCTCCCTCTACTGCATAGTAGCAGGAGACGCGCTGACCATGCCGCTGTCGGGCGACGAATATGTACTGGACGTCACCACAGAGCTACAGAGAGCTCATCATCCCTTCTACCTCATCTTCTGCCGCTCCGTGTGGCATCATCCTCTGAGGAATGATGCACCACCGCTCTATACAGAAGTGCTGTTCAACCAGGTACGTACTGTCTGACAGTCTGACTCACTCTCCGCTGGGCTCTTGACCTATGGTCAGACACAAAATCTATTTTTTTTTAAACGGTCCACATTCTCCTCGGTCCTAACGGTCAACATAGTCGAATTAGTGAAGCATCTATGAATTTATGTGATTTTAGAAAAATTACTCACTACTGTGCAATTTTGTTTAGTACCTTCTTAGTTAACTAGTTATTAGAAATCAAATTTAATAAATATCTACTTTACACAAGTGTATATAAGGTTGGATTTCATTATCTTGAAAACAAGAATTTGAATAGACTTTAGTGATCAGTGAAGTTCCAAGAACTATACAGGTCTATATACAGACCAATAAACGCTCCGACCTCTTCGGCAGACCGTATATGGCCGTGTATGGCCGCCATTAGCCTTGTCGGACGGCAGAAGGTTATTCCCATATATTTGTGTAATTTTAACAAATATGATTGATTAATTTCACCATTACTCCACCAGGTGGCCCCAGACTACTTAGAAGGCCTACTCCTGGTGCTACCAAACGGCGGAGCCCCACCCGCTCCAGTCCTGCGCGACGTGGCGCTGGTCGCAGCCCTACTGCACCGCGCGGCCGGCCTGGCCGAGGGGGCGCAGGCCCGGGACCTCAAGTTCCTACTGCCGAAGCCCCTCCTAGCTCTGAGGGAGCCCCGGCCTAATAAGTGGGCGTCGTGGTTGGGGGCCGAGTGGCAACATGTCCGGACCTTGTCACCTGCTGCTGCTAAGGCTAAAGTTTTACAGGTGAGGAACTATTTATTTCATTTTTCTATATTACAGACATGACAAAAAAAAAGTAAATAAATAAACATTTTATTTCTCTACGACACAGGCGCCTTAAAAATATAAAGATTACAATATCTGATCCCTTTGTGGGGAGACTGGTATCTGCACTACGAGTACCTGTCGCACAGTAATCTGTGTGCCCGGTAATCCAGTCCCCTCCCCCCAAAAACCGTGTTTAAGTATTCGAAAAACAAAATCGTTTTAATGCGAATTAAATCAACCCTTCGAATATGTTATAAGAGTAACCATCAGTATATTGTGGTAAGCGTCAATTGGATTTCTTGCAGGAAAAACTATGACATCTTTGTGGCCTGAATGTTACGGCAACGACACTAAGTGTTCAGAAAATTCCTTTTACAACTTTTCAATTCTGAAAAACACGACATCAGCCTTAATACTATGGGAAACAACATATACTACACACACATGTCATATATATGCGGCCTAGCCTTGAAAAGACAACAGACATAAAATGCAGCCAGTATATTTTTAACCTTATTTTCTCCCGTCAGGTACTATCCCGCTGGCCGTTATTCGGCTCCTCATTCTTCGCGGTTCGTCGCGTGTCGGGCGGCAGTGAGTGGCGCGAACATGTGCTCGCGCTCAACAGGCGCGGCGTGCATCTGTTACACCCGGCCACGCACGAGACCGACACACACTGGCCTTATGCTGAACTTATTAGTACTAGGAAGGTCAGTATCATGAAATATTTTTAGTTTCTGAGTTTATTTCAAAGGGTCCAGTCCAAACTATATCATCTATAGTGATCTGGTTGCAGCCTAAGCTTATTTGTGAACCACTTTTGAACAAAGCCCTCCCTTTTGGCTCTCAAAAAGCGTGGAGGCAAAGAACCACGACTTAGCTAAAAATCTCAGTCCGACTGAAGCTCCCTAAAATGCCTCGAAGCCGACGATGCTCTTTTATAATATAGACGTATTGACTATATAGAACATTGAATGATCTATAGTTGCGCGACGCCGGGGGGCTGACGCACATCAACTTGACTAATTGAACCTTATCTTTTTTTATGTCAACAACTAAAACTTCGATATTTTTCACAGGTCCGTTCTGAAGACGGCACGCTATTCCTGGACGTGAAGTGCGGCTCACTGCTACAGCAACGTGTTACGAGGTTGCAAGCCGAGCAAGCACACGAGGTGGCGCGCCTCGTCAGACAATACATCGCGCTACAGAGAGACCAGAGGCACTCGCCAGGTAAAACTTTCACATAGTGCTACAGCAACGTGTTGCAGTAACGTGGTACAAGGCTGCACGCCTCGTCAGAGAGTACATCGCACTAGAAAGAGACCAGAGGCACTCGTAGACATAGTGCCACAGCAACGTGTTGCAATAACGTGCTGCAATAACATGTTACTGTACCGTGCTGCGTGGTTGCACACCTCGCCAGACAACAGCTCTACGTGTTGCAAACCGAACAAGCTGACGTGGATTATTATAATGATTTTACAAAAAGTTATAGGCATACATGAACGGATAACGGCTTTCCGACGAGGCCACACGGCTGTCGTGTAAAACATCAATTTGGCAAAAATATGTTTATGTTTTTTCGTGCTTGTCATGCGCTTCTCGCATTAATTACTCATTAACACACGTTTTCAGGCACTGTAATAGAATAGACATTTATTTTTTATTATTTATTTATTTCAATTTTTCTTTTGTTTCAGCTTTCAACAATTGAAAAGCGGATCCAAACGAATCAAAGTTACACAGACTGGAATGAGTGCAGTGTATTATAGTATGTAATATCGTCATGTATACGTTCGTTCACGTACTTACCTCAACGCTGTCGTATCCGTCCAATCACTGATCTGAACTTCTAGAAATAAGGAACCATCTGATTGAAATGATAATAGGATTTTAGGGCACAAATCGTTCGGCGCCAACGCGCTATGTAGTCGTTATGTACTTCTATTTTCATTTTAGTCATTGTTCGTCCAATAAGTATTTATGTAAGAGCAATTATTTTAAGAAAAACAAGTAATCTCTTAAACATTCCAATACTTTTAACAACCAAAAAGTATGAAAATTATATTATATGAATTATAGTTATTTTTATTTTTATGCATTTTAAACACAATGCAATTATTCCAAGTACACTCATATTGTATAGATTTTTATCATTTTCAATAGATAACGGCTAAGAAACGTGGGCCATCCGTGTTTCCCACCAAAAGATATTTAAAACAGGATTTAAACATTCTAGAACCCACGATTACTGAGACCGTTTAAACGGAGAATCTATAAAAAAAACAAAAATAAATATATATCTGAAAAATATATTTTATGCTCAAGATATTATAAAAAAAATATCCCAAAATAATATAATTAATGAAAAGAATATTTTGATGTAAGTACCTAAATAGGACTCTTCTGATTTGAGATAACTTCCCATGGAGTTTTATAATATTCCAGCAGTTTTGATTCAGAAGAGTTCTACAGCAATTTAGAACACATTGCTCAAGCTTGACAACTATATGACCCTGGAAATATGTTCTGATAATGTGAGAGAACATTAGGGGCGGCACGGAAACATTTCACCGCGCCTACCGCGGTGAAGGGTCAATGCCACATCCATCTAAATTGCACGAAACTGTATGTGGCGCAAAGTTGTCACGGCATATCATGGTAGGACATAATTTCATGTAATTAGTATAGTCTGTAGATAATTCTAATATTTTGTTATTCATGGAATTCGTATTATGTTCTTTATAGTATTGTTATTTCCAGAAACAAAAATTTTGAAATCTACTTACTCCGGTACTTTAGACTTTCTCTATATTAATCCATTCTATGTGCCTTATATTTTTCTGAAATTCTAACAAAAGGTGCTATTTTACCCTAAACTTAATGTACTAATAATAAATTGTATTATTTTAAAGTCTTTATTATGAAAATATCCAAAGACCGAGAGGTCGGAGTCATGTTTAATGTATTTACTATATATTTCGTTATACTTAATGTAAAATATTTAATGAATCTGATGTATGAGAATATATTGTAGATAATAAATAAAAGTTATATTTTCAAGTTTTGTCATATTCCTGTTTTTCCACACAAGGTTATGAAATAGACACGAAGTGCGACTGCTGAGCGTGAGGGTTTGATCCCCAATTCAGGTGAATTCCCTACGTTTTACCAAGGGGGCCTACCACCACCGCTTACAGCAGTATTATTTAAATATTACTTCAGTGTAGGAAAGAGATGAAGGACAAATAGCTCCATTTGTTTCCCCCACGAAGTAAGATTAAAATAATACTGCTGTAAGCGGTGGTGGTAGGCCCCCTGACCTGTTTTACGAATCTACAGTACATTTTGTTTGAGCATTTATTATAGCACAATATTATAGATAGTCCTTCAGATCGTATTTCGGCCATGGCTGCCAATCTCAATGGAGACTAGCAGACAGCACAATAAATTACAAAGTGTAGAGAAGTTGCTTCAAAATTAATTACTCTAATGACCCTTAAAATCTGAGACCACAAACATCTTTGGTAGTTAAACAACTTAATGGCTTCAAAGAAAAAAGACTTAATCCATTAATTTCAAACATGAACCGCGAATCCGGATCTAGTAATTATTCTGGTCGCAGATTGTATCAACATCACTTGAACTCCGCTCACATCTTATTATAGCTCTGACTAATTCCACCGTCTCATAGTGCATTGTTTAATAAAAGATGATTATTTTGTCTGTCTTATTGTTCTCTGCTCGTTGATCTTGGGTTCGATTCCTAGGTCGGTCAAAATATTATCGAGTCTTTCCATTAGGAATTTCGTAGTAGCAGGCTGGATAATGGATTTGTGCCCGATAAATAGCAATAAGCTCGCGCCCTATTACACAAGTCATCATCATTATCATCATTTCAGCTGAAAGAGGTCTACTGCTGGTCATTAGGCCTCTGAAGCACCGTAACTTGGACCAGTTCTGTGCTTCTCGCATTCAGCTTATTCCTGCGGCCTTCACCAAGTCATCGGGCCACCTTGTGGGAGTACTTAAAACTTGTGAAGTAGTGGTGTATGTATAAGTTGTGTTATGTATCCATAGGTACTAATATTATTAACTGCCTCGTTGGTATCGTGGTCGCAAACGTGGCTAAAGAGCGTGGGGTCCTGGGTTCGATTCCCGGGTCGGGCAAAGTGTTATTGGATTTTTCCATTAGCGGAAAGCACGTTAAGCCGTTGGTCCTGCGCCTGATCTCTCTCCGGTCGTGTCGGTTTGCCGTCCCATCGGGCTATGACCACTGAACGGAATGCGATCTATCTCCTTGACATCTCTTGAGATAGATCGCATCCCGGGGCTCGAAAGCTAGTTTATTTATAATAAACAGTACTTAGCTCATGCACGTCATGACGTCAGCAGTGAGGTCGCTGTCACTGTCAACTGTGAGTTCACCACGAATGGCGGGAAACGGTTGAAAGTGAGGCGGTGCCTGCATCGGCTTGGTGTGGTGATGATGAGCCAGTCTAGTGATATAATCAGCGATTAACAGGATTCTACAGGTTGGTATATCTTCCGAAGAAAACAGTCGTGAGTGTTAGTAAATTGAATTGACCGTTATTAAACGTTGAACTATTTTGTTCAATTCAATTCAATAGGGAATATGCATGTGATTCAAATATGGGTCAAATATTTTTTTTTATAAATTATATTACTTCAGAATTATGCCTCCATCAATATTTTTGAATAAAATTTCTTTTTGAGCGAGAAATTATTTTTTTAAGAGTCCCAAAAAACCGTAGGTAATTCAAATACTTGAAAAGCTAAGAGCGGATGTGACGTAACAATCCGGGATAACAATCAAAATGTCAATGTAAAGTCAATCAACAAGTGTCAAGTCAATGTCAAACGCTCATACAAAAAGGAGTGTTTGACGTTGACTTGACAGTTGCTTGTTTGTTTTCACGGTCTGTGACGTCACCACACCAAGCGCGCCAAATGGAGGGCGTTTAAATAGCCCGGATCGGTTGGATATTTTAAAACTTTTTTTTAAGTAGGTACTTTAAATTGCTTTTTTGCAGTCGATTTTTTTTAAACTATTATTTGACGATGTAAATTATCGATAAAAATATTAAAAAAATACATGCATATTCCCTTTATTCACAAACAATTTACATGGTGTTTGAAATCGTAAAATAAAACAATAATAATTTAAAATAAAAACATTCACAATACACGTAACATATTTAGAAATTAACAACAATGTCAACTCATCAGTTCAGTACCTACCTACGTAAATTAAAACATTGTATGGCAAGCTAAATGAGAGAGTCAATTGGGGGGAAAGGTTAATTTGTGCACGCATACGTAACATATACACTCACATAATGAAATTATACCTACTTACTTACCTATTTCTAATTAATATTGACAAAGATTGACATCTTCCTAAGCTCGACACACGAGTGATCATATATGGGTTCCGTTTTTTTCCTTTTGAGGTACGGAACCCTTATAGGATCACTTCGTGCGAGAGTTTAATGAGACTCTTCAACAAATTACAATAAAAAAATCAGTAACATCACGCTGTGTTATTTCCTGCAGGATCGGCAGGATGTTGTTAGAACACCCAAATTTAGCGTCGAGCATATTGTTATAACCGGACACAAAACCTGACTTTGTACAACCCGGAATCGAACTGACTGACTTGACTGCTAAAGCACTAGGAACTGGTGAAGGGTGGGCGTTTTGGGGGACTGTCTGTAATTTTGACGTTCGACAAGTTTTGATTCTCAGCTTTGAATAAATGACTTTTGATATTTATTGATTTTCATTTTTGACTGGCGACTGAAATGTTCGCCAGGTCGCCTGCTGAGCATTGCCTGAGCAACGCACGAATCAACTAATCTACTTCTACTTGTAATATCATAATATGCTGTAACATAATTTGTGCTACCGTGATACGGTCGGCAACAAAAGTCGATTAACACTATTACTTTTACATTGCATCCATTGACATAAAATAATTTGATACACTGCTTCTCAACATGTTCCGTAAGTAGGTAACAGCTAAGAATGGTATATGATCGTCATTTTACATCAATTCCGATTGATATAAGTATTGTGCTCAATATATTATCAGCCTATCGCCTACCTACCGCTATACCTAACTTCGATAACAAAATCTGTAGTGTTTATCGACTTTACCTACGTTCCGACCTCACAGTAGTCACAGTACACACCGTGTTAGTTAAGCTCGTGTTTACTGCAGCATTAACTACTCTAGGCCGTAGCGACACGATACAATGAACTTCCTAATTCACAGTAGTTTGTACTTAAACAGTACATTGGTAATATTTCATCCACCATTCGGGGTCACATGGTAATCAGCGGCCTTGGTGTCCGAGTCGCACAAAGGACATTTTTTACCGACGACGACGGCGGGCGACGCGTGGGAACCGGCGCGGGCGCAACCTTCGGCGATTGTCGTCGGTGATGCTACTGGATGGTTACGTGAAGAAAGCTAACTTGCTACAGTAGGTACAAGGAGAACCTAAATTAAATAACTGAAAACCTGAAATGGGGTCATTGTACTCACCGGAACAATAACATAATATGAAACCAACCCTGAAATAGCTTTTGAGGTTTACAGTAGGTAATTACAACTAAAATAGTTCTTACTATTATGCAGGAAGGGAAATAATACATCAGACGCACACACACATAACATACAGACAGACGCGGTTGCAGCCTCAGATTTCGGAGTATACCATGGGTACTGGCAGGATCACGTTAGATGAGAGCGAGCGAAGCGAGCTCGAAAATTATTGCCACGCGCGTCGGATAGGTTGGGTTCCGTTTTGTGTATTCTTATGGAAATTGTAGGTACTTTGCCCACTTATGCGGAAAAGCAGCGCCCCATTTCAGATAGGTTAGAGAGACTTTTTTTTCATCGTTCGAACAGAAATAGGAGTTATTTTGTCGAGTTATGCCGAAAAGCTCAAAAATTGTGAGAACGAATAGTGCAAGAGCGAGCAAAGCGAGCTCGAAAATTATATTACTGGTACCATCTCGGAGAGGTTCGATCTTCTCTGGGCCATTCATACAGAAATGGGGGCAGGCTGTGGGTCTGCAAAGTGCGACCCCCTAGAGGTTACGCCCCTGGCAGCCGCCCGCCTGGCAAGCCCTTGCTACGAATGCGAGTCTAAGAAATGCTCAGCTTTTGCAGATGTCTTTAGTTACCGGGTCTTAAAAGCAGCAATGTGCCAATATTCTTTGACCCTTTTGGCAATTGTTTTAGTTTGTTCGACATGAAGACGGTGCCAAATCAATAGTGCATGATAACGCCTGAAGCCATGCAGATAGCAAGATATGATATGTGAACTCTCTTGTGCAATACGCAATATTTGATCATGCTGGGAAATTCTGAGGGAAAAGTGTGTCACTGATAGAGCGTGAAGATATATGTGCGTGAATTTGACACGTAACTGCGTGTCACATGAAACTACGCTCACACATTATACATTTTGGCTCATACATTTAGGCCATATCTACAAAAGGCCAGCACGGAATAGATTCCTTATTCCGTATACACGTATCATCATCCTACTTCGTGTCAAAGGATGTGGGTCGATAGAGAAGTGCGTTTAACTGCCGCCTCCACTTCTAAAACCTTCTGATTCCTACCTTAATCCCTTGGAAGCATCCGGCGTGCGCGTGATGTACACACGGCTACATATCAAGCTATACATTTCCAGTATAAGCTGACCTCGCATTGTACGGAAATCCAATACAATGCGAGATCAGCATAAACTGGAAATATATAGCTTGATGTGTAGCCGTGCGTACGTAGATTTGTAGACTTCTATTTCCGAAAATCATAATTAACATCAATTCATGTATTTAATAAACTTTATTGACGACCCATTCCGAGGCCAAAGCTCGTGAGAAATAGCCATTGTCGGTATAAATTGTATCCATAATATTTAATTTGCTTTTTATGATCGTTAACTATCATGAATCATTCGGTTTCAAACAGTGACATAAACAAAAACAGAGTCTGTGAACAGATTCCACTGTTCCTATTTAAATACTTAATTGTAAAATTGCTACCACTGACTTGGTAGTCTCTGAATGACACGGGAAAATTCGGTGACCTCATGCTTGTTTCTCAGGGAGACATTGACACCACCCACTCATTTTATCTTTGGAAAAATGTAGCAAACTTATGTTAAAAATCTTTGTTTACCTCATTAATATATAACATGGCTTGCTATTTCTGAACAAAGCAGTATTTAAAATGGCAATGAATATAAAATAAAAGTTAAAATATCTTGATTTTTATTTGTTCCAACACTAAAATATCTTGCCAAATTATTGCATGTGTATCATTGATGTGTATTATCTCATTAATTATGACAAAGCATAAAATAAACTAAGTTATTTTCATGCCTTCACAAAAACAGAATCACAGTTTGTTTGACCTCTCGTCCGTTTCAGTTACGGTTTTTCCTGTGCACGCCTAATTCATAGTTTTTGTACACGGGCATTATGACTGTGTTAGATAATAGACGCCTGTCACTGTAAGCTAGGCTGTTTGTTATCGCAACACTGTTCTGTCACAGCAGCTCTGTACAATGAACCTACCCGTAATTAGACTAACAAATTATCTTCATACAGCGCGAACGTGACAATTTTAAAACTATGGAGTTCTTTAGGTATTTTTAAAGTGGTCATTATTGTAACACTCTTCTTTATTTTTAAGAAAGTTGTTATATGATTAGATTTGTCAAAAGCGTAGCAGGTGAGGAAACTGCTTTTTGAGAGATAAGCACAAGGTTTAATTCTCACAGTAAAGGTGGAAATTCCTAGATAGATCGTCCAGGCTGACTAATGATAGAGTAAACACCACAAATGGAATCAGAAGATACTTACACCACTGCTAACCATTACGCTGTTTTCAGGCGTGATGACTGTGTTACGCAAGGCTAAGGCGTTAGCATAACACTCTCATGTTTGACTATATTACTTATCAATACACACATCCGCTCGTCCGTTGCAAAGCCATTACAGAATATGGGTCATTTCAGTACCCATAAACAATAGGCTATCGACCTTAGAATTACAGGCCAAGTTGACTTGTTATCAATTGACAATCCTAACTAGTATTGGCACATGGGTAGACGATGACGTGGGTTAGGACATAGGCATTTTTATCCCGATATTCCCACGGGATCGAAACTTATGCGGGCGAAACCGCGGGCGCAGCTATTCATAAAATCTCTAGTTTATTATGGACCGTAAAGATTGAATGCTGTCGTCTTATGAGACCTACAGTATTCGCTTTGCCGATGTCATGAAATCAAAGAGATGATTCAATATCTATAACGCATGTATCCCCCCCAATGGGTTAGGCAAAAGTGTACCATATTACCATAGCATAGCACCGACTATGGTGGTGAATCATAAAGCTCCACAAACAAGCCACGCGTCAGAATTCTGGGAACCTAGATAAACAACAATACAAACCTTGCTAAACAATTAGATCCAGTCAAAAGCCATACTTCCGATTCTCACACAGCCCTGCAGTATGTCGCAGTCAGCTGATCTTGACATTCGCTAACTCGAACTAATTCATTGCAACATGGCCGACTACAGGCAGTGTACCAACGCTCAATGAACCATGCATTCGGCGTGTAAAGGTCCCTCTTATTAACACGGAGTTCGAAAGACAAGCATTGATTTAACGCTAGTGATGCGTTGCAAAATGTGTTCGGTGAATGAAGGCTTCGAAACAGCATTCAATATTATAATCACAAGGTTTCAGAAAAAAATGTGTTAGGTATTAGAATCTGATGAAGGTATCATGGCAAATTAACTTGAGTCTAATAGAAGAAATGACTTCTTCAGTTTAACATTCCTATCCTACTTGCAAGAATATAATCAACTAGATGCGCCCCGAAGTTTCACCCACATAAGTCTCGATCTCGTAGGAATATCGGGATAAAAGGTATCCTATGTCCTTCTCCAGGTCATGGTCTATCCCTGTGCCGAATTTCATCCAAATCTGTTCAGCCGTTTTAGTGTGAAAGCGTAACAAACAAACTCACTTTCGCATTTATAATATTAGGATTAAAAACTTGAAGTTTGTCTTATGGTAATGGTATGGTAATATGTATTAGGTAATGTACTAGCTGTGTTTTCTTAATCACATAAAGTAAAACATCACATTAGTTATTAACTAAAAAAAACTCCATCTAGAATTCTAGAAATCGTTCCGCTTTGTGATATCCTTGTCGTGTTACTAAGTGCAGATTTTATAATCTTAACTTGAAAATATATGTACCTAGCATGGCATTGACATACCTACCTACCTATTATGTTACGTACCTAATAACCTCTATGTAGTAACTTGTGTATGCAGACAGGTGCATCAACATAATGTCCGCGATGTATAACTATACATGCATGTTTACTAAATAGTGTATAGTCGCCAATGGTTAACTAAGGTAAATCTCAACCTATATGTAGTTTGATAAAAGTCGAGGTAGGCAGGAGGTACTCACTACCCATTAAATAGTTAATTAAAAACAACATTCTGAGCAATTTACTGAGGTTTACCTACACCGCAAAAAGAACGGAAATATTGCCAAGTCTGTATGTATGATCGATGTAACTAACTAACTACCTCACACTAAAAATAAGATTCTTAGAAGCTGCGGTCATTAAAACCTGCAAATTAAAAGCGACGATTTTTTGATGAAGCCGTCTCTTAATTATATCGGTGTTTTTGGCTAATAACAACATGATTGTATGTGATATTGTCATTCTTGGTAGATGACAGTCTGTTAAGAATAAGATTTCTTCAGGAATCATACCATCAATGTCTACCGACCCGCTCCTGCTTTGCACGGATTTTACGACTTGACAAAAACATCTAAATTTCTTAGTTATATGTAACTTTAATATTTTAACTTATTACGCCCTTACCTTCCAGAATAAATTCTCTAAATGATGGTGAAAACCTTATCAAAATCTGTTGCGTGGTTTAGAAGAACAACGCGGACATACAGACAAACACAAAAAGCGACTTTAATTTATAATATGTATAGATTGTAATAAGAGTCCTCGGATATAATTGTAATGTGTTGTACTTATACATGTGCAGTAAAACTATGTGTTATATTATTTGTGTGTCACAAGATCATTATTTTAAAATTAACTCTAATCTCCCACTTAAAGTTGTTGGAGCAACGAACTTCCTACAAGTCAATAGGTGCCATGAAATTACGTCTTTACCTTGGTATGTCATTAATTCTTTTGTTTTAAAACAACTTAGCAATTTTGATGTGAGAAAACGGCAGTGTAATTGAATTAGGGGCGAGGAATTAAAATACATGAGAGTTATTCGTTATAATGACGAAATTTATGCAAAAAAAATATTAGTATTCTTACCTACTTATTTTTTATAATAAATGTCTTAAATACACCCGCACTAAAGGTGGTTTTAGAGTTCCGTCAGTCATTGTTCATCGTGGCATTATATACAGGACATGACGATGATGTGTTCTGCCAACGTGTGGCTTTCAAAATTAACACACATCGTTGTATTAACTTATTCACTACTTTGTGGGACTGTGTCGTGGTGTCCGCAGGTCCCTCTTGTCCGGCCACCTCCCCGCCGTGTATTGGACGTATCCGGGGTCGGTGGGGGTGCCGGACGCTCTGCCCTCCGTATCCGTGGTCTCTTTCTCCTCAATAGGCTCCATAGGGAACAAAGCCGGTGTATCCGCCCTTTTCGACCTTGTCGACCCTCGCAAGTAATCTTCGAGTTGTTGCAAAGTCGGTGACGGTACTGTCTTGGCCTTAGTCGGTGATCGCGACCGCTTTTGTTCGTAGCTCGGTGACATTTCGTCGTACAAACCTTTTAATCGGCCTGTCTTCACTTTCGCGAACACAGGCGTTTGTGGTTCCGGCAGATAGTCTTCTTTCACTGATAATTTTCCGGCGAAATTGTCTAGATAGTCCCGGAGATATTTTTCATTGAATTTTGCCAGTTCTTGTTCGTAGTGGAATCTATCCGGTATGGACAGAGGATCTGATAGCCTGACGTAGTTGCCAGCTTCTATTCCATTTCGTATTGATCCGAATTTAGATTTTTGCAACTCGTCTTTCTCAAGAGTGTCGTCAAAATGCGGATAACTAGTCTTAGACTGTTCCAAGAACGTCATTTCTTCTTTGTTTGTGTCCTTATCCGGTAAATTCTTCTCTAAATCTAAGTCTTTTGGTCTTTCCGGGGGGACATGTCCATTGGCTTGTCCGTTAGCGTGTCCATTGGCTTGTCCGTTAGCGTGTCCATTGGCTTGTCCGTTGGCGTGTCCGTTTCCTTTTCCATTAGCCTTTTCGTTAGCTGCATTGAGTTTGGGCATGTTTCCGTTCAATTTGGGTGAGGCGATAATGGACACTTTCTTCTCACTTTTTGGAGATGATATGACGGCGGTATCTGTCTGCGAATTCTGTGTGGTCGTGTATATCCGGGGACCCATGAGGTCTATGAGGAATAGGGCAGCGACGAACAGCGAAAAACTGCCGAGAACTGACGCGTTGACTACTAAGGACCGGGGCACGGAGTCCAGGGATGCTAGCTCTAGTCCACCTGAGAAAAACAAAAAACTATCTTAAATTTTTGGTATTTTAAAATGTAGATCAATTCTTAAATTGTGCTCGTAGGTAGTATTAAAACGCAAGCAGCTTATGTGATGCGATTAATGTGAACGCAATAATTCTGTTATGAATTTATGATGCAATTTTCGTAAAATTAGTTTAATAAATCGATTCTAAACGAAAGCTCCAAACCGGTATTTAATTGCCGATTTCGTAATCATTAGTTACTCGAGTTTGCATGCCAAAAGATGATTGAATTTAAACTTTGATTGTGTTAAAATATAAATGGTATCGTTTGGTTATACTGTTAACTAACTAAAATTGTAATATAAAAAATAATTATTCTACAATTTCTACTTCCCTTGTGGCATTGCACTAACAGTTTTACTTAGATTATACAGAACAATAATCTTACCGAGGATCAAAAAGAACAGCATGCCGAATCCGAGGAAGTATCCTTCAAGTATCCGTCTGCCCTTCGGTATCTCTTGGAAGACGCGCGCCACTATCAGGCCGAAGGTTATGATCACGTAGCCTGTCAACAAACAAACAAAACAATGATGTCTTCCTGATATATCTCTGATGACAGGGAGCTGGAACCAGTTCTTTCTGTACTCAGTAGTAGGTGTGAACTTTTATGTCCCTTAGTATCGGATAATAAGACTACAATTGCACCCCCCACCCATCACACTGAAAGTCTTGAAAATAATGAATTTTCCAAGACAGACAGTTGTCCAATATGGGATGGAATATTATTTTAAAAAAATCCCTCGACAAAGTGGTCACCGATTCCTTAAACGATTATTCAGAACTTCATAACATGCTTATTCGACAAATAAACCAGATAAAACATAATAATATGTGCATCATCGTTCTCTCACAAAATGAATCCACCTGCGATGAATGAGTTAATAAAAGTAGTTGGTATTTTTGTAGACGTCCCTCCGCATGTTATTAAGGAAAATTGCGATGGTATACAATTTGATGATTCGTTTGTTATGAATAAGACAGATACACGTGACAAGAAGTACCTACCCTCATTTACCTACATAATTTTTATTAGCAGTTTTCCTTCATTGTCTTGTCATTAGTCACCAGTTACCGTCTCTAACAACTTGTATTTGATGAAGAGGTAGGTACATAAGGTAGATATAACATTTTCCCATCAAATTAAAGAAAGAATAGCCCATTCAACCATAAATATCATCAAATTAGAAAGGTTGTCTAAACAGTCATAGAGCCTATTATACCAAAGTTAACTTACAAAGTTCTAACTAGTAAACTATGTTATGGGAAATAGTCGATTGATTATCAAAACGGAGTTTAACTCAATAACAGATAATGATCTCAAATTCCTATATATATCTCTGAGATATCAGCAGGTCGCTAGATTCGCCATGCCCATCTGTATGTCAGTAATCAGTATTTCACAGGTGCGTTTAGCATGATTATCTTATAACATTTTTGGCGTAGCTCTCCAACATAAAGCATTTTTCACGCAGTTTAAAAAGGAGGAGGTTCTCAATTCGTCTGTTTATTTTTTATTTTTAACTATTTAGTGTTTTTTAAAAGGTAATAGGTATTACTAGCTTCCGCCCGCGGCTTTGCCCGCCTTATATGTCGATAAAAAAGTAGCCTATGTCCTTTCTCAGCCTCTAGACTATCGGTGTACCAAATTTCATATAAATCGGTTCAGTAGTTTTGGCGTGAAAGCGCGACAGACAGATAAACAGACCGACAGACAGACAGACAGACAGAGTTACTTTCGCATTACATTAGTAAGGATTTTAATATTTTCCGAGCTTTGTATGCATTATTTTTTACTTATTTTATAAAAGCTTGTAGGTACAAAATGTTGTGAGGCCATTCAATAAATTAGCAATAACCCCGTACAATGAACTGTAATGGACACGAGATATCTTTCAGATTACTAGCACCATAAACCCGCGACCTCGCCCGGAACGCGAACACATAACACACATGCATGCTTGCGCAATAGCCGAGCCCATACGGTGTAAACTTTACTACGTACTATACTTGAATTTTATTGAATTACCTAACAATGTCCACAAAGATGTTGTTATGAAATTGTCACGTTAATATTCACCATGTAGGTAATGTAAACAGTAATACAATGATTAAGTGCATTAATAATGTCGACCGAATAGTAATGTGTGAATAGACCGTGAATAATTCACAGTAGCAAAGTTGTGATCTAAAATAAAAGAATAGCTACTGCTCAATCTGGTAATTGAATGCTCGCAAGGTAAGTCTGCGGGCGGCTGAAATCAGAACTAAGAAGTATGCCGCAGTCTTTTCGTTTCTGTAAGGGCAAATTAAGTACTTATAGAATTATTTAATTAAGTAATTTAATAGATTAAATAGTAATATTTCAAACATTACAGTATAGATTTAAGCACAACACCCACACAGTCGCGGGTAGACTTATCTTGTGCGCACTCTAGCTCTGTATTTGTAATAGGAATTCTTATAAGTCTTGTTTTGTGACAGCTACACCAACGAAACGATGTTGGTACATACATGCAATATTCATTTATTTAAAAAATCAATGGAAAATTCGATAAACATCAACACAAACAATCATGTACCAAGTATTAAATAAATGTATGAAGAATGACTATTCCTACTTGATTAATAAGTATGATGTATGTGAGTACACACGGCTACACATCAAGCTATACATTTCCAGTTTATGCTGATCTCGCATTGTATAGGATTTCCGCACAATGCGAGATCAGCTTATTCTGGCAATGTATAGCTTAATGTGGAGTCGTGTGTACCTGCTATGCTACAAGTTCTATAATAGATATTACGTAATTGAAAACATAACTTGTATTTATTAAAGTTGTTTACACCTTAGCTTACATATTAATATTGATTTAGTCACGATTTTCTTAGCTACTTGTAGGGAGAGAAATCTTTGTTAGATAACATTGCCAACTAGTAGAAAATGGAAAATTCTATCACATTTTCTTGCGAACAGTGGTAAATTAGTAAGTAAATAATTTACCCAAAATCGAGTAAGTAAACAGTAATATAAAATGGCGAATGGCACATATATAACCAGACGCATTTTCTTATGAGGGTAGGCAGAAGGCAC
The DNA here is from genome assembly GCA_947363905.1 of Lithophane semibrunnea. NCBI lineage: Eukaryota > Metazoa > Arthropoda > Insecta > Lepidoptera > Noctuidae > Lithophane > Lithophane semibrunnea. The sequence goes on from OX376193.1 coordinate 15,274,886, forward strand.
TAAGTAGATACTTACATGCCTGGCTGACACTAATGACAGCAAAGCTTAGAAATAATCCAAAGGTAGTAATAGTTATGTACCCGGTGATCACATAACCCTGTTCTTGTTTTTCCGAGGTGATTATTTTTAAGTTAATGATGTTGACACTAAGCCACTGTGAGTAGTTGTTGTAGTTGTTTTTACACGTTCGCGGAGAGTAAGTCACCATAGACCTATGAAGATACAGGTGCTGGTCACTAGGACTCGGGAGAGAGGGGCAGGGATTTAATTAAATGCGTAAAAAACCACCTGTGTATGTGATGTGACACTTTAAAGTCAGGCCGTCGTGAGAATGCGTTCTTGACACCTGTCAGTTTCATACTAAGGAATTACTACTGGAAATTGACAGGTCAGGAACGCATCCTCTCGACGGCCGGACTGTAGGACACCTAGTCAGCCAGTGATCGCTATCCCTATGCCTTAGTAGAGCCTTAACTAAAAATCACCTTTGTCACCTTCGACTTTTAATATTACTGTCGGATCTAGGGATTAAGGGCCACTTGTATTAATGTGTGTTTTAATTCGGTCTTTAATAGATACAGTTGTATCCATCTGCTCTGACCTTAGCATAAGATGTTAAAATAATGCAACATGTCCTACAAATAACTGTCAGTGTCACGTACCTCCATATATGGCGTCTGCGAAGGCTCCTCCCACGGAGTCCCAAGTCACCGAAGTTAGCAGTGACCACTCTCGCGACAGCTTCTGCAGCAGCAGCGACAAGCGGGTCTCGTCATCTTGAGATATGCGCTTTGTGACCAGGCAGGCGACGCACATCAACTGTTTGTGATCAAGAAATTGTATCAGAGTGAGGGTATTGTAAGTAAAGATAGTGCTATCCACGAAGACGCACCTAACTCCGCTCCGCTCCGTACTAAAGTACAGCTTTACTGTACAGTAATCGCGGAGTGGGGCGCGTCTTCGTGGATGGTACTATCTGTTTAAGGATGGTATACATGTTGTTTGTCTAAACCCCTAAATTCATAACCGTTTTACCTATTGGTAGGGAATGTAGGGATAAATTAAAAAGAAACTATGGTATGGTGTTTCAATCGGACCAGTAATTACTGAGAAATCGGTGAACATAGATGAAAAGAAAGAACTCGTCGAATTCATAACCTCCTCCTTTTTTGAAGACGGATAGAACTGATAAATAAGGAAGAACTTTTGAAGGTTTTAGTTTTACGAACAAGTTATGAACAAAGGGGTCAACAAACTTGTATGGGGTAAAAATGATCCACAGGTGCTTTTAGCTCATGTGAAAAGTTGCAGATCGCCCGCAGAAATGCGACAGATGCAGCAAATTAATCGTTTTATAGAACTTTTGTGCGCTTGCAGCTGTTCAACGGCTGCTCCGCTGTAGATAGTAAACGTTCAAACAAAAAGCTCTCACGTGGAAATACCTGCAATTTATCACCTAAACAGAAAGCTTTCTGAGGCCGATCATTAATATCTATAAAATTACTCTACAATTCTACATCCATGCATAGATCTACTGTAAAATAAACAAATATTATAATACCTTAATAAAAATAATTATGAAAAAAAAATACCCTTTGCCCTATTTAACTTGATAGCTTGACCGAAATCCACGCTTATCTAAGCAAATTAAAGTACCTAGTCGGTCACTTTTCTCAGCCTAGTAGTAGTTTAATACAAAGCATTACCTCTGCCAGTCAGGTGAGACTCACGAAACGGTGAAGGAAACCGGCATATCCTATAACCAAAAATTCGAGACGGCCTTTGTCCCAGCAGTGGGAACATTATAGGCTGATTATGCATTAGCGGTCAGGTGAAAATAATTTATTTCGCAACTTTTATCTGTTTTCAAAAAAACTCATAAGCATAAAAATACTAAACACATCGCGTCGGCGACTAAAAACTCAGACCTTGCAGGCGACACACGTATAGGACATCCCAAAAGGAAATATCACTATTGTCCTAGCAACAATAGGCCGGGCAGGCAGCGTCGTCAGTCCTTCGGCGATTGTCGCGCGTGACGTCACTGTCCACCGTGGGACCGACATTGGAGACGCGCGTGCGCAGCAGCACTTAATTATTGTAACTACACGTAAATAACGTGTGTGATGAATACGGAAACTGAATGACTGTAATATTTTTTTAATGGTGTCATAAATGCGTGAAGATTGTTTGCGCATAGTTGTTCACATGCTGCTAGAGATAGGGATCCCAGTATGATGAAATTGTATGCCTTGAGATAAATAAACGGCAACAATTATTTAACTTCAAAGGGCCTCCAAGACATTGCTAAGGTTTAATATCTAGGCTAGCAACATTAACATAGACCTACCTATTAGGTATCCCAGAAATTGATTTTTGACATTGAACTAGAAAACATAGAGACAACGTCAAAAAAATGGTAAGATCAGTAATCTCTAATTCCTCTAGGAACCTATCGAAGTAACTAGTATTTATCTTGGTTTTTAAATTAATTAGGGTTAATGTACATAATTTGATTACCCTCACAGATTAAATAATACTTAACTGAGCAATGGCATACATTTTAACACTGATACCAAAATCGGTTTAGTCATTATGAAAGGAAAGCCTGTAATTAGGCTGTTTTATTAGTAGGTAGATAATAAGGACCTACATTTATGTTAGCGTTAAAACTAAAACAGGTGTAACCTAACTATTTATAATATTTTTTACCTAATTATTATAAATACGAAATTCAGTTTGTTTGTTTTTTACACTTTCACGCTAAAACGGCTGAACGGATTTGGATGAAATTTGGCACAGGAGTAGACCATGACCTGGAAAAGGACACAAGATACTTTGATGCGGTTTTCACCATCGTTTAGAAGAATGTATTCCGGAAGGTTTATGTGTATAATACGTTAATACTAAAGTTAGATATAACTAAGAAATCTGGGTGTTTTGAAAATCTAGGAGCAATCTGAATTTAAATCCGTCGCCGGAACGATCACACCAGTATTTGCCAGTCATCAGTCGTGCTAGCTTTAGCTAGTAACGGCCCATTCACGCGTTGAAAGAGCTACGAAGGCTTTCCGCCTTTTATATGCCTCGGGAAGCTGGGAAGTACATGATTATCTACCCAAACACCATCCTTCTTTTGGAGACTACTAAGACAGGCTAGTGACTAAGCTCACTCCGTTATTTTTCTGCATCCTACCTACAGATTTACAATTCAATCACCATTCCTATGTAACAATTATTCGTTAGCGACGCTACGCCTATATTGACGCAATTGTACAAAGCAAGTAATCTGTCAGGTTGTATAATTACTTAATAATAGTAATAGACATTGAACCTGTGACGGCGCTCAAGACGGTAATTACTGCGTAATTACATGTTACAGAATTGATTGCTATGACTGATTCACAGCTGAGACACCTGTTTTTGTGAGAAACAAATAAAAAATTCTGAATTAAAACGGTCGAGATATAATTTTATCCATCTTGTTGTAGAAATCCAAAGGTTTTTTAAGGACAATTTAAAAAACATGAGAATTAAATGCCTATAATAATAATGTGGAAAAATTATGGAACTAATTTTGGTTTTTTTTATCACTAGGTAGTATTATAATATCTGTGCCACTAGGATAAAAAATTCAACATTAGTTCCATTATTTTCAGATTTTTTAAAATGGAAGTAGTGATTAAAAAAAATTACAATAGTTCCATCATGGAACTGTTATTGGTACTAGTGGCAACGAAGGATTATTTTTCAGTAGGGTAGGTATCATATCAAAGTTGCAAGTGCTCGTAGCTAAATGCATTGGCAAGTGCTCTTAGCTAAATGCATTACAAGTTGACACTAGTAAAGGCTACCAACCTATTGTCTATTGTTTAGTGGTAGCGTCAACTATTTATCTTTTTCCCGCAGTTAAAACTTGCTGGCTAAAGAGTTTCTTTGTAAAAACTTAAATCTGGGAACTTTGAATAACAGGAAAATCCATATTTGACCGCGAGAAGCTTGAGAAAAACAAGTTTTATTAAAGAAACGGACTGCTAATTATCTTAGTTTTGTTTGAGGACAGTGCTTTGAAGCAAAGTTGAGCATTGTAAATTGATGACAAATGAACAACCCAAAATGGGGATCCAATTAGCACTTGACAAAAGCTTGGAAAGGTCAGAATATGACTGTACTCGAAATATTTGTACCAGCTTTAAGACTTATTTCTTGTCTCATTAACATTGAAAGATATTCAATTATTCAACCTTTTCATTGTTGTTACCACATCCTAGTAGCTACTGATACTCTGATTAGTCATTTTAATTTGGTAATGGGAAATATTTAATTGATCCTCTTAAAACTTTTTGTTCTTCTAATGATGATCACCTTTTTGAATATTTGAGTCCCTTTTCGCAATCTGGAAATGTATTCTACATCACAAAAACTATAGTAGTACAGTATCGTTTAGTGTTTTTAGGTGTTCAATTATATAAATGCCATTTGTAATTCGGTTAAGTTTACCGAAATATTAACAAGTAAAGGATTAGGTACCTACTGATTATGTGATATATTAAATAGTACCTTATCGTGCGCAAATGCAGCATCGTTATGCAACTACCTTCTAAGAATTTTCTCTGACCGACTAAGCTTGTTTGTCTATCTACCTGTGTGTTGTTAAACAGTTGTCACTATGATAAGGCAGTGCAGCGTGAAGTTGAAAGTAAAATTGCTTTGTTATCAGCGAGCTTTATCGCAGTGTGTTGAAACCAAACTTTATGAATTTAAATGGCGTATTTGATAGTTTCTCGACATGTTTAAGAAATACGAAGGACCTGCATACTGACTAAAAGGTAACAGGTTCAACTCGGCACATCAAACGACGAAAACAAACGATTCTATTTCCAAAGATTTCCGAAAATAGGTTTCAGCAAAAATTAAGTAATTTCAGCAAATCATTTTATAGTTTCAGATTTAAATGTGAGTCAATTGAAAATACATTGATATTTCTTCCCAATATTCCAATAAGTATTTTATCACATACACAACTAATCAATACAAATAAACTAACTTTCACAACAAACTTAATACTACAACCGCTTAATACTATCCAAGCATAATAAGCGTCCAATAAATACCACGTTACCAAATCAAAGCAGCTTGCATCACCGATGGTGTTGCAATATGTTAAGTTACTTACGAACTCGACTATCTTCAGAGCGACCCACTTGTCGCACACTGCCATGCTGCGGCCGGCAGCTGAGAGTCCCTTGCACTAAACACACACGAGCCACTACTCTCGGAGTTACGCGAGTGACATCACACACGCATAGTCTACAAGCAGACATCCGCGCGACGCGACCGCCGTGTTTTGTTTGAGGCCAGCGACCATTTTCACGGTGCGTTTGATTTGAGTGACATTGAAGGAAAACTTAGCGCCTCGGTGTGGGCGAGCAGCGGTCGTGTCATGCAAGGCTCAACTGCGCGCCTGCAGCTTATCTCAGTAGCGTTAGAGTTGGCGAAAAAGTTCCACCGCGAACGGATCGAACTATTTATTTGATTAGACGTAAATAAGTGCAGAAAAAGCAAAGAGCTGCCGAAAACCATAAAAAAGTGAGAAGGTAAAGCAAGCAACGAAATGAAACAGCGAGGACATTAAACCATTATACTTAAATTTATTAATCAATTACTGGCATGCAATATTATTTAAAAATCTCATAAAACAAAGAGATAACTTCATGGACTCGTTACAAAATGTTCAGATTTTGTTAATCGCATGTAGATAATTTCATAATGCTGAGTTTATTCATTGCTGAGAAAACAGTTCCAAATTGATTTACTTAAAACCTGATTTTAAATAAGACTTATTCACACACAGAAATAGTACAATAATATGAATATTTATTTCGTTGAAAAAACATCAAAAAATGCGGATTGCCAGTAGTGCAATAATCCTAACGCGGCCGCCACTCAGCGGACGGCCCGCAGTTGCCCTTAATTCATATTATCCATAACATTAAAACAATATTGTAGACACATGCTTAAAATATATCGATGCTGCCTTATAAAAAGCTTCAAATTTTAATACATAAATAATTATGCCATTCAATTGGATTCTTAATTAAAATACATTTAGGATTAAATTAAAATAATGTCTAAAATTAAAATTCTAAATTTACCTCTCATATGGCATTTACCAGGAGTGCAAGAGACAAACAAGTACTGCATAGTGCAAAACAAAACTGGAAATATAGTAAAGAAAATACTAATGCAACCAAAAGGGCAATAGAACACATTTATAATTGTTCAAATATGTTATTTATTAAAAATGTATTTAAAATTTGATGATTATTGATTCTGACTACATTTAAAAAGCTAATTGTAGTATATAAATGGGGATACGACCGTGTTGAATGCTTCCTGATATGATCCAGCCTGTCCCATCTTGCTGTCCTCCCACCAGCGACGCCCTAGGCTAGGCCGAGGTTTATACCCCACAAGGGGTTGCCCTTAGCGAGCAGTCGCTTAGCTTTATAATTTAGTTTTATGCCCTGCCTGGATGCCTTATGTTAGTAGCTTTAAGGCAGCCACAGGATAGACCGATTTAGTAGTTACGACCTCAAAGGACAACTACGAAATGCAATACATAAAAAAGGGCTGAATGCTGCAGCCGAAAAGGACGCTGACTACACAAACATCATATCATTCAGGACCCAGCATAATGGTATTAATAAAATGGCTATTTGATTTGATCAGGCTTTGTAAAAACATTGTAAAAAGGACATGTCCTGTGCTCAATTGGTTTTTTCAGGCATTATGTAACATTGTAAAAGAAACATAATTAATTGTAAACACGATTAAACATACCCGACTTGTAACGTGGTAATGGCTGAGTGGTTACTGTTCAGGAATCAGTATGCATTTCGAAACATTTGCCAGTGAAAATCGAAATTTGTTTCAAAAAGAAAACCCTAACCCAAAAGCGAGATAAAAGTGCATTTTCAAAAGCAGAGACGTAATTACATTTCACAAAGTTTTTTAACACAAAACCTATTGGATATATAATATCGATACATAAAATTAATAATTAAAGTTGAATTATATAATCCATGGTTCTCAAGAAGATTTTTATAGTATGGAACTTTCAAAAGTGCACTTTAGGAAGCATTCACAAAGAAACAGTAAGTGAAATATCTCCCACACTCCACCACACACACCCAATAATGAACGCGCGATGCTAACGAGACAAACATTGCGCACTCATAACTTAATCATGCAATAAATTAATCAACATCAACAAAAATTAAACGAAAACGGGAAGACGGGACAGTTGTACAGCAAATGCATTGATATTTTCATAAGATAATCAAGGAGCTCGTTTGTTTCTAATAACAAAGTAAGTTTCGTAAAAGGTGTTATAATTATATTCGTCATGCAAAGTATTGTAATCGTTATTGCACTGAAATAAATCGCGCAGATCGAGCGTACAACCAACACATGCCAGTAGCATTTCTCATAATTTATTTATCAATACTGGAGTAGAACTGTCCCGGTGGCGTGCAAACAGCGCGTGCACTCACTGGCTGTCCTTGCCGGGAGTGATGAACTCCTGCAGCGGGTGGCGCGCGGTCCAGGGGTTGAAGTCGCGCGGCTGCGCAGGCGCCGGCGAGCGCGGCGCGGCGCCCGGCGCCACGGGCGCCCACACGCCCGCCTCGCGCCCCGCCAGCCCCAGCCCGCCGCCGAAGCCCAGCGACGTCATCGACGACACCAGCGACTCCATGCCGTTGTTCATGCGGTTGGACCACCTAGTAGAAACGGTTGCGGTCACTTTTGGAATTTCTCGGAATTGAGGATGTGCATTGTGCATCATACTATTTTGATCATAAGTAACTTACTCGGCCGCGGCAGCAGCACTGCGCTGAGCCTCGTGGATCATACGCAGCCGACGAGCTTGGGACCACGGCTCCAGAGTGTAGGAAGGCGCAGCGGGCGGCGGCGAAGTAGTCGCGGGCTCTTCAGGCGCGCGGGTCAGCTCCACGCCACGTTCTGGGGTCCAGCGACCGACCTAGGGAAATGATTATACCCCGTTAGCTGTCTGCTACATTGTTTTGGAATGTGGTGCAACACATAATGGAACAGTTTGATACAGTGTCACATGGACATACCTCACGATATTGCTTGAGCAATTGTGGCGATTGCGGCAGCGACCAGTCCACAGCAGGTCTAGCGCCGCAGCCCCAAGCAGCGGCAGCGGCCGCTACGAGAGCCTTCCTTGCCATCGCAGCGCCACGGTGGGACTTGTACTCCACGATGGCCGCGCAGGAAGCAATCGAGCGACGGATGCGCACCTCTTGCACTTCGTCCGTCAGCGCGTACAACAGTCGCACGATCTCCGCAGACGGAGTGTTCGGCGGTATGCGCGAGATGAAGATGCGGCAGTTGTTAATAGAAGGACATACGCCTACAACACAATTAATATTTTTTTACCAGTGTCACAGAATAGAAAATTATTATTAGTACGTACTTGTTAAAGGACAGGTGAAATATTTTAGGAATAATTATTTGTTTTAAAAGATAAAAAGATTATTTTATTTTGCAAATATTGGTACAATACAAGGTGAAATAGGTTTTGGATTGACGCTCACCTAGCTGCCAAGAAGGTCTTATCATGTAATTGTTGAACATCCGAATAGCATTGCTTGCTTCGGCATCAGTCGTATACATCGCGAAGGCATACCTAGACATTGAATTTTAAATTATATTTTGAGGAAAGTCAACTCCGTGTATTCTAGCTGCGCCCCGAGGTTTCACCCAGGTAAGGCTGCGTTTCCACCAGAGATGTGCGAGGATGCGTAGCGAGGGATGTGTTTGTAAAGAACCAATAGAATCGCTTCATTTACCTCGCCTCGGTCAGCACAGCTCTGGTGGAAACGGCTCAGCGGAGCTAGATTTTTGCGCATACAAAACAAGCGAGGGATGTGTGCCAGGGATGTGTACGAGGGATGTATGCGAGGGATGTGTTGCGAGGAATGTGTGTTGAGAAGGATGTGCTGCGAGGTTTGCGCATACTGTACCAGCTAGTCCATCCATCCTCACACGCATTTTCACAGCTCCGCTACACATCCTCGTAGGCACATTTTCATCGCACAGCTTTGGTGGAAACCCCCACACATTTTCACAGCACAGCTAGACATCCTCGCACGACACATTTCCATCGCACATCTCTGGTGGAAACGCAGCCTAAGTGTCGATGCCGTGGGAATATCGGGATAAAAAGTATCCTATGTCCTATTCCGAGTAGTGGTCTACCCCTGTGCCAAATTTCATCCAAATCCGTTCAGCCGTTTTAGCGTAAAAGCGAAACAAATAAACTCACGTTCGCATTTATAATATTAAGAAAGGATTACAGTTAAAATGAAAAGAAAAACGTTTTTACCCTCTATTCCAGCCAGAAAAATTGATCATGAGTCGGAACTCAAACAGTTCCCCAGCTTGGCGGAACAGCGGCACCAGAGTATCTTCGAAGCAGTCATGAGGGATTCTTCCAATGAACACCTACGAACCATGCAGTTTTATATATACCAAATCGTTTTTTCACGACAAGCAAAGCGTTGCGACACCAAAGCTAAAGACGCAGTGAACTTAATTTTACAAAAGTTTTTGGATTGATTGAAATTAGAGACAAGAGAAAACGCATTAAAAAACCGGCCAAATGCTAGTCGGACTCGCGCACGATGGGTTCCGTACCATAATCTATAACAACGGCAAAAAAAAAATACGTTTGTTGTATGTGAGCCCCCTTATATTTATTTTATTCTGTTTTATAGTATTTGTTAATATGTATAACGACAACAGAAATAAATCATCTGTGAAAATTTCAACTGTCTAACTATCACGGTTCATGAGATACAGCCTCGTGACAGACGGACGGACGGAGTACTCATTTTATCAAACTCGACCGCACCCCACACAAAGACACGATTCGATTTTAATTTGCGCGATATCGCGCCAGTCTGTACGAGGCTTAAACCCCCAGTACACGTTGGGCGAGCCCGTTGCTCGGCCTATGTATACTAGGCCTTTTTGCGCAATTTGCCGTTTGATTTGCGTGCGTTTATTTTGCGTTGCAAAAACGCACCGGAGCGCGGATATGAGAGGAACGGAGCGGAGCTGTGCCAAACTGCTCCAGAGTTTAGATTCTATTGGGTAATATTGGCACACACATTGATATTGGCCGTGCTATCGCTTTAGACTGACGGTCAAACTCTACCAAGAACTAAACCAATTGAATTGATGCTTGCACAAAAGAAACGGATAGCGCGGAAAAATAAATAGGCTTAATTAAATTTAGGGGTGTACAGTCACGGACTTTAATTGATGAGCCACCTGGCACTGTTCGTATTTTAGCCGTGTAATGCAAATCGGGTTTATTCGGTTCCCGATACGGAAAGTCATAATGTCTTCGTATTAGAAGAAGAAAATTATATTTCATATCTTTACCGGTTGGCTAACCTGAGAGCCAGAACTAAAAACTTGACAGCACAGTCACTACCCAAAGTTAACCAATTGCAGGTCTAGCAACAGTAACCTAGCAACGATTGTTTAAGCGTAGCGATAGTAACGTTAGCGTACGGAGAAATATTAATAGTCATTTCGACAACTTCGAAATTAACGTCTCTGACATCGACATTTCAACTGTCACTGTCTTCAGTTAAGTTTTTAAAATAATCCGAGTTAATGAGCTTTGATTCAAAGGAGGTCAGTATCAAATAGATTAATGCAATATTTTATTTATTTTTATCATTGAGAACTTATTAGTCAACCTCTATGGATAAGACTATTTTTTTTTTTTTTTTTTTTTTTTAATCTTTATTTATTTGAAAGGGTTTTGTCACTTAGTGATAATGTCACCCCCGTAACAGAAAAAATCAACAACTTAAAACTAAACTATGGATAATACACAGTTATTATTATAATTAAGACCTACTTACAAGTGTTGGGCCTATTCGTTTTGGTAGATACCTAACAACAGTCGACACAACATCTTAGCCTCCTCCGACAAAGGGGACGCTAGGATGCTGTTGCATGTCCCCACTTCAAATCCCACACCAAGCGAACACTGTCTATCTCGTATGTTCCGGTCACATTCCATCAGCACGTGGTAAATATCCTCAGTCACCCCACAAACTTCGCAGTTAGGTGAGGTACTTTTACCCATTAAATATTTAAACTTATTCGATGGGATGTGGCCCGAACGCATCCTGAACAGAGCTACTACATATTTCCTGTCTATCTCTCTTCCTTCAAACCAAGGGTAACGAAGCGGTTCAGACTGGATAGTTTTATACCAGATTCCCTTTAACTTTGATCGTTCATCAAAATATTCGTGCCATCTTTGTCTGCATAGATCTTTGACATGACCAAGCCAATCTGAGTATAACGGTGTGCATGTGTAATTAATACCCTCATACGATGCTTGTTGGGCTGCTAAGTCTGCTTCTTCGTTACCCATGATTCCAATGTGTGAGGGAATCCATTGAATGGTGACGTTTTTATTCATAGACTGCATCTTACAAATCGAGTCTAAAATAATTATGGCTATCGGGATCCCTCGAAGACTCGAGGGTACTCGAGCCAAATGCTGGAGGCTGCTTTTTGAATCCGAAAATATGACAAAGTTCTCCTGATCTGTATTCATCAAATACAACAGGGCTTCAGAGATGGCTATGAGTTCACAATACATAATAGAAATCTTGGCATTAATTTTGAATTTAGCTTTAGTATTCAATTGAGGATCAAAAAAAGCAGCTCCTAAGTCTGGACCAGCCTTGGAGCCGTCAGTAAATATTTTATAATGTCGACTAAACTTATCATCTATCATTTTTACACACGTATTGTTAAGATCCGTTACATTAATCAGTCTTTTTGCCGAACTTATACCCTTAATTGTATCACTTATTATATTCGATAAATCTATGTTGGTAACCCAAGTATCCAAGGAATAAATATCTAGTATCGGGCTAGAGTACAGAGGCATTTCTGAATAAACTCTGTGAACATCCACTAATAATGGCAGTTTTTTGTTTCTCCAGTACATACCTTCGCATTGGTCAGACAGCTCCCCCAAGGTACTAATAAGAATATTATTACGAACAGATTTTGATCTTAAATAAAATTTACCTGTTAGAAACAGTCTCCGTACAAATAATGGTTGTAGGCACAGCTCACTTTCCATCACATGGATAGGCGTGCTTCTAATAAAACCTCCTATGATTCTCATTGCTTGATTTTGCACTTTGTCAAGCTTAAGAAGATGACAGTTGGCACAGTTTCCGTACAAAAAGGAACCATAATCCATCCTACTTCGAATTATAGCTATGTATAGCCTTCTAAGATGTAAGGGATGTACACCCCATTTAGTACCAGCTAATATTTTAAAAATATTTAGAAAGCGACAAACTTTTTCCCGGATTTCGTTTACATGTTTACCCCACTTTAAGGATCTGTCCAACCACATTCCAAGGTATTTGACATAATTTACTTGTTCAATGCGGCTGTTATTAACAGTTAGATTGATATTATTCCTTCTTCTCCCTCTACTAAAAAGGCACACCTTTGTTTTCTTGTGGGAAATATTTAGACCTAAATCTGACATCAAATTTTTAAAAATGTTTAACGCGTTTTGTATATGGGACACTGAATCAGATAATCTCTTTTGTATGTCATATAAAATGAAGTCGTCAGCATACTGCGAAATGTAAACATTAGCTATGCTTCTACAAACATTAATAGTGGCCGCATTAAATAGCAGAGGGGATAAGGGGTCTCCTTGAGCAATGCCTATACCCGTAATTCGACATATTAGGCTGTTATCCCTTAGTTCAATGAATAAATGTCTCCGATGAAGATACTGCCAAAGATAATTACAAAGATCAGAACCCACTCCCAAGTTATCCAAAATACCTAAGAGAGATGTCAAATTTATGTTATTGTAGGCACTTTCTATGTCTATAAAACAGCCAACAGCTGGTACAGTTTCAGAAAACCCAGTTTCAACCCGTGCCACTAACCTAGATAGACCATCATAACATGACTTAAATCTTCGGAAGCCCGTGGTATCATGGGATAATAAATTATTTTTCTCTAGAAACCATTCAAGCCTGCGTGTTATGATGGTATGAAGTATCTTACAAAAACAAGATATAAGCGCAATAGGTCTAACATTTGCACTTGAGCCTGGATCACCTCCCGGCTTCGGTATAGGAATAATCTTAACTTTTTTCCACTGCTCTGGTACGAATCCGGATAATATAAATTTATTGTAAATGGAGGTCAACATAATTTTAGCAATGTGGGGTAAATTTTTTATCATAGAATATGAAATATTATCATGACCTGGAGCTGAATCTGTTTTTTTAATTGAGTTTATTACTTCTTGTACCGAAACCGGATTGGCCAATTGCGTGTTACAAGAGGTAAATGTAGGAGCTGGTGGAGATACGTAATCTGGGGCAAGACTTCGCAACAATCCTTCGGCTTTACCTTGATCAAGAAAAGATGTAGCTGATTTGTACCCTTTGATCCACCTCATGCGCTTCCACATTTCTCTTGAAGAAGTTACACTATCTATGTCGTTGCAAAATCCTTGAAATGATTTATTCCTGGCTTGTCGTATTAGCCTTTGCGCCTCACTCACTTTCCTTTGTAAAGCTTCAAGATTTTGGGGATTGGGATTGCCTCTAAAAGTTGCCAGTGCAAGGCGTCTCTGTGCAACAATATGTGATAAATTTTGATTCCAATATGGTTTTGGTATGAATTTGTCTGACTGAAGAGGATTCTCGCTCACTCTAATCGTAGGTATATATTGATCAGCTGCAGAGTTTACAATATCTATAAATGTATTATATGCAGACTGATGATCTAAAGGTAGCTCCAAGTTTGTTAATTCCGATTCTATTTCCCTAGCATAACTTTGCCAATTTGCTTTCTTAAAGTTCCTTCGTTTCTTAAAACTATCTGACCTTATATTTTCTAAGCAAGTCTTAATTATCATATGGTCACTTCCCAGGTTTTCATTCATGACCCACCAATTTAATTTTAAAGCCAAATCTGTTGAGACTATAGTTACATCTGGGGAAGATTTTTGTATAATCCCATTGACCAATTTCAAACGAGTATGTGTTTTGTCATTGAGTGTACATAGGTTGTTGTCCATGACAGCATCAAAAATCTGATTTCCTCTTGAATCAGTTCTTGTAGACCAGTTTGAATGGTGACCGTTCAAATCACCTGCAACGAGAGCTTTGTGTTGTGTTATTGAAAGAACCTCATCCCAATCACTTCTGCACGTGTGCACTGATGAGGGGCAATAGATAGAAATGATATTCTCCAGATGAGCGCAATTGAGTAATTTTATGTGTACAATTTGAATTTGTGTATTTGAGATATTTACGTTACATTGTATAGCCTTGATAGAATGGTGGGTAAAAACAGCTGTACCTCCATACCCATCTTCACGATCTGCTCTGAATATATTGTATCCGCTGAGTCTGACTATACTCTCAGGCTCAAACCAAGTTTCACTGAGTATTGCTATGTGAATTTTCTCTTGATTCAATAAAGCTTCAAATTCCGTTATTTTCGGTCGTAAACTCTGGGCATTCCATTGTATAATATTAATTTTTAAATGTCTGAGTTTGTTGTTGTTATCCATTGTTTTATATTAGATAAGAAAGGCAGCTCCGTTATGTAATCCATCATGAACGATGTAAACCAGTCAAAGATCACTTTTGCGCAATCTGACACTTTATTTTCCAGACTGGTCCCTCTATCCCAAATTTTTTCTTTTAATTTGTTCCATAACCATTTCCAACTCTTTTTCTTCTTTTTGTTTGAATTATCAGTTTCTTCCGTTTCTACATGGTGTAATTCAGAGTCACTGTCAGAAAGTGCCGCCCAATCAATCACGGTATCGGTTTTTTGTTTATTCTTCGGGTTAACACCTTCTTTTTTATTACTGTCTTGTTGTATTATTGTAGATTTTTGCTTCGATTTACTTTCCGCCTTCTTAACTGTGTGAGCATATGTATCTTGGAGTTGTGTTATAGGTCCCATTTCTGTATTTGTTTCTTGAATAAACACTTGGTGATGTTCTTTTTCAGTTTCCTGTTCTTTTTCCGATTCCTGTTCTCTTTCTCCGGAATTCTCCTCATAATTCGGTTCTGGCGGCACGTATAGTGTTAAAGCTCTTTTGTATGTGCAGTTAAACTCTGCCATCAATTCTCTTAGCCTTCTTTCTTTTACATACATTGGGCATGTTCGAGATAACGCCATATGTTTTCCGGAGCAGTTGTTACATTTATAGGCCATAGTGTCACAATTAGGGTGGGACTCACTACATTTTGGGCATATATTCTTGATTGATGAACATACTCTAACTGTATGCCCATACCTCCAACAGCGGGAGCATTGCGTGACAGGGAATTGGTAGGGATTCACTTTCACCCTGGTATCAAAGATGTATACGTAGGTAGGTAAGGAAGATCCTTTAAAGGTTACTCTAACTGTTTCTCCAGGTTCCCATTGTCCACTATTTGTGTTGCGCCGTTTTAATCTTTTTGTGCCTATGATCTCTGTGTCACAGCTCAAACCCTCCAATATTTCTTCCTCAGATGATTCTAAATCTATATCTTTAATAACGCCGTAAGTTTCTCTAATCTCCAGTGTTTTCTGACATCTAATTCCTTTTTCTTTCAAACATTTTGACTCAATTAATTTATTCGCACTCTCTTCGTTACTGAACTGAATAAGAACCTTAAACGCATTAATATATTTCACACTTGTTATATCCGGAATATTTTCTGATTTCAATAATTTTGCTAATCCAAACTGTTTTGGTAACTTTTCTTTAGACGTTATGCTGATTTCTATTTTATCTTCAGGTATTCTTATCTCATCATGGACATTACTTGACCTGGCAAAACGTTTACCCCGTCTCGTAATGTTTGTCCACATTTCCTCTTGGTCTATCTGTCTATTTCTTTTACTCAATCTCCCTACGTCGCTTTCCCCACTATTTTGTATAATTTCATCTGTTACCTCCATATTCTCACTATTACTGTTACTAATAATCTCACATAATAATTCTATGCCATTATTCACATCAGCTGTCTCAATTGATTGGTCGTATTCGAGTTCGCTGCTATCCATTAGTGATAAGCATTTTTAAACGATGAATCATGCGCACGGTCGAACGATGTGAGTCGAAACCGGTTCGAAATCACACAGTATACGCGTCTAACGTTGACGAGCGCCCGCGCACACTGCGGATAAGACTATTTCCGATTAAAAGTAATTTATTTGTCATCTTGTTTACGAGCGTGCGTTTTGAGTTCGTGTATAATCGTGTAATTTCGTGAATGAATGAAACTGCAAAATTGAAAAGTTTGAAGGTGGGTCAACAATTAAAGTCTATGACTGTACCTAACGATACATAATTTTCCCGATACGATACCGATTATTGTAGTAAATACAGTAAACTGCAAACAGGCGTTTGCCGCTCCACGTTAATGCCCATCATCGCCATAAACAACGCGGTAATTGTTCTAATATTTATACTTTATAGCGATAAATTCAGTGGCCATTAGTGTTGCCAGAGGGCCTAGACAAGTGACAATCGCTTCGAAAGCGTTTCGTTTTTCTACAAGGACTTTCAACAGAATTGACATAAGCTTTTCGATAGCTTATGTCACTCCCATACATTTTTGCCTTCTCCATCATCGTTATCGCTGATAGAATGCCACTTTGTCTAGGGCCTCTGGTGCCCCGATTTGCGCGGGACGTCCTGATTTTCAGGGGTCTGGGGACGCGTCCCGATTTGCACCTGATCGGGACACTAAATGTCTCGATAATTACATGTCCAGGACGACTCATTCACTTACGCGTCAATGGTTAACGTGATTGAAAATCTAATAATTGAAACATTCTTCGACATGGATCACCTCTATGAAGAAGTGTGTAAAATCAAAGAAGTAGTGAAGGCAGCATTGTAAAAACAAGACATGACGCCACCGCCGCTCCAAAAATGGCACAATATTTTCAAAGACAATAACACTTTGCAAATCTTCAAGTTATTTTCTTTTATGGGTTCCATACGGGACGGAAAGAGCGAAATCGTTTTACACTCGAGCATGCAAAAGCAGAAACTCAATTTAAAACAAATTTTTGCAGAATTCCTACCTATCACAGGCAGGGTGCTAAAATTTTCGAGCTCGCTTCGCTCGCTCTTGCATTAACTTTTCTGCGTAAGTCGATAAACTTACTTCTATTTCTGTATGAACGATCAAAGAGAAAGAATACAGACCTAACAGCACAATTTTTGTAACTTTTGTGTCTCGGATCCCACAAACATGGCTCTGTTTGCAGAACTTCGAGAAGCTCAATGGCTTTCTATTTAGTCCGTTCCATAATCGCCTGATCGGCTCCGCTAAATAAATAAGTATGTATACGATCCCGGCGGCCGGCGCGCTCACGGTCAGGGTTGGATTTTGTACCGTAATTATTGTATTTATACTATAATATATAAGTTCATGAAAGTGCCAAATGTCATGATTTCATGAAATAGTCATTCAATACACTTTCATGAGCTTAGAGAGTTGTATTGCTGATTTTAATGTTTATAATTCTGTAAATCCATATTTGTTACGAGCGCTAATAATATTTAGATCAACATACAACCTGATACTGACCTGCAAATTGCAAAAAACGTAAGAAAATTTGAATTTCGCGGGCCACCCTAGCGCATCCCCCTTAACGGGTGTTCATTTTTATATGTTAAATTAAAAATAATGAAAGTGTACTATCTTTTTTTTTGTACTATCTTTTTCAACACACCTACGGTGCACAATGACAAAAACCGGCCATTTGCGAGTCGGACTCGCGCACGATGGGTTCCGTACCATTATCTATAAAAACGGCAAAAAAAAAATACGTTTGTTGTATGTGAGCTGAGCCCCCTTATATTTATTTTATTCTGTTTTATAGTATTTGTTTATATGTATAACGACAGCAGAAATAAATCATCTGTGAAAATTTCAACTGTCTAACTATCACGGTTCATGAGATACAGCCTGGTGACAGACGGACAGATAGCGGAGTCTTAGCAATAGGGTCCCGTTTTACCCTTTGGGTAAGGAACCCTAAAAATACAAAATTGACAAATTGCAGTGTGGCCGCTTCAAGTTCCCGAGTTATCCCCACAGCTTGAGAATGCGCTTGCGCTACGCGCGCGGCTCTCCAGCAGTCCCGCCTGCGACCAAGACCAACGCGACGAAGCGACAATGTTGCGCGCGCGTCGTCATTTCGCGTGTCGTCGGTTCGCGCGTCGTCGTTTCGCGCGCTTTTCGAACTCTTTGATATTGGTTTTATATAAACGGCGATGTCGATAAATATATTTTATCAGCTTCGGAATCGTTGCATCGCTAAAATTGATAGGCAGATGCAGGTGTTGGCCCAAGGGCCAAGGTTCTCGAAGATTTTTTGTAGGGTACCTACCCGCCCCAAAGAAAGATAATCCTTAGGCTTATTGCCTGGGAACATAGTAAAAGAATGCAAATCGAGATAAATTAAAAAGGTAAGTAGGTACTTAGGTACTTGAATACAAGTAGTAAGTACCTACAACTACACCTTCTGCCTAGGCCTACCACTCCATGTGGTACTGCCGTAGGTAGGTACACCTACTATCCATTTCCATAGCTTGCTGGCTGGGTACTCCCGCGTCTCCCGCCGGCGTTGGCTAGCAAAACGCGGCAATAAATAAACACGTAGAGCTCTCTCTACTGTGTATTCGAATAACAATAAGATAAACAAAAAGGACACCCGAGTCCCGAGTCTAAGTCACCACGCGTAGGGTTATCTCCACAAAATATGAATGAAGTCAAATCTAATCGAGATATCAAACAAAAGGAAAAGTTGTAGGCAGAAACTGCTCATACATACCTCACAATTCCTCGAGGGTTCTGGGCCATTCCATGCATGGGGAGCCTTTCTGTAAATCCTTTGGCCATTTATTTGTGTAAGAGTATATGATGTATTATTTTCAGTAAGGGATAATAGTCTTGATGATAACTCATACTGATTCACTTCACTAGATGAATAATGCTTAACAGGAGGCATTTTCAGCCTATAAATATTTTTCTTATTTAATAATATTTACGAAATTATTTTACGATGCGGACGCACTCTCCGCGATTTCCCAAAAAAAGAAACAAACGGGAACAGAGCCGATAATTTTCTCAGAAAAAGAAAATGGCGCATTTGTCAACAAAATGGTAGCTCTACCCAGTGACCTTCGACATTAATATTAGTCAAATTACAGCATTTATTGAAATAATCTACATTTGTGCAATATCAATAATTTTCAAATACTTTACAAACAATTGTTAAATTAGTTTGGTT
Source organism: Lithophane semibrunnea (assembly GCA_947363905.1). Taxonomy (NCBI): domain Eukaryota; kingdom Metazoa; phylum Arthropoda; class Insecta; order Lepidoptera; family Noctuidae; genus Lithophane; species Lithophane semibrunnea. The sequence goes on from OX376193.1 coordinate 15,294,317, forward strand.
ACTACAAAAACTGAAATAAAACTAAATGTAATTAAGTGACACTATTTGATCAGGAAATCAGTTTTAAATTCAAAAAGAGATAGAACAGAATAGTGTTTTCTTTCAAATTATAGAAATCAATATCAATATTAAAATACTATAAAAGCTACTCAGAAATAAAAAAGGTAACAAACAACTATTTATTTATTTTTAATATAGTTTTTATGTACTAATTATCAATTTATCCCATTGGAATCTTTCAAGTTTCCGATTTCGGGTCTAAATTTTATTGTTTTAATTCAAGGAATGATAAGACGAAGGTACGATCGTTTTCTGCCGTGGTTGTCGACTCTTTGTAGTCAATGTTAAAAATTACTAGCCTCTGCCAGGGGCTTCGCATGCGTGATTATTCTATAAATCTCTCTCTATCTCTATAAATTATGGCCTTTCGTTTAGATGTTACTCAGTGATACTATAGCATTCTACCGAGGAAAGTATTTCGTCGTTACAAACAAAAATAAAAATCTTTTCAAACATGCCTGAAAATTCGAGAATATTTTTGAAAACCTTTGATATAAATCGAAAATGCTGTAGTGCCTACTCGGCTTCGTTTCGGTCCACATTTTCACGTGTGTTGGTCCATCACAGCTTCTTTTGCAGGCCGCGGCAGTAATGTATTGTACCTACTAATAAGTAGTTACTTCGTTTTGATTATAAATTATGAAAAAGGTACAATATGAAATATAAGACAAATACACCTGAGTGTAATGTACACATAAAAAGCATAATATAAGTTTTTACGCTAAGATCCTGAACTGCTTAGGACGACAATGATAAGAAGAAATTGCAGGACAAACGGTTCATTTGTAGCTGCGCATTTCTGCCTTGCTATTTCATTCATATCGTAACTACTTCTTAATTGCATTCTTAAAATATATATCCGTCGAGTTTTAGGATTCATTCGTAATATTTGTTGCTTGGTGAAGAACTCTAGCTTTTCCTGATTCATTGCAGTCATGACTTCAGGAGTAATGGCTGTGACAGCTTCCAACTGAATTGAACTAATATCACCTTCAGGAATACCTAAAGAAAAACACCTTATTTAGTACATGTTCTTAAAAAAAAACCTGACTCACTCACACACTTGGACCTAGAAAGCTGAAATTTTGAACATAATAAAATGAATGTACCTACCTATTACCTACAGCAAAAACATTTTATTTTTCTTGGAATTTTAACACTGAGGTTCCCTTTCTGGTGTGAATTAGAATAAGGCGGGTAATATAAGTCGCTGGCAGTGCTATCAAAATCAAAAATCAAAAGTCATTTATTCAAACTAGGCTGAGAATCAGCACTTTTCGAACGTCAAAATTACATAAGACAATCCCCCAAAACGCCCACCCTTCACCACTTCCTAGTGCTATAGCTGGGAAGAAGAAGTGGCGCAACAAACTCCCCAGCAGCACAGCTGTCTGTTCAGTTAGAAAAATTTGATTCTATACAAAAGTTTGCAAAATCATTTACATTACGCAACATAAAACATAAATCTAATTATTAGCCATATGTCAGCTAGCACACGCCAATATACCAACCAAAAAAAATAAAAATAAATAATCTATGTACTCAAGCAGAAATAAGTGGTAAATGTAAACATAAACATAATTAACTAAATAAAAGCCTCCAGGCACAAAGGGCGTGCCCGCTTACATATATCGAATATATATATAAAGAAATCATAATTATATCGAAAACTATTAAACTAAAAAGTTTAGTAAAAGGACTGGCACAAGCCAAAGCTCACATGTGAATAATGCACTGAGTCTGCCTATTTCATGTGATGACCATTTGTATGGTTCACCGTAAGCATCGCGATGAACGGCTATTGAATAAAGAGTCTGAAACAAACACCATATTGAATGATTATTTTAATAATACGAATTTATCAAACTCAGCATTTATTTAAATTATCCATTACCATTTACAGGCACTTTTGAATTGTCATACAGTTCTCACGCACGGGTAATTAGTAGAAGCCCGAAAGTCTGGCAACCAGTCTTACCAAGAGGTATAGTATTACCCAATAAGTATTTGGGATAAGGAGGGTGGATATGCAGTCACTTAATGTAAAATAAGTACTGAAAGTCAGCTGTACTTATACGGTTACACTGGAAGCCGACCCCAACATAGTTGGGAAAAGACTAAGGTACTCAGGTACTGAAACTGCTACTGAAAGAATCTAATACAAATGATTAAAAAGTAATTACTCTGGTTTGTTTTGTGTTACATTTTCCCGCTTTGCTTAGGGTTTCCAGGTTAATTTCCAAGAAAGTAATTGGAGTAATTTTTTGTAAATCTATTGCCGGGAAACCACATAGTAAATAGCCGAGTTCGTTGATAAATGTACTGTTTTGATACCATGTTTCTCCAAAATAGCGTCTGTAGGCAGCCGCTAGAATACCATACTGGAAAACGAACAGAATCTTTCGTACATAGAAATATTTATCGTAAAAAGAGCAAAATACTTCTCTCCTCCTCCTTATTTGGGTAGAGTATCATCATCTGCATAAAATTTATTGAAGGTTATACCTTCCGGGGCAGCAGTTTAACATAGTGAGTGGCAAAATATTTGAGGACTGATGGATCCCCAAAATTAACATAATACAAATCTTCTTCAGGAATAACGTTTAAAAGTGATCCCAAGGCTAAAAACTCCCGGCCTTGTAAGAAAGCTGCCGTTTTCCCATCTGAAACAATATAAGTAAGTCAGTAAATACAAAAACTAACACAGGTCTACTCACTCATTTATTTCGTAACCTTTTTATTATAAGTGTGTACTTACCAGTCAAAATATCCCATGCTAATAAAGCTCTAGAAATTGGTATCATATGTTTCTTTGTCTGTGTTAATATGTGCAATATCGAGTCCGGATCAAGTCTCAAAAAGGAGCTTGGCGGACCGAAATAGATCATATTCATAGATTGTTCAGCTCTTATTCTGTTGTCCAATTCATCGTAGAACTCATCATACACTTCCAAGTTTTCTAAAATAATTAAGAATCAAAAATATAATAAAATGCAAATTGTTTGACTATTTTTGCTGATAATTTCAAAAGGTAGGTATTATTATGTTTTCCGAGAATAGGAGGAGTAAGTTTCGGGATTAGCCGCAAGTAGTTTTAGTTGGCAAGTAAAACATGCCTTTCTCAGCCACTGCAATCATTGAATTTCTATCGTCTTCGTATTCGAGACCCAAGTCTTCTATTGACTCGGTGGAACTCACTGAGCACGAAGAGCTCCTTATAAAATAACTGAAAACAAAATCAATCATTCTAAACCTGTACAGACTGTTCGTTAAAAAAATATATGACTATGTACGGTAAAATCAAATTCTTTCTACAGCTCTACATTTTAAAAGGAACGGGAAAAAATTAAAACAGGGAATAAACACAACGAACTATTTTCAGAATTGTTGTCACCCTAGCATTGATGATGAAAGAGGTTTTTAGCTTCAGATACTGATAAATTATCAACAAAATATTTACATAATTACTAATATAATTGGAACTAAATTATAAAACATCTTTCAGTGACTTTTTTATTTATTATTTCAAATACCCATTTGGAATACCTTAGTTACTTTACACTCGTAAATTGAATATATAGTAAAACAGGTAATCGAGATGGTTGTGTTGTGTGAGATAAAGGTATCCCTTGAATTTTCAGGGTATCGTAGCTTCAGAACCTAGCGTAGGTAACTAGAATGCGCGCAAGTTATGAAGATAACTCTGCGCGCGACTGGTGGCGCTGGCGTGCTTGTATACAGTAATATTTAGAATAATAAATATTGTTATCTAATTAATTAAATAATTCATTATGACTCAATTTGACCATACATAAACGACAAGACGGTATGCCACCGTCTTGTCGTTTATATATAATTCATTTATTGCGGATCACACATTAAAAAAAAACATACAATCCATATAGTATTAGTAACAGAGACTTAGAAACTATGTTAGTGAAAAACTTACAAACTAACCTAACCGACTACTAATAATTACGTGGCTCAACACATGTTGGCACGTGCCTCCGCATCCAGTGCCTAATAAAGGGGCTGTCCACTTTGTCGCCCAATGTTTTGAGGATATTGTTGGAGCTTCCGCACATCCTACCCATTATTGACGCCGCCCGTTTATGTATGGTCAAATTCAACTTTTATGTTTTAGCTACAGAATTGTGGCTAATTGCACACACGATAAGTTTACGCAAATTACATGACGGTAGTTCAATGTTCTGATATTAGTTTAGTAAAGGTAGGTACCTAATGTGGCGTATATTAGCTTATGTTGGCCCAACGTGTAAAGGAGGCTTTAGCCAGTCTATCAAGCCAGTAAAGTAAATGCAAAGGCAAAATCGCTAGAGGACACTCCAATGCAGTGGAGTGTCTCTATTTACACGAGCATAATTATTGGATTGGCTTAGTGGATTGTCTCGGGGATTGGCCTCGTCTAAATGTGGCCCAAAGACTTATGTCAAACATCAGTCATTCAGTCATTTTGTGGTCATGAAGCCGCAGAGTATAGAGAGCCAATGGGCACCAATCTAATTCTGCCAGACATTTTTGGCTGAGCCTGTGATTTTTTGACAGATTTATATTGCGGCCGATGCACCCCAACGACGCCAACTTGTACTACCGCTCTGGAAAAAGCCATTAAAAAAAAAGAATGACAGCTTATTTTCTGTGGTCCATTTCTATCTGTCATCTGTCTTGTCGCTGGAACGCGGCGCTAGATAACCTAAATATTTCATTGTGGCCTTTCAATAATTTAAAAAAACTTTAATAATTACAGAGTTTACCTAAAATAAACAGCTATTTTAATGCGAAATGTTCATTAATCTATAGATATTTGCTGTTATTACTTAGCGAAATATTCGTTATTCATTGGTTACGTGGTAGACTTTTGTTGTCGTCAATAGTTGTAGGAACATGGGTATTCTAGAAAAAATATCTGAAATCGAGAAAGAAATAGCAAGAACACAGAAGAATAAAGGTAAAGTAATACGAGTTCTTTACCGGCTTCTATATTTTGTTGTGATGTCAATCAATTTGTTGCCTAAAGGTGCATTTTCAATGTAATTGTTTTGATCAATCCGATTTCCATTTATATTTTAACTCATTATATAGCGCGGTGGCTTTAAATAGGTGATTATTGAACCAGGCTGAAATATCCGAAATGATTGTCTAGAATTAACTTAATTGACTGTTTAACATTTTCAAAATCCATCCAATGTTTTGTTAGATGGACTGTCAAATTATTTCTAACCATTATTATTTTGTTTAACAGCTACTGAATATCACTTGGGATTGCTGAAGGCCAAGCTAGCTAAGTACAGGTCTCAACTGTTAGAGCCTTCTAAGAAAGGAGGTGATAAGGGTGAAGGTTTTGATGTACTTAAATCTGGAGATGCCAGAGTAGCTCTTATAGGCTTCCCCTCAGTGGGTAAGGTAAGAATAACACTTAATTTTCACTACTAGATTCAACCAAAATGGACTTAAAGAAGCACTAAATAGAGTACAAGCATAATAAATTAAAGGTGCCGGACATCACAAAAATTGAAACAGATTTAAATCTTCCCATTTACTTTTCCAGTCCACTCTGCTATCGACATTGACTCACACCCACTCGGAGGCAGCCAGCTATGAGTTCACAACACTGACATGCATTCCTGGTGTCATAGAGTACCGTGGGGCCAATATACAGCTTCTTGATCTGCCTGGTATCATCGAAGGTGCTGCCCAGGGCAAGGGTAGAGGACGACAGGTAATTTTATTACTAGCTCCTATCATATGGAGATCACATAACATTTTTAACTGACCATCCACAAGTAGGTGTGCCTGATGTGCTTAGCTTTTATCATCTTAGTAAAATAAGGCCAGTGCTACAGAACCTAACTCAATACTCAAGCATTACTTAACACTTTCCAGGACACTAAACGCCCATAGAGGTCATGACAATAAAACTTCTATTGTGTCTTATTCAGCATCCTGAAAAGTGTTAAAACTAGTTTAGAGCCATTCAATTGTTTGAAAATAGTTATAATTTATGCTTGAATCCAGTTGCGGATTTACAAATTTTCAAGGTATAGGCTGTAAAGTTTTTGCCGCCCTTGCCTCTACAATTGTCATGTCCTAGATTATTTTTATAATCCAACAATTTCGTTGAAATTGCACGTAAAATAATTTTTGGGTATATTTTTGAGCTAATCAAAGCTCAATCATGTGCGATTAACAAGGCGGGGTAATGGCATGCTACTTACACAATAATGTACATTTGGTAAATGTGAATGAATAATCCTTATTGCGCTTACAAACAGTTAAAAATAATCAACTCAGTCAATTAAAAAAGTTCGTTACATTATAATACCTTTTTGCGCGATTTTTTGTCGACAAAATCATCGATGATATCGTCGTATATGAGCAAACTATATAAGGTAGCAACAAAAAGTTCGCTCCCCAAATTTTCCGCCCCAAAAATCTACCGCCCTAGGCTCAAGCCTACTCAGCCTGCTGGTAAATCCGCCACTGCTTGAATCTTGTTTTAGGTGATGTAATACTTGCCTTAATTTACTTAGTTCTGTCAAACCAGCCTTAACCTAGCTCTGGCCATTTTAGATGGTAAAAATTCGTCCCGTCTTTATTTCTATCTTTGTCTATTGAACAATATTATCCACCATATAGTTCAATCATTCAGAAATGTTATTGAACCAGATGATACATACAAATAAAGCTATCACAAGCAAGCATCAATTCTATAGGAATACTTTACACCTTGCAGTAGCATTAACATAGTAAGTAACATCTCACAAACATTCTAAAATATGCGATTAATGATGACATACCTGTCTGATCAAAACATAGCATAGCCAAGCTATCTCAGGCAAGTTTCCAAGTACTTATAAATTATGTCACATAGGTACTGGTGGGAATAGCTCATATGCACTGAATCATTATGTACCATAAATTTAACTGTTGCCAATCTGTACCATCTTTTGGCTGAAATAATGATGATGATGATGAATCTGTATGAATGCTAACAATTTAAAAATTATTGTTTGTTACTTTGATCTAAAGAAGCATAGGAGACATTAATTTTATTTGGGTCCTTATCATGCAAGTGATATTGCAGAAAACCAGCATCGAAAGCATCTGTCTGGATGCAGATATTAACCTTTTTGGCACAACCGTGAGCCACACACTATTGTTGTTAAAACATTCTTTTTTTATTTTGTTATTCGTATTTTGTGTTTCACAAAATGTTTCCAAATAAACATTATTCTTTCTTAATAACAACTAAAATTGACTGTAATCATGTGTTTGCACTTGCAGGTGATAGCAGTAGCGCGGACAGCAGACTTGGTGCTAATGATGCTGGATGCCACAAAGCCCTATGTGCACAGACAGCTGCTAGAGAAGGAGTTGGAGAGTGTGGGCATCAGGCTCAACAAGCCCAAACCCAATATTTATTTCAAAGTATGTTGTCATTATTCATGTGGATTTTAGTTTTCTTTTCTCATTGTTTCCAATTTACTGCAGATACTGCAAAATATGATGGAAGCTGTTGCAGGTACCTCATGTCACATGGGCAAACAAGCATACTTGTTATCCAACCAAAGGTTTTTTAAAGATTGCTTTTGACAATAAGACCACCCAGGGCCCATTGTGTCACTTTATGTAAATTAACATAACATCACATCTATATTCCCCGAACGGCTACGCATATATCTGTAATTAGTTTGGTCTGTACATAATCCTTACTAATATTATAAATACGAAAGTAGATCTTGTCTGTCTGTCTGTCGCGCTTTCAAGCCAAAAATACTGAACCGATTTCAATAAAATTTGGTACACAGATAGTCTAAAGCCTGAGAAAGGACATAGGCTACGTTTTATCGACATAACACGCGGGCGAAAGCTAGTAAAGAATATACTATTCTTCCGTCTCTTATAAAATATGTTTTTTACATTCCAGGTGAAGAAGGGTGGCGGTCTCTCTTTCAACTCGACGTGTCAGCTCACCAAGGTGGACGAGAAATTGGTGCAAATGATTCTGCATGAATACAAGATATTCAATGCTGAGGTGAGAAACAATAAATTCAAAAAGCTAAATAGTAGTACACGACTGTCGGCTGTTGATGAAAGGTACTAACTACCTAGCCAGGCTAACACACCCTGTGTGACAAAATCCTGTTGCTCCATCATCTCACGCCGAAACGTGACAAATAGGGCATAGGGCTCGATCACACGTACCACAACGAGAATTAGCACCTGTCCTACGGCCCACGATGAGCGGGCGGACGGACAGGCGCTAATTTGTATTATTTGCACGGACGGGCGTTAATTTGTATTATTTGTGGTTATAATGGCAATTTCTATTCCGGTTCGTTAAATACAGCCTGCTGTCAGTCCGACGATCGGATGGACAGCGGAGGCTTAGTAATAGGGTTCCGTTTGGGATCCTTCGGTCAGGTATGGAATCCTTAAAAGTAGTATGAAGAGTCTTCGTGAAAAATAAATTAATAATAGGTTTTCATGGTTGCATCATCCTCCTGCCATCATCCCAATTTAGTATAGCTTGTCTTCTACTTCCATACATCTCTATAATTATGTGTATCTAAAGTTACCCCCGTTCTAGCCAGGGCCGTAGGCAAGGGGGGTTTTTTGGGGGTTCAAACCCCTCGAAATGCGAGAAACCAGAATCTCAATCCAGAAATCGACCCCGTATAGGGTACGTCAGTATACAGATAATTGTAATCTATTTCGAATAGGTGTACCTACTTTATAATCTATAATTCTACAATACCAATAAGAGTATGCTTAAATACTGTATTTTTATCGACTCTGACTTTGTATTGAATAAATTCCAGCAAATTCAGCATTTTCTGAGATATTCTAACCTCTCTAATGTAATATTTTTTTAAAGATTTCTGAAAAAGAGGAAAATTGCTATTCTAAAATTTTTTTTTAACCTCTCTCAAATCAGAAATATTATACTTAATTAATTTCTTCAAAGTTGGCAATCTTAACCCCCAGAAATTAATTCCTGGCTACGGCCTTGTTTCTAGCCATATTATCATCTCCCACACATTAATGTTCTTCATTATTCTCTCTTTGCCTCGTTTCAGGTGTTGTTCCGCGAAGACGCGACCGCGGACGATCTGATCGACGTGATCCTCGCGAACCGTGTGTACTTGCCGTGCCTATACGTGTACAACAAGATCGATCAGATCTCCATCCAGGAGGTCGACAGGATAGCCAGGCAGCCGCACTCTGTTGTTGTTAGGTGAGTTTTTCTTTTAGAGATTAAATTGTGCCTGATACTGTTAACAATTTGTGCCACTGTAATGGATTTTTGGTAAGAGTAACACAACTGATAGGAAACTTCATACTTTGGTGCAATGATAGGTGCACTTCCATTAAACGCGGCTGTAAAAAACAGAAGCTGTGGCGGTGTGAACTACGCATCACGCTGACGTCACGCAAAATTCTGCATCGCGCAAGCAGAGTTTACCGCTCTACTAATATATACAGGGTGAAATTTAATTAATGGGCAAAGGGGTCATTGTACTCATAATTATGAACAACTTTCACTAAGACCCAAACTTGCAGTATACACTAAAACCTTGCCAGAGAATATAACTATAAGCGCACTAACAGACACATAAACAGAGAGACGTTGAGTTTCATTACAAAACTGAAATCCACCTTTGGACTTTAAGGCTGCCATCAGACGGACTGCATTCTTGCAGTTTGAATGCAGTTTAGTACGACTGCAATACTCGTAATGTACTGGTAACTGTATTCAAACTGCAAATTTGCAGTTGGAGTGCAGTTGAAACAGTTGAAATGCCGTCATGTCCGTCTGATGGCAGCCTAACGTCTAAAAAATCAATCAATCTGCTTAGCCTTTTTCCAACTATGTTGGGGTGGAATTCCAGTCTAACCGGGTGCAGCTGTATACCAGTATTTTACATGGAGCGACTGCCTGTCTGACCTCCACAACCCAGTAACTGGGTAATACGATATCCCTTGGTTAGACTGGTTGTCAGACTTTCGTGCTTCTGGCGACTCGTAACGACTGTCAAAGATCCACAAATGACAGCCGGGACCAACGGCTTAACGTGCTTTCCGAGGCACGGAGGAGTCTCGATATGTGAAAATGGTCACCCATCCACGAACCAACCCCGGCAAGCGTAGCTTAACCTAATCGATCGACCCGAGCGGCTGTTATTACTTAGCCACGAGCCTGTCTGTAGAGCATTAAAGTCCAAATTGACTTTTCTATCTAGTCAGGGTTATGTTTTCAACCTCGTTTAAATAAAAACCTTGATGAGATAAACTTTTTTTTTCATAAAAATGTTTTGCATTTCAGTTGTAACATGAAGCTGAACTTAGACTTTCTATTGGAAACGCTTTGGGAGTACCTGTCGCTAATCAGAGTTTACACCAAGAAGCCCGGTCAGCCCCCAGATTTTGATGATGGTCTTATTCTGAGGAAGGTATGTATAAAATGGTCTATCTATTCTATAAATCTGTGGATCTAATATGATTTGTTTTTCAAATGTTTCACAAATGGCAGTTCCTAGATAATGTGTTTTCAAAAAACTTCAAATGCAAGCTTGACAACTCTCCGTATTTCTATAAGTTTCGGTTTCTTAGTCCCTTACCCTGTCTACATTATTCGAGCGCTAGATCACAACAACTTCAATCAATCTGCCTAGCGTTTTCCCAACTATGTTGGGGTTGACTTCCAGTCTATCCAGATGCAGCTGAATACCAGTATTTTACATGGAGCGACTGCCTATCTGACCTCCACAACCCAGTAACTGGGTAATACGATACTCCTTGGTAAGACTAGTTGGCTCTCTTGACGGGCTGTTCCTGAAAAATTCGTGATGAAAAAACCGAATAACTCAATCGAAATTGAACCCAGGATCTCATGCTCGGCAGTAGACAAACGAGGCAGTCGAGGCTTGATGGTGTTATAACAATTATCCTTTACCTTTTCCAGGGTGTGACCATAGAGCACGTCTGCCACTCCATTCACCGCACTCTCGCCGCTGCGCTGAAATACGCCCTCGTGTGGGGTACCAGCACAAAGTACTCGCCCCAAAGGGTCGGGATCGGCCACACGGTGCAAGACGAAGACGTCGTGCAGCTCATCAAGAAGTAGCAGCGGCCTGATGGCTATGATTACGAGTCGATGATCTTTTGCTTAGACGTCGATTGCTTGAAGTTTGGACTGTACTAAGTGGTGCGTGTTGGTGGGATTGACTCAGTATATCTTGTACTTACATTGGTTCAATGGCTATAATTTGGAAATGAGAAATGTTAAAATATATGAAAACCTTCGCCCAGGGGGAGGGATGCCCTCACAGACCGATGCCCGACTGTAAGGATATCAATAATATGTAGACTGTGGTTATACAGTATCTATGTGTAAAGAGGTTATGTATTTACATAGACAAACTCCGATTTGAATTTGACTTCCATTATCTTATAGTTTACCTCACCGCAGTTCCGCGCCTTAAGCTCATTTCAGACTACGCTATAATATAATAACATATAGTTCATAGCACAACAAGCTCGCCATATATTCATTTAGAACACGTTCACACTTTGCTCTACTATATATTATTGGAAATGTATGGCAAGCGATATTGTTGTGCTATGAACTATATGCTATGTATTATAGTGTAGTCTGAAATGAGCTTTAGGTACGCGCTAGTTACCGGGCGGCAGTGCGCCGGTCATCGGTCAACGCTGCCCCCCGCGACCCGCGCGTTCCTAAAGCGCGGGGCATACACTAGTAACGCGGGCGTAGCAACGCGCCCGCCGCCTGTGCATGGTCGCGTCTCGTCGCTCCTATTAATTTTGTATGAAATATGAAAGGAGCGGAACAACGCCCTTGCCGCAACATCGTCTCGCCCGCGCCACGCCTGTCTCGGACAAACTATAATTAAAACGTAGTGATTTTAAGTTTCACACCAACACGCAGCGCTTGGTCTCTTGTAAACTATTTGAAGACTATCTAATTCTATATTATGTACGAGAATAGCTAGATTTTCAGTTACGTTTCATAATTCTACTGAATGAAACCTGTTTTTTATGGATAGGCATTTTATTAGGTCAGTGCACGACAGAATGTTAAACCCCAGTACACGTGGGCAAACCCGTAGCTCGGCCAACGGGTTTGCCCACGTTACGTTTACACGAAGATGGTTCCGATATCATTATTATTACTGCTTATACAAATTGACTCCACAATAATAGTCGTCATCAATATGGGAATTAAACTGTTAATTTTACGTTTTAAATCTTATTTATTCTGTTACGATTATATACAAATGTCCTTAGACGACAAAAAATATCAAATTCAAGAGAAATAAAGGATGGCAGTTCAAGAACAATGGCATTGTATTGTGATAACCTGATTTTTTTTTTCTTTTGTGTTATAATTATTATCTTACGGATTCCCATATGGGAACTTAACGTGAGATTATGAATATACAGTAGATACTATGCAAGATATGTTAAACTACAGTATAATAGTCATCATAAATATTGACTCTATATTTTCCAAGTACTGGTATAGCATAGTATAAATAAGTAACAGTATTATGCCTTCATAGAAAACGGCCGAAACGACGCGCTTCGAGTGTATACCTGTATACATAACGCACGGACGCGAAGGTTTATCTACCGAGCGGCCGTAGGTAATTATTTCAAGGTCACTGAGACATAATACTGTTATTTTATTGTACTGTGGTTATAGTGCCTGAATCAATAAAAGCCAGTGACAGCAAACAAAGCAATAAGAATTTTGTTGTTATTTAATGTGTTTGTATAAGAAAAGGTCATATTGTATATACTCATTATACTTTTGCATTGAAATAAATAACTTTTTTAAATGCAGCTTTGTTTTTTATTTCATTTCCTAAGTGCAAATTGCAATAAACGCCCTTTTGATAGAACTTCATAGGTATTGATGCAGGCAGGTTTTACTCTGTCGATCCCCTAAGGAATACAGCGTCACGTGATTTATCTCTGTGATACGATCATTTTAGCTACCTTTATGCTGCAGTTTAGGTTTCTAGGGTAATTTGATTGCAATGATAATTAATAAAACTAAACCGTTATGGTCAATAAATAGATATGGTAGTAATTTATTTCCATAAACACCACATTTGCACTAACACCTCTTATAGATTACAAATTATTCTAAATACATTATGATAATAACAAGTTTATGCTAGTATTCAAGATTAATGTTCCTCTAAAATATTGAGGACATCTGATTCGGCGTTTGCGACCGCCCATCGGTGCTCTGTGATCTCGAGGGCTTCCCACTCAGCCTTGAACGCGGCTTTTGGGTCTTGAGGCATCGCCATAGCGGCACCAGACATTTGTTCCTGCATTATCTTTGACTGATCAGCAGCTGTGGACAAAAAACACTTATTTATCAACATGCAATGTCCAGCAATGTTTATGATTAGTCAGTACCCCCGGGCAAAACAGTTTTGAGAGGAGAAATTATATTTTCATCAATGGAGAAGTTCAACCTTCCTACATCATAACTGAGGCTTGTGCATAAGTATAGCTAGTGAAATAAATCATAAAATGGTTGCTGTTATCACGTATTGGTTGGAAGTTGTATTAACCTTTTCACCGCCCACGTACACACGGCTACACATCAAGCTAGACATTTCCAGTTTATACTGATCTCGCATTGTATAGAATTTCCTTACATGCGAGGTCAGCTTATGCTGGAAATGTATAGCTTGATGTGTAGCCGTGTGTACACAGAACGCGATGCGCTCGCCAGCGCCAAGCTATAGATGTATAACGAAATAATAGTAAACAGTAGTGATGAGGGTATGTTCCTATCAGAGTTCGGCAAATTGTAATCAGATTAATGATGGTTTACGATTACATTTTGTAATAATCAATCAAGATTACAGATTACGGAAATTAATCAAGAAAGTAATCATATCGGTGATTAATGATTATTAGTTTGTAATCGTTATTTTGATTACTTTTTTGATTGATGCATACTAACTACATTTAGGAATTCGAAAAATAAAATCATTAACATTGTAAATCATCTTTATTTTTTGATCAGTCTCATGAATTAATTTTTTTTAATAATTATTATACTTAAGAAAACAATCAAGAATTATTTTTATGTGTGCCATGTGTGGCTTAAATTAGATTTTAAAAGCATCCTCTTTTCAAACATCTCATCCGAAAGTCTGTGTGATTTAGGTAAATTGGTCATGGTCGCATATGAGAAAAGTCTTTCGACAGGACCCGATGACGGAAGAGGTGTGTTATATTTTTTAAAAACACGTTTAATTTCAGGGTATCGATTTAGCATCGATACATCCCGATCCTGGTCCGCTAAAAAATGAGAAATAATGGCATCTGCCTTTGAGCGTTGTATTTGGTACATATCTCCCGAATCAGGCTCTGAAGAATCAGTGTCAAACTCAAAATAGCTGTCTTCATATATATTATTAGGTGTGACTTGAAGCGTTTCAGATGCCTCATGGATTTCCTTGATTACAGCTCCTTTAAAAATAGATTTGATTCTGGAATAGTATTCTATATTAACACAAGCAAGCCATTTGTCTTTGAATCTGGGGTAAGACATTGCAGCAACTGCTGCATTTTGAGCTACTTTTGAGAAGAAATCAAAAAACTCTGCAAATCGCGTTTCTACGCTCTCCAAATATTTCTTTACCAACATTTGACAAAAAGTAAGAGATTCTCTATTCAGTTTTTGCAACTTTTTGCGCAAAGATACTAAACATGGCAATAATATACCGTAATACATGTCTTGTTCGCCTTGTAATATATCCAGGGCCTCTGCTATTGGTTTTGAACAACGCAAGTATTCCTTTATGTAATGGAAATCATTATCACGTAAAACGTTTGTCATTCCTAATGCCACGTGCAGCTGTACACTCTTCTCCTGTATTGATGCAATTTGTTTCAGTGAATCATAAAGGCTGTTCCATCTAGTGATTCCCGGTTTGGAAAGGGTATGACCAACAATGTCAAGTATTATTTCAGCCGATTTAGGCCGGCCGGCGGAGTTCCACAAGTTGTTGCATTTTTTAATAACTTGATTATGAATATTGCCAATACTTGTGTCGTTATTTCGTAATACTTTATTGGCGTCCGTAGTGGCACATAAGTTTAGCTTGTGTGCACAACACCTTAAATGTACAGGCAATTCTAGTATTATTGACTGTGGAATAATATTTTCGTCAAAAGCTAGCGGATCAACTTCATTATAAGTACTAAAGTGTGCCACAGAAATGACCTCGATGTGAGAATCTTCTTCGAGGATAGAACTTTCTGCGGGTTCTGAATTGTCATCAATGTTATGAGTAAAATTTTCACAATTTTCCACGTCTATGCCAAACTCTTTAAATGCTTTTACAAAATTACTACCGTTATCAGTAACTGTAGCCAGCACTTTCCGGGAGTCGAGACCAAATTCAGCATGTACTGCTTCAAGTAAAAGAGCTATACGGTCGTAGCTGTGCGTACCTGAAAATCTTCGACAAGCCAGTGTTTCCGACTTCCGTTTCAGATTTGTGTCGAGCCAGTGTGCGGTAACGCCCAAAAAACTTCTGGTTTTTGCCGACCAGATATCGGCAGTTGTGCAGACTTCATCTACATCGCGCAATTCACTCTTGATTTTTGTAATTTCCTTATTAAAGTAATCATCAATCAATCTACCCAAAGTTCTTCTACTGGGAACGTTCAATCCTTTTGCAGAGATATTTAAATCACCAAAGATTTTTTTTAAAAAGTGATCGTCTATTGCTTGTAAAGGAATCATAGAATGAACAAAAAACTTTAACATATTTTCATTAAATTGGTCCTGTGAAATCGTTCGATCAGTAGGTACATCACTAGTACTACCATCTCTAATATCTGGTTGCAGTTGGTTGGATGTTCTAGTAGACCGTTTATTTTTTTTCATAGTTTTCAAGTAACTCTGATACTCGTTGTGTGTTTCTTCCCCGTGTCTTCGTTTGAGATGAGTTATAAAATTTGATGTAGAAACGTTAAAACCACTAATTTTAACTAGTTTTGGCCGACATAATGTACAAATTGCCACTTTCTTTTTGCTCGTAGACTCCGATTCTGAATACGTAAAAAATTTTCCATCAAGAATGCATGGTAATGTCTCAAGTTGTTCATGGTGCACGGTTTCAGATTCTGAATTAGTAGATAAAGACGAAAAAGAACTTGACGCCATTTTACAATAAATACTGATTTTACAATAATAATGTTTAAACACCAAAACACATAGGCCAATACGTCACGGTTTAGACTCGTGAATCAATTTACGTTTATATCCTTGCGCACTATTATACAGACTGACTGCTTGCGCTATGGCAAGAAGCGGAGCGCAGGCGGCGAACGATTGGCTTACCGGCCGTACCCCGTACCCCACCCAACTCCCGCACCCCGCGTGCCGTATCTTCGAAATGCAATTGAGCACGCAGAAATTCTTTTTCGAATTTACTTAAGGATTTAAATAACGAAAGAGTACAAAACGTCCATGACATCCAAATTGGATCAGAAGTTTTTAGAAAAACGCAGACATACAAGATACATACTGATTGAATATAGAACCGCATTTATTAAAAATATGCTTAAAAACTTAATCAAATCTACCCATGTAATTAAGATTACTGACTATTGTAATCAAAACTAATGATTACAAATGTAGTCATGATTGAAAGTAATCAAGATTAAAAGTAATCATGATTGATGTATTCATGATTACTTTCAATCAGATTATTAATCCGATTACAAAAGTAGTTGATTACACCCAACTCTGGTTCCTATCGATAAATGAAATTTATACGCCTACGTCAGGCTTTATTTTATTAATTTACGAATATAAATAAAAACTGATTCAATATTTCCATATTTTTTTTATTTCACACTATCGTGAGTAAGAAAAACCAGTATAAATTATAAAAATTTAAGAGAAAAATGCATAACTCAATTAGAGCTATAAAAAATGTGGTACATCTCTAATTGTTTCATTACGTCATCTGTTGACTTCATTTCAAGTCCGCGCAGAGCACGTTATATACAATTCTGATTAAGGATGTCTATGATCTTTCTTTCTTTGATTTTCGTCTATCCCGTGTTTTTTCTTACTTTTTGATGAATAACGTTATTTTTTTTTTTAAGTCTCTTGACAATTCTCGGGATCCTGGGGTCCTGGACCTTTGGAAGGCGTACGAGGGGCCGAAGCCAAATCGCAGAAATACGGGCCTCTGAAATTTGGCTTCGGCCCCTCGTACGACTTGGCAGGATATGGAAACAAAGATTTTGGATTATGGGTTTGAGTGGCTAAAGTAAACTGGTTATCTACAACGATTGAAAGACTATGATTATGATTTAGTTGGACTTACATCAGAATCATCGTCTTTGTGTCAGTATCCTCCACTTCCGACTCCGATTCCACAATTTTTATAACCTTGCACAATTTTTAGTAACTCATCAGTCCAATTTTGTATTCATTTTATCTTTTCACAAGCAAAGCGGGAAAGAAGGATGCGTTCGCGCTTTCCCGTTTATTTTCTGCACTATGCCAAAGTGACCTTGATACTCGTACGCTTATGACGTCACAGAACGACTTCTATAGTAGTCCGTGACGCTCGGGGCAGTTACAACTAACTTTGTTGTAGAGATGGGAATATAATTATCGTCACGGAGTGGTAAACAATAACTAGAACTATTTAATTCCGGATCGGCACCCATCTGAAGGTCGAAATTGGTAAATTTTCCCTTTGTTATATTCATATTTTATTGACCTCAAATTTATTTCGATAGTAGTATTTATTTATATTTCCACGGGCGAAATCAAACAGTGATAACTTTCGCGTCCCATCACTGGCCGACTTTGTATAAAGTCCTTGGCGTTCAGGGGACATTAAAAATGTTACGAGTTTTTGTTTTTGCCGATTTAAGACAATTAAGGGCTTCTTTTGTGTGGAAAACTAGAAAACAGGGCGTCAGACAGTGCTATATTAAATAATAACAGGAAACAAAGCTTTTAAATAAAGTAAATTTATTTTTATAAGATAGTTCAAATGAAGAGCTTCTAATGAAGTCGTGGCGCTGGTGGCACGAAAATCCAAAACTTCTATTGAAGTCCGTGGCGGTGAAAAGGTTAAGGATTGCAATGATTATAATTTTGTAAAATACATATTATTAGTTCAACTGTGATTAACGAGACAATAGAATTTTAATTGTTATATATCTTAAAAGACTTTTCGACAGTCGGAAGGATATGGTCGCGATCATAATTTTTGATCAACATAAAACCTGACACTGACCTGCAAATTGTAAAAAACGTAAGAATATTTAAATTTCGCGAAACCTCAGCGCAGTTTTGTTTATTGGTATTTTTTTTTCTTTTGTTTCGCTGGTTGAATCTAAATGTTAATTCTTCCAAGTCATATCTTGTAAGAAATTCTTACCTATAAATGACTATGACCCTATTCTTACCATTATTCTCTCCCAAGACTAGAGCATAGATGGTGCGCAGACCGAACACGTTGAGGAAGTACCACGAAGCGGAGGAGACCCACGACGCGTCCAGGTACGCGAGCTCCACGCCACGCTGTAACATCGGCTTGAAGCGGAGCGTCAGAGGGAATGGCACCTTCGCTATAGGGATAAAAGGAACATGGTTGACAACTTGGTAAAAACTGAATACTTCTTACTTTGAAAGATTGTGAATGGTTGAATTTCGACCCCAATTTATGGAGGCTGCTGGCCACCTAATTAGCATTTATTTCTGTAACTCAACTAAATGATACCAATAACTTTACAAAGCTATGTCCAAACCTTGATCCTGATAATCTAGGATTTGCACAAATTGCTTTGGCATCAAACCTTCAAGCTTTTTGAATATGATTGCTACAATACCATCCAGTTTTGCAAAAAGACCATGAAATTAGTAGAATAATTTGCAGTTCTGTTCACAGAATCACAAGCAGAATGATTGCAAGTTACAGTCTGGCTGTTGAGATGATGTGTTCTCGACACCTATCAGATTCATACTAACAAATATGTGTTAAGCGAATTTGATCCATAATACAACTAGAAATTGTCCAACTGACAGGTGTCAGGAACTCATTCTATCAACGGCCAGACTGTAATTTTAAAAATTCACTTACTGGTAAGGAAACCACTGAACATCCAGTTGATCCAGCCTCCAATGACAATCATGGGCAACACATTGGTCACATTTCCCTTTAGCATGTCGGTCATCATACCAGGGTCAGTCATGGGGTTCTGAAACATTCATAATCTTTATTATGTTTGTAATATAGGTCAGTTACTAGTTGTTTACTTAAGATTGTTTTCAATGAGTTTAATAAAGATTGCATATTATCTGGAAAATTATCTTCTCAATAAGAGAAGATAATTTTCCTTAAGCTGTGAAGAATGTGTTTTCTAGAAGTCCCTTATATGTATGTAGAGTATGTTTTAATTTCAGTATCATTTTAAAATTTGCCAGTAAGAGATTGGGTAATCAGGTAGGGTCCAGATTAAACTGACTTCATTCCTATGGATTTAAGAACATCAGAATAAATAGCAATTTTTCTGATGATTTGCTGAATAACTCATATATTTATTTGCATTCCCTAATTTTAAACAAGATCAATAATTCAATGAGGCTCTCTATGTTAATTATCAACCTATTGCATTAACCGTTACCTGAGAAGTGGCAGCCCTCTTCTGAATCTTGAAGTATCCAGTCTCTTCATTGTTAAACCAATGGCGGCGCATCGCGAATGACTGCCGCGTCAGGTACTTGCCGTTCTCTCGTAGTAAACGAGCGCGGATCATTACTTGACTGAAATACATTTCAACACAGTTTAAGAAATCTATGCTCTGAATATAAGGGTTTTGATTAAATATTTTGTCAAGAGACGCAACACTTCTTGGATGAAGTTGTATGAGCTATGAGGTAGATTGTAAATGGAAATTCTGAAAATCTTTGTTTTAAACATATAGGTTATATTCTCGTAAATATGAATTGGCACATCTAATATAATATGAACATATAGATAAACATTATTATTTACCTGTCTTGAACCTGGAGAAGCTCAATCTTCTTCTGGGAGGATAAAATTAGTGAAACATAGTGCCGTACTATACCGACCAAGAAGGTGATGATTACGATGGGAAGGAATACCCATAACCTTATTTTTGGATCAAGGAGTAGCTCAGCCATTCTGATAAACTTTAAAATAAACTAACACTTATTCAATAAAGATACAATTGAGAAAATTATGGAAACATTTGCTAAATAATACCTCATTAATTAATATGTGACATACCAAGACAAGAATGACAGACACTTTTGACAGCCGTCAAACTGTCAAACGTGATATCATGTAGGAAACCACAGAGCACTTTATAGTACGTAAGAAACACTTGGTAAAAATAAACGGAGGTCTCACATTAAAATTACAGTAACTTTCTAAGTTTTCTTATTAGAAAATTCAAACTATCCTAACAATCAATCGTTACAGAAATGTTATACAAACAGACGACGCGGATGACCACTGAGTACTTTTATAATTATCTACTAAGACTACGTATTCTGTGGTCTCAGTCAAGTGTCAAACAAAACTAGCAATTATGCACGAAAACGAAAAGTCAAAATAAAGTTGTGCGCCAAGTGCCTAATTCGCTATCGAAGAATTAAAACTTAAAATCTTTAAATCGTCTTCAAATTCACTTTATTGGGAATAACTTCACGTTTGTTCAGTGGGTCGTCTTAATTTCAAGTAGAACTAACATTAGCAGATATTTTCAAATTATTATCTTTCGTTCGTAAAATGCCGCGCGTGAAGGCAAAAGCCGGTGCTAGCGGTGGTCTATCTAACAAAACAGCAAAAAATATGGATGAGCTGCAAGAAACTACAAACTCCGCGGGTATTGAATTCAAAATTGAATCACCGGAATCGTCAGAAAACCAGCCAAGTCCCAGTAAAGTTAACTTGAATCAGTTTAGATTTAAGAAGAAACAGCACGTTAAAATTGAATTTGAAAAGGATTCTCCGGAGAAAGAGGTAACCGGCCTTTTCTAAGTATATAATACTTTTAGGATACATCCACTTTTTGAAAAATACCGTATATTGGGTTCGCCTAAATTATACATATATTTTTCCGCAGGATGCAAAGGGATTATGGGAGCCAGCCAATTGGAAAGAATTCCTGTTGAACTTGAGGAATATGAGATCTAACAATGATGCCCCAGTAGATACAATGGGCTGCCACATGAGTGGTGATGAGAAAGCTGCTCCAGAAGTAAGTTGCAATTCTGTTTTCTTCTGTAATATAAACTTTAAAGCATCATCCACAATCTTCATTATCCCACTGCTGGGTACATACAGACTACTTTTAAGCTTTCCCTTTCATCTTTGTTCTTTTTTAGTTCAAAGCTCATTATCTCCAAAAAATATTTTTTTAATTCCCATCTTTATTCAAGGACATGTTTTTAGGTGTACAGATATCAATGTCTGATATCATTAATGCTATCAAGTCAGACAAAGGATCAAGTGACATTTGCAGCTATGGAGCGACTCAGGGCCAGGGGGCTGACGGTAGATAGTGTACTGAATATGAGTGATGATGAACTGGGCAAGTTGATATACCCTGTCGGATTTTGGAAGGTAAAACTTAACCACATTATTAAAATTAACTCACTGCTTCATACTTGGCTTGAAGAGTATATAATTATGAACTTTATAATGATTATCCACTATTACTAACAAGTAGCAAGAGAATACACCAAAACAATATTAAAAGATTCGATTTGTGTGTGGTTGATGGCAATAGGCTCGCCCCTATTACATGGGAGTTAAACATAACTGGCAAAGTGTGGGTGTACTATAGCTATAGGTACACCTCTGCCCAACCCTTCGGGGAAACAAGGTGTGATGTAATGTTATGTTAATACTAAAAGAGATTTACTGAAAGTTCTATGGAGAGTACAAAAAACTGTCTTAATATTTCAGACCAAAGTGAAGTACATAAAGAAAACTACCCAGACCCTAAAGGAACAGTACAATGGCGACATACCAGACTCTGTGGACAAACTGTGCAAGCTGACTGGAGTGGGGCCAAAGATGGCACATATCTGCATGCTGGTTGCTTGGGATAAAGTTACTGGGATTGGTAAGTTCAAAACAGTGTTATAGACGTTATAGTTACAATTCTTTGATCCATTCCACTTCACACTAGCAGTAACCTTTACTGTTTTCCACAGGTGTAGACACTCATGTTCATAGAATCAGCAACAGAATAGGCTGGGTAAAGAAACCAACAAATACTCCTGAAGACACAAGAAAATCATTGCAAACTTGGCTGCCTTTTGAACTTTGGAGTGAAGTTAATCACCTCCTAGTAGGATTTGGGCAAACCATCTGCTTACCTGTAGGCCCAATATGCCATGAATGTTTGAATAGAGACATCTGTCCATCTAGTGGCTTAGGCAGAAAATCGCCAAAGAAAACTCCAGTGAAAAAAGAAGTTAAAAGTGAACAATCTGATGATGAGAATGAAGTTAAGCCACCTAAAAGTAGAAAAGTTACACCAAAAAAGGAATTAAATGATGAGAACATTATTGCTGAATCAATGATTGGGATGTTAACTGTTAAAACAGAAACTGCAGAGAAAGAAAATGAGAAGAAATCACCTCGAAAAAGAAAAGTCACACCTAAGAAAGTTGAACAAATGAATCCTGAAGATGATATTAATGATTTTGAAATGAAAACTGATAAACTGTCTGCTAAACCAGCTCCAAGGAAGAAAATAACACCAAATAAGAAAACAAAAGCAGATGAAACTAAATCTCAAGATGATCTTAATGATTTTGTAGCAAAAAATGATAAGTTTACTGTTAAACCTGCACCTAAGAAGAAAGTAACACCAAACAAGAAAGCAATAGCAGATGAAATTAACTTGGGAGATAGTTTGAATGTTAAAACTGCACCTAAGAAGAAAGTGACACCCAACAAAAAGGCAAAGGCTACTGATCAAAACACTAACGTAGGCATTATTGAATACGTCTTCAATAATGCTAGTCAGAAAAATACTGAAAACATAAATATACCTGAAAATAGTGGTGAAAATCTGGAATTTCAGAAACCTACTACTAGCACTAGAAACACTAAAAGTAGGGTAGAAGCAAATGCACTTTTAAGCATAGATGGAAACAATTCTACCAATAGTAAGCCTAAAAAGTCACCAGTAACTCGTAAATCTCCAAGAAATAAAGTAATCAATGAAGCAGAAACTGCTAAAGATGGTGATAACTGTGATAATGTGGTACAGAAAAAAACACGAACAACTAAGAAGTGATATAGTTTTTTTTTATTAAGTTGCATGATGCATGTTTTTTATATCTATATGTGTCATTTCATTTTTGTTATGTTTACGTGTTAAGTAATAATTTCAAGTGAAACCTAATGCAGCTAAGTTTTTTCTTACAAAGGTAAACATCAAGATAAGGAACAAGTTTTGAGATAACAAGTGATTACAATGTTTTTAAGTATGTTAAGGGAATCAAAAGAGGAGTGATTATTAGATGTTATTGTTGAATTTTCTATGAATCTTAAGTTTAAGTGAATTAAAATAATCAATGTTTTCTTCTACCAGTTTTTTTCTTTGATTTATCTTTCCTTAGGTCTGGTTTAGGCTTTCCTCCTTTCCTTGGTTCAGGTTTAGATTTCCCATGTCCTTTCCTCGGATCAGATTTAGCTTTCATGTGTCCTTTCTTCTGCGATGACTTCTTTTTGTTCTGAATTCTGTCTAGTTTGCTCTTCATTTGGAATACTTTGCTCTTTTGTATTTTCTTAGTTGCTTGTTTCTTTAGCATGCTCTTTATTTCTTTCTTTGTTTTTATTTTGTCATCATCATCTCCCTCTGCTTCAGACTCCTCCTCTGCAATTTCTTCATCTGACCCCATTCCAGAAATTGTTGCCTTTTCATTATCTTTCTTTTTGCTTTTCAGCTGATCTTTCTTAACACTTTCTTTAGGTTTATTCTCACCAATTACTAAATCTTTCTTCTGTAAAGTATCTGCTGAGAGTTCAACTATTTTAACATTGACATCCTCATCCTCATATTCATCCTGAAGGAGTTGCTCTATATCTGGAATGGGTCTACTTGACACCACAAGCTTTTTGTAGGATTCCTTATTCTGAAACAAAAATAATCAAGGGGTATGACAGGGGAAGCATATGATAATTATTAGTCAATGCAGCCTTCAGGTTTCTACTTTGAAAGTTGCAGCTTTATCAATACTAAGATAAATTTATCATGCCTTGAAAGAAACATACAAATAAAGTAACTATAAAGTCGTATTATTAATTCACTGGAGTAAAATTATAGCTGCTAGGTGTAATATTAAATATTGTTCTATATTTTACACTTCATAATCTTACTTAGATAAACTTACTTTTTAGTTATTTCAATGTTTGTGATTATAATATTACAATTGAAATAAGACTTTATTATTTTACTAGGTGACACCTAGCATTTTACTCCAGTGAATTAATAATACGACTGCAATAAGCAATTCAACACGAAAATTGTCTTTAGTTCAACATACCTCCTGTTTAATACGTTTCTTCTCCACTTTCAAAAGCGCTTTCAATTCCTCCTGCGCCTTCTTTTTTCTTTCTAACTTCCTTTTACGAAACCCACATAAGAAATCTCTAAAAAATAAACAAAAACAGTGGTTAGCGTATGCATAACAAGCAAATGGTGCACATGCACAGACTATTAGAATTCAAAAACAATAAATATGTATATTACTTTCTCTTAGTTTCATCAAACACTAAGGTTACTTTCTTTTTTCCCTCTTTATTTTTCTTTCTTGCCATTTTTAACAAAGAAAATTAATGTTTTTTTAGATTTACACGCTTTGAAACCTAACCTAAAATGGTGCTTGTTGACAGTCACCTGACATTCTGAAAAATTTATTGAAATGAATGACATTGACAGATACGTTTAGTTCATGATCGAGGAAATTCGCGAAATTCTTCTCGGAGTAAAATTATCAATATTTTCTTTGTATTGATTAGAAAACTTCCAATAAATATTTGTTAGTTATTTTTTAAATGTTTTTTATTTACAATATCTTTATAATTATTTTCTTTATTCAAGGGATATTCTTTAGATTACAGCAATGATGACTATCAATGATTTTATTAGGTTGAGGATTTCATCATGATAGTGTCAACCAAGCAAATATTATCGGAAGTTAATTCATGCACTTATTTATTTCTATCCATCATGATAAGATTCATCACCATCACCATTATCAACGATTTCTGCTGCTAGAAATAGACAATTATTCCTTTAGATTTCCACGTCGAATGGTGATAAGATTATTAACTAATAATTAATAATAAGTATAAAAAAATTACCCGTGCAATACTGTTTATCGCTCGATTTTGGCACACAATCAAGAATTTTTGAAATCCTTGCAGGTGATTGGTGGAACTACGCAATTCGTTTTTTTTATTCGCTTCTTTTCCACCAATCAGCGCACAAGTCCACAATAAAGTCGGACTCATCAGCAGCATGGCTGTCAGTATAAATTTGAAGCTTGAACGATGCGCTTCCTCTCGTCACGTTGGTTTTTTTTGTTTATGCATTTTGACGAAAATGATATCGTGTGTGATTTTGTGTGCCATAAATTATGGAAACCCTTGGGTGCAGTGACCTGATATCTACCTTGTTACGCAAGGTGAGTGTTGAAATGTGATTGTAGTGTATATAACGGGAAGAAAGATTATAATCGTACATTTCCATTGCAAGCTGAGCAAAAATTGTGGCACAGAAAAATCAATCGGGATCTCGATACGTATGAGTCTTTCGTCACGACTTAATTTGGTTAATTCAAGGTCACTTTCAGAGGTCTTAATGTGAGCGCGAGTGCAATAAATGGAGTAATCAATAGGATTGTGTTACCACGGCCATATGTTAACACGCGTGAAAGGATAGTGTTTGAAACGTACCGTTACCCTTACCGTTCTCGTCGACAATGTTTTGATCTACACGATCGTGTGATTTCCGACGAACGCGGAATTTGTATGCCAGCGATAGGGAAAGTCGGTAGGTATTCATATAATGACTTTTACGGCCAGGGTATCGATGACATACAACATAGCGAGATTGTCTCGATGCGTGCATATTTGAGATACCACATGAAATCAATGAAATGGTATTGATTTTTGTTAACCTACTCGCCTCCCTCCCTCCCACTGGGGAATGGATTGATGCCATGTATAATCTATAATTATAATTTGTTGATAAGTACAATGAAACTGTTTTCTTGTAAGTCAGGGGAATATTGTGGCAAGTGATATGGAAAGTATGTGTTTGTATTACACCTTCTAATGCACTGTGGAATGACTGTAGCTTCAAGTTTTGATACACTTCAAATGTTTACAAACAAATATTTTGTTTATCAAGATATTCCTTTCAATTCCTTTGTAAGGATAGTAGCACCAACAATTAATGTTCAGTTTTCTGTTTTACAGTATTTTGTTTGCAAATGAAAATAGACATTTTTATGTTGTATGTAGTGTATGTTTCAATTTTATTTTTGAATTAAATTAGCATCATTGGAAGGTCACCTACATGACACTGTTTATCATATTAATACATTTTCAAGTTATGGTTTTGTTCAAGAACTAGTGTAAAGGTATCTATCTGATCATAATAAAATAAAACAATAAAATGCTTCTTACATCCTCTAATAATTTGCAGTGGATTAATTGGCCTTTTTACCAATTAATCCACGAGGCATAAGTAAAATTGGGTATCAATAAATACCCAATTTTACATAGTCTTGATATGCAAGGAATGCAACTATCTGCATCATTAATTCCATTTTCTGTGAGTGAAGTTTTTGTGGCTTTATAAGAATAGTAAATTAAAAAATTCAAGAGGCTCATTAAAAATTGTTTACACAACAAGTTGACAAAATGTGGGTCAAATGTTTTATTTATTCACCGGACCAGACTCGCCTAATATTGGCCTGAAGACAAATAATTAACAGATGTGTAATAAATTACAGTAATAATTCATGAATTATTACTTTTATCTACACAAGACGAAATTGGCACTGTAGATAATTCATTTGAGATTGAAGTTTATCATTCAGCAATAAGAATCACATTTGAACCATGTCACTGATTAAATAATTATGATATAACAGCAAAGCCATGTAACACTTAATTGATTTACTCACAAATAATTTCTGAAACTTGTTTTTTTAAATATTTTTAAGCGGATAATAGTTACTTCCTATCCATTGAGAACTGGAACAAAAAGGCTCAAAAAGCTACCCTATGGTACCATAAAGAGAAAGGAAAGAAAATTGCTTAAAATATGGGAAGATGACATAGTGAAGACTGCTGGGAAAAGACTAGACTGGGAATAGACTAGGCAAGGGAAATGGAAAACTGGAAAAGGTTGGAGGCCTTTTTCAAAGGGCACACGGAGAAAACTGATATGATATTTTTCATGTTTTGAACTTATTAAAAACCATTTCTCACAAACAATAAGGCTATACATGAGTAAATATTTATTTAATTAATTAAAAAGGTACTTCCTCTACATTTTTTTTTTCATGCTATAAAACCAATTAAGTTTGTAAGCACTGGATACTGCTCTGATTATCTGATTTTATCTAGATTAATGTGTACGATTAGTTAAAGCAGTGTAGATAGCTTGTTTACATAATTCATTTGCTAGATTGCTTCACATTTTAGTTCCTAATAGTTGTCTTTATCACAAAATATGATTAAAAATTCCTTCAAATTTCAATTATTTACTAAAATATTATCTATTTTGTGGCAAAACTGATGCCACCATCTATTCTGCCTAGGTCATGTTGAGTTGAGATGATAACATGCTTTTTTTTGTTACTTATCTCGAAGATAATTATTGTTGCCATAAGCATCTTTTACCATGTCATTATTGAAATAATCTCAAATGTAGCAATTATCATGGATAACAAACAATGCACACAGTTCATTCTTATCTCAAGTCATTTACAGGGCGTGCCCCTTTGACTGCTAGATACTAGATAGGTGTTACACCCACAAGGCCTACTTGTTGAAACCTGTATCTTTATTATCTAGAACTAAAATGTAAAACAGTAGGTAGGTAATAACTTTGTCAGATTTATAGATCTGAAAAAATTATTACTGTTATTTTACTTATTTGGTTTATTGGTCAATACAAAATCAATAAAAAAAATCACTTATTGAGGAAATGTTGACAATTATTAGCTCCTATTTCATTTATTAGTTAATTATTGTCTCGGCAGTTACATCATTGTTAGGCGTCAAGAGATGCATTAATGACCAGTCCAAAATAGGCAACAAACTACCTACTGTTTACTTAAGACGATCATCAACCTATTGAATGCAGATTTGCACTATGATATAAAAATACAAACACCAGACAATACCTAAATGAATACCTTAATATCAGCGCGCTGTTGGATTTCATCGCGCTTTCTTCAGGCATTCATTTAGGTTTTGCTTATTGAAAACGGGCTTATTAGTTAGTAAATGTTGTCAGCATTGTGGTAAGATTGAAAATGGAGCCTGAAAACCTAACCCTTTGTTGGTCTGCTCATCTGCTGTACTAATAGAGAATGTGTACGGTGTCGGGCAATATTTGGCGAAAGAGATCTACAAAGTCAAGCATGATTGCAACTAACAGATAGCGAGATATTTGTTTTAACCGGCCCCACGGTCACGAAGTTCGTGTTTACAAGTCTAACTCACATTCGCTTCGGAGATTTCGAGCTAACCCAGTATGAATTAGAAGCTTAGAGTAAGTTAGAAGTCTGTTTTTTTTATTAGAATCCTAGATCAACAAAAATATGTGGCACTCCGTCCGTAGCCCCGTAGTTCGTCTCGTCGTCCTCCTGTTCGTCCTTTATACATCCCTCTCTAACACTGGAAACATGATGATTTTAACACGTCATAGTACGGCCCGCCCTTATCTCAATTTGTCTGTCTTATTCTCGCCAGTCACCCCCTTTCTAGCCACCTTTCACACAATCCATCCATGATGCATCGTTTCTTTGGTGATTGGTGTTCCCTACCTACTCATAATGCCTTCCACATTCCAAACTTTCCTCACGACAAGACAAGTGGAGATATTCCTCAGTTCGTCGCACTCCGTAGTTCGTAATGTTCGTATATCTACACCAAACCGACGGCGACGGTCATCTGCCTCCACTTTAGACGGATTTTTAGGATGCTTTTATGTTTCGTCTTATTAGCGTTAACAGCGAATAGGTATAGCCATTACACTGTACACGTCAGTCAGGTCACCGCGGGGTCTGCCTCGACTAGGTCAAGGCGCCTATTTCCGACACACCTACCTGCTAGGCAAGTAGAAACGCTCGCGAATTTCGTGAGATATGGCTGATTGTATGTAACTTGTGAGATAAAAGAAACAGAGGTTGAACAGAACGTCAATTTTATTGTATGAAGCTAGTTAATTACGGCTATATCATCTCCGGAGACTTAAGTCTGTTTTTAGTTCAGTGCCAAAAATGGTCATCATATCGTTCAAAATCAAAAGTCATATTCAAACTAAACTCGCGACAATCTAAGAAATCCCTTTTGACAGCTAAGAAAATGCATTGTGTAGCGACGAAAAAAAAAATTGGTTTCTTATAAACTGATTCTCGAGACATATCGATTGAACATACTTAGACAGTTTGTAATCGACGACTTATCTACTCTGCTTAAAACTGATTCTCAAGGCTTAACGTTTTATTTTAAGTACGAGAACGAAACGTCAAAACGGACTTCTTAGATTGTCGCGACTCTAGGCTGAGAATCAGCACTGCACTGTTTGAACGTCAAAATTACCTACGACAGTCCCCCAAAACGCCCGCCGTTCATAACTTCCTAACTAATGCTTTAGCTGGGAAAAAGAAGCGCAACAAACTCCCCAGCAACACAGCTGTCAGTTCAGTTACAAAATTTGATTCTATAGTCTATACAATAGCCCCCGTGCCTCGGAAAGCACCGTTGGTCCTGCGCCTGATCTCTCTCCGGTCGTGTCGGATTGTCGTCCCATCTGCCGGACTATGAGAGTGAGGGAAGAGCGAGTGCACCTGTATCTGCTCACACACTTGTGCACCATCTCCCGCGCCTACTGAGATGGACATATACTCTCCCAAGCATCGCCACAATGGCTGGTCCTGTGTTTCCTGCCCTCTTCCTGTAGGTTCTCACGACCTTAGTAAAGGCAAGTCCACGCATGGCAGAAAAGTTCGCATCACCTATTATATGATTACAAAGCTATTCAGTCACCCAATTCACCAATACCAAACCCATTTAGGTACTTATTGAATGTGTATCATACCTATTGAAGGTGACTTTGTCTGGGGGTCGGCTCTCGACTTCTCGAGCATCAGTTCAAAGTGCATGCATAGGCACATAAGTGCGTAGTAGATCTTTGACTTTTTATTCACATTCATTCAGAACGAGTAGGCGATTGTTGATTTTCTAAATGCATGATGACATTATGAAGATCAGCCGAAGTCGTAACTCTTATCAACGTTTTTATATAAAAATAAAAACATAATCATGTTTAAATAATTACCTACGATCACGAATGAGGTCATAAATAATCATGGGTGGAGGAGTGAGATGACTTGTCATGAGAGATTTTCATGTAGCTACGTGCGTAGTTGAAATATTCATTTAATCATACTGCTCGTTCCTCTGATGACAAATAAAGGTACCTACCGATCTCATGCAAACATATGAATTGATGATGAAATACGATTAAGTACTGTATTGCTACTTAGCAAAAATAGGTAGGTATCTGATGAATGAGTAAGACAACCAGACTGTAAATGTTCTCACCCTTACGAAGATTGCAGTTGGTTTACCGATCCTAGGATAGCAAATATTTATTTATTTTATATATATATTACTTGTCTAACTCTTATCCTATAAAATTTTGTAACTTATTATAAATAAAGCATTCTTTGTGAACTCACTCAGAACAACAGAATAGGTCCGACGTCCGAGTCATTAGCTATGAGGTTGAGAGTGCGGAGCGCACGCGTCAGTGGCGCCTCACTTAATAGATTGGTCCGAGCGCGCGGCTCCGCCAGTAGCCGTGGCTGTCGGCGTCGCCACACGTACCGGTCCGGAACACACAAACCTATGTGCCCTAAAATGTTCGCATTATGTACTTTCCCTCTAAGTAACTTGACTATGTACGATATGAGTGCGAGATCCCTCCTGACCCTCAGTTCATTATATCCAACCATATAATTGTGTCGGCAACGGCATATAAAGGAGGCAACTGAAAGCTCGATTTTGCATCTACGGGTTGGTTACCTTGCTGATTCCCATCTGCTAATGCAAAGCAACTGCCCGCCACACACACAAAATTTTGCCGTACTTATTGCAATTTTTGCTGTACTGCAAATAGGGAATATGCATGTGATTCAAATATGGGTCAAATATTTTTTTTTATAAACTATGTTACTTCAGAATGATGCCTCCATCAATATTTTTGAATAAAATTTCTTTTTGAGCGAGAAATTAATTTTTAAAAAGTCCCAAAAAACTGTGGGTAATTCAAATACTTGAAAAGGCTAAGAGCGGATGTGACGTAACAATCTGGGATAACAATCAAAATGTCAATGTCAAATCAATCAACAAGTGTCAAGTCAATGTCAAACGCTCATAGAAAAAGGAGTGTTTGACGTTGACTTGACAGCTGCTTGTCTGTTTTCACGGTCTGTGACGTCACCACACCAAGCGCGCCAAATGGAGGGCGTTTAAATAGCCCGGATCGGTTGGATATTTTTAAACATTTTTTTAACTACTTTAAATTGCTTTTTTGCCGTCGAATTTCTTTTTACTATTATTTGACGATGTAAACTAACGAATGAAAATATTAAAAAAATACATGCATATTCCCTATTGGGGACATGACCTCTCAGGAATGATGGTTTAGTCCAATCTCTTCCTCTTCCCATCTCTTCCCCTACGCGTTTATGAAGAAATGGGATTTTTTTGTACTAAACTCATAGGGAAAGAGATGGGGACTAAACCTCTCGGATAGCTAGGGAAAGAAGACCAATTACTTGCACTATATTTATTCTAACTTGATATCATACGCAGGAAAGCAAGTCATACGAAACAGAAGTTAATTCAACAATGAAACGGAAGTTAATTCATATCAGCTTCTATTATTATTGTTTATGTGACTAAGCTGTAAAATGCGCAATATGTGTAATACAAGGGAAAAGGCGTGGATCTAAAGGACGTCAAGTTTTATTTACAGACTGATGTCAATTACTGTGACATTATTTATAGCCAAGGTACTGACCCGTTTGGAGAACAACGTTTTCGCCGTAGGTGAATAGGTGTCAATCGAAGACCCAGGATACGAAGAGTTAGAAGCCCTTGAGAAATAAGTATTTCTTAGTGACTATTGGCACGTCGGAGTAAAATTCTTTCTGGCTAACAGGTATAGCTGCCCTGTTGCATTCAGACAATCTTTTAGTTGACACCCAGGATCTTCTCACCAATGATTAGCAATGGCAAAGCTCGTATAGTAACAAAGAGTCTAAAACGGTGTTGAGATATTTCGCGTATAAATTCGTATATGTACCGCATCCGGTCAATGTATCTTGCACAAAGTAATATTATTCTAGTCCTCGCTTTAAAAAAAATGAAGATAAACTGGTCCTAAATGGAGCGTAGGATAACTGGGTCTAGTCATAAAGTAAAATATACTGGTGGTGATCTTTGGAGTACTATTTTTGTCAATGGTGAGAAAACAGATGTAAGTACTTCATTATAAAAGAAATCAATAAAGTTTTAAGATGGAAATGAAAACACCCTTCCGAATTTTAATGATTATTTCAGTATCATGAAGTTTTGCCAAGAATAAACTGCACACCACAGCCACAGTCATAAATCTACTAATTGAGATGACATAAATACTAGCTATAAAAGAAAGTTTTATTAAAATGATGTATATATCCAGCCAGTCCAAGTGCGATAAATGATCGACGCGAATTTTAACAAAACAATTTCTGAGAAAACTTCACGGCGAACAATGCGGCGGCGGCGGCGTCGCGTGATCGCGTAATAGCCTTTACGCCAACGATAACACGACCCCAAAACCAGTGTTGACATTTTTGGAACTGATTATCTCTGAAATCTTCTGGCAACATCTTCCATTTATCAACCTGTGTATATGGTAAAGGTATCATGACGATTGCTGAGGTTACTGTTACACTTCATTGACCCGTTTATAATAGTTGGAGCTATGATTGAAAAAGATCGTGGAGTGAAAGACCGTTGGCACTTGGCACACACTCGCTGTTGACTGACAGATTACTAATAGTTAATGAAGATACCTTGCAGCAGTTGCAACGTAGTTTAGCGTTTCGATGGCAATCTAAAGTGTGTGTCAGAACTTAGCTAAGAGCTGCATTATCAGAAATGTTCATAATAGACCCTGTATCGTGGAGGTAGGCAGGACATGATCCTAATCTCTTGATCCCATTGTTTATGGAACAAGACTACGTTTGCACACCAGGGGGCTTAAAACAGTCACTTTGGCAGAATCATAATAGGAAAATATTATGAATCATCGTAAAAATGTCATAAACTGACAATTCATAATATGATGCTGCGTGCGATTCTTATTACGAAATAATTCATCTGTTTGACAGTTTTCTATGGAGATTCGTAAAATGATCCAATAGTATGAATTGCTTTTGTGTCAAACTATAGGAATTGCTAAAGTGGCCGTTTTAGGCCCACAGTGTGGATTTGTGATTCGTTTATTTATCATCTCAGATCAACAAAAAAAGGTTTTTTTTTTGTTGGTCTGAGTTTATCATCCAAAGCCCGGCTTCACCTACCAGCAGTAGGTGAAGCCGGGCTTTGGATGATAAACTGCCCAGCAGTGGATGAAGTCCTCATTGGCCTCGCTTGACTTGTACCGATTCCGCTCCTGGGCCAAACTCCTCCAGGTTTTACCCAAGAGGGACTTATTTTCAAGCTAATGCTTATTATTGACGATAGCTTTAATGAACCGCAAAGGATTGCGAAAAAAAAATCAACTTGGTGAAATTACGTTATCGATGTATTAAAGAACACAAGTTTTTACAATATTATACAAAATACCAGAGAAATACTTGTATTTTACATAATTATAAGTAAGACTTTAATCGAGGACGAAAAAGAAAGGTGCAGTATTATTTATAAACAAAACACAGAAGAGTAGAACAGTTGACGCATATAAAAAATATACATTATTATTGCGGTTAAATATAATTTATTAAATACTAGCTGATGCCCGCGGCTTCGCCCGCGTGGATGTCGGTTATTATATACTGAAACCTTCCTCGGGAACCACTCTATCCATTGGTGAAAACAGTATGAAAATCGGTGCAGCAGTTTTTGAGTTTATCGCGAACAGACAGACAGACTCGGCGGAGGACTTGTTTTTTAATAAGTGATGATCTTCCATATGTAATTATTGTGTCATATTTAGGTGACGTACTGCTGGTCCAAGCCTGAATTGGACCGACAATTTCAAATAGGGCTGATCGATTTTCCAGGTTCATTTCGCCCACAAATGCTTAGATTAGCATGGAGCGAACATCGCCGACAAACGCTATCGCGCTGAATTTTTATTAGTTTTTTATTAAGTGTTTCATGTTTGTTTCAGGAGTGGAATTACAAATTGGGTTGATAAACATATAGCATGACGTCCCGGTAAGTTTACCTTTTTTTTTTTGCCCCTATGTACACACAGTACTTACTAACTACACATACCAGGGACCGAAACCGGTATGATCAATACAGTTACCTAGGTATTTTTTTGGTTACAACATTTATATTTTTTACAGATAGTTTTAAAGGTTTACCTAAATTGAATATTACCGAAATAAAAATTACCTCTATCTGGCACGTGCCGTCGGTATTTTTCAAAGGGCACGCATCACCTGTCTGTATGTGTATTAAAACGGTAACCTAATTGCAAAAAAAAAACAACTGACTACAAAAAAAGTCTGCTTTTCAATTTTCGTTTTTGCCACCGACTTCCGAAATTAAAGTTATTTTTCACTTTTTTTTGTGTTTGTTTTTTGAAGTCGGTTGTTTTTTTTGTAAAAAGTTTTTTAAATAATACTCTATGAAATATGCATCCAAGAATCCAATATTTAATTAGCTTACCTAGACTTTATTTATTAAATGAACAGCAAGGTTTTAATTAAATATCTTTGACTGATATTCTAAACGTCTCTCTTTAACTTCGTTCTTCGTTAATATGTGAATAAGGAACATAAACGCTTTAACGTTTGTATAGAGCACAACGACAACATACCCATCTACTGATGAAAAAATCATCTTAGTGATGACTATCTCCACTTTGCTTTGGAATAGCTTCAGTACCTACCTATCTACTATAAATTGAAGAGATTAATATTTTTTGAAAGATTTGGAGCAGGACCATTCCCAAAATACAAAATATTCATTTTGTCTTTGTTTTTGGAAGTCGGTTGTTTTTTTTTTGTAAAAAGTTTTTATTTTTCACTTTTTAGTTGTAGTACCTACCCCACACAAATTTGTATACCGTTATCTGCTATGAAATAACAGTGACGGAGTCAACTAAGATAATAATATCGTCTACGTACGCAAAGTGGGAAAAAAAAAACAGACGAATTGAGAACCTCCTTCTTTCTGAAGAAGTCGGTTAAAAAGAGGTGTTGACATGTGGTGTGTGAACATGTTTCCTCTTCTTGGGTTATAGATAGCGGTAACCTACCGTAGTGGTAAAAGTAATCAAAATTCTTCGATACCTGTACCGTAATTTATAAAAAAGTTTTCGGTCCCTGACACATACTACACACACACACACACACCTGTCACTTTGTTATCGTGATAAATAATGCATGTTTGGTCACCTTGAAAGTCCTGAAAGCGATGGATCAGTCGAAAGTAGAGCTATTCGTACGTACAGTCACGGACTTTAATTGATGAGCCACCTTCAAACTTTTCAATTTTGCAGTTTCATACATTCACGAGATTACACGATTAAACACGAACTCAAATCGCAAGCTCGTAAACAAGATGACAAATAAATTACTTTTAATCGGAAATATCCATAGAGGTTGACTAATAAGTTCTCAATGATAAAAATAAGTACAATGTTGCATTAAGTTTATCCAATCTATTTGATACCGACCTCCTTTGAATCATAGCTCATTAACTCGATAATTATGAAAACATAACTGAAGACAGTGACAGTTGAAATATCAAGATGACAAATAAATTACTTTTAATCGGAAATAGTCTTATCCATAGAGGTTGAATAATAAGTTCTTAATGATAAAAATAAATACAATGTTGCATTATGTTTATCCAATCTATTTTATACTGACCTCCTTTGAATCATAGCTCATTAACTCAATAATTCTGATAACTTAACTGAAGACAGTGACAGTTGAAATATCGATGTCAGAGAATTTCTCCGTACGCTAACGTTACTATCGCAACAGTAACCTAGCAACAATTGTTTATCGTTGCTAGGTTACTGTTGCTAGACCTGCAATTGGTTGACTTTGAGTAGTCACTCTGCTATCGAGTTTGTAGTTCTGGCTTTCAGGTTAGCCAACCGGTAAAGATATGAAATATAATTTTCTTCTTCTAATACGAAGACATAATTATGACTTTGCGTGTCGGGAACCGAATAAACCCGATTTGAATTACACGGCTAAAATACGAACAATGCCAGGTGGCTCATCAATTAAAGTCCGTGACTGTACCTTTGTGAAGTGACAACTTGACAAGTGACCGTGCATTAGTTGAACCTTGCACTCGTTAAGTAAAACTGACATTATTGATAGCGATTTTGTCGCGGAGTAGAATGTCTTTTAAATATGGTGTAAGTAGGTAATATAGTTATAATATCTTTTTAATAATATGTTGTAAGTAATAGTTAAGTATTTTAAATATGATGTAAGTATGAATAGTTGATTTGTTTTTAACAGAAGATAGTGTTTTAATGTAGATAGGTACTTTCCGTCAGGGTCAGACGTTCACGAACCTAAAAAACCGGCCAAGTGCGAGTCGGACTCGCACACGAAGGGTTCCGTACTATTATCTATAAAAACGGCAAAAAATCATGTCTGTTGTATGTGAGCCCCCTTAAATATTTGTTTTATTTTAATTTAATTATTTATTTTTAAAGTGAATATATAACTAAATATTCTGTGAATATTTCAAGCGTCTACCTGTTGTTGTTATCAATATCGAGTAAAAACGAGCAAAAAAATCACGTTTGTTGTATGGGAGCCCCCTTAAATATTTATTTTATTCTGTTTTTTAATATTTTTTGTTGTAGCGGCAATAGAAATACATCATCTGTGAAAATTTCAACTGTCTAACTATCACGGTTCATGAGATACAGCCTGGTGACAGACGGACAGACAGCGGAGCCTTAGTAATAGGGTCCCGTTTTACCCTTTGCGTACGGAACCCTAAAAATGACAACTAATTTAATCTAATTATGACATTACCAGAAGACGCACCCGTGGACATTTTATGAACATATACTTACCTATTTTATTCAATACTTGGAATGTTGTCGAAATTATAATTCAAGTTTTTGTGTCCACTTGGCAACTTATCGTGACCTTTGTAATTTAATTCAGTTGTGTCCTTTTGCCACCGATAGTATTACCATTTCATTTATATGCTGTTTGTCTTTAGCTTCAAGATGACCTGAATTAATTCCGACTGCATTATCATAAACGAATCAAAATAAATTCGAAAGTCGCGAACATTTTGAATACCGAAAAACTCAACATTTATTTATAGGTAGGGAAGTAAATGTACGGTGATTTCATAAGTTCTTGTGATGATTTCCAATCAATCTGCCTAGCCTTTTCCCAACTATGTTGGGGTCGGCTTCCAGTCTAACCGGATACAGCTGAATACCAGTATTTTATATGGAGCGACTGCCTATCTGACCTCTTCAACCCAGTAACCGGGTAATACGATACCCCTTGATAAGACTGGTTGTCAGACTTTCGGGCTTCTGACGACCCGTAACGACTGTCTAAGATCCTCGAATGACAGCCGGGACCAACGGCTTAACGTGCTTTCCGAGGCACGGAGGAGTCTCGATATGTAAAGATGGTCATCCATCCACTGACCAGCCCTGGCAAGCGCAGCTGATGGATCGACCCGTGCGGCTGTTATTACGTAGCCACGAGCTTCTCATGCAGTGCATTCTGATCTGATACCAGTTATAACGTCATCGTCAGAGATTTAAATACAATTTTACCTAATACGGTAGAGACAGGTCTTATGTAAAGTTTGTTAGCTCAACTGCATTAGAATTAGCGCATTTTGTTAACTGAGATGTCCTCAGCCTCACTTGATTAGTTGATTTACAGCGAGCAGGCGAACTAGGTACAGTCAACAAAACAGCTTGGTGTATAGGCAAACAAAACGATATGCGTTTGTTTGTAGGTATTGTGGGCGTAATAATTACTCAATACTTAAGTTAGACAAACTAATTAATGAGTGATGTACCTACAGTACAGCCAGGGAAATTAATTGTTTTCAAATTGTCACACTACGTCAATTTGCCGAATTATAGCCATTTTGTACAACTGTCATTATGTCAAAGATTACGTAAAATACGGCCAATTTAGGTTGTCAGGTAGTCAATTTGCAAAACAATTAATTTTCCTGACCTTTCAAAGACCTGACTACTCAGCAGCAACACACTCACAACATTTTTAAAAGTAGTTGCAAGTTATAGTTCGATTCAAACTTAATGGCGGCTCGGAAGTTAGCTACTCGCTGCGCAGTACCCTCTCACCCCCGCTGACACATGAAATTGTTTCTGCGCAGCGTCGCCTCATGTTGCAAGCCGCCATGAAGTTTGAAACATACAGTAGCTTATTATTTCCTTCACTGTACTAGTTAAACTAAGTTCTCATATGGCAACTGCGCCCTAGCCTGTTACCTAGCTGTAATCATACATAATACTATTACACGTCATGTTACATAACGACTGTACTTGTTATTGTATGAAAGCAAACCATTTCTTAAGCAATACCATGTTTTACGATTTATTATTTTACGATGAAACGAGTAATAAAACATTGGGCCGGTTAATAAATTGGATTCAATTTAACCAGTTAGATTAGATTAGAAGTAATTGATCCCACCAAAAACATAAAAATGCGAAAAAGGAGGCAAGTTCGGTAACATTCGAGCCAAGTTGTTGAATAGATGCCAGGTTCGTTAATCTCAACTTAAAAAAAACTTAGCGGAGTCCACAATAGAGCTCTAGTATGTTCTTTTGGTGCGTGGCCAAAATTGGAACTAACGCCGCCATCTTGTTTTTCAATACGATTTCGCAAAAAAAAGTTCCAAGATGTTTACCAACAACGTCGCCCTGTAAATGTCATTCAAGCGCCAAAAGCCTGTAGCTACCTCGGCGGAAGTCAGTAAAACAACAAGACCGCGACTTCCGGTCTTTCACCTTTTGGAACCTACAGGAACGTTTCGGATTGTGTTAATCCAGGTTATAAACTATCTGTTTGCATCTAACTCCATTCAGTAGTTTTTACGTGAAAGAGTAACAAACAAACAAACATCCATCCATCCATCAACCCATCCATACTTACAAACTTTCGCGTTTATAATATTAGTTAGATTCATTCATCCGGAGAAATTATTGTTGACGTAAAATACATTTTTCTCTTGTTCAAACTCAAGACTGTTTGTGCATTGATGGATTTGTGTTGTAGAGTTGATACAGGTGTTGTTCAGTGTTGGCGTGTAAAGTAATTAATATTATATCATTTTATTTTTATACAATACTTTGGAATATGTAATATTTATTGACGAAGATACGCTTTTCGGGCGAGTGTTGACTGAACTTGACTGTAACATTATTTGGCGATGCACGCCAAAGCACGTGCTAAAGCCTGTATCAGGCGCTTAATTTTTGCCATTCACTCGGCATTTTTCACTCGAAGCACAGATATTATAATACTACAGATACCCAATCCCATACAAAGAAATGACATCACCCTAAGTCTGGCTATTGTGCTGGCTATTTTTCGTCCTCCATTTTTTTAACAGATCGCAGCATCAGCGTTGCCAGAGACTGTAGTTTTTTTAACGCCATCTAGGAGTCTTGCCTAGATACTACGCAAGACTGACTCCTAGATGTATTTCTTCCTTTTTTACGTTTTTTCTTCCTAGGTGTTCAATTTTTATATTTCTAGGTAAAGTACTAGATTAAAAAAAAAACATTGTTTGATTTTCCTTAATGAAACGACATAAACGCAAGTTTAAAGTGACCCTGTCATCACTTGAGTAAAACGCCATCTATTGCAAAGAGCTCTCAATAAAATGATTAACAGATGGCTACTTTATCATTCTAAGGGTTCGAATTGAAGTAAACGGCTTAATTTAAGTTTTTTGTTGAAAATCCGAGATTTATGAGTGTAAATACATAAATCAGCATTAGACAAAGATGTTTTGATTTTTACTAATATTACCTCAGTCAAAATTTGTCGTATAACGCTTTTTAGTGATTGATAATTTCATAAATTGTTACTTATGCTGCCATCTAAGATTTGTTTTCAAGACTAATTATAATTTGTTCGAGTTGAGACCCCATGACTCGAAGTGAAACTTCTAAACACAAAATGAATAAATTACAAGTGTAATTCATTAGTAAACCAATCCAACGATGTTGAATTTCAGTAAGTACACACGGCTACACATCAAGCTATTTTAGACTGATCTCGCATTGAATAGGATT
Source organism: Lithophane semibrunnea (assembly GCA_947363905.1). Taxonomy (NCBI): domain Eukaryota; kingdom Metazoa; phylum Arthropoda; class Insecta; order Lepidoptera; family Noctuidae; genus Lithophane; species Lithophane semibrunnea. The sequence goes on from OX376193.1 coordinate 15,335,306, forward strand.
TCCGTATATTGCGAGGTCAGCTTATACCATAGCCTTTTCTTGGTACCTACTTCTCACCTACCAAATGATCGAAAACTTAAATGAAGGGAAAAGATGAAAGGTCATTCCTATTCAAAATTGTCGGTGTCGTGTGAACATGGAATTAAAGAAAAAAAAACACCTTCACTCGACTGAATGGTTCTAGGCTCCAGCAGACAGGCGCGACGCGATTCTGGTGGAATAATTTCTATGAAAACTTCACGGAATATGTTCTACCCTGTGGTTCTACCGGTGTCGAGTCGAATCGTCTGGAGCTTTCACTTGAGTGAAGGTTCATTTCTGTTGGCGTCTGATAACGGCTTTAGTAACGTTTATCAATGAAGTTAAGTAATGGTTATTGTTTAGGTTAGACCGCCTGTTCGTCCTCCTAGAGGCGGGCGCGGGCCCAGCCACCAGGCGCGCCGCTGCCCGCCAGCTCGGAGAAGTTCAAAAGGCCCACCCTGAGGAACTGCACCGGCTGCTCGGCAGGCTCATGACGCATCTGCGGTCGCCGGCCTGGGAGACCAGAACTGCTGCTGCACAGGTGATTATCTCAATTTTCTAATGCTTGCATACAGTCCGCCACAAAAGCATAATCAGCCTATAATGTTCCACTGCTAGGACACAGGCCTCTTCTCGGTTTAGAAGGAGTGGGCCGTAATCCACCACGCGGGCCCAGTGCGGGTTGGTGGATGTCACATGTCTTCGAATTTACGGGCCTAGGAATGATGTGAATAGTCTCGAAATGTCGGTTTCCACACGATGCTTTCCGTCACTGTTTTGAGAGCAGTGGTAATGACATAATTTACACAAAGTAAGAGAGACTTGTAGGTTGTATTTTCGAACCTAGACAGCACTGGGTTCGAAACTACAACCTACAAGTCTCGGAGTCTCGAAAATCTTATTAGGTTGCATCCTACGCTACAATCTCAGACCAACAAAAAAGGAAAGACAGATCACGCCATACGTCAAAAGTGAAGCCACCTTTTTATCTATGTGTGTGTAAAAAGGGTTGTCAGTTGTTAAAGTTTTTCCCTATAACTTGGGGAATAATATTTTGGGTAGGCTAATATTATACGAGTATAAGATATTGTTGAGTATGGTATTGTACCTCAATTTTTAGGAAGAATTCCGAAACAAAAACATTTTTTTTTACATTGCAAATTAAATTAAAAAACAAATTACAAAGTGCATTTATGAGATCACCTTTTATGCCAGAATTGCTTGTGTTAGGAGACTCCGCTCTTTCACTTAGAATTATCCATTAATTTTCAATTGAGTGTTAAAAAAAAATATATATATGTGTATAAATAGGTTAGTACATTAGCTACTATCCATTTATTTTTATTTTCAGTATTACATGGAAATCTAAAATATTAAATGCTTAAAAAACAGACAATTACACGAAGTAAAAAATATCGAATGGGGAAATTTGAAATCATATTATGGCAACCCTCGCTCTTTAAATGTCACTGTTTTCGTTCGTTCATTCGTTCAGGTTTTTTGTTCCAAATAACCTAAAATTCATAGTTATCTAAATTAAAAAACGATGTTATTTTAATTTCTTACAAGTGAAAAGTGATTCCGTGAGACTTTTTCTGTGATTTAGTATTGTTTTTACACGTTTTCACTACACAGGAATGCATAATTATATTTGTTTTGGTGATGTTAGCTAGACGACGACTCGTGACGTACTAGGAGCGATGAGCTTGGTTTTAGGCTGCTTTCCGAATTAGGAAATAATCGCTGACAGCGCTCACATCGATATCTTGCGTTCCGTTTTAGATATCACAATTATGACAGCTGACGGCTGTCATCAATTCGGAACGCTCGTGAACGCGCTCACAGTCCTCGCTCAACTTCAAAACATAAACATAACCTCAAACAAGAAGGACTGATTGTATATTTTTGGAAAATGGAAGTTCTACTATTTGTTTGTTGGTTGACTCTATCGACTCTGGTCGCCATACTAACGACAGCATCAACGGGAGAGAAGAAGGGATGCGCAAGCGACAAACATTGTCCAATAGGACAGTGTAATTTTAATAAACTTCTTAATATTCAATAAATTATCTAATTAAGTAATGTATAATCTATTTTGTAGTTTTACTTAGAACATCCTTTATCATTTGAAAAGTTTTATATTTAGGTACATTAATGCAACTGATAGGTAAGTAAATGTGAAATTCATTCTTGGCAAGTAGATTTTCTTTTTTTTAAATACTTCTTATTCATGTACTTAAGTATTTAAAATATTTGAGAAGGGAACTTGTTACCATTGCGCCATGTATTGGGATGGGTATGTAAATAATGTTCAACAATAATAGTAATAAAACATTTTTATTAACAATCAATTAGAATCACAGTATAATCAGACTGAACCTCAGGTACCCTGGTCGCGCTCCAAGCCACAATCTTCTCCTTATTATTATTTATGCTAATATAAGAAAAATATCAAACAGTACAACAGTAACAAAATTCTTATGTACTTATATTATTAACTCCTTATCTATTTTAGTAAATATTATGTAAAAGCACAAACATACAGTGCAATTTAAACATTAATAAAATTCACAGATTTTACCAGGTATTTCTATTCAAACGGGTACTGTTCAAATCTTAAAACTAATAAAAAATCACAAGTAGAGCTATACTTAGTACGTATTAAAACAGGTAAGTACTTACTGATCAACAATCACAGTATACTACTAAGTCAACAGGTACTGATCAAATCTTAAAAACGAATAAAAAATCACAAGTAGGGCTACTAATAATAAAACAGGTGCTGATCATATCTATACTTACATGTAAAGATCTATAAAAAACTTCAATTTAATAGTCGTTGTTAGTCTTGTTACACAACAACTGCAAAATGAATCAGTTCCATGTTAACAGCCAAAAAAAGCACAGTAAAGTCTTACATCAGAGTATCAGGCCATCGTTTCCAGATGTTGCATTGTGATCCACTATCTTTTAATAATGTTTTTTTTAAGCTGTTTATTTTTGACTGGCACTGGATACCAGTAACATAATTATTGTATGTTGCACATTGTTCTTGCTATGACGTCATACACCATCTCAAGATGCATTTTTTCTATGCTCACTGAATAATGTGAGTAGCAACAAAATGCATGACTCGTTCCAAATGAATAGAGGTGGTGACTCTTGATCTACTGAAAAAAAAAACAAAATATTAAGAAGGTACTTCTGGGGGCTTACTCTTCAAACTAATTTTAATTCCAATCTAAAGCCAATACGATTCCAATGTTAATTCTGCAGTCACGTGATTCGGTACTCTTGAAAACAATATTGTCAACATTGGATTGAAATTGGGATTGCCCCGCGATTATTTTGTTCCACGTGAAGTTAGCTATGTTACGGCCCGCAATAGTGGTGTTCAACTCATTACGATAAACCGCTAATAGGGCTTTAAAATGCTTTATCCTTTAAATAAGAATGCTAATAAATAAATATGATATAAACAGTTGTTTAATTGATTGATTGTAACATATTAAATTCATTTGGGCGTAAGAATATAATTAAAATCATAAAATTTACCATGACTTTGGCTGCATGCAGTAGGGTCGTTGCTTATAACTACTACAAAAAAAAATAGGCGGCGTGAGAGTTTTCAATTCCAATTTCAAAAACAAAGTCAAGTCTAGTGGTTTCAGAAAAAGTGAATTCGAAATGCAAGTTTGTTTAGCTAGTTCATTAGCGTAAAGATATCGATCGCGTGTGGTTATTTTTTAGTAACAATGATTTATTTTCCGTTAAGTTACTAATATTAAAGTTTTATACAAGTGGTACCTAAGTAAATAAACAACATAGCAACCTTATGTTCCTCCAATTAGATTTTGGTAACTCGCAGTCGTATGAAAAGACAGTGCCACTAAAACCTGCAAGAATTATACAAGTATTAATAAAGTTATAAGATCTTCCAAACAAAAGTCATGATAATAATACCATAGATAAAACCACGGGATAAAACTAATGTATCAAAGACAACATACGTAAGTACCTTATGGTGATGTATCACTTCTTCTCTTAATGTTTTCATAAATTTTCTCAAAAAAATCCTTGCTCACTCTATAATTTGCTTTAAATTCGTCTTCATTCATAGAAAACGCTTCGTCCTTAAAACGCATCATCCGACGCTCATCTCGTCTTTGTTTTAATTGTTTTTTATGGGAATTACGTAAAACACTGTATATTAATGCCAACCCTGCCATGTTATGTACTTATTAATTGGTGAAAACCACATAAAACGCAAAACAATTTCTAAAAAGTTACACTTTTGTTATTGGAAAAATTCTAATCAACAAACAATCCCAACGCAATACTGGCGCAATAGACGGCTGTCAAAGTAAGTCAAGAGTAGCACCTCAAGCCCGATCCCGATTCCACTTAGTTTCCAAAAATGGACACGCAATTCGAATACAATTTGGCGCTAGCGTCGAACTCAAGAGTACGAAACGTGAAAATTCCAATGTCGATAGATCGGAATTAAAATCAAGAGTAAGCGCCCTGTTCCTACTAACACTGCAATAATATTGTTTGCGATGATTTTTTTTACTGAATTCTTCAATAATAGCTTAATAGATTTGAATGAAACTTGGCACATAGATAATCATATCCTGGAATAAAACAGGATATTTTTAATATACTAAAGAAAATACTTTTATAAAATCTGAGAGCAAGTTCTTAAGAATTAACTGTCAACATACTAATAACACAAAACCATAGAACACTTTTATCTTGCTTTTGTTATAGATTAATTATTGGAGTATGCGCAACCACATAAACTGTTGTCAACATGATGTTATGCAAAAACAACAGGCACATTCAGCTAATAAGTATCTGCACATAACCAGATAATAATATAAAATACTTACCGTATTGTTTTTTGGTTCATTCAGCAAGTGACTCTGTTTCTCGGCTAGGCATATTTGCATCAAAGTTATTCACCAATTGCTGTGACTCTGTTTCTTAGCTAGGCATAGTTGCATCAGTCATTCACCAATTGCTGTACATATTCAGTATCTGTAAACAGCAAGAACCAGTTAAGTAAACATTTATAATTGATCAGAAGACAATAGCTAAAGAGTGGTTGTATGCACTTTAAAAACTGTAAGATAGCTTTTGCAAACAGACAGCCAAGCAGTTGTGGGCTGTAAAACATTTCCATCATAATCGTTTAAGCAGTGGGCAGAACTGTAAGTGGGCTAAAATTCAGCACTTACCTCTCTGAGCCCTCTCGTATTCCTCTGATGTTAGCATAACAGAAAACAGTCGCCCGTGATTCTCGTCGGCTATATTCATTTGAATTTTCGTGGTTATTACAATATATACATCAAATTTCTTCTTCTTCACAATTTTGGAACTATTGTTACGACTCAAAATAAAACAATACAACTGTCACGTCTGTCACTATGACACTATTTGACAGCCACATTGACAGCGCTCACAGTGATAACAATGTAGGGCATGGTCGGCGTTATCGCAAAATGGCGCATGTCATGACGTCATCTATGACGATTCAAGGGATATCGTTATCGCGATCAAACTAATACGGTACGGGTTTTATCGCGCCCAAATCGATTACAGCGTAATAAGGAACGCACCCTTAGTGTAGGTGTGTACGTGAGCCTGTCTGTTTACTTGCAGGAGCTTGGTTTTGTGGCTTCACTTTGGATGTACGGCGTGATCTGTCTTTCCTTTTTTGTTGGTCTGAGGCTACAATATATCATTTTCTCATAAAATTAAGTAACTATCCTGAAGGTTATCAGACTTGTAGCAAGCTCAGACCAAATTTATTTGATTTAAAAATATTTATAGAGCACATGACATGATAGCTGTCCAAGCAGCACGATTTGGCTAGTTTTTTTTTACTGTCCATTTAAATTCATGTTTGTTTTCTACTCAGACTCATTGCTTACATATGATACTGTCATGTTTTGTTTGACAAGCAACAATATTGTATCACATAATTGGCTACATTGTTTCGAACGATTGCGAAATTAATCTACTAGCCGCATTTGTGTGAGTCTCGTGCGTCGATGCGTAAACGATGCTGATAAATTTTGATTGATTGCTGTTCCGTAATTAGCCCGAGATCCACGAGGCTAGTTTCTCAAGCTTTTATAGTAAGCCAGTGTTAGGAAGCTAACAAGCTGCAAGCTCTGGCTTCGTGTATACAGAACTAGAGCTGTCCTAGGCTAGTAAGCTAGTGAGAGAGCTAGTATCTCAAGCTAGGATAGATTTTTTGAGCTAGTAGCACCACCACCTCGGATTGTACTATAATAATATCCTGGTTTGTGTACTAGCTTCACGTGGCCGGCGAACGTATTCGATTTTTACGAACAAGGTCGGTCGGACGTGTTGCTGCAATGTATCAGGGGGCTCGTGGTCTCGCAATTATGAGTTTTTGACAGATTTGCCATACAAAATCTGTCAAAAACTCATAATTGCGAGACCATTTACACGTTTGTAAATTAGTAGACTTGGCCCCCTGGCACCGTGTAAGCAGCACTAGAATATGCCAGTCAGGATAGTACCGAGGTTCTAGCTTGCTATCCTAGCTAAACTAGCTTCGTAAATCTCGGGCATTACTGCTATCGCACTCGCTGCAATGTTTCACCCGTTTCACCTCTAACTTTACAATGTAGTTAACTATCTAGAAAAAAATAAAGCTATTTCTCACATAGAAATAATTGCCTGTCATTCGCTCAACATTTTTCCAGCCTATGCGATTTGCAATGTTCGCTGAAGCATTATCGTAATCGATCTTCAATTGGCTTCACTTTTGCTCCTCACTGCATTCTTGTCACCTTGAAGTCTTGAACACGTTGCTTTTAATATTCTTGAGAAATTACGCTTTGAAATTGTTCAGCGCCATGATTTCTGCAAAGAATAATTGGCTCGAAACTGCGTGACGTACTACTCAAATCTAAAATCGAATTATTTATTTTCTAGATCGTAAAATCCAATTTGTTAGAAATTACCTTCATACAAGTGTTGAACACTTGTGTTATTACTACTACTTACATATTTTGGCAAATGTTGGTAATGATCACTAGTAATGTCGAAAGTACAAGTTTCTACCACGCCGGCCGCTCCCCAGTCGGGAGCGAGCAAGCGCTAAAGATGCCCGTGTCGCAGACCGTATTATAATTTTCGGCGACAAAACAAAATAAAACGTAAAAACTATCTTTTCTTATTACTTCTTTCAGGTATAGTTTTTCTGTGTGACATTTATTAAACTTACTGCAGTGTTTATTGGGGTATCGCATAAAACTGAAGTTACTACTTACTGTATCTCTTTTGGTTTGTTTTTAAGATAACATCAAATGTTGAATGGAAGGTGTAGTACACAATGAACCACGAATGTGGTTTGAACAGTGAACCGGTTCACTGTGTACCACTTATCATACGTTTTGTGAGCCTTTAGAGCCTGATATTGCAATGGTTACAAAAAATTATATAAAATATATATTACCGAACCCCAAGGTAGACGGCAGCAGTCGCCGAACAGCAACGTACAAATTTCCAATTAACCTATAGATCTCTTCTGAACTTCCCTTTTAAGTTTTTGATGCTTTTTCTTTTGAACTTTCCTTTTTTATATTTTTATATAATTATGTTTTTCTTTCATAAGAACAACAATTTATTGTAATTATTAAGACGTTTCTATTAAGTTGGCTGAGAAAAAATTGTTCTCTGTAAACCTAAGATATTGTTAAAAACATTTAAGTTTAATTACTTGGTAACATATACAAGACGTTTTCTTGCTTTACCTTGAGTTTTGTAGCATTTATAGACATAATTTACAGTAAAATAAATAGGATGGTTCACTGTGTACATATTGGTTCACTGTTGACTTAGCCCCCGGTTCAGAGTGTCCCACGCGGTGGACTCAGTGAGCCATTTCCCATCTTTTAAAAAAACTTCAATATATCATATTTTGTTACATTTGGGTCTAAAATTAATATCCAAAATTAAAGTCAGATATATGACAAGTCCTATAGTAAAAAAAAAACTTTACTATGTTTAGAAACAGTTGAGATTTGAATGTGCAACTTTTTCATGGTTCACTGTTGAACAGCAGGCCCTATTAATAATGTCAAAATAATTAATAATATGTCAAAATAATTAGTAATAATGTCAAAATAATTAATAAAACAATAAGTTAGGAGGTTCCTATCTGGAGCCCTGATCGAGGTAGCTTGGACCCAGTTTCCGATCCCGGTGGACTACTCTTTTTTATATTTTTAAATGTTTTTATATTTTTTTATTGTAATATTGAAAAACGACATTTTTAGGTGTATAAATGAATTAAAGGCAATAAAACAATAATTATAATCACTATTTAGTACCTAAAATATTTTGTAGAGCACTTCAGGTTTATGTCCACAACAGTTTCATTTACCCTACCTTATTCTTCTTGATCCATGGACCAAGATTGATATCTTTTTCTTTTTTTATAAACTCGTATTGTCCCACTGCTGGGCAAAGGCCTCCCTTCCCTACCTTCCACCTCTCTGTCACGAGTTGCCAAGAAGCAACCTATAAACTGGTTCTAAAGACCTTAATTCTGGAACTGCCGTGTCTGTCGGGCTCAGCTTTAGGCGATGAACTATTATTCTGTAGGTAGTCTACTAGACTATGGACTGTTCCTAATCACGTTTTAAATGTAATAAACGTGGGTATCGAAGACATAAATCACGTTTTATGCTTCGATTTCAACATTAAACCTTTGAAATTAGGTTAAAGGAGGAACTGCACGGCTACATTCACTTTTTCACACTTATCTTTATCAAATAACAAATAAGTTATCCGTTTATTTATATCGATTCGCTTTCATCAGATTGTGGCAAGGTCTAAAGTCTTGATTTTTATGTAAAGTCCCTGGTATTCTGGTTAGGCACAGCCTTATTGCCAGGTTTAACAATACTAATGCCCGTTTCCACTAATACAATTAAATGTAACATTTCAATATTATTGTACTGATGAATTTTCAACTCTTTGCGGTGAACCGAGTGTTGAATATCCAACATAACATCACGCCTATACTCCCCGAAATTTTAGGCAGAGAGTACACCCATATTTAGCATTTGTGAGGTGAAAAATCCTAGCTTATTGTATAGTGAACACATGGGCATTTGACATGGAGCCTCTCGTCAACTCCCTCAGTTATTGTTAAACGATTAGTTCAAACATAGCTAGTTTGTTCTAGACTCTAGTCATGCGTGTATTATCAACGGTACCTTGAACCGTTCCGTGTGCATTGTAAACTGTAAACATAAGATAAAAGCTGCGCTCTGGTCATTTGAATAGTATGAATTGAATTCAATTTACTTGTGCAGTGTTGTTGCACTGAGAATCAATAGAACAGTGACACTTGTTTGTCAATCTTTTATTTAATCTTTTATCAACGGTACCTTGAACCGTTCCGTGTTCATTGTAAACTGTAAACATAAGATAAAAGCTGCGCTCTGGTCATTTGAATAGTATGAATTGAATTCAATTTACTTGTGCAGTGTTGTTGCACTGAGAATCAATAGAACAGTGACACTTGTTTGTCAATCTTTTATTTAATCTTTGGCAAAGAATAATATGGCGCTCTTATCCCGTTTATGTTTTTAAAGACGACTAAAATACATAACGTTAAACGATACGATTTAAAGAAATGACTAGTATAATAGCATTTTCCTGTGCTTATCATGTAACAGCGAATAAATTTTCACCCCTCGCCATTTTTTTTAAATATTCGGTTTGTTCATGACCTAAAAAGGTGCCATTAAGAATAATTATGAAATTAAAATAAAAAAACAATAAATATTATAAATCCGCTTAATTTCGCGGGTATTTTATTGTATTGCCTGGTTATTAACAAGATAGTGGGATAAACTATTAGTTACGCAGCTTTGCCAAGAGGAAGCGAGAGAAGCCTTAGCTCCTCATTGCCTTAGCTCGATGACTGTTAAGTATTTTGCGAATTGCTATGATGGCATTTTTATAAGTCGTTTCTAATCCGGTCAAATAACTGCGAAGCATTACAAAGTAGACTTATTCATTTGCGCTTTCAAGAGGATTCGTTTATTTTTCCAGAAATATTGGTACCTAATATTAAACGCACCAAGAATCTCGTTGATCAATCCGTTTTTGTTAGGATTCAAGAAATACACACATGGAGCTCTTTATTCGCACTGGAGGGATAGCTCATTTTCTCAATATAGCTAGTAAGTCCTAATTTATTTCGACAATAATTTAAACTTTAGCGACGTTCTTTTCGTCTTTCAACACTTTAATATCCGTTCAGATTTAGACGGTTGTAAATATTTAATGAGTATGATCTGCGTCGTAGGATCTCATTTGCCCTTGAACAAGAGCAATGGAATTAGTTTTACTACAAAATTAAATATGTGATGAAGAGTAAACGTTTTCCTTATCCAATGTTTGTTTTGGTGCGTCAAAACAAATGATTAACAGCAAACAAATGATCACGTACGACTTGTGGGCCTTCCAGAAGACAGCATAGGTTTGACTTATGGAGTTACTAGCAGCGCCCCGCGGTTTCACCCGCATAAGTCCCGATCCCCTGGGAATATCCATCCATATTCCATACTTACAAACTTTCGCGTCCATCCATCCATCCATCCATACTTACAAACTTTCGCGTTTATAATATTAGTTAGATTAGATTTCTCCTGTAAATGGTCGGCAATACAGATCAAAACACTTTACTTCTATAATCAGTGTTCGGCAAAGCCTCAGCGACGTCCCGGTGCAACTCCAGAGTCTGGATAGTGTAGAAGTGGATTTCAACATAAATGTAACCAATAAGTGTCCGTGGAGTTTCTTGCCCGTTCTTTTCCATATGAACCTACTACTTGCTTCATCTTTGTGACTGACCGAACCTTCACAATTCAAAAGTGCCAATAATTGGTTTAATTTAATTGAAAATAAATGCTTTGAGTTCAAGTTTAGTGCTTTAACATTAGAGGGGTGTGCAATAAATAGTGAGAATGTGATACTTACATTCTCCTTGGAAAGAAAAAAATAAATACTGGCAGGCATAGCCCAGACATTAGCTATGATGATAATAAAAAAAACAATCAATTATCTTCTGTTAAAAAAAATAGAAGTCATTGTTTGCGTCGTTTCGGAACGCGTTCTGTTGTTTGTTTGTTTCACCAAGATAAAGCCCCCGCGTACAAATCCGCGATGGCTACCATTCAAGAAGCTGGCTTCGAATTGATGGCACATCCTCCATAATCACCGGACCTTGCTCCAGTGATGTTAACCGCAAAAATCGCGGTTAAAGGTACATCTCGGGGGCCAGCAATTTGAAGATGATGACGCAGTAGTCGCCGCCGTACACGATTTTTTAAGGGATCAGAAAGAAGATTTTTTTAGAAAGGGAATTTTAGTTTTAGATAAAAGTTATACAAAGTGTATAACCCTGAAAGGTGACTACGTCGAAAAATAAAGAAAAATTTAATAACAGATAATTGCGTCATACTCATTCTCACTATTTATTGAACACCACTCGTAGATGACACGCCTTCAGAAGGCCTATTCTCGTACTTAAAAAACGTTCACATTCAAGTCGCAATCTGTCACTCAAACTTGTCTAAAATGTTGGTAAATTGATTGTATTTTTGACAGATTGCGAATGAGATGCAAATGCAATCTGGTATGTTGAAAAAATACACAAACAAGTTCTCTAGAACGGAGGCGACTCCATCCATGGAGAAAGTGAGCAGAAATTCGGCCCGCGTTGCTTACATTTTTATTTACATAACAATGACGTTTTTATGCTTAGATAAAATCTATTTTCGTTTCTTTGGTTTTAGTATTTAGTAACTAATAAGGAATAACCGACATCCACGCGGGCAAAGCCGCGGTCATCAGCTAGTAGTTAATAATTATAGTAACTTTTATAAAATATCCGGTCGAAGTGGCGGTGCTTGGGAGAGGCCTATGCCCATCAGTGGACGTCTTTCGGCTGAAATGATGATGATGATCCTATATCTATACCTACATAATTATAAATTAAAGTCGCTTTTTGTGATTGTCTGTATCCGCGTTGTTCTTCTAAACCACGGAACAGATTTTGATGGGGTTTTCATCATCGTTTAGAGAATTGATTCCGGGAGGTTTATGTGTAAATATTAAAGTTAAGTACATATAACTATGAAATAAGCGGGTCACTAGTATACAATATAATAAAATAATGGATAATTAAGTGAATAATCTGATCTGAGGCTATAGACAAAATCCCTTTTCTGTAAGCGTTAACGTGTAATGGCACCACCGAACAGCCGATCAGGGGGCCTAGAAAAAATCCCTTTTCTGTAAACGTTAACGCCAACGGAAAGATCAAATTGTATGGAGTTGACATTAGCTTTAGAGATGTCACGTGACTTGACGTGACCGCTGCTCGTGTCAACTCCATACAATTTGATCTTTCCGTTGGCGTTAACGTTTACAGAAAAGGGATTTTTTCTAGGCCCCCTGATCGGCTGTTCGGTGGTGCCATTACACTGACATAAAATTGGCAAATTACCTATGAAAATTATGATGTCTCAATTTTCTCTAGTACCTAACCTTTGTAGTCAGATGCCAGAAATCTTATCATATCGATGGCATAAAGTTCCCAAAGTATCATAATAGTGCAGTTACATTTATGGCAGTTAAAAAGGAACCATTATGCATTTCAAAATGGTTTCATTACAACACGATTAACATAGGTACAGTCACGGACTTTAATTGATGAGCCACCTTCAAACTTTTTAATTTTGCAGTTTCATACATTCACGAGATTACACGATTAAACACTCGGAACTCAAATCGCACGCTCGTAAACAAGATGACAAATAAATTACTACTAATCGGAAATAGTCTTATCCATAGAGGTTGACTAATAAGTTCTCAATGATAAAAATAAAAACCAACACCGACCTTGATACCGACCTCCTTTGAATCATAGCTCATTAACTCGTAATTCTGAAAACAAAACTGAAGACACTGACAGTTGAAATATAGATGTCAGAGACGTTACTTTCGAACTTGTCGAAATGACTATTATTATTTCTCCGTACGCTAACGTTACTATCGCAACAGTAACCTAGCAACGATTGTTTATCGTTGCTTAGTTACTGTTGCTAGACCTGCAATTGGTGGACTTTGGGAGTCACTCTGCTGTCAAGTTTATAGTTCTGGCTCTCACGTTAGCCAACCAGTAAAGATATGAAATATAATTTTCTTCTTCTAATACGAAGACATATGACTGCGTGTCGGGAACCGAATAAACCCGATTTGCATTACACGGCTAAAATACGCACAGTGCCAGGTGGCTCATCAATTAAAGTCCGTGACTGTACAAGTGAAACAACATCATGAACAAGGATACAGTTTAAATTGAACTTTAAAAGGACAGCCAAAGCCAATCGTTTTACGGTTATTAACTTTCTAACAACAAAGGAGAGCCAATTATACCTAATCATTACAATACATTATTATCCTGTTTGCTGTGCAACTAATTGGTCAGTCTGATGCCCATTTCACGATAAAAGGGTAAATAGCTATAATAATATACCAACTAACGATAAAGCTGCAGCTGTTTGTTTTTTGTTTTTTACCCGACTACGGCGAAGAAAAAAGGAGGGTTATGATTTTGACCGGTATGTATGTATGTATGTTCATCTGTTCCCTCCTATCTTCCAAACCGCTTATCACAATTTGACAAATGAGGTATCGTTAGAAGCGTCGTGATTGTCCGCTGGTTATAGGCTATGTGAAGTCACATTAAATTAAAAATGGCGCCCTCTAGAGGACATAAAGTGAGGAACTTAAAAAAAAAAATGGTTTAATCGTACCATGTTGGGTATCAAATGAAAGGGCTTAATGAGCACATTTCAAAAATATATATATTATAACCCCAAAAGAATTAAAAAAAACAATTCACACGTAATCTGTTCGATTTATGCCCAACACGTGTGACTCCGGATTTTTAATTTGTCTGTCTGTGGTGTCTTGTTTATACCTTTTAAGTCGTAGTTGGGTTTTAGTTTTTATTACTTGATTTTTTTTTGTTAAAACGCGCTAATCTCTAGAACTACTAGTCGGATTTGAAAAAATGTTTTTGCATTTGATATCCAAATTCTACACCACCAAACAAACTTTACATCACGCTAGGCTTAGGAGCCGAGCAAAAAGAAACAGAAATAAGAATTTCGCTAAGAGAAAACGAAAACAAAGTAGTAAATAGCGCGGGGAGGAAATGCGATTCGTGGGTAGTCGGGGGTCGGGGGAGCAAGAAATTTCACGCGGACGAAGTCGCGTGCAGAAGCTAGTTAGAACATAAAATAGTCAAGTTTAATGATCTGAATAATCTATTGCAATAATCATCATGCTCTATAAACCTTGTTTCATGTGTCTGCCTAATTATTTATTCATGTACCATAATTTACTACTAGACGGAGCGGAAATTTACCTACATTGCGTGCGTGATTAATAAAAAATTGTTAGGCTGTTTATATGGTCCCACAGACAGGCGCGACGCATCTCTAGTAGAACAATTTCTATGAAAAATTCATGGATTTTTTTCCTACCCGAATCGCGTCGCCGCACAATGGAACGAATGTATGGGAGAGGTTGGACTTAGGCACTTCCGAGAAAAAAAAGTCTAATTTTGAAAAACAAATAATGCCATCGTATTTAGTTATCAAATGCCTTCAATACTTGTGCTGACAAATTTCTGTCTATCTCTCTCTCTTCGTTCCACTGTGCGCCGTCGCAGTCGCGTCGGGCCAATCTGCGGGAGCCTTAAAACCAGTAGGTATCAATTTTATTATTTATTGTGTAGCCTCAATAGCTAGATATCAATGAGAAAACGATCGATTACATACTGTAGTTTTATATCCCACATAGTTTCTTAGAACAAAAACTTGGCAGTACATAAAAAAAACGTGACGTACACACGGCTACATATCAAGCTATACATTTCCAGTTTATGCTGATCTCGCATTATATAGAATTTCCGTACAATGCAAGGTCAGCTTAAACTGGAAATGCATAGCTTGATGTGTAGCCGTGTGTACACATATACAAGGTGATGTGTGACATGTTCTAACTAGTTATATACCGACCTGTCGAGTTATTTATGGTACGTTCAATAAAAAAAGTCCTTGTTAATAGGGCACATTAGCAATTTCATACGGAACTGCCATGTAGTTACAAGGATCTTTTGCCGCTCGAATGACGTTGGCAGGGGGCGCTGTTGGTAAACAATGTGCAACTCAAACTCAAAGCATTTATTTCAATTAAACCATTTACAGGCACTTTTGAATTGTCAAGGAGTCGGTCAGTCAGAAATATGCAGCTAGTTGCCCATTCCAAAGCGTAGTAGGTACCTATGGAGAAGAACGGGCAAGAAACTCCACGGACACTCTTTTAAATCAAAATATTGTTACAAAATATTGGTTACATCATTCATGTTGAAATTATACATGTGAGAACAATGTAGAAAGCACGTTAAAAGCGTCCGCAATTATAACATAAAAACAAATCAAAATTAAAAGCCAGCTAAGAGATGACCAGTCACATCTGACGGCGCCCGTTCACGAACATGACGCATGGATCAGCACCATTCAGCTCAACCATTTTGAAGGGAGCTAAATGATCCAACACACGCGCCACCATCAGCGAGACATTTGAGTGAGCATGACATTCCCAGCCGCCAGGGCACATTCAAGTCAATTAAAGACAAATTACCCGGTAAATGGCTCTATAGTACATAGTACTCACACCTGTGCTATGCAATTGCACAAAACTGTTTTGGGTAAATGCGAGTATACTACTCTGTCTACGGGAAAATGCATTGAAGAAACAAGATGGCGGCGTTAGTTCTGATTTTAGCCACGCGCCAACCGAAGCGAACCTTGTAGTGGTAAACTCTTACCACGAAGCACACGATCAATTCGAATCTGTCATTTTTGACAGTTCAACAACATTAATTGCGTTATTTACGTTGTTGTGCAGACAAATTTTTCGAACTTATTAAGCAATGGATTAGCAATATCCTTCAAAATGATTAGGATTATTAATGATCGTGTGTTACGCAATTAGAGTGCTGGATATAATTAATTAAGAAATACATAGGAATGTACCTCAATAAGAATCGAATACTTATAACAAAAAATTTAATGACCAATAAAATTTATATCTAGGTATGTAATAAGCAGTCGTGAAATTCCGAAAGGGATACCGGTACGCTTGGCAATAGGTAACTGAAGGAATACGGGTGGGCTTTAGTCAGTAAAAGTCTGACACGCCCTCCGCCCAGAGCGGAAGAAGTCAATTGATGATATCCTACACTCAAAAAAAAAAAAAGTTGGAGTATAATACATTGCTACTAATCCTATGGACTCCGGTCTGACATAAAATATTTCTAAGTCTATTCTATTGCGTTGTGTTCTAGTATTTTTCCTTGTTTACAAAAATATTGTGTTTCTCTCACGCTTGGATAAAATATCTAGATTTATCTTTGTTTACGGATACGAAGGTACTACTAGGTACTTAAAAAGATAAAGTTCATCAGATTTTGATTACTACCTACCTAAACAATAATTTCAAGTGAAGTCATCTCTTGACATTACAGGGTGTTAGGGTAAACACCGTTATCCTTGAAACCAGTGGTTTCGTGTCATATATCTCGTAGAACGTAAAATCAATGAAAAATTACGAGTTTTTTTTTAATTGCTTTTTACCACTAGAGTATTTCACCCTTTCACCTATGCGCTAGGGCAGCTATACTCTAAGTGTGTTCCGCGGAACCGGGTTCCGTGATACCTCTGTCGGGGTTCCGTAAGAATTTAGAAAAAAAAATTAAAACACCTCTCTCTGGTCGCTCCGCGGCTGCGCGGACTCCGCGGCCGCGCGGACAAATACACTTATAAAAACAATTGTTTTATTGTAGGGTTCCATCAAGTATTTTGCTTCCCAAAAGGGTTCCGTCATTTAAAAAGTTTGAGAACCACTGCGCTAGGGTAACGAACTTGCCTCTCAACACGGGTGGGGGGGCCCGGGACGTGACCTGACCGGCCGCGAGCGCGACCCCTCTCTCAGACAGTCAGCAGTTTCGCTAGCGAGCACGGAGTCGAATAGAAACTTTAATAAAAAAAATATGAATATAACTTTTTTTTTGTTGTTACTCGGTCATTTATTTTTATATTTAAGTCAACTACCCATGGTTTTAATGACAAGACTGTTTACCCTTACACCCTGTATTATTTAGGCAGTTTTAATTTTATAATTAAACAATCAGTATCAGTCTCAAAAGATATCACTCTCTCTGAAGTATCAGAATAAAGAAGTAAGTATAATGAACTCGACTTATTATCATCCTACAGAGTGCCTTGACCAAGAGAAATGTAGAATTTCTGGATCCTGGTGAAGTCTTTAAAACTAACTAAGGTTTCATCTTTCTGACTGTCCGATTCCCTTGACAATCCCCTGTAAATGATTTCTGAAATAAATGCTTTGAGTTTTATAATAATGTATCTGCGCATCTGTTTTCACTGGCTGAACAAGATAAGCAACTAACTAAACATATATATACTTATGCTGCGATTTGACAACAGATAAAACTTACTATAACAGCGGCAAATCTGCCTGCAAATAGAAACTACTAATAAAAATGTTAACCAAAAAGTAAAAAAAATGGAATTCGTGCTGAAGATTTTGGGTCAAATCTACATTCAAATGGGGAGCATTTTCTCGAAACTAAAAAGGTATAAACAAGGTATTATAGACAGATAAATTTAATTTTAGTTGACTTTTTTGTCGTAGTTGGGTTTTAGTTTTATAACTTTAACCCCCCCATCTCCATACAAGAAACGTGTTTTCTTCTGATGTTTTTTGCTAATACTGTACGGTGGTATACGGAAACCTTCGTGTTTTTTTTTTAGGACGCAAATCTTTTACTGTGTGCTACTTGAGTCCTACCAACTTACTGCATTTGCGAATTCTTGTAGGAAAATTGAAAATCCGCCGAAGAATCCTTAACAAAACTGAAAATTTTGGATACTTCCTGCTGCTTCCTATTTTTCATTAGTATTTCTAAATGTGTTCACCATAATAATCCCTAAAACTAATCCCACCTACTCGTACGTAGAAATCTTAATTTAATTCATGTTGTTTCAGTGTTATCGTGTGTGACGATAATAATGTTGTTATATGCTAAACTCTAGACGGCATACTAATTACCTACCACAACTTCAAAATACCTATTGTCTGCATTCGTTGAAACACACCTAATTTATAACTGTTTACTTCGCAGGCGGTGGAGGCGATCCTCGCGAACGTACCGGAGTGGCATCCAACACCGTTCACGGGCAAGAAAGGTCAGTAATTAAACATACGGTACCGCACTATACGGTAATGCCATTATTAGCCCAGGATCTGGGCTAATAATGGCGTACCTGGGCCCCAGGTGCGCTCGGGCGATTTTTTTACGCATTTTTATAAAGTGCACTGGATTTTGAACTCTCGTCGTTTAACACAGTGTTGAGATTCCAACAAAGTGCATCCCTTGCGTGATATAAAAGCGGCCTGTTAGATTATCAACTCTCAGCCGTAAGCTGATTGTTGAAGACCCAGTGCTCGAAGAAAAATCGTCGCGTAAAAAAAGCGCCCGTGCGTACCTGGGCTTACATCACTTTTGTTCTGTCAACATTGACTACGATCTCAGACCAGGTGATATCCTTTAGAGTTTAGATAAAGGTTTAGACGCACTTGTGGGTGGCAGCGGCAAAACATTACTAATTTTCGAACGCACTGGTAATTACCACCATCAAATATGGGGTGATTAATTCAGATATCACACTGGCCAGACATCCAGAATTGAACACTCCAGTGTTTTGTGTGATAATTCTATAAATTACAAATCCTGCTAGCTGGTGATGTGATGCACACTTGCACAGGGGCTGCAGTATTTCTGGGACTTAGGATTTTCGCTTTGAAGGCTCGTTTCGCATTACGGCAAAGGCTGTTATTGGCTTCTGTGCTGCTAATATTTTTAGGACCTCCGGGTTAATGTTTCTGTATTTGTTCATAATTATTGTCTGCCAAAGCGCATGCACGATACAAACTCTTATGGCACTAACTCTTTAGTGATTAGCCTTATTCGGCATGGTGACTGGCGCGAAATAGGTGTGTTTTATCGCCCAGACATACGATGACATAAGTAAACGAATTTCATGTTAATGTATTGTCTAGTGCTTGCACTTGAGTAAGTAACGACTCATGGGCAAAAAACCAGTTACTGAAACTGTCTGCTAACATTTATTTATAAGTTAGTTTGTTCATTTATAAAACCTACTTATTATTCGAATTTTTTGTTAGTATAATTATCTTTAAACTTTAGAATTTTAATTAGACTACCTAAGTACCTAGGTACCTACCGAGTAGATGTCTGTGTGCATATTACGATTAATTAAATACGTACTAATTCAAATTGTAGGATAAAATCCTCATAACATTGTGCATTTCATTATAATAAGGAAGATGCCTAGGTAAAAAAAAAAACTATTTAGGTCGTCAGTCAGTTAATAAAAAAATATTAGACACGAATTTTTTGCTTTACTTACTTAGATAAAACGAATTAAAATAAAATTGGGGAGCGGGTGCTCGCTACGTCACAACTAAGTATAAAATCAACCGTATCACCGAAATCTTTTGATTACCTACGTAAAAAAATATAATTCGTAATCCTTATTGCCAAAATAAATGCTTGTCAAATTCATAATATACAGTATGCAAGGGTAAACACCGTTGTCACTCAAACCATGGGTAGTTGACTTAAATATAAAAATAATTGACCCAGTAACAACAAAAAAAAAACCTTATTTTCATTAAAAGATTTTTAAAAGTAAATATCCGTTACTGTCCCGATACTCATGGATACGCGTTCGAGAGACTGCTGACGGCCGGTCATGTAACGTCACGCGCGCCCCGCCCGCCCCCGCCAACCGCCAGCCGCGGCCGGTCGTTGCCCTTGCGTGTAGGGTGAAATATTCTTGTGGAAAAATGTAGATATTCTTTTTAAAAAAAAGTTGTATTTTTCCATTGATTTTACGTTCTATAAATGAAACCAAACCACTGGTTTCAAGGATAACGGTGTTTACCCTAACACCCTGTATTATTAAAAATGAAGGATGGACAAAAAAAAAATTGTCATCATCTCTATTCACTGTGTTTTGTTGTGTTCTCTCTGTCTCAGGATAGTCTAGATAGAGGAGAGGTAGATGTCTTCAACTGAATAAAACAACTTCTTGTTTTTGATAGACAAGCCATTAAATTAACATAATGGTTCCGACGACAATACTTGCAAGTTAGCCAGACAATTTGTATAATCAGTTAGTCAAGAGACAGAATTCTTTGTTATCATTCCAAATTCAATACTAAGCGTTTGTTTTAAGTGTATAACTGGCCTTTATTACTTCTATTTTTTTTTTGTTGGGTTAGACGTAGACTGAAAATTCTTGCGAAAATTTCCGTTTACATAGCGTAAGAATAGAAATTCTTGGATCAGTCAGTACAATTTTCGGTCACTGATACAAATAGTGACATGTTGACAACTTTTCATGTAGGTAACTTTTCATCTTGTACAGATTTCTAGAGCAAAGTATCAAATATCAATGACATATCACTGATGTCACCTGCTCTGAAATCTGCCAGTTTTGCCCACAAAATTATCTCCACAAAGTATTTGAGCCGTCCATTATCTTGACAAATGATGCTGTCCTGGTCACAATGAACTATTCATAGGCGGTCATCATCAAATTACTGTATATTATTCACTTAGTACTGTGCCCTGTTAGTTTGTGACACAGATAGCAAGCAAACTGTGCAGGTGGTTGCCTTTGTGGCTTATTCAATGAGTCCGTTAATCGTTAGGCCATAGGGCCAAATAAAGACTCGAACAGACTGACGACACTGGTAATTGTTATACTCAATCTCATTTTTTTTTTTATCGTGGGTTAATATGGTGCTATCTGTCTTAAAAAAAAATTATCTAACAAAGCTTTCAGGTCTTTGAGTTCTTTGCAAGTTGCAACAAATATTCTTTCTTGGGTTTTTTTATTATTAGGTACCATAGGCTACTTTAATTTGATCTCAGAATCGTCATTCTTAGATCAAATTAAAGTTGCCTTTGGTGAACGATTCATACACGACAATTTTCTATTTACTGTCTTGAGTTGATGAAACGAATATTGGCTACCAAAATTAATACTTACGTATGTCCGCCCTTGATTCTTGCGAACTCATGCAAATCAATTTACTTGAAGTGCATCCGTTCTGACCCCTTGCTTCATTGTTTAATTATAGAATTATTGAGTCATACATAATCCATACTAATATTATAAATGCGAAAGTAGCTCTGTTTGTGTGTCGATGAAATTTTGCACACAGGTAGACCATGACCTGGGTTAAGACATAGGATATTTTTTATCCCGGTAGCATAATTTCCGACATCCACGCGGGCGAAGCCGTGGGATGTTCATGTAGGCATGTACTGTATAGTGTATGAATCTAGAAAATGATAATAATAGGTAAGTAAATATAATTATCGTTTTCTATATTCATTGCTGCACTTATCCGGGTTACTTGAAATATTGTGGACATTTTATCTTATCTCATTTCACATGTCAGATCTGACTGAACCGGAAATTGTTATTTATTTTTTTATTTAGGTTCTTGGATATTTGAATGCATCATCATGGCGTTTCCTCGGATCTGCGAATAAATAATGTAGTTATAAGTCGCGGGCAGATTGTATGATTCGTCACGATAAAAAGATTCGTCATTATACAACAGTTGCCGTTTACGAACGCTCGCAGAAATATGCCGAAGGCAAATTGGCAACTCGTTCAATTGTTATAATTTTGACATTGATTGTTATTGTAGAGTGAGAATGACCATCATAAAGTACAGGTTGGACAATTCAGACTTTATTCCAGTAATCAAGTATCCCCGATGGAAAAGGTGTAGCTATAGTACACCCACATTTCGACAGGTAGGTTGTTAGTCCCATTTTGCAGTTGTTGTCAATCAATAGGGCGTGCCTATTGTTTGACATCAACAGCGCATAAAACCAGACTCCGGGTTGCTACTGAGATTTTTCTAATGGGAAAACCGAATAAAACTTTGCCCGACTTGGAAAACGAACCCAGGTCCTCATACTCAGCAGTAGCGCATACGAGCACTAGGCCAACAAGGCCGTCTTATTAATTATTTTCTTTCATTCAGTTCTGTATTTGCGCTGAACTTAGTCGCGTGAAGTATTCGCACTAACAACATTTACTTTGATGATTCGGCGTTGACATTAAAATAATAAAAAAAAAACATGCTAATGTTAGCAATATTCTACATTCTAATAGCCTACTGAATTTTCATTAACACCCAGTTTTTTTGTAAACTACATAAAACACTTGATATTTTAATTTAATTTCTTTATTCAGTTAATTAAAGAACCCATAAACCAATAACGACCAATGAAGACACAGTGTCGTATAATAAAAAAAACTTTTATTTTCTGAATTGGTTAAATCGCCGTCATTGTGTTGGAGCAGGAAAATAAAAAGGTCACACCATGATAACAGTAAGCTGACTTCCTCTCTATTGATAACGAATTACATTTTAATTAATACATACAGTCATGTTTGTGATTAACGATGGATTGAATGGAGTCTGTTGTAAGTGGTTAAGTGCCTACTAGGTACTTGAAACCACGTGAATTCACGTGATGCTCGTGTATGTCGAGTTAAAGGAGACGTAACGCCTCACGCTCTTTGCGCTAAAACTAATTAGCCTGACTAGCTGCGAACAACTTGGAAGTACCTAGCGGTCGCCAGCCGCGCAGGCCGCTGTCGCGGCACCACACTTCGCTCACTCTCGGCTCAGGCACGGTTGGTTGGTCGCAGTTCTAACCTAATCTAACCCATTTCACTTAGTTCATAATTTTTGGACAGTTTATAATCATGGAAACGGAAAACGGAACGGTTAACGGAAATAATACTGATATATTATAAAGTTTCTAACAATTTTACGGTGATATAATAGGTACTTGATTGTTGGAATAAAGTCAATTTGTCCAACCTGTGTTTTATGATGGTCACCCTACAATAACAATAAATGTCGAAATTGTAACAATTGAACGAGTTGCCAATTTGCCTTCGGCATATTTCATAGCTGCGATGCTGAATGTTTGTAAACGGACGGAAACGTTCGAGTATAATGACGAATCATATAATCTGCCTGCGACATACATGGTGATTGGAAGCTAGGTGCAAAGTCTTAAGGGGGTGATGGTTGACAGTATTTGGAGCATTTTGAACCATACTTGTCTAAGACGAAGTGTTTTTTTTTTTTTTTTTTTAACTATATCTTTTTTTTTATATCAATAAAATATCCCAATTTCTGACTGGTAATTACCAAGTGCTCCAGTTAAAGTTGAAAAAAAAAATACTAGACACTTTTAAAGTCGTAGAACACTTAGAAAATGTAAACAATTTGCGTAGATTAGGTAATTTTTTTTTAAATAAAATAGCCGCAATCATTCGAACCTTTTTAAAACATGCTCAAAATGCTCCAAAGGGTGTCAACTGTCACTCCGTTAAGGCTTTGCACCCAGCTTCCAATCACCCTGTATATACATTGTTACATTTTCAGTTATTCAGGCAATACTACTTAGATGTGGAAGTTAGACCTGTGGTCAAAACTATGCCCTAAACTTTAATTTCTGTGCCTAAACTAAATTAGATACGATGACTTTACTGTTGGTGTGCTAATCCAGAATATTACAAATGCGAAAAAAATAAAGTAATAAAAACTAAAATCCAACTACGACTAAAAAGGTATAACCAAGACACCAGAGTCAGACAAATTAAAAATCCGGAGTCACACGTGTTAGGGCATAAATCGAACAGATTACGTTTTAATTTGTCTGTCTTTGGTGTCTTGTTTATACCTTTTTAGTCGTAGTTGGGTTTTAGTTTTTATTACTTTAATTTTTTTTTAAATTCTTTTGGGGTTATATATATATTTTTAAAATGTGCTCATTAAGCCCTTTTATTTGATACCCAACATGGTACGATTAAACGATATTTTTTTTTTAGTTCCTTATTTATTTCCTCTGGGAGGGCGCCATTTTTAATTTAATGTGACGTCACATAGCCTATAACCAGCGGACGATCAAGACGCTTCCGACGATATCTCATTTGTCAAATTGTTATGAGTGGTTTAGAAGATAGGAGGGAACAGATGAACATCCATACATACATACATACCGGTCAAAATCATAACCTTCCTTTTTTTTTCGCCGTAGTCGGGTAAAACTGAGTGTGTTTCTTTGTTTGTTATGCTTTGACGCTAAAACGGCTGAACGGATTTGGATGAAATTCGGCACATGGGTAGACCATGCCCTGGAGAAGGACATAGGATACCTTTTATCGCGATATTCCAACGGGATCGAGGCTTATGCGGGTGAAACCGCGAAGCGCAGCTAGTTACACATAAATGAATCAGCAGGCAACAATGATTAAAATAAACGAAATATTTAATTACATTTAACCTAGTATAGTGTGAAGGTTATTGTTTTTATACTTTAACACGTTCACTCCGGAATATATGTACAGTGTTTCTAATAATGACTGGCACATGCCAAAAGTTTTCCATAATAATACATATTGTTGCTTCAAAACACATGCGTTGTATCGGCAATTTTCGAGTACGGATTAGTAGTCTCGATACTGTGGAGTTGTTATTAAATAAGTTGGTAATTATAACAGCGCAACGTACCGATATGAGAAATGAGAATAGGTATAATTATAAGTATTTATCTTATTGTTATCGAAGGAAAATCCAATAGGTACCTACCCTAGGTACCTAGTTCTGGAAACCCGGTAATGAACTTCTAGCACAAGCTTCTAGTGCATGGGAATATCCATATTTCCAAACTTATACAGGGTGTTAGGGTAAACACCGTTATCCTTGCAACCAATGGTTTGGTTTCAATTATAGAACGTAAAATCAATGTAAAATCACAACTTTTTTTTTCTTTTTTTTAAATCTACATTTTACCACAAGAGACGCAAGTTCGTTGTCCTATGCGCTAGGGCAATGAACTTGCGTCTCAACACGGGCGGGGGGTACGGGATGTGACCTGACCGGCCGCGAGCGCGACCCCTCCCTCAGTCAGTCAGCTGTTTCGCTAGAGAGCACGGTGTCGGATAGAAACTTTTTAAAATCTTTTAATGAAAATGACGTTTTTTTTTGTTGTGTTCGGTCATTTATTTTTAAATTTAAGTCAACTACCCATGGTTTGAATGACAAGACTGTTTACCCTTACAGCCTGTATAGACAGACAGACAGTCATTTATAAAGGCGAAAGTGACTCGTCTGTCTGTCGGCTTGTCTATATGTTTGCTACCTTTTCACGCCTTAAAAGCTGATCTAATTTCGATGAAATTTCACACACAGGCAGACCATGGACTAGCGTAGGACATAGAATACTTTTTATCCTGGTAGTACGTTCCCGTGGGATAATTTCCGACTTCCACGCGAAGCCGCGGGCAAAAGAATTACATACAAATTACAAATTACATTTAAATATAATACCTAACGAATAGGTACACACGGCTACACATCAAGCTATACATTCCCAGTATAAGCTGACCTCGCATTGTACGGAAATCCTATACAATGCGAGATCAGTATAAACTGGAAATGTATAGCTTGATGTGTAGCCGTGTGTACATATACGAAGATCTTAAAATTCTTACAGTCCAGACCTCGAGAGAATGCGTTCCTGACACCTGTCAGTTTTACAATTTCTAGTAGTAATATGGATCAAATTCGCAAAACACATATTACTTTGAGTGAAACTGACAGGTGTCAAGAACGCATTCTCTCGACTGTAGATTTTTTGATGCATAACTGTGCCAAATCGAATACGTTCTGTTAATCAATAGTGTTATATAAACCATTAATTACATGCAACCTGCATGCAAAGTCGTTCGCACAGTATTCTGCTGCGCCGAGGCATCTGCGGGGAAAGTAATAATTCAAGCGAGTTCTATTATTGTGTAGCTCATCGAACCGAAAGTAGTCTCGTAGATTGCATCGTTACTGATTTTCTCCTTACATATTTATATCGATTTATATTTCTAACAATTTTATAAGCACATGCGCATCAGTGAATTTTAATTGAAATGAGAATATTTTAATTACTTAGTAGCAACATTTAGGCAGAATGCAGAATGAATCTGTTAATCTCTCAAAATTATTACTGTAATCGACCCGATTAACAATCTGTAAATTTGAGCTGTGAAATGTGTAGAATCTGTACAAGTTGCTTTGATATTACAGTTACTTAAAACTAAGAAATCTCGATGCAGAAACAGGAGCGGTTCGCTAGTTTAATAATAAATCTATACATATACATATGTATTTCTAGTTTGTAGAGCAAGGGCATTCCTCCCCTTCTCACATTAATCTGTTCGCTGATTCGCGGGTAAACAACAACCAATCATAAACAGATGACGTGGGCCTTGAGACACTTATAAAATTAACTAGCCTTGCGAAAAGAAATATCAATCTGCCTAGCCTTTTCCCAAATATGTTGGGGTCGACTTCCGGTCTAACCGGATGCAGCTGAATACCAGTTTTTTGGAATTTGGAATGGAACGACTGCCTATCTGACCTCCAAAAACCAGTAACTGGGTAATACGATACCCCTTGGTAAGATTGGTTGTCAGACATTCGGGCTTCTTAAGACCCGTTACGACTGTCAAAGATACACGAATGACAGCCTAGCTAGACCGTGCTTTCCGAGCCACGGAGGAGTTTAAGCACGTAAATCCATCATCCATCTGCATCCACGGACCAACCCCGACAAGCGTAGCTTAACCTGATGGATCGACCCGTGTGGCTTAGCCACGAGCTCCTTAAAAGAGCAAAAAGAAATATAATAACTCATTTATTAACAATTTTTTGTACAGAAGAGAAGACCGAGCCAGAAGATAGCGGTCGTCTCCGCTGCGAGACGTTCGATATCCAGCGAGTGCTGCAGCATGGCGCACACCTCATGGGCTCCGA
This sequence comes from Lithophane semibrunnea, assembly GCA_947363905.1. NCBI lineage: Eukaryota > Metazoa > Arthropoda > Insecta > Lepidoptera > Noctuidae > Lithophane > Lithophane semibrunnea. The sequence goes on from OX376193.1 coordinate 15,362,489, forward strand.
GGGCAACGAGTACGACCTGGATGAGGAGCCAATCAACGCTTCAGGTAAACAATAAGTAATAATAAGATATAGCCAGAAGTCAGCGGTCGTCTCCGCTGCGAGACGTTCGTTATCGAGCGTGTGCTGCAGCATCGTGCACACTTCACATGGGCTCCTAGGCCAATGAGTACGACCTGGACAAGGAGCCAATCAACGCTGCAGGTAAACAATAAGTACCTATTAATAAGACAGAGACAGAAGATAGCGGTCATCTCCACTGCGAGACGTTCGATATCCTGCGAGTGCTGCGGCATTTTACCTTTTACCTTTGCAACAGTACAGAGGGCCAAGTCTACTAATTTACAAACGTGTCAGTGGTCTCACAATTATCAGTTTTTGATAGATATGCCATACAAAATCTGTCAAAAACTGATCATTGTGAGACCACTGACATGTTTGTAAATTAGTAGACTTGACCCAAAGAGTATTAAACCACTTGAGAGCTGATAGACCGATTTCGCCTAGACACACGACTCACCACCGCGGGCCGGGGGACGCAAAAATTACAGCGGTTGTGATTGGCTGATGCAACAATGTCAGGACGAAAGTCCCAAACATAGTGATGCACAAGTCAGTTTTGCAACAATAATATCGATATCGATAAAATCGACGTCGATTCGACGATTTCCTAATTGAACAATAATTAATTTAAATTCCACTTATAAGAATTTATTGTTCTATCCGAAAGGAAATGCTATTACTTATTTTTAATCTGCTGTGAAATGCCTTGAACAAACAACGCTATATTTGGAATTAAATTTTCTCTGTTAACTGCATTAATCCACTTTTCTTTAAGTTACAGAATATTTTGAAATCTAAAATGTAAACATTAAATACTTAATGTTACTTTTTAACTAAATATAAGGAAACATCGTAATTTTTATCGTCAATAATTTAAACTTAAGTTATCACAACACTCTACAGTATAAGTGCAGATAGAAAGGGACAGACGTATTGCAATACCCTAGTGAGAGAAAGGGACTTTTCAAAAAGACATCAACGCGGTGTACGTTTTTGTGCCATTTTACGTAAACAACCAGTTTAGCTTGAGCCCTGCAATTATTCTTAGTAAAATATTTATTTTACTTACCGATGAAAAGATATGCAATCTTTTTATAGCTGTATTTTCTAGACGATTGCCCACACCTTTTAAGTGAACAGGAACTCATAATTGTTTTTATTTATGCAGAAATGGTTTAAAAGGTATCAAAATAACCGCGTGTACAGACATCCAATAACTGGTCAAAACAAAAATGGCCACTCATATTTCCATCTACTATCAGTGCAATTGCACTGATGTGTCGTGAGTCCGAGTCGCCCGCATGAGCAGTCAAGAGGCTTTATAGTCATTGACTTGACCCCTGGTTAGGGTCAAACATCAACATAATTATTGTATACGAACTCCTGCTTGTAACAAACTCGGTAACATTTATGCTGACCCCAAACTTAGGGATTTTTCAAACATTTCTACCTCATTATGTAAGAAATCAGAGAAGGTGTGTGACAAGAATAATGTTAAGCATGAATGTGGATTTGTGTGCTAGAGAAAAGTTTAGATAGAAGCATTTTGCATTTGCATTTTTTTTTTCAAAATCGATGGCTCGGTAAAAACTAAGCTTGATAGAGTTGCAGACCGGCACCGAAAACAAAGGTCATGTGAGTAGTTTTATTCCGTCAAGATGTTCTAGAAATTAAATGAGTGATACTTGTTTGAGAACGATCCACGTTACGCACGAGGGCGATCGATATCACAGCATTCACAACAAATCATTGATGAACCGATTCGGTATAAGCTCATGACGTGCACGAGTTAAAACGGCGCTATCAATTTAAAACGCTGTCGGATAATGTTACTACTTGTAGACTTGTAGTGCCGGCTTTTACGTCATCACGCCAGTCTAGATACCTACTCAGAATAAAGTCTAGTTTACGAGTAACGAACTTACTCGCTATCTTCGAGGAAGGAAAATGGTCCATATTATTTCGAAGAATATTTTTCCTGTAACAACGAACTAATCAAAATATTAATTGGTATACCTACTGGTGGAAAAATATGTTTGTGGTCTGATATACATAGAATAATATTATTGAACGAGGAAGAAATGGATTTTTTATAACGAGAGTTGCTGGTGTTATAGGGACTAAGCGCAATTTCATCATTAATTGGGTCTATATTATGAAGCCCACGTGTTGATTATACCGGAATGTAAAAAATCCGTTGATCGTAGGCGAAAAACGACACCCATAAGGCGCACCGGAGACGAGAAGAGATGTGAGCGGTGCGCGTGCAGCGAGCGCGCGTCGCACAACAACCCGCCAGCCGCTCTAGTCAGCACAAATCTCCGCTCTAGTCTAGCCTATCTCCGCACAGCTTCGGTGGATACACCCTAGCTGAAAAACTATGCCCTTTACAGCATTGTTTGGACAATAATCTTTGTTTTTATCGCTCACATATTGGTCGAGTTGATTTCCTGAACTTATTTTACCTTTATTTATTCAGATTCGAAGGAGCGTCTGACGAAACAGCGGCAACAGTTGAATGCCCGGCTGGGTCTCGACGTGGCCGCCAAACTTGGGGTCGATCTCACCACCACGATGTACACTAATGAGGACCTGTGTCCCGTTAAACCTGCGTTAAATAAGACTGAAGTGTGCCGGGTAAGTTAAATTGAAAATAGAAGAAAGTATTAAGTCTCTATAGACCCTCTTTGGATCAGTTTCATGCTAAACCCTGTTTCATACGGTGCAATTTATTTGCCTCTGCTATGGCAAACCATAACTTGAAGCAACAATAAAAGGTGCTCCGTCTACACAGCGTTTAGACGATGCAAGTCATTTGTTGCATAATTTTATTGTATGCCACAAGCAAGAAACTTGCATCGTAACTACTGGTTAGTGACCACTGTCCAGTAGTTACTACATTAAATATTTCCTGAAATCTATTTATTTTCTTCGACCTCAACGCGGTTATCTGCAGAACTTTAAGCAAACCTTTAACGGTTGTAAAAGGTATGGTTCAATGACTTTTTAAATAATGGTCTAGGACCTAGGTACTCTATTACAGTTCGATTCAAACTTAATGGCGTCTCGGAAATTAGCTTCTCGCTGCGCAGAAATCGTTACTGCGCAGCGACTCGCCTCATGTTCGGAGCCGCCATTAAGTTTGAATCGAACTGTTCAGACCTTTTTAATTAATTACGATAAGTGTATGTCACTAATGTGTACCATTTTTTCCTCAGAGACCAGTACAAGAAATAGTAATATCTTCCAAGCCCTTAAGCTCTCGGGAGATGAACCTAGCCAAACGCAAGGCGCGGCTCGCATTCAGTAAACAAAAGTCGCGCGACTGCAGTGAGGATGGCTCGTCGGCGCCGCCCACGCCACCTGTCGAGCCGGATAGAAAGAAGATCAAGTTGGAACAGCCTGATGAATTTGTATGTGAGTATTTGGGTGGGAGTCTTAAGCCTCGTGCGTGGTGCGATATCGCGGGCGCGACAGGCAGCACAACACTTGTCGCGCCCGCGATATCGCGCCTATTTGTGGGAGCCTTTAGTCTGTTATAGGATTATATGTAAATCGGTGCAGTGTTTTTTGAGTTTATCGCGAACAGACAGACAGACGCGGCGGAGGAATTTGTTTTATAATATGTAGTGATGATCGGCTTCGGATTTTTTGTTTTGTATTCTCATTTTTTATTAATCGCACTAATTACTGAATTGACTGGTTTTAAATCAACAACGCAAATATTAAAAGCACATTTATATTTATTAAAACCATAGAATATTACATTTACAAATTATGGAAATCTAAATCATTTACTGTCGTAATACGACTTCTTACAAATTATAATGAGTTTCATACTTACATAAATAATTGGACAATTTATTGTAATCACAACAAACACGGCATTACTGTAGTTTAAAAATAAGAATATGCTAATTGTAATAATGCTGAGTAAATTGCATAATAACGAAACTATTGTAAACAAATGACATTGAGGTAGTTATAACATGTATTGAAACATGTTATAACTACCTCAAAGTCATTTGTTTGAACCCCAACAATTATTGCATTAATTTATGTAGATATTAAGCTCCTCGTCGATCGAGCTCTGCTTGGGTGAAAATATTATATCTATTAGATACTAGATATTTTCGCAGATATGAGACCTAGCTAGATCGATTTTTCGCCCCCGTAAACCCCTATATTGCAATTTTCATCGAAATCGTTAGAGCCGTTTTCGAGAACGTAATTACAAATATATACATATACAAATATTGCTCATTAATAGTATAGATAGAATAGGATAGCTCGAAGAATTGCCAAACAGGCAGGGCACTTTGCTCGCAGAACAGATGGCCGGTGGGGCCGAAAGGTGACCGCGTAACGGAAGATATAGCGTTGGATGGTCCACAAGGTGGACCGATGACCTGGTGAAGGCCACGGGAATGCGCTGGATGCGAGAAGCACAGAACCGGTCGAAGTGGCGGTGCTTGGGGGAGGCATTTGTCCAGCAGTGAACGTCTTTCAGCTGAAGAAGCACAGAACCAGTCGAAGTAGCGGTGTTGGGGAAGCCTATGTCCAGCCATGGACGCCTTTCGGCTGAAATGATGATGATGATGATGTAGATTACCGAAAGATAGAACTACCATGCAGTCGGTCTTTTTTCTAGATCTGATTTAATACTATTTTCGTCACTGCTTAATTGCTTATATCATACTAGCTGCGCCCCGCGGTTTCACCCGCGTAATTCTCGATCCCGTGGGAATATCGGGATAAAAAGTATCCTATGTGTTAATCCAGGTTATAAGCTATCTGTTTGCCAAATTTCATCCAAATCCATTCAGCCGTTTTTGCCTGATTGAATAACAAACATCCAAACACAAACACACAAACTTTCACATTTATAATATTAGTAGGATGTGAACTAAGGTGGCAAAGAGAACGTGTCTATAAATTAAAGGAAAACACCCAAAAAGGATAACTGGTTTACGAGTTACAGTCTCACAAACGGACAGAGATGTGATATGTTGCGTTTTATTGTTACGTAAGGATAATATAACAGACTAGCTGATGCCCGCGGCTTCGCCCGCGTGGATGTCGTTTATTATATACTAAAACCTTCCTCAAGAACCACTCTATCCATTGGTGAAAACAGCATAAAAATCTGTGCAGTCGTTTTTGAATTTATCGCGAACAGGCAGACAGACGCGGCGGAGGACTTTGTTTTATAACATGTAACAGATAAAAATTAGTCTCCTGTTATCTGTGGCCGTTTATCTTTGAATAATAAATTATATTGGCGATTATGTTTCTCACGAAATCGAGTGATTAGGATCATCTGCTTCGAGATAAAAAGATAAAGACAACCTAAATAATAAAATACTTTCATGATACTATCTTGTGACATAAGTGTCTCTTTGTTGTTCAAATAAAATATTATTGCAGCCAGTCATTATTTGTGTCAGTGTATCAGAATCTTGATCGAATCGATGCATCGCTAAATATAACTTTGTGTGATGCCCACGCAAATTATAACAAAGACGTTACGACGCACTCCAACTAAAGTCATCTTTATTCTCTAGACTTTTCTGAATTTATCCATAGGTACTAATATTATAAATTCGAAAATAACTCTGTCTGTCTCTATGCTAACTTTTCACGCCTAAACCACTGAACGTATTTCGATAAAATTTGACAACGACATAGATGGTACCCTGGGGAAGGACTTAGGCTTCTTCATATCGACATACCACGCAGGCGAAGCCGCGGGCGGAAGCTAGTCCCAAATAAATTGAGTGTCAACATGTCTTACTCCATACTTCTCTATTAGTGCTCCTGTGCTCATACACTCGAGCGGCACGCGTCGACTGCATAGGCAACTGCAGCCGTCGACGCGTTTCAGCGGCTGTAGTGGCCTCTGTCGTTGACGCGTGCCGTTCGTGTTATGAGGACTTAGTCGTCATCTCGGTAGTCCCCCCTTTCTGATTATCATCTTTCATACTCAACTAAGCCGTCCTTCGTCTCCACCAGGGAATCCAAGTGGCTAGTGCTAATTGAATTTGTACTGCTCTCTCGAATAATAAAGTTTTTATTTTAACTAGGGTAAAACTATAAATAAAATAACCTAACAAACCCGCGGGGTAATTGTGTAACACACATTAAATAGCAATTGATGGCAATGGGTTTCATTTTGACAGTTTACAGCAGACGAAATTTTAAGAAGAAGCAATTAATTAGCAATATCCTTCGAAAGTCTCGGATGGTGCTGGCGTCGCCTGTCAATCTTAATGCAGCTGAATGTAGTCATCATTTAGTATAACACTCCCGTCTGTTCCTGACCTTCATAGAGTAATTGCAATTGGAACAATTGGAACTGATATATGATATTTTTATCCTAGTGCAACTGCTAAACCTGGTTCTATTCCTTGGTCGGGCATTTGTTGGTTTTTCCATCAGGATTTTTTATGTAAAAGCCAGGAGTCTGTATTTGAGTTAGTGGCAATAGACTCGTTCCCTATTTCATAATTAAACTGAAACGAAACTTGGCGATCATACTTTACCTACCCACCGACCGGAATACAGGTGCGATGTTTTATTTTATCCCAAGGTTTCTCCAGTTACCAGATGGGAAAATCCCGTATTTTTTAGACCATTCGTATTCTAATCTTAGGCTCAATTTGTCAAAATTACCTCTAAAACTCCACATTTACATTTTTGTCAAGTTTTTGACATTGATTGTTTCAGCAACAAACAAGATTGCGATTAGATTCCAACGTTTTTAATTACGGGAATAGGCCTTCCGGCGTTTATTTTTCTGTCACCCTTTCCAGGTTACCAGAGTATTAGTAAACACTTTTCAGAACAAACAATGTTGTTTGACTTGTTTGTGGAGCTCTTACCAAATTGTTTATAGGGCCGTGCCTCGCTTTCGAAACAAAACAGGTGTGGCGTCTAGACGAGTGTATCTATCACCTGACTATGATAAACTTTTACAATCAACCACATGTAAACAAGTAGTTAATTAAGTAATGGAAACGCTGTAATAATGGTTAATTAGAACTACGCCCTAGATAGGTCATTACGATTTCAAATATACTTTAAAAAAATGCGGGGCAGGTTTGAGAGAGAGAGTAGGCTCCACCACGCGGGCCCAGTGCGAGTTGGTAGATGTCACAATGTCTTCGAATTTCTCGTTCTATTCTAGGACATGCCGGTTTCCTTACGATGTTTTCTTTCACCGTTTTGAGAGCAGGTAGCGTAGGTAATAAAATAACTAAACTGGTTAAAGTGGCAAAAAATGCTGACGTATTTTCTTATACCTACTGATAGAAACGTGGGTTTCAAACCAGTTAGCAGAAATGTATCTCATACATTAAGATACATTCTGATCAATGCAAATCCTCCACAATGCACATATCTGTGTTTTACTCTGATTAGTATTATTAGTATTAATCACGAGAGCGATAAGGTCTGAAGTCTGATCGTACGCTAAATTGCTCTCGTGATCTCGCGGCCTAGTTTACATCAGCACCGCCTACTCACTTCATTAAGAGCATTAGGACCTATTAACTGTTAACTGCGACTTAAATCGTGCTCGTTGTAATGCACGATGATCGTAATTTTTGCATCAACATATTAAGTGTATGCAGTTCTGACGTCACAGTTTTTTATGTAATGAGCACGATATTTTAATCAAATGCAACAATCTAGTGAGAGATAACGTGGAATCACGTTTTTTTTGTCGTTGCGGGTTTTTAATTGTACCGCTGACCTCTAAATGATCCTTTGAATGACGTCGCAGAAATGGTTATGGACTATTCACTATTCTATTGTAATATGTATAGATTTGATATATGAATACAATAATAATATAGAATAATATATGGTCGACAGTTATAATACCGCCACGCGGTACAAGTTCGACAGATTCTATCGATTTAATCAGAGATCTTTTTGATTGACTGATTAATTTCACAGGGAATTTTTAGGCTTATCGAGCGTAAGCCTCCTTTATCGAGCCTCTGCTGGATATAAGCTTCTTGTTCCTTTTGCCAATTCTTGATCGCATTGGGTACATTGGTGCTACGTTGGAAGTTCTAAAGTGAGACGGTTTTTGGCGAGTTGAAGTTCCTAAAGTTTTGATTGTGGTTAGTACACATAGATAATTAGATACGGTTGATCGAATTCTGTCAGGTTATTTCTGCTAATACTTACTGGCCAACTTGCAACTTGTCCTATATTATCAACCATCATCTCTCCATCCGCAGTTGAAAGCACAGCCCCAGTGCCAGACTGTTCGGGTTCCTGGGTGGAATGCACGCGATGGCCTCTAGAGGCCTGGGCGGGGGCGCTACAGGCACAACTGTTCAGTGCGGCCTGGGAGGCCAGACATGGCGCTGCAAGTGCTCTGCGGGAACTACTGCGGGCCAGGATAGTTAGCTCCGCCGGACATGATGCGAATATGACTAGCCAGGAGGTGAGTGTCGAACTTTTTTTTGTTGGCTTGTATTTGACAACTCTTTAGCGCCGATGATGCAAAAATTCATTAAATAAGATACTGTCGATGATGGTGTATGCTTGCATAGAACACGCCTGGCAGTGTACTCGGATAGTAAAAGTATGCTGTTTAAGGTCATCAGTAAATCGAGATATCCATCTGCTGAACAAGTAACTTTTTGGGAACTTCTAATCTAAAATTAGAATTTAGATAAATTCATTCGATCCTAAAATGTAATGAGTGACTGAGAGGCTTCATTATCGCCTGAAAATAGTAGTAGTAAGTTTTATTTTTTCTCTGACAGATGGAGCAAGCACATCAAGAATGGCTAGAGGACATGGCATTGAGACTGTTATGTGTTCTCGCCCTAGACCGATTTGGCGACTTCGTTTCTGATCAGGTAATTGTACACAAAATATTATTTATTCTACTGTTTCATCTGACCATTCCGGTTTTCGTTATCTTTACTATAGGGCCTCATCGATTTTGAATGTTCAAGACGTACGAAAACGATGTGGAAGTAGGTCATTATCATCCTCTTACGCTTACCCAAACTAGTTAGTAGTTTCTAGTAATATATTTTTTTTTACAATCCCTACATCGTTTCCATGCTCTTCTCCAAGTCTTATAGTCATTGGGCTACGACTACTATAATAAAGGACTTGAACGTACTAAATTGATTTAGTGGTTCGTGATAGAGCTTTGTGTTCCATATTCAAATAATATGTTTTTTTTTTATAGGTAGTAGCCCCAGTACGTGAAACCTGCGCACAGACGCTGGGGGTTGCCCTTGCGCAATTAGGAGCCGCAAGAGTGAGGCGCGTGGCCGAACTGTTGGCGACGCTGTCCACGCACCCGCAGTGGGAGGCGCGGCATGGCGCACTGCTGGGCTTCAAGTATCTGTTAGCGGCGAGACAGGTCAGTTCATGTTTTTATCAAAATTCGTTTTCATTCCATTTTTAAACTCCTTCAAATATTAGCAATTCCAACTCCTTAAAATTTGATCAATTAGCAAATAAATTCAAATATACATGTTTAATTGTTATAAACGCGGCCTAGATTCTATTTTGATTCCACTATTTAAAATCAAATATGAAAAAAAAAAAACTTGCTTTCGGGCCAATACCGCGTGTGTGAGTGTTTGCATATTACCTCATGACTGTAAAACGTTTCTATAGCAGAAGCAGTCTCATGTCAATATTTGACAAAAAGTCAAGTGTAAGGGTCAACTCACACCGAAAGAGCGGCGAAGGGCAGCGCAGTTTCAGTGTCATATGAATTTTAACTTTATCTTCATTACTATAATACTTATTATCGCATGAGAAGGCGCGTCCCGGAATTCCCGCGGCGCCGCGGGCATCCGCGCGACTCGTTCGAGTTTCTCATGCGATAATAAGTATTATAGTAATGAAAATAAAGTTAAAATTCATATGACACTGAAACTGCGCTGCCCTTCGCCGCTCTTTCGGTGTGAGTTGACCCTTATGGAATTTTGTACCATGTTTCCTGCGTAATTGGTAGAGCCCCAGGACCGTAAAAAAATGTTTTGCTGCTTCTACGAAATCAAAACCATCCTTTCTTTGAACAGGAAGTAGCCTGCGAAAGCGGCGCCCTAGAACACCTCATCCAAGGCCTCGGCGACTCGGCCGAAGACGTGTCGGCGGTGGCGGCGGGCGCGCTGGCGCCGGCCGCGCGCGCGCTGGCGGCGCGGCGCGCGGGCGCCGTGCGCGGCGTGGTGGCGCGGCTGTGGCGCCTGCTGGCCGACCAGGACGAGCTAGCGTCGCCGGCGAATTCCTATATGGCGTTGTTGGCGGCGTTAATGGCGTTGCCTGAGCCGGCTAGTTTGTTGCAGTGAGTATTTTGTTTGTTAACTTTTTTATTTGTTTATTCCTCCTTGATCTGGGTTAAAATCACTTACAATCAGAAAGCAATTTCGTTGTCACGTGTATTTTTTTATCGCAGTCATAAAAATTAAATTTGTATTTATCATCGCGAATATCAATATTCCTCACGTATTGCTGCACAACATTATTATTTAAGTTGCCTGACACTTATGTCAAAATAGGTAATTTAAAACCTAAAACTAGAAAAGATTTGCCCAAAATGTAAAATAATCTGTGTACTTGGTTAATTATATTTTTTATCTACACCCATGCTATAAATCCTCTATAAAAGTTTCTGAAACAGTTAGCTTATTGCCAACATTAAAACAGCCACTGTCATAGTAATCATAATATCATCCAAACGGGTGTTATAATGTTGTACTAAATTTCATAATGCAACTCATTTCAAAAAAAGAACATTGTCATTCACGAGCGTTTGACTAACAAAGCACCGTAATTTAAAAACAAAACATACATTCGAATTCGAAAAAATCGAATTTACGTCGTACCGCGCCATTTTTGTTCGATATTGGTATTGCAAAGAAACTTTTATAGAAGATTCATATCATGGGTGTAGATAAAGTCTTGTATGCAACTGTAAATAATTAGGTATTAAAACACTCATGTGATACTAATATCCCACCCACATTCGTGTTTTAATACCCCTTATTATATAACAGTTGCATAAATAACTATTTTATAATTTCTCCATAGCCCAATAGACCTAGCAGATGTCCTCCCTCGTCTCTGGCCATACCTCGACCACTCAACCAGCTCCGTCCGAAAAGCGACATTACAAACATTACGTACCCTCACAAGACCTCTAGTCACGACCCACCAAAAGAACGGAACCGATACCAACGGGAATACTGAAGTTATCAAAGGAAATAATAACATCACAAAAGAGAATACTGACATTACCAAAGGGAATAATGACGTCACCAAAGAAAACAATGACGTTACCAAAGGTAATAATGACGTCACCAAGGAGAGTAATGATACCAAGGAGAGCACTGTCATTACCAAGGAGTCCACCGACGTTATTATGGAAAACAGTGACGTCATCAAACAGGATGCTGTACCCAATGGAGATGACGCCGGCAAAGTGAATACTGTTACCAATGGGGATGACGTCATCAAAGTGAATGTCATCATCAACGGGGAGAATGATCAGTGCTTGAACTGGACGCCCGAGCTTCTTCAGGAGGCAATGAGACACATCTATCAGAGGGTGCTGTTTGAACATGTGCATGAAATCCAGGAGATTGCTGTGCAGGTGACTTACAAGAACAAGTTAAATATTAATAAAAATCTCGCCATTTATAGTAACAGAAGCTTCAGATTCTGGGATAGTATTATAAAGTATTAAGGGAGATGCGCTAGGGTGGCCCAGGAAATTCAAATTTTCTTACGTTTTTTGCAATTTGCAGGTCAGTATCAAGTTGTATGTTGATCTAAATATTATTAGCGCTCGTAACAAATATAGATTTACAGAATTATAAACATTAAAATCAGCAATACAACTCTCTATGCTCATGTAAGTGCATTGAATGACTATTTCATGAAATCATGACATTGGGCACTTTCATGAACTTAGAGAGTTGTATTACTGATTCTAATGTTTATAATTCTGTAAATCCATATTTGTTACGAGCGCTAATAATATTTAGATCAACATACAACCTGATACTGACCTGCAAATTGCAAAAAACGTAAGAAAATTTGAATTTCGCGGGCTACCCTAGCGCATCAACCTTAACGCCATCATTATTCCACTGCGAAAACGGGATGGTGCTATCGGCCTCTGTCTCTCTCTCACACTGGAAAAATGGCGGCAATAATACTTCATAATACGGCACCTGGGCGCTTTTAAAATTAGATCACTTTCATGTTTTCCTCTTTTGTAATCGCCGTCAGAGTAACGCCTTCGAAAGTGAACTTCAAGTGCTTTATAGCAAGCACCTTTCATTCCGGTTTCTTTAATGTTAGGCCCGCTTGCTCCAAATGTCTAAAGACGTTTACCGCAAAACGTATTTAAAACATCATCACAGATTAGGACAGATAATTCACTCATATAGATACCTAACGCTATATTTTTATACAAAAATATTACAGGCGTTTCGTGCGCGCTAAAATGTATCTTACGCGGACGCCCGTACCGACTGGATTTTGTTCGCCCGTGTGAACTCGAATCGTAGGTATGTTAGTGCGTGACCTCCAGCGACTGACAGAAGCCTGGCATGGTTCTGTTCCTGTCAATCGTTTGAAGATGACAGAGACAGAATGATCTCTGCATTCAGCGTAAAACGTATTTAGTCATTTGTGGCGCCAGTGGGTCCTAAGTGTTCGTTCAAAATCAACATTAATATTGTTATGGGCTAGCTCTAGATGGATCTTATACACAAACCCATTTGTCTAGCCTTTTGTTTATAAATGAGATTTCCAACAAGTTAACTTTGCTTACAGGTGTGGGAAAACTTCCTGAAATACGCGTCGTTAGGGGTGATACTTATAGCGGCGTGTCCGATGTTGGCCACGTGGCTCTGTCTCGCGATGCAGCCCGCTCGGTTGCCTGTAGAGCCTGGCCTGTTGTTACACCCACCTCCTAAGGTAGGTTTACTTAGAAATATATAGCACTTTGACTTTGCCAAGTAAAGTTAGCGTTGTATACGAATATGAACCTTATTCTTACACGCATGTTTCATTTAAGCGAACGTAAGCGAGCGCTTCACACGAACATGAACATTAATTTATTATGTAAATAAAATGTATATTTGTATGTGACGTTTAATTTACATAGTAAAGTAACAAGTGCGGTTAGTGAATCTTGCCCTAAGGGTGCAACCGGACTGCGCTCGGTCGACGCTGTCCATCGCCTAAAAATATGTCTCCTGAAATTATAGTCGTAAGATAATTACTATGTCATAAGATCTCGACCGACCGCGGTCTGAATGCACCCTAACGCACCAATATTGCAGGATTTAGGTTCTATATTGCCCTATCAATATAATAGAGGGCCAATTCCCATATTTATAAGAACGGTAGCAGCCTAATCTCGATCTCAATTTGTCAAAAATATCACAAACTACCCTACATTTGAGTAATTTTTTTGACATTGTCTGTCGCTAACATGAGATTGCGACTAGATTTTGGTTTCATACTGTAATCATTTGTTGACCGTTATAATATTTTCTTCTCTTTCTAGGAACGTCGCACCCGCACAAACTCGCAGTCATCCGAATGTTCCTTGCCGCCCGAGTTGCGCCCGACTCAGAAGTGGTTCATAGGCGGCTCGGAGTCGCAGCCCTGCGCCACTCGCGACCGTAACGTCATGCGCGCGCGCTGCCTCGCCGCACAAATACTAGGTATTTTAAATAATAACTAGCGACCCCCCCCCCTGCTGCTTTCCACGGATTTACGACTTGACAAAACATAGATTTTTTTGTTATATGTATGTTAAAGAATAATTTATCTAAATCATGGTGGTATCAGCCAGGCATGCCTAGCGGGCCCCATCACCCAGTGCGGCCGCCGCACTTTCTTCGGGCGCCGACACAGCCCCGATCTCGCCCGCAGACTCCTTCTTATGGTGGCCCGAGATCTAAGCTCCCATCGACGCTTAGCTGCGACAACCACCAACTTGCATTGGGCCCACTTTTCACAGGAACCTAACCAAATTTTTTTTGTACGATGTCTTTGCAGGATACCTGTCATGCTACCTGGTCCAACCTGCACCTGGTATAGAGTACAAAGCTGAAGATGAGAGCCCTATAGACTGTTATGTTAAGGTAAACACAATATCGCTCTCTAATCTCTTATATTGACATTCTTTTGTTCTCTTTTGTCTGATCTTATCAGAAATTCCAGTAATTTTCATCAACTCCGGATAAGATACCTGGTAGATAATTTCATACATAATTAGTTCCACTTTTAGGTCTCATCAGATGGATAATGCCTATAGCCGAAGACAGTGAAACAAGCCTTTCCCCTTAAATTTAACACTCACTGTCCATAGTAGACACAATAGTTAAATAATCAACCTGAACCATATGTGGTTCATGGGACAGAAATATGGTTAAAAGGGGTCTCGTTTGACCCTTTATGCTCGATAAAAGTCCAGTAACAATTTAGATTATGTACTAATGTGTGTGTGTCTCGTATTGCAGGTGATGGTAGTGTACCTGCGCTCGGGCAGCGCGCTGCAGCGCCTGGTGGCGAGCCTCGTGGTGTCGGCGTGGGCGCGACACCACGCGCACGACAGCGTACGCGACGCCCACGGGGATCTTACACATACGGTACATTTCTTTATCATTTCTAGTAGAGACAAATAGATTGAAGCTGTATCCCTGTTTTTCCAACCTTGGTCGAGTATCTAACCTCTTATAGCAGTATTAGTTTAATGTTACTTCAGTGAGAGAAAGAGATGGAGCTATACTGGACGTCTAGCTCCGTCTCTTTCCCCCACTCGAGTAAGATTAAAATAATACTGTTATAAGAGGTGGCGGTTGGTCCCCTGTGAATTAGCTGTCAATAGACAACTGCTGTGATATTCAGAGCAATATAGTAAACAACTAGGTTGACAAAGTATAAAATAATCATTCATTGTTTCAACAAAAGATATTACCGGTTGTACAAATAGTTTTCAAAAAATTCAGCTATAAATACATCACTCACTGATTAATATCCATGTTTTTTGCAGGAGAAACAAACTGACAAAACAATTAGTGAAGATCTAAGTCCTGTATCTAAGTTGGCGCCACCGTTACTTACAAACACGTTACACACAGCGCTGAACCAAGCTCTCTACTACGACGAGGTCGCGCTGAACTGTAATAGGTAAGAAAAAAATATTGTATTGTGAATAGCTTAGTATTTAAATTATACAACAATATAGTAGGTGACAGGATGAATAGTCAAAGTGATATGAACAACTAAGGAAATTGTGCTAAACCCAAAACTGTATGTCATAATCATTTTCTTACCCTGTTTGAATCAAATCCACCGACCGTATCTCTATCACTTCTCGTCATTGCTCTATAGTTTGACCGCTACCGATACCGCGCCTTAGGCATGTGCACGACTCACGGGGGGGGCACTACCCGTGCAGGCCGCTCATTCGTCAACGCTCACGGCGTCCCCTAATGCTTGCGTCAGCGAACGGTATTCGCGTGGCTAAGTTTTGGGCCAAACAAATTTAACATCGACACCCTAAGACGGAAGGAAGAAGGTCAAACTATAACATAATTCCTTTGCAATTTATATAAAACCCTAACATTTTGTTTACTGACCGTTTATGTTATTTTCAGAATACTGCAAGAGGCTCGCGATTTACATGCAATGATGAAACATTACAAATTACCCGTTGACGGTGAAGAGTTGAGTAATATATTGAGGCTAGAACAGGTAACAATACTTTCTATATTAGATGTGTTTTTTGTTCTTAGCATTTTTCTGGCAAATGATGCTTCTTCAGACTTCTGGCTTCGTATTTACATAATGATTATTATTGTGATATTGTTACATTTTCAGGTAGGATATTTAACTAACGTATCGCAACCGATGGTGGCCGCGATGAAGTTGAAACGGGTGGCTCAAACGTTAGAGGAGAGGCGCAGGAACCTACAGACTGCCGTCAACCTGTGCACTATCGAACAAGGATCGCTTAATGTCTCGTAAGTCAAACCTAAGTTCAAATGTGGAACCAATAAATGTATTAAAAAAATACAAAATTATGGTCATACGGCCAGTTTCTTCATCAAAAGTAAGTCAACTGTTCTTCCGCGCTGTTGGATTTACAACCCTCGCCTCAGCGCCCAGGATTGAAAATACAACAATGCTAAAGAACAGTTGACTGTTACTTTGGCTGTTACTTTTGATGAAGACACTGGCCGTTATTCTGAACTAAATTATTATTTTATTTAATTTATTTAAGTTTATTGACCCACAAAAAAAAATAAAGAGCTAGAAACAGACTCAACATCACCTGCCTAGCCTTTACCTATACTATGTTATGTCCCTCAAGTATGTTGGGGTCGACGTTCCAGTATGATAACCGGATATACTACTGAACACCTATGTATTTTACAAAGGAGAAAGAAAGAAAGAAAGAAAATAAATTTAGGAGCGACTAGAAACAGAATATAGAACAAACAAAATTTACTATGGTGACTGAAGATCAGAAGACCAATACTATAAGGGCCGGTTTTCACAAACATTTTACATCTTTACTCACTTTGTCATCTAACTAACCGGTTGGATAACTCGTCAAATAACCCCGGTTTTTACCTAAAATGTTCGTTTTAAAATTGCTTTAATTAATTAATTTGTCTTCCAGTGTCCAAGCAGCGTTAGCAGGCGCTTGCGCAAACCTACACCTACTACCTGAGAAACTGAACCCAGTGGTGCGGCCTCTGATGGAGAGCATCAAGAAGGAACCTTCTGAAGAACTGCAGCAGAACTCTGCTGATACCCTCGCCGCGTTGCTGTCGCAGTTAGTTAGTAGAGAACCCTGTCCGAACAATAAGGTGCTTATCAACTTGAAGGCGTTCTTGAGGTGAGTTAGTTTTGAACTTACATGCGTCCGAAAGTAATATTGACTTTGCAAATATGCTAGAAATATTTACTTTTAGAGAGAAGCTGTCATACATGTCATCATCATCATCTGCCTAGCCTTTTCCCAACTATGCTGGGGTCGGCTTCCAGTCTAATCGGATGCAGCTGAATACCAGTATTTTACATGGAGCGACTGCCTATCTGACCTCAACAACCCAGTTACTGGGTAATACGATACCCCTTGGTAAGACTGGTTGTCAGCCTTTCGGGCTTCTGACGACAATTGAACAAGAGCAATGGAATTAGTTTTACTACAAAATTAAATATGTGATGAAGAGTAAACGTTTTCCTTATCCAATGTTTGTTTTGGTGCGTCAAAACAAATGATTAACAGCCTTTCCGATCACGTACGACTTGTGGGCCTTCCAGAAGACAGCATAGGATTGACTTATGGAGTTACTAGCAGCGCCCCGCGGTTTCACCCGCATAAGTCCCGATCCCGTGGGAATATCGGGATAAAAAGTATCCTATGTGTTATCTGTGTACCAAATTTCATCCAAATCGGTTCAGTAGTTTTTGCGTGAAAGAGTAACGAACATCCATCCATCCATCCATGCTTACAAACTTTCGCATTTATAATATTAGTTAGATTAGATTGCTAACACTAATACATTTATCCTGACTACCAACTTGTATGTCCTTTACAGATGTGACCCAGAATACACGCCGCGTATTTCTCTAGAGAGTAGAGAGGAAGCCAATGGCGACTCTGGTAGCGGCGACAGTGGTCCTGAGGGGAAGGGAGAACAGATACCACATGCTCCAGCGCGTAAGTATTGTGTATTTTAATGTTTGTAGTCATGAACATAACATCAAGCCTGTTCCCCGAAGGGAAAGGCAAATGTATGCACATCTGCCTATTTTGATTTTTTACTATGCAGTACAAAATCAAAATAAAAAGTCATTTATTCAAACTAGGCTGAGAATCAGCACTTTTACAACGTCAAAATTACATAAGACAGTCCCCCAAAAACGCCCACCCTTCACCACTTCCTAGCTGGGAAGAAGTGGCGCAACAAACTCCCCAGCAGCACAGCTGTCTGTTCAGTTAGAAAAAATTGATTCTATACAAAAGTATGCAAAATCATTAACATTATGCAAATACAATACAGTACATTACATTTGCAATACAGTACATTTGCGAGCCTATTGAGCACAAATACTCTGGTAAATGGTAATAAAGGATATGAGAAAGTAGCAGCCTGACCAGGCTAGGCGCACTCCGCATTTTAGTTACAGTTCAAACATAATGGTGGCTCGGAAGTTAGCTACTGCGCAGTACCCCCTCAACCCCGCTGGCACATGAAATTGGTACTGCGCAGCGACTCATGTTCTGAGCCGCATAAAGTGCTGTGATAGTTATTTGTGCAACTGTTATATAATAAGGGGTATTCAAACACGAATGTGGGTTGATAATAGTATCACATGAGTGTTTTAATACCTTCAGGCGTAGCATGGCGCTTTCTATCTCTACGAAGAATAGACATAGCTTTTTCTATACAAAGTGACAGTTCGTTTCTTCATTTTTGACATCCACCGTAGAAATTTTTCTACAATCTGTCATTTTGTCTTTCATTTCTAACGATCTTTGTCTAGGTCTTTTTTTAAGTAGACTATTTCGGAAGAAAGTTTTCTATCCTTACTGTCAAAATCACACTGACAACCGATAAATCCTATGATAAAACAAAGAATTCTGAGTCGAATTATGTAAAAGAGTGAATTTCGTAAAAAGTGCAGTTGACTCTTTCTATTTTGCTGCCGTCTCGTACTGTCTACTGTCTACAGAAAACGTCATTTTTGTCTACTCTTCCGTCGACAAAACGGTGCTCATGCTACGCCTGCTTATTATTTACAGTTGCATACAAGACTTCTACACCCATGATATGAATCTTCTATTAAAGTTTCTTTGCAATACCAATATCGAACAAAAATGGCGCGGTACGACGTGAATTCGAATTTTTCGAATTCGTTTTGTTTTTAAATTACGGTTCTTTGTTAGGCTGCTTTTCGAATTAGAAAATAATCGCTCACAGCGATAACTTGCGTACCGAATTACATATCACAATTATGACAGCTGAGGGCTGTCAACAATTCGGAACGCTCGAGAACGCGCTCACAGTCCTCGTAATTCACGGGACAGCGTTATCGTAATCAGGCTAATACGGAACGGGTTTTAGCACGCCCAAATCGATTACAGCGTAACTCGGAACGCACTCTTAGTGTAAAGCTCGTGAATGACAATGTTCTTTTTTTAAATGAGTTGCATAGTGAAATTCAGTACAACATTATAACACCCGTTTAGATGATATTATGGTTACTATGACACTGGATGTCTTAATGTTGGCTATAAGTTAACTGTTTCAGATACTTTTATAGAGGATTTATAGCATGGGTGTAGATAAAACTATATGCAGCATATTCAACATAGTTGTTCATTATTATTCGCCAGTGGACAAGCACAAAGGCATCCTGACGCTGTGGGAGCAACAGCGCTGCGCCGAGCGCACGGCGCCGCGCCGCGGCCGGCCGCCCGCCGCCGCCGCCGCCGCGCTCGCGCAGCACCTGCTGCTGCCGCACGAGGATGAGGTAACCGACTATTGCTTTTGTGCTAATATCTTTCATCAAATTCCTGCTTAAAAAAGTGCCATCCACGAAGACGCGCTGTACGGGGCGGAGCGGAGTGAGGCGCGTCTTCGTGAATAGCAATATCTATACCATGCAGTAGGACAGCGTTGGCTTATAATGATAGGGAAGATGACTAAATAAATTTTCAAACAAATAATGTAATTTCAAAGAAGGCACAACAGGTAAAAGGAGTTAATCGGAAACATCTGTATGGAAGGGATTTTCATGTCCTTGTCGCGCGGTACGAAACTACGGACAATGTATGGCGTTACGTATCTTAAAACGTAAATAACTTGGCAATTTTTTAAGCTTTTACACTTTATATAATAGGAACCCTTATATTCGGATTAGAGGTCATAGTCTGATATTTCAAGAGTACGTAGTAGTATAATACGGCCGATATAACTTAACAGTTCCGAACTTCACGCAGGCTACGGCTAGTAACAGTTTTTTAAGAACCAAATGGTGACATAAGTCGAGTGTGAATGAGAACATGCGCGAAGGTTATATGCGCCTATGTTCAGACATGCCAAGTTATATCGGCCTTATTATAGCCGGCCGAATTATCAAAGTAGTGATTATAGCCAGGCCTGTGGCCAGGCTTATTTTTAAAATATCACGCAATTTTTTTGTCGTTTTAAAAAATACATGAAGCTGTTTGTTTTAGTCGAAATAAATTGTATTTTCAACAGGCTCGAAAACTACTGAGGATACAGAGACGAGGTGCTACGCTAGCCCTAACGAGCTTAGCGATGTACTTCGGTGACGAGTTACCAGAGAAGCTGCCCAAGCTATGGGAGTTCATCACAGAGCCGCTCGAAAGGGTACTGACTGATAGTGGTGAGTAATTTTTATTTATTTTAATGGCCTTTTACTACTGAGTAGAGAATATTATAGCAGAAAATCTTAGAATGATAAATTGATTAATTTTGTATTAAAAATGTTAAATTTCATGGTCTTCCTTTTATTGACACTATGTTATTTAGCAAAAAATAATACTTATGATGAAGCCTTTCGATCGGTATAATACAGTTATAGGGTGATTATTTTTCTCATGTAACGGGTTCGATTCCCGGTTCAACCACGTAATTATTTAAATATCTATGAATGCAGTTTAAATTGTTTTTTAAATTCAAATAATGTCTTCTTTCAGTGAAATGTTCCATCTACAATATTCAAGGTACTTTCCCTCCATGTGGCATATCCGTGTGACGCCCTGTATATCTATTCATCCCATCTATCGAAAAGGACGACTTGTTTTCTATAAGCAACTTTTAGCGGGCAGTAATGAGTTTTTGATTCTCTTAATAAGTGCGCCGCAATTATCTTTGCCACGCACTTTTTGAATTTGGAACATCTTAGTGTTCAGCGCCAAAGAAGTCGAACGCAAATATTGTTTGAATAAAGACTGGCTGGTACGACGGCCCATAGTCGGGCCGCCAGCTGAATAATATCTATAAAAATCTCTAATCCTAATAAAACTGTAACAATATATTTTCTTAATTGCGAAAATGTCTCAAATGTAAATATAAGTTTTTAGTTGTTTTATTATTAGATTCTATTTAATTTCAATTTAATTGTTACTCTATGTCATATTAAGAGCGCTATTACAAAATCGAAGTGCAGATTTAGGTAAATTTGACGGGGCGCGGCAAAGATGCGCTCGTGTGAGTCTATTGAAGTACGCTACGCACACATGCAAACCGGGCGTGATCAACTTGATCCTTTCCACTTTACTTTTGAAATAAATTAAGTTACAGTTATTTATAGTTCGTGTTACTGTTATTTTTAGCATTGCATACAACAATTGTTTAAAAATATTATTTTACTTTAAAAAAAGTTAATTTTTTTTTTCAAGCAAGATTAGATAGTAGCCTATGTTATTAAATACTTTTTGTTAAAATTTGGAAAGTAAATTCATAGATAAAAAATAGAATTTCGGACGAAAAATTGTCAATAACTATCTGTGTTACGGAATTATTTTTGGTGTATTACTAAATGAAACATAAAAAAATTGACTTATACATTCCAAAGTTCAAGATACAGTTGTACCATGGACATTTTTATAAATGATTAAATTACTGTATCTTTGATGTAACAAAGCATCAAAAGACGCCCAAAAGTTAAATTTTATGAAACATCCTTTACAAAGACAAGTTTTTTACTGATTTGTGTAAACAAATTGAAATATTTATTTAAAACACTGTCAAGTTTATATAATGAGACTTCCTCGGACATATTTTTTTTTTAAGTTTGAGGCTATAACTTAATCATAATCACACATCAAAACTAGCGTCAAACGCTCAAATTCAAGAAAAATTTTAATAGCCCTCTTAAATAATAATATTACAAATAAAATATGATGGCGCCTTTTATTTTCTCATAGTGGGTGATGAAAAGTAGAGTGTATTTCTCGGGCGCAAAATATATTTTTGGCTCGGGCTTATATCGGCCTATACTTTGAATCCAGAGCGAACTGAGGGATTCTTTAGTAGAATCCTGAACGAAGCGAGAAAAAAGCGCCCTCGCCGTAAAAATATTATTTTGATGTTATGAATATATATTTATATACGCATTTATATGAAATTTCAATTTCACAGAACTGGAACAACAAGAGTGCAGTGTAGCCGAAGAGCTAATAACTCGTCTGCAAGTGTTCGAGGCAGTGAGCGGCGCGCTGGGCGGCGCGCTGCGGCCGCGCCTGGCGCCCTGCGCACGCGCCGCCACCGCCCTCGCGCGCGCGCCCTACACCGCGCTGCGGCACATGGCGGCGCGGGCCCTGGCCGCCATGTGCCGCGCGGGCTATCCCGGCGTCATGCACACCGTTATACATGAGGTGAGCATATCCACCAGTCTGTACCCTCTGAAACCTTATTCAACAGTTATCAATAAAGGAATTTCATGCAAATCTTCAAATATTCACAAAATATTTTACGAATTCTGACAAATGTTTACCCGAATAAATTGCCATTCCCACCCACGACCGGATAAATCTCGACAGAAAGTTAATTGTATGTTCTTGTTCCAGTTAATCCCCGCTCTGAGCGACGTCCGCAGCGACAGCGTGCGCTGCGGCGCGGCGGAGGCGCTGGCGCGGGTCGTGGACGCGCTGCAGCTACAGATTGTACCTTATATCGTGCTACTAGTCATACCTTTACTGGGTAAGTTAGTATAAATTAATTATTATCTCGTAATGTAAGAGAAACTTTGTTCCAAATTTTTGAGTGCTGCTAATGACAAAGACATAGTTAGAACCTTTTAAGCACATTTAATTAAATTCTTTATTAAAGTAAAATTAGGGCTACCTTTACAAAAAAAATTAGAAAGCGATTCAGTGAGCAAGGAAAAAGCCACTAATAGAATTGCTCCATTTTGAACATTCTTTTTAATTTTTTTCCTCAGCACTTCCTCACGCATCTTTGTTGAGAGCCACCAGTAATCTGATTCAATATAACATTGTTCTATGAAATACAATAGACGTAGATATATTTAGTAACCTATTCCGCTTTAACTATTCTTCAAGAGTCATAAAAACCCTGTAAGAAATCGACACGTGTTTCACCTCTCAACGAGGCATCCTCAGAGTGACGATTGACCAATTGCAAACCAGAACACGACGTGTTGCCACACCGAGCGCTGGACACAGAGAGGATCTACGTCTATTGTATTTTATAATGGATTTCGGCAAAGTCACGCCTCACGCCACTGAATCAATTAACTATTGTTCTATGTTTTTTTTATTTGATGTCTTATTAATTATATTATCATCCAACAACAGTAAAACAATAACAACTTTATCTCCCCACAGGCCGCATGAGCGACCACTGCGAGGCCGTCCGCATAATGTCGACCCGCTGCTTCGCGTCCCTCATACAGCTGATGCCTCTCGACGGCGGCGTAGCAGAACCTCCCGACCTCTCCCCCGAACTGAGGGCAAGGAGACGAAGCGACAAACACTTCCTCGAACAACTCTTCAACCCCAAGACAATCAAGGACTACAAGATACCTGTGCCCGTGTCGGCTGAACTTAGGACTTACCAACAGGTGGGTGTGACATGTAAACTGTCGATTATCCAGGAAATAAAGCTTACTTTTGTTTAACTTTTACTGTGGGAACAACCCCTAAATCGCAAAAAAAATACTATTGCATTTGCCTTACATTTTGTTGATCTCTTAGTGAAAACAAATTTGTGGAATTTATGGATTTTTTAAATATTTTTATATTATTATTTATCCCACAATTTCCGGTATTGCATCTACTACTGTTTGTCTCTGCATCAACCAATGGTTGACTGGTAGAAAATGCCAATGGCATTAAGTCCGCCACTGTACATTTGTTAAAGTTTAAATAGGTACATAATGGAACAGGTGATTACTTTTCGCCACGCAGAGGGCAGATTCTTGATGCAAAGCTGACGGCGCTGAAATCTAGTAGTTGAAGTCTTTCGGTTCAATGCTGCCTTTTAAAGTGCGCAAAATCTGCCAAGACATCAATTTTTATCCTTTCAAATTCCAGGCTGGAGTAAACTGGCTCCGCTTCCTCTACGAATACAAGCTACACGGCGTGTTATGCGACGACATGGGTCTGGGCAAGACGTTACAGTCCATAGTGGTGGTGGCTGGCTCGCACTGGGAGAGGACCCGCCAGCGCGCGCCCGCGCTGCCCTCGCTCGTCGTGTGCCCGCCCACGCTCACTGGTCAGTAAAATTATAATAATCGTAAAATTAAATTAGTTCATGTAAAATAATGGTATAGCTGCATTCGGTTAGATTGCCGACCCCAACTATGTTGGGTAAAAGGCTTGGTAAATGATGATGAGCATAGACAATACCTTCAGTTTTCCCCAAGGACCCAAAACAGCCAAAGTACAGAATATATTTCCTTAATTTTACATTGCGAAACCCTGGTCTCTGTCTGTTTGATACGTTTGATAAACATGACACATTACACATACACATACACATACACCATACACACACACACACCACCACCACCACCACCACACACTTACACCACCACCACACCATACACTTATTTACATTTTGTTGACATTTGGCAGAAAAGCAGCTTGCTTTCATTCAATAATAACTTGTATCCTATCATAAAAAAAAAACAATGACAATATTATACACCAGTTCTCAACATCTTTCTTGAACTTCACTGACACATCCAACACTAACAATATAATCTCCCATTTCAGGCCACTGGGTATTCGAAGTCAACAAATTTATACCATCAAAATTCCTGAAACCGCTCCAATACGTGGGGATCCCATACGAACGCGAGCGATTACGTCATCACGTCAAACACTACAACTTTATCGTCGCATCGTACGATATCGTGCGGAAAGACATCGAGTTCTTTAGCAGTATCAAGTGGAACTACTGTATATTGGACGAAGGACACGTCATCAAGAATGGGAAGACGAAGGTTTTTAAAGCTATAAAGCAAGTAGTTGCTAATCACAGGCTGATTTTGTCGGGGACGCCGATTCAGGTAATTTGAACATATTTTTGAATAATGATATAATCAAGAATCAGATAGGCAGTCGCTCCATGTAAAATACTGGTATTCAGCTGCATCCGGTTAGACTGGAAGCCGACCCCAACAGAGTTGGGAAAAGGTTAGGCAGATTTTTTGGTGTAATGAAGAATATCATTTTTAATATGAGCTCAAAAGAAGTATTTTTTGCACAGTCACAGATGATAGTACCCGTTTTCTGAAAATCTATTTGATTATTTAATTTATCGTATCAACCAGTAGTGTTATATTTTTAGAATGTTATTTTGGTACCGACCTACGCAAAAAAATGCATCACATTAACAACAGTTACATATTATATTAGACAGCAGATTAAAGTATTTTACACTTGAAAAGGTTTTAAGAAATCAGGGGATAACAATCACACATGAAAAAAAACTTATTCAAAATTGATTGAAATCTTACCAATGTCTTGTCCTTTTTTTACAGAACAACGTGCTAGAACTGTGGTCGTTATTCGACTTCCTAATGCCCGGTCTATTAGGCACGGAGCGACAATTCACGGCGCGGTATTCGCGACCTATCCTCGCTGCGAGAGACGCTAAGGCCACGCCGCATCAGCTGCAGGCCGGCGCGCTGGCCTGCGAGGCGTTACATCGACAGGTAAGTCGATGAAAGCTTAAGAACGGTGACGGAAAACATTGTGAGGAATACCGGCATGGTCTAGAACCAAATCTCTAAGGGCTAATTTCACCAAACTTTTATACCGAGTATAAGTCTTATCCTGCGAATAAATTTTGAATTTTTGACAGTTTTTCCATACAAAAACTGTCAGACGCCATTTTTATTCCACGGATAAAAGATATCTGACTTTGGTGAAATCAGCCCTAAGACATGCAAAATCAATCCACAATGCGTCGTGCCCGCTTCGCTTTCTCGCGCTGAGAGTAGGTCTGATCCCAGCAGTGGGATTATTATGTTTTGTAAGCCTATCTCGAATCCATTATCAATCGGACATTCATTTGCGTTTTTGTTAGAATACAATCGTTTATTTATACAAATACGAGTCAAACTCACAACCGGCGCACGAGACTTGATCAGCCCTTATCCCAATTTATTTGTGCTCAGCGCAACTTGTCTTTTTCTTCCATACTTCTCTATGACGCGTCATCTCGGTAGTTACACCTTTTCTAGCCATATTATCTTTCACACAGTCCATCCATCGTTTCTTTGGTCTTCCCCTACTCTTATAGCCATCGACATTCATACTCAAAAACTTTCCTCACGACAGTTTCCTCATTCCTCCGCATCACATGCTCATACCATGACAACCGATTTCAGTCACCTGTGCGACTTTTATAAGGTATAATTATTATATGTATAGATTCGACGGCAAAAAAGCAATTTAAAGTAGTTAAAAAAATTTTTAAAAATATCCTACCGATCCGGGCTATTTAAACGCCCTCCATTTGGCGCGCTTGGTGTGGTGACGTCACAGTCCGCGAAAATAGACAAGCAACTGTCAAGTCAACGTCACAAAATCCTTTTTCTATGAGCGTTTGACATTGACTTGACACTTGTTGATTGACTTGACATTGACATTTTGATTGTTATCCCGGATTGTTATGTCACGTCCGCTCTTAGCCTTTTCAAGTATTTGAATCAGTTTTTTGGGACTTTAAAAAAATTTATTTCTCGCTCAAAAAGAAATTTTATTCCAAAATATTGATGGAGGCATAATTCTGAAGTAACATAGTTTATAAAAAAAATATTTGACCCATATTTGAATCATATGCATATTCCCTATTCTTAACTTTCTGTCCTCCAGGTGTTACCGTTCCTACTGCGCCGTGTGAAGGAAGACGTACTAAAGGAGTTACCTCCCAAGATAACTCAGGACTACTACTGCGATCTGAGTCTGCTACAGCGTCGGCTTTATGAAGACTTGTCGAGGGAACATATGCCGCACGGCATTACCTCGCATCATACGCATGTTTTCCAGGTAAGGTTATATAGGAAGAAAGGGTGTACTGTAGGTGCAACCACAGTGCCGTTGTCATATTGAAATGCGTTTCTAAGATCTGACGCAGCTTATTTCACTTTCATCATCGGCTATAGATAGTGCCATACACGAAGACGCGCCCCACTCCGTACTAAAGTACAGCTTACAGTTCAGTAATCGCGGAGTGGGGCGCGTCTTCGTGGACGGTACTATCTGTACACTATCGTAGCGTAGATGTTTCATCGAGTTAGTTATCCATTTATTAACACAAATTAATCGGACTTTAAGAAAGAACAGAGGGGCAATTCCTGTATTTTTAAGAACGTTCGCATTCGCAATCTGTCAAAAATACTAACAATTTGACTAGTTTGTCAGATTGCGACTTGAATGTGAACGTTTTCTATGTACGAGAATTGGCATTCAGAAATGTAAAGTATACCTACCTACAAAGGTTAATGCTTACTTCTGAAGATATCTCTTCCAGCATACCTGCCATAGGAGATTTTGGTACCTGCAGAAAGAAATGTAGTCATATTGTGTAAATGTTACCCCATCATACAACGTTACCCACGTATCAACCATATCTTTATTTCCGCAGGCCCTCCACTACCTACAGAACGTGTGCAACCACCCGAAGCTAGTCCTAACATCGGAGCACCCCGAAGCGCGAGCTATTGCGAAACAGTTGCACGAGCAGCATTCTACACTGGATGACATACAGCACTCTGCCAAACTGCCTGCACTCAAGTGAGTATATTACACGTGGTTCCTTCAGTTGCCTATTGCCAAGGTCCCGGTATCCCTTTCGGACTAACCCGCAACACTGGCAAGCATTATACTAAAGGTAACAGATTTTCTATACAAAAACTGTCCAGACGTCAATTTTATTGCCCGAATAAAAGATATCTGGCTCATAAATCAGCCCTTAGATAGAAGTAATCTAGTGATTTAAAATCTTTCCTAAACCTGGTGTAATAATCAATATTCTACTATCAGAATTTTGGTAACGGCTGGCAATTTCATCACATGGGTAGTCGCCCAACAACAAAAGAGATATTATTTTGCCCAAATGTGCGCAAACAGGTGCACTCCCTCCTCTCACACTCACATAGTCTTTAGGAACACGAGCGCATAGAGATCAGGCGCCAGAAAGGCATGCAGTACTCATATTTCCTTTCATGACTACAGGCTGTTGCTCAGAATTTCTTGACAGAAAACCATTACGACATAGTTTCAGACAACTAGATAATAATACTTATCTACTACTCTTCTTCCCCAGACAACTTCTCCTCGACTGCGGCATAGGCACGCCAGCTTCTGACGTGGAACCCGAAGCCATCGTGTCCCAACACCGGGCCCTCGTCTTCTGCCAACTCAAGAAGATGCTGGACATTGTAGAACAAGACCTACTGAAGCGCCACCTGCCGGCCGTCACGTACTTACGGCTTGATGGGAGTGTGCCGCCGCATCAGAGACATGCCATTGTTACGAGGTTTAATAATGATGTGTCTATCGATCTGCTGCTGCTTACTACTGCGGTAAGTTCATACGTACTTTACCACTTATAGACAGGGATGCCTATTGTATATAGACAGAATAGAAACGGGTTTTGTCGACGGAAGAATAGACAAAATGACAGATCACAATTTGTCATTTTGACGTGTAATTTTCGTCGACAAAACTTGTAGAAAACCCGTTTCTATGGTTGTCATGTTACGTGTGCTGGCTTGGTGCAGAAAATCTGTACTTAATTGAGTCAGGCGTGACTTTGCGGAAATCCATTATAAAATACAATAGACGTAGATATATCTTAACCTATTCCGCTTAATTAATTCTTAAAGAGTCATAAAAAACCCTGTAAGAAATCGACACGTGTTTCACCTCTCAACGAGACAACGATTGACCAGTCGAAAACTAGAACACAACGTGCTGCCACCCCGAGCGCTGGTCGTAGAGGTTTCTCTGCGTCCAGCGCTCGGTGTCAAACTACTAAATATATCTACGTCTATTGTATTTTTTAGGAATTCTGTAATCACTGATTAACAACAGTAAATGATTTGAAATTTTGAAAACCTGGTTTTCTGATCAATAAATATGCCATGACCAGAGTAGACAGCCATCATTGTACAACAAACTTCGAGTATTTTCGTAAAGTATTCATTGTCTGTTCGAAATCGGAGTTTTTACTATTTCTATCGTGTGATGAGAATTCTGCTAACATAGACATGTTAATTCACGCAGCCAAGTAGCAAGTATTTCTCGTACTCCCGACTCGTAGTAGGGTTTTTAGTCGAGGATCCGACAAATCTCTTAATTTCCCCAAACATAGCGAACTATACATTCACTTAACTTCTTGAAATGTATTTATATGTACTGTGTTCAGCAATAAAGATTTGTTTTGGTTTGATAGAGTGAACACAAGGATTTTCTATCAGAAAAAAAAACAAATAATTACTAATACTTGCTTTTCCCGCACAGGTGGGCGGCCTCGGTCTGAACCTCACGGGAGCAGACACGGTGATCTTCGTAGAACACGATTGGAACCCCATGAAGGACTTACAAGCAATGGACCGCGCGCACCGCATCGGACAGAAGAAGGTCGTCAACGTGTACCGGCTAATTACCAGGGACACGCTTGAGGAGAAGATTATGGGGTGAGTTTGTGATTTTATGTTTTTTTACAAAGTTAGTAAAAGAGTCTTTGTTGAATATATCGTGAGCGGCCTGCACTGCCCCCCCGAGTGCCGCGCACATACCTAAGGGCCCTCGCCCACGGCGACTTTGTAGCGATGCTGTCGCGCAACTAATACTATAAATGCGAAAGTGAGTTTGTTTGTTTGTTACGGTTCACGCTAAAACGGCTCAACGGATTTTTATGAAATTTGGCACATGGGTAGACCATGACCTGGAATAGGACATAGGATACTTTTATCCCGATATTCCCACGGTATCGAATATTTCAGCCTATAATATTCCCACTGCTGGGCCACAGGCCTCCTATCTGTGAATCAGAGTAGAGATAAAATCCCCAACCTTAAGAAAACTAATATAATAATAAGATTTTTGTTTTAACATGCAAATTACGCGCCCAGTCGTAGAGTTGCGAGCCGAAAACTAGCCCACTATACAAAGACTAACTAGGATAATCTTTATCAACCAACATTATTCATTATTCAATTTCTTCCATAGCCTACAAAAATTCAAGCTACTAACAGCCAACACAGTTATAAGCAGCGAGAACGCCGCAATGGAAACCATGGGTACCGACCAGCTCCTGGACTTGTTCAACTTATCAAGCAGCAACTGTGCGGCGCCTGCGCAACAGCAGGCCGGCCCGTCTGGCGCGAAGTCCGTGCTCGAGACTCTGCCCGACCTCTGGGATGACAAGCAGTATGAGGAGGAGTATGACATGACCAACTTCATCAAGGGACTCAACAAAATGAGCGCTTAGCAGTCCAAAAAATATTTTGTAATAATATAATGTCGTAGGATAATGGAAATCTTAGGACTTTGGGCAATTGCAAGAGACCGGTTTTTTGGAAACTTTAAAATTTATTCGTAATTATTTGTGCTAATTCTAAGGATCATTGTAAAAATTCGGCTAAAATACCGAATTTTTCGATTATCCTACGAAATAAATACAACTTACTTATTACTGAATTGCGCAAGTAGGCTACTCTAGAGTGATTAAAAATGTTTGTAGTTTTATAGTACCGTTAATACATCGATAAACTCGCGCCTTTTTCGTATGTGGTAGACGAAGGTAGGCGAACACCAAGTGCCACAATCTTTACACACTTTATTGATGTTAGAATTTCGAGAAGGTATCGAGTTTTTGAAAAATCCTAGTTCATTTTATGAAGTAGGCGATTTGTACAATGTACTAAGTTAGCGTGGGGTCGCACTGGTCATGTTAACTATGACTACATTGCAAGAAGTATCTTGCAATGTAGTAAAGTCAATAAAATAGTAATTTTATTGTCGTTTTTACATTATAGCGGCGGCGTTTCAAAATCTAGTTTAAAAAAAACTTAACAAAATAATTGAAATGAAAGAGTGCGGCCGCAGCTAAATATACCTTCCTTCAAAGAATGTAGAAAAATTAACTGTAAACTGTAACTATCTTTTACAAAGTTCTCTTTGCAGGGAGTTGTTACGTTTGAAGAGGCTGACCCATTCTAGTAGATATAATATAGGTGTAGACACAGACAGCTTTAGCGAGTTGCCTTAGTAATTGTTCTATGGATCTTGTATTTGTTATATTTGTGTAGTTCTTAGACTATAGTCTCATCACACATCAACGTTTCACCATTATTACGAGTAGTACCAAAAAAAATAACATAATGTATAAATCATGGCCGTTCTGAATATAGGCTCTCCGAACGTTCACGCATGTTCTCTCACTCACACCCGCCTCATGTCACCACTTGGTTCTTAAAAAATGTTACTAGGCAGCCATCTGCGCAAAGTTCGGACCGGCCATGATTCATCGGCTGTATTTTAAGTTACAGTTAAGGCTGTAAACAAGTTTGGTTTTCTCATAAAATAAAAGAGCACTGTGCTTTTTAAAATTGGTCAATTACATGTTAAGCTTTCATGAATATTAGAATTAGGTAATTAATACATATTTCCACACTTTGATATATGTATGTAAAAATGCAACGCAATTTGAAAATAGGCAATAAGATCAAAGTGTGCATGCATGTTTCATGAGAATATATCTTTACTAATAATGCAAAGAAACAGGAATATACAGAGTGTGTGTACAAGCACGCTGTTTAGATAACATTAATTAACTATTAGCTTCACAACACTTTCCTAAAGTTCAAATATCGATAGATAACATTTTATCATTATCATCTAGTTATTTAAGAAGGAAAAGTAATATATAAACTACTTGTTAGGTGAGCAAACCAAATTAATTTAGATGTAAAATGATTGTAACCTACATCACTGACCCATGCTTATATATTTTTATTTTTAAACATATTTATTAGCTCACTACGTACGTAAAACATTTCTGTAGTGTGATTCTGTAAGCTATTTTCAAATATAAGGTTCCTTGTGTAAGAAATTACCTCAATGACTTGATTTTTCTCTACGATTGAATAGTTAATTTATTATTGTAGCGTTTTAAGGAACAGTCATGCTGCTTTAGTCATTTTTGTAGTATTTAGTGAGGCGCCATCACTGGCATGTTTAATTTTTTTGTTTGAATGAATTTGTTTGCTGTTTTGTACCTGCTCAATATAAAACAACAGTTACAACCGTAGTAAGAATGTGTTTTGTCTCGTTTTTATTTTCAGTGATATGCAATATCTGACAAGACAATGCATGTTAAACAATTTATTTTCCCCTCTATTTTGTACGAAAATAATGCGGTTATTTGAAATATTTCGGTTTCATTTTCGACGATGTTTTTCTATGTTCAATAAGTAATGTGGCGACGTAAATCACGTAAGTGTTATTTATGTGTGGCAGTATCACATTACTTCCAGTCTAATTGATGTATAATCTATGTTTGTCTACTTGTCTGGATATAAATAAAGCATTTTTTTTAAATAATTCTCGTTTTATTATGGCCATTGCTCTAGGGTGAGCGCAGGCAAAGCAGCAAGAGTTTTTATTAATTTATTGATAATTAACTGAAATGCGTCTGTAATAGAGTTGAAAATAGCGTACAAGATGTAATTCCACGGGGCATGCCAAAGAGTACATTTTTATACAGGGTGTTAGAGTAAACACCGTTATCCTTGAAACCAGTGGTTCGATTTCATTTATAGAACGTAAAATCTTTATTTTTTAAAGAAAATTACGTTTTTCCACAAGAATATTTCACCCTACACGCAAGGGCAACGAACTTGCGTCTCAACGCGGCGGCCGGCGATTGGCGGGGGCGGACGGGGCGCGCGGGGCGTTGTATAACCGGCCGTCAGCTGTTGCGCAGCTCTCTCGAACGCGTATCTATGAGTATCGGGACAGTGAAGGATATTTACTTTTTTAAATCTTATAATAAAAATAAGGTTTTTTTTTTGTTGTTACTGGGTCATTTATTTTTTAATTAAGTCAACTACCCATGGTTTGAGTGACAACGATGTTTACTCTTGCATACTGTATGTATAGGGGGCATGCACTCGCATACTCGAGAATGCGCCAGCACGTTCCTCGTGCATGCACGAGCGAGCACGCGTCGACGCTTGAGGTGAGTATATGTTCCTTGGTAAAGTCGCCGCCGCAGCACCAAGGAACAGTGAGCATTCTGTATATTATTAATTATTATAAACGGGGTTCCACTATACGCTTTGGTTTAAACACGGGACGGCCTAAGAGTTGGTCCAGAAAAGATGTTTTTTGCGCGTATCCTGTACTGGTTCTAACATTGTTGGTGCCCGAGTACCTATGGTCCACTAAAATCTAAAATGTAATCAAGATTACATTATAATTCAGGAATATAGATCATGAAAAAACTATGTGCTAACTATCACGAGGTTATTAATCATTTTGATACCTTCTAAAATGCTACAAGAGTTTTTTTGGCGCTTTACAGACATATACATGAGTGAGAAGAACGCTGTTGGTATTTGTTAATGTTTTCTGAAACTGTTTTGAAAAAACGAGATGACGTTGTTAGTTCCGATTTTGGCCACATGCCATAAGATCCTTGTACAGCTACATGTAAATGGATGGATTGCCTTGCCAGTGCCAATTTATTACATTATATCTCATCACCGCACGTATCATTAGGTATTCTCTATCTACGCTTTACGCAAATGAAATCTGACAAGGTCTTAACCTTTAAGACCACGCACTCGCTAAAGTCAAACTGATCACAAAAACGCGTCCTGCTTACCCTCAGGCATTATAGCATTATTAGGTACCATCATTCATCTTACCAGAAGGAGGACATATATAGAGTTAGAAATTTGCCTGTTGGCACCCAATTGAGAATTTTGTGACAGAAGCATCCGCACCACTATCCTATCTACCAGAGGATAATAAAATAAACGAACCTAGGCGGCGGAAGGCGTGGGCGGTGTAGGCGACCGCCTACGGCCTCGCGGTCTGAGGGGCCTCGCACCACGACGGTTTATGCATTACTTAAAAACCGTGGACGCGACGAAAAAATGTTGCTTTTCATAAAACGATAAATATATTAGTTTACTACATTTGCTAGCGTCGTATCGTGGGGAATCCCCCCTGGCCAGAGCTGGGGATTTCCCATTCTGTTCGTTTACGTTACTTTCGACGACGGTTAGGAAGTCAATCAAAGTATCGGGTGCGGTCCGACCAGGGCCCCGGATTCTGGGGGGCCCCAAATCTTTAGAAATACTTCTTAATTAAATCCCAAACAAGGCCGAAATATGTTCAGTAAGTAAAAGGCAGTATTTGTTGGGGGCCCCTAAATATAAACGTAGAGTGCTAAAATTTTCGAGCTCGCTTCACTCGCTCTTGCATCCTACATTCTCTTTTTTCTGACTTTTCTGTAACTCCAATTAGTAACTCCTAATTATGTATGAACGTATTGTCAAAGAAAACCTTACCTATCAGGGGCGGGGTCCTAAAATTTTCGAGCTCGATACGCTCGCTCTGTCACCAGTCTGTATGGATCAACAAAGGAATTCCTATTTTTATATAAATGTTCAAATCAAAATTTACCCAGAGTGAAAAATTTTTCGAGCTCGTTTCGCTCGCTCTAGCATCATATATTCGGTTTTAATGCTCCAACTTTTTCGTTTAAGTCAAATAGTCAAAATAAATCGTAACCTGTTTGAGGTGGTATGCCAAAATTACGAGCTCGCTTCTCTCGCTCGTTAATTGTACGTTTTTTCTAGTTTTAAAAGTTTTACGTATGCAGGATCCGGGGCCTGGGATGGCAAACTAAAGGGGGGGTCCTCTTTAGTTCGCCACCCCGGGCCCCCGACAGCCTTCGAGCTTAGTCCGCCACTGCCTATCTCGGCCTATTATACCTAAAAATAATATTATGGCAGCCTCAAATGTTTTTTTTTTTTTCATTTTTTCTTCTTGTTCCACCAGAGGGCCTCGCGGAGTGTATCTCGCCCACACTAAATTTAGATCTTGCGCCGCCACTGTACCTATGTAGGAACTACAAAAGCCGGAACAAACAACAGCAAGCGCCTGCTGACAGTACCTTATCCAAATAATTGGCCCCATAGACTACTATATATATGATTGGCCCCATGAGCCTCCTAAATATGCAGGTAAGTAGACTCATTGGAAAATGTTCTCCCACCCACTCTATTATAACTCTTTGCTTGTCAGACAGGTGAGTGACTGACTGGAAGAATAAGAAATTTCGGTGGACATAGTTTCTGTGGGTGAATCATGGGTGAATGCACCAATGTTGTAGGGACGTCTCTATCTGCCTTTAAAAATGTCCTCAGTACTCTGTGGGATGCACGTTTTTTCATGCAGTTAGATTACTTCTTGTCTTAAAATAGGTAGTAACTGTACGGTCGACCACTCGGCCACTCAGTATAAGATTTGTTTCATACCTTTAGAACAGCAACGAGCCAAAATTTTTTTTTTTTCATTTGAAGAAGAAGCGATGCATGTCTCCTTACATTTGGTATTACGTTGAAAGAAACGTAACATTATGGTTCAGAAAGAAGCCGCGAGAGCGCGCCAAAGTGCATCAACACCATGGCGAAAGCGACGTCAAGCGTGTGAATAAAATTTTGTTTTCTACGTGATAATGTTGTTATCCGCTTGTTTGTAAGTTGAAAGACTCGAAATAAACTAACTCACAGTGTATGCGTATTGTCTAGTGTAAATATTGAACATTAAAAGTTGGAAGTTTTGTGTGTGAAGTTGTAACGAACTCTCGGATCACTTTGGAGTTCAGGTGTCAACGAGGTAAGAAATTGATGCTTATTCCAATATTACGACTTCTAAAATTAACGCTTTCGATGCTAACATGAGTTATTACGTCCGAACAAGTTACGATTAGCCTCAAATAGTATATTCGGTACAACATCAAGTATGTACAGGTAGGTAATAGTTATAAATAATTCACTGTAAGGTTAGGATCTTGTCTTAGGTTGTATTGAAGACATTTCTACAAGTTTTGTTATTGTAACTGGAATGGCACATGATTTTGGTTATTTCGTGTCGGGATGACGCTTACAAAAAGTTTTTGTTTACAAACTTGTGAAGTACCTACCTACTTACCTACTGACCTCATATTTTTTTATAAGTGATGTGAGGTTCCTTTAGGATGAGAGATACAGCTCTATTTATATATACATGCATCATTTTGATGAGAAAAGTTTGAAATGATTGTTTTATCAGTAAGTTTTTCTCATGATTTGCATGTTTTGAACACTAAAATAAAGTTATTGCCTGAAGTTTTAGTATGACTACACTGACAAAAACCTGAATACACTGACATCTATGAAAATTTAGCTGTTGCTGGACAGGGATAAACTTGGGGACAAAAACAAGTGTTACCTTAAAGAAAATATATGTTTATTTTCTTTAAGACTTGTTTTTTTGCCACTAATTCACTGGGTATAATTCTGTACATTCATATTAAATAAATAACTATTATGTTATAAATATATACAACATAGCAATATAACTGAGAAATAACCATGATGACTCTTGAGTTTTTCTTAAATTCCAGAGTTTTATTGACTTCTACAGATTCTGTAAAGGAGTAGTCTGGTTCAGAGCAATATGGTTTTTTTCCTTGTTTGAAAAACAAACGTACCTTTTATTCTATTTTAGCCTGGGCCAGAATAAAATGGGTAATAATTGTATTCTGCTGCTAGAGACTCATAATGCAGTATGAAAATGTTTTTTTTACAAACCAGACACATTTTTGTCTCCATTTTAAAAATTGAACTGATTTCCTACTTATTTCTGTGTAATATAATAATGAACTATTTCTTTAAAGAATACCCAATTATCTATTTGTAGCATAATATATTGCAAATATATTGTATAAACGTTTCTTCCTAAGATAAGAAGTTTTGTTCCGAATATCAACAAATATTGTTAATTGACCTAATTATTACGCCTCATTCATTCATAACATTATTATAATTTAGTTTGTTTACATCAAATTTCATCTATAAATGATATTCATATCTCATTGATAATTTCAAGTACCTAAACTGTAAAATAATTGAGGTGCCAAATAAGTTGCACTTCCGTTTGTATTCAGGTCAGGTCGGGTTACTCTGATAAAAATTACAAATTATTATTGCTTTCGTTATATTTTTTACTTAATTACTCCATAGATAACTTAACAATCTTCCTAGCCTTTTACAAACTGTTGGGGTCAGCTCCATTGATAACTATACTTCATAATAATTATTATCAATGATCTACTTAAATCATGAATTATAAACATTCATGAATATTACATTAATCAATCTTTAATTGATCATGATGTCATTTAAAATAAATTTCATAGCAGTTATGTACAACATCAAAGATTATAAAGCAATAATAAATCCCATTTGCAATAGCCAACAAAAAAAACTTCGTGTATCACACACGTCCTGCAATATCGCACATTGTAAACACGAACGTAAAACAGAAAACAAAACAAAAAAAAAACAGAATGTGTCATCAATACGTCTCTTTAAAAAAAAAAGCAGGTTTGCAACAATCAATTCCCTTTGTGCGCGACATCAATGGGAGCGGTTACTGTGTACCTATCCTTTGATCTCGCCGCCCTCTGAAGATGCGACAGAGCGCTAATACCGCCGTCCCGCGGAACAACGGCGCAACCGCCGCACGGTGGATCGAAAATCAGCTGTAGAAGACATAGGATCTCGATTTCTTAAATGTTATTTTTTTTGCTGGAAATGACTTCTGCTGATCATTACTGTTCTATAAAATGTCATATGAAGTAAATGTGTGCACAAATGGAAGAGTTATAATTTTTATAAGAAAAAAATGTATGGAGCTAGTATGAAAAATCGAATTATCTCCTAAACGGCATGTTTAACCGTAATATCCTTGGAGGTGGTCATAGTGCTAATTATTTAGAATTTTTTGGTTGCGGATTTGACGAAAAATTTCATGCCGTTTTTTTTTTAAAATCGTCAAAATATTTTTATTTGTTTTTTCATATGAAACGATTCCTTTTAGTGTTTATGTTGAAGAAAACGGACTTTTAACTACACGTAACATAAAATAGCATCACTCCTATATTTCCGAAGGAGTTGGCAGAGGTTTATAGTACACCCACACGTAGACAACTATGTTTGAGCTAGATATTTATCAACACATCATGAGTTTTAAAACTTTTCATACAACCAAATTACCAATTGTTTACTCTTCTAATGAGTCCGAAAAGAAGTGATTAAGTAACTACACTGATTAGGTCTTCTAATGAGTCTTTATAGGTGATTTAATGATTTTCAATATCTCACGACAATGCCAACTATGGATTACATTCAACTTTTCCTGATAAGTAAACTAATTTGTTAATTAGCAGTGCTATGAGTTCTAAGAATAGTTAGTGACAATTATAAATTTTCATTAGCTAATGAGAAGATAACTAATGAGGGTAGTTACCTCATTATTGGCGTTTTGCAATAAAAGGGCTAAAGTTTTGTTTTATAATTTAGTTTGTTCACAACTGTGTAACTGCTAACACTAAATCTGCGACTATAAAATCTTAGAATGGAAAGTTTAATCACGAATTTAGACTTGTTTGTTCTTCTACGAAGTGAGAATACTTCATTTGATCATGGAGTATTGTTCAGTGCAGTTGTATCCCGCATAGGCGATTGCCTGTCTGACGAAGATCGTGTTGTTCTCAAAGAATTTTGTCGGAGATTTACGCGAGCCGTTTTACAAAGGTGGCAGAAATCCAACCGATTCCTTGATAATTTCAGGAGAAAGTACGAGAATTGGTTGGGAGCAAATATTGATTGGCCGAGTTTTGTGCAAAGTTTAGTTAATCAAGAACCAAGTGTTGATGAGATACCAAGAGCGCCCTCAGTCTCTCCAGAACCGTTGACATCAACGTCCATTGGAACAATGACGAAAACATCCCGTAAACCATTCGAAGATCTGGGA
This sequence comes from Lithophane semibrunnea, assembly GCA_947363905.1. Classification (NCBI taxonomy): domain Eukaryota; kingdom Metazoa; phylum Arthropoda; class Insecta; order Lepidoptera; family Noctuidae; genus Lithophane; species Lithophane semibrunnea. Next base: position 15,401,688 of record OX376193.1, read on the forward strand.
AGTAAACAAAAAAAGAGAAGATCTGATGAACACACAAGCGAAGATTCCAGTGAATTGGCATATGCAGCTGCAGCACGTTTAAAAGAAGAAGGGCATGGAGATATCGCCTCTGTCATCGAATACATGATGAAAAATCCTGAAGCAGCCGCTAAATTAAATGAAACGCTTAAGAAACCAGCGAAAACAATCATATTTACGTCAGAAAAGGCGCTTGGATTGCTTCTTTCGCTAAAACTCTCAAAGTGGCAATATTTACGTTGCGAGAGGCTGCCATTCGGGAAGGTGCTAAGGATATTTATCCATCTTACTATAAAGTGCAACAAACTAAGCTTGATTGCTACCCTCCGAAGCAATCAGTGACAGTTACTGATTCATCGGCTAGGATTACACTTCAAGCTTTACTTGATATCACAGTTACAAGAATCCTTCAAAGCCTTTCTAAGGAAGAGCATAACAAGCAGTTGAAGCTGATATCCAAGTGGGGATTTGATGTTGCTTCTAACCAAAGCCGATACAAGCAGAAAATGGAGGGTGAGGAAGATGACTCGAGCATTTTCATGACCTCCTTGGTGCCACTTAAACTGACAGATGGAGACAACATCTTATGGACGAACCCTAAACCATACTCAGTTTTGTATTGTCGTCCAGTTCAGTTTACTTTTGTAAAGGAGAGTGAAGCAGTTGTCCTTGAGCTGAAAAAACAAATGGATGAAGAAATTGAGGCCCTTATCCCCACAGAGTGCAATAATAATAATAGGGTGACTCATGAACTAATGATGACGATGATCGACGCTAAAGTTTGCACTTACCTTTCTGAAGCTAGATCAAATGCATCGTGCTACCTGTGCTTAGCAAAGCCTACAGAAATGAACCGCTTAGATGCTGTAACATCAAAAATTGTGTGTTCTGACCTGTATGAATTTGGCTTGTCATCCCTACACGCCCGTATAAATTGTATGGAATGTCTGTTACACATTGCATACAGGCTCGACTTCAAACGGTGGGCAGCGAGAAGTGATGAGCACAAAGAAATGCTACAGACAAGGACGAAGTAATTCAAAATAAATTCAACGATGAGCTCAATCTGTTGATTGATATAGTAAAACAAGGCTCGGGAACCACCAATGACGGGAATACTGCAAGAAAATTCTTTGAGTTTCCTAATAAAACCGCAGCTATAACCGGTTTGGATGAAGACCTCATCAAAAGATTTGCTGTAATTTTACAAGCAATTACATCTGGAGAGCAGGTCGATATAATAAAATTTAGAGATTATGCCCGCAAAACAGCAGAAAAGTACGTATTATTATACGACTGGTACTACATGTCGTCAACCGTTCATAAATTATTAATCCATGGGGCTGACATAATCGAGAAAAATAATATTGTGCCGATTGGGACTCTCGGAAGAAGCCTCAGAGTCTCGAAACAAAGATTTTAGGAGGTTTCGAGAACATCATTCGCGGAAAAGAAGGAGGCAGGATTCCAATCAAGACATTTTAAATATGCTTGTTGTTTCTTCGGATCCTTTGCTAAGTGCACAAAGGCCTAAGTTAGATGCCAAGAAAAAGCAGAGCTTTTTTGCTGAAACTCTCGACTTAATTCAATTTCAGGAAACTGAGTTCGAGTTTTTGGATATATCCAATCTGGATGCTGACTCAGAATTGGAGTCTGACAACGAGAGTGACAAGGAAAATTTGTAAAAAAATTATATATATTTTAAATTATATATATTTGTAAATTTGTATTTGAGTCTGTTTGGTTTTTTTTTTTGTAATATTTAATGATATTTTGTCTTTTTTTTTATTTATTTTACTTTATTTTACAAATGCTTAGTATTAATTCCTTAAATTAAATTATTTTGTATATAATATAACTTTATATGTTACTTAAATAAGAGTTTGATAATCTTTTTTTATTTAAATTAATAAAAATGTGTCAAAAAACAGCAATTTTTTTATTTAATTTTTCTTGTTTTGTGTGTTCTTAATATTTGGGTTGATAACATATCGAACTTTTTAACTTGGACACTAAAAGGGATCGTTTTACATGTAAAAATAAATAAAAATATTTAGACGATTTTTTTAAAAAAACGGCATTAAATTTTTCGTCAAATTGGCAACCAAAAAATCATAAATAATTAGCACTATGACCACCTCCAAGGATATTACGGTTAAACATGCCGTTTAGGAGATAATTCGATTTTTCATACTAGCTTCATACAAATTTTTCGTAAAAAAATTATATTTCCTTCGTTTTTGGGCAGAATTAACTCGGGTATCATTTTTTTACATAGTAAAGATCAGCAGAAGTCATTTCCAGCAAAAAAAATAACATTTAAGAAATAGAGATCCTATGTCTTCTACAGCCGATTTTCGATCCACCGTGCGCCGCTTTGATGCTCTCGTGCACGAAAAATACGATATTATAATTTTAGTCGATTTTATCTCCCCTTAATTTGACTCGACTAAAATAAACTGGTGTATCACATTTTGTTTTTTTTAATTACCTACATGGGCTCGGATGAGATGCGTAGAGCATTCAGTGTAAGTATTTCTTTGATTTACAACTATTTTATTTTAATGTGTGCGATTTTACTTACTTATTTATTTATGTTGACTGGTTTCGAACCCAAATGGAGCTCTTATTTCGAGTACTCGGAGACACCCGAGAAACATACGTGAGTAAATTGAGATACATATAAAAACTCGATCTGATATACTTTTATCAGCCTTAACATCATAGGAATACTTTTAATTTAATTGTGTACTTCACAAATCCTATGTCCTTATCTCGTCTTGCCAACTTTTGTCACTGTTTTGCTCAACGTTCTCTTTGTAACTTAAAGGATTTCTCCGAAATAAACTAATCTGGAGCGAGCTGTAAAAGGGAAGTAAGTAGGTAGTAGGAGTTCGCAAGAAAATAAATAAAGTAGGAAAATTCTTTTGAAAAAAAATATCTAAATGTTCAGTTAATTCTGCGTGAGTCGGCAATAGCAGGCAGTTACGACGTTTCAGTAATTGGCTCAATCGAGACATGGCCAGATCGCTAAAGGGGACGATTCATAGCTTTGTCGCAGAAGTGAGACTTACTGTCCTTTACTGGCTTGCCAACGAGAAGTAGTGGACTCAAAGTGAGTAGGAAGTATTTAAAAGGTCTTTTTTGGTTGTCTGAGCTCCTCATAGCGTACTTTCTAGTATTTGTTCGTTATTTAAAGGCTCCTCTTATTTAAACTTTGGCTTATTGCTTTTGAGGTCTGTGCTCACTGCAGCGTTCTACCATTCGAAGTAGAAATTACGATCGCGATGCTTTTCAGAAAGAATCTCTACAATTTTCATGACTGAACACAATGAAAAACTATTTTTGGTTCAATGAGAAATGCATTCAGATTACTCACACACAACACAACACATGAAAGAAACACCTAAGATCAAAAAAATCTCAGAACTGCGCTCTAATAAAAACAAACATCATTTTCAATCTTGAGTTTATAAGAAAGTTTGTGCAATTGGTATACAATCCAATGATTTCATCCAATCTTGTAACATTAAAGTTACTAAGAAGTCTGCATGCGGGCCACCCGGCCTGATCCACCAAGTTTCCCAACTTTTCTGATGGCCAAGATAAATACGGAGCAGGTCCGTGATTTGAAAGGATTCTGCACTCCGCAACTGTGAGCTGAATTAGAATGACTTACCTCTATAATCTCTTAAAGTGGGTTATAAGACGATGGTCTAATAAATAACGAGTGAAGTAATGTTAACCAGGATTGCTCACGTAAATGCCTTGGATTCCAATTGATCTTCGGAAAATACATATGATCTTTCGTTTCTTTCAAATGAAGCATCAAATCAAATAGCATCAGCAACATCTCAATATAAATCACGACTGCAGCAGCTCTACAGAGCTCCACATACGTATATTCATCTCGCTATGCACACGTAATATCAAATCGAATCGCCGCGCTATCTCGTCCACTTTGTGCGTTGCCGTGACTGGCGCCCAACCAGGGACGCAACGCAAATTGGCGGCGAACAATTAATGGCCACCTGGCTCTGTTGCTAATCGACCGATAGAATTAAATGAACGGACTGCACTAATTGCCCGGTAAGACAAAGGGGCAAACACTCGCCTTTGAGCTGCCGATGTCTAGTGTCACTTGAGGCGTAGACGGCTGCGTCGACAGACGGCCCTCGTGTTCGCTTGTGTACTGTTGATATTGAACTGAGATGCTTTGGATGCGTCTGTTATTCACGGACGTATGTACCTAAGGGTTCAATAATAGGAACACTGGACAGTAGCCGTAACCAGAAACAGGAGTGTGTTGTTGTTCGGCGACACTTGTATCGGATATCTTGTGTCTCTATCTGGTAGGACATTCGGATCCCCAGAAAGTTTCTTGTAATGTAAATACTGAAACAGGATAATTGGATTACATGAAAGAAAGATTATATTGTGTAGATCCATCATCTATAAGAATTTAAAACGCATAACCGCGTTTCGTCTCTAAATATAAATTCAAAAATTACTCTTATTAAATCTCCAAATCGTACAAGAAAAATCAAATTCTACCATCCAAGTAACACCAAAGATACCTACTTACATACCAATTGCATTTTTCAAAGCCCACTACACCACTGCAATAAGGCAACACTATTTCCTTTAGAAATACCTTCTTCTCAACAATGTGCAGTATGCAGGACAATCGACGCACAGTGGCCGCTGGAGCTCAGCCGGAGCCTAAACAGCAGTGCCTTGGACTGAACACGCCAATTACACAGCATTAGTTGGAGGACGTTTGTATCTGGCGTGCAGCCGTGCCCAATAAGGAGCTGCGTGCCTACGTGCCATTGTTGCAGTTAACTGGAAATTAAAAATAGCAATATCTTATTGATGAAGTTTAAGTACGAAATTGCCATTAACACAACATTGGAGATTACAAAAAAAGTAATTAAGATTACAAAAAAAGTAATTAAGACAAAAACTGCATTCGATCGAACGAAGAAGAGACCGATTACCAGAATCGTGGCTGAAAAAACGAGTTTAATTTTTCTCAATTCGTCTGTATGTTCCTTTTTTTTTTTTTTTGTATGTATGTTACGCGATTACTCCGCCAATTATGAATCGATTTTGATGATTCTTTTTTTGTTTGGTAGGTCATGCTTCAGAGGTGGTCCCATATAATTTTTATTAATTTTGCTTGCGTAGTTTTTGAGTCAGCTTCAATAATTACGTATTTTTTCCACTTTGCTATGTAGACGATATAATTATTTCACTCCGTCACTATTATTTACATAGCAGATAACGGTATACGCATTTGTGTGAGGTAGGTACCACAACTAAAAAGTGAAAAATAAAAACATTTTACAAAAAAAAAAAACAACCGACTTCAAAAAACAAACACAAAAAAAGTGAAAAATAACTTTAATTTCGGAAGTCAGTGGCAAAAAACGAAAATTGAAAAGCAGACACCGACTTCGTTCTTCGTAAATATGTGAATAAGGAACATAAACGCTTTAACGTTTGTATAGAGCACAACGACAACATACCTATCTACTGATGAAAAATTCATCTTAGTGATGACTATCTCCACTTTGCTTTGGAATAGCTTCAGTACCTACCTATCTACTATAAATTGAAGAGATTAATATTTTTTGAAAGATTTGGAGGTCCTGCATTCCCAAAATACAAAATATTCATTTTGTCTTTGTTAACGCGCGGATTTAGCTGTGGAACTTCGATATATACCTAATGTTAATCTTGGGTTTGGAATTGCTAAATGACTTGGACACTCCTTGGTAACTTTTAGTCTCTTTGAAGACACTTTTGCTAAAACCCTGTATCTTTGAGATTATACCGGGTGGAGCTAGAATTGTTCATATTTTTAATATGAGATCAAAATTACTCCACTACAGAAGTATGAAACGTAGCAATTCATGTGTTGTTTCAGAGTTCAGAAGTTTATATCGTCATTAACTTCATAAAACGCATGCAAATGAAATCTCATTGCAAAGCGTTCTCGTACAATGTAAATTGAGACGGTTTTTATGAGGACGTGTAGTATCTAGCTCTCTGTTATTTGATATTAGTGTCTGACAGACGGTGACGGAGCGACATGTCAGTTACACAACGCCTCATTAACTGAATCAGCTTTGACAAATAACGTTTCCCAATTAGCTGCAATGGACGATCAAAGTCAAAAGTTTGTTCCTTTGAACATTCCTTTGTTAATCTAATTGAATTAATGGATCGGGTTTACAGATCAGATAATTTAAGTGCCGGTGGCAATCAATGAATTGAAACTTATGATCGTACGCCAACACAACATGTCTTGTTCTCAACATTATGTAGTTATATTTTATGTGGATTCTATCTAGACGATTTTCTTGCTCATCGCCTTTGAGGGGATTACGCCGAGAAATAAGTCAGGTTGTCTCTATCAGATAGAGTTTATCTCATTGCTACACCAGGGTTCTTTGACTACGGTAGTTGATAAATTAACAGTTTCTCTCAGTTTTTTTTAACTTACGCTTTTCATGGAAGCGTAAAGGAAATTATATTTTTTTGTTTTGCATTTTGTAACTGCAAACGTAAAAAGCAACACGACTTGTGTGAACTGTGAAGTTATCAGATTCAGTAATATTCACAGTCGGTTGAAAAGTAAAAGAGGTGTAAGTAGTAAGTCGGTGTATGACACGGTGGCAGTGGAATCAGTGCGCTAAGCGCGAGGCCGCGGGCGTGGAGTGGCTCGTTATCGCACTCCCGCCGTGCATGGGCCGCCGCCGAGCGCCGAGGTAACGATACCCTGGAGTGCCGGTCACCGTACCAACGTAGTACTCGCACCTCAACTAGACAGTTTTCGACAACTCCGACCAAAATAGAATCGTGGAATGCAAACGTACGCGGAAATTTCTTTATTGCCCGCTTTGGACGCTTTGGTGCAACCGGATTGAGGAATATTTGGAGGAAAGTACTGTTTATGAACCGCAGTGAATTTAGTTTGGCTGGCTACGGGTTAAAATATTACAGAATCGCAGAAATGTTGAAGAAAAACCTAGGGCTGCCATTGCTGCTATATAGTTTGTTGTTATATCTTAGCTGTTTAGTAATACCTATATTCAGATCACAACAACTTCTGCTATAACTAAAAACTTTCCGTTTTTTTTAAGTCCGCTTCAGTTCCTTTAAAATTTCTGCTTAGGTTTCTTGCTCTACTAAGATTCTGCGAAATGTCTGCTCGATGGACTGAAACCTTAGAACCACAAATGGCAGGAGTCCTACGCCACCATGAAGCTTATGGATATAATAGATGCCGAAAATTTATAACATGGATAGAATTGCCAGCTTTAGAAATAGGTACATCTCTGTTACTAACGCTTGATCTTTTCGCAAGAACAAGCGTGTAAAAGAAGATGTTAGTAATAAACAAGATCAATCAATGTGGCAAACTTGTACTACATTTATAATTTGGCAGGAATATTTGGTGTGACGCAACGGTTCGCCTTTGATAGAAACTCGGATATATTAATGAGAGCTTCAGAAATGTCACAAAACTCGTGGAAAGGAAGATAAATCGACACTTCACACGTTCAGAAGTTTGAAGTTCACAAGTTGGCATTGATGCGAGGCACGCCGCCACTCACATCGAGCTACGAGCGACGCCTCGTACTCTATGAGAAGATACGCAGAATTACACTGGATAACATCTTAAGATGTATTTTATTTTGCTTTGATCTACGTGATGTGTGGCAAAAACCGAATGATGTTCAATGAGATTAAACAAAAACTGGATTGTTGGATCAATTTATTGGTCTTTCATCTTCACTATCTTGTTCTTTATTCGTGCATTTCTATACCTACTCATTGATGGAAGTCTGAATGTATAACTTGTAATGAATGATGATACACATTTCATTCATGATCCAGAAAATTTACAAATTATGAATGAGCCAGGGAATTTTCCATACTTTTTTTGTCAATTTTCGGCGTTCCACGATGTTTGAAATAGATATTGATGTCTATAACGTGACTTCGTGAGTGAGTAATTTCTTAATGAAAATGATGGACCTACGGATCTTAAAATAAAGTTGGTGCTTTCATGTTTTACCCTTACATATAATTATTTGCGAATTTTGCGATAATTCGACGCAATTCACGCGTGGCTTTTGTAATGTTCAACTTTTAATACACGCAATTTCTTGCTACCAATTCTATGCTTTTTATCCTGGTTAAATATGATTTCCGTGACAAACAAGGTTTAAAAAAGGTGTCAAGGCGGTCGCAGGAAGCGTTTTAAAAAGAGAAGTGAGACGAATCTATGTTTTGATTAATTGATAACAGTAGCTCAGATGTCGCGCTCTAGTGTTAGTAACTCGTGGTGTGTTGTGGGTAGCGGACGTAGAACAGGCGAGTAGCAGTAGGACTGGTTGGAAGGACTCTGTTTCAGAGCACCTTTTCAATTGCTACGTAAAAATTTGACTAAAGCGTGGTGGATTCTTTTGAAGATACGATATGATACTGGGCTCTGATTGGCCTTGCGATTGTGTGTTTTTTACACATTTTATAGTATCAAGTTACCTACCTATATTTTCAACTAAGTAAAAAATGGCTCATTCTGTACCTAGCGACTTGGAGCAAATAAAGGTCTTTTAAAGGTGGATGAGCAGTGTCTACATCCTGTAGTACACACGGCTATACATCAAGCTAAGTATACAATTCCAGTTTATGATGATCTCGCATTCTATAGGATTTCCGTACAATGCGAGGTCAGCTTACAGGTACTGGAAAAATGTATAGCTTGATGTGTAGTTGTGTGTAGGTACCTAAATTGACTACGTTTGAGAGACAAGTAAATAAAGTAGCTCAGCATACCTATTATGGTGTAATCGTACACTTATGGAGGTTGAAAGGTCTAAGAACTGCTCGTTGTATGATCTCAAGAAATAAAGTAGGTAAACAGGAACTCTATAGTAAACAGGATGATCTTGTTATTGTTAATCAAGTGACCAATGTTCGCACAGGGTACAGAGTGCTAATTAAAATTGTAATTGGTTTCAACAGATTTGATACAAGCTGTGTAAGTATAGCTTAGTTTTAAATAGCATAAAAGATATGCTCTTTCCACCATATTCGATAAATGGGTTGGGCATGCTGTTACTACTGTTAAAAACGCCAAAATCCCATACCTACATGTAGGTAGCTTCACTTTACCTCATAAGACGTAAACGAAACAATACAACCTCTTTTAATAAGATACATTTGCTTAATTAAAACACAAAGTTATAAAAGCAAATTAATTTACTGTAGATGATCTGACTTGCGGTTCGTAGCTCTCGTGAAAGTCGTGGGGCGGGGAGGGTGTGGGAGTGTCGGCTCGGTCAAAGGGCCCTTTGATGTTTGCCGCCGGCTTAATGCACCGCCCGCGGCCCCCGCGCCGCTCATCATTAGCAATTTCCCTGTAATTTATTATCTTTACCGCTATTTATTTGTACAATTTCATGGATGCATGACGTTTCGCACCTCGGGCCGTGACCGATACGCTTCGCACCAATTATATTGAGTCGTTATACCGGGATTTGGGATAATTTTTGTTCCGTTTCTCGATCTACTTGTTTTTGGCGCTTTCCCGATTTTACTTTTTTAATAAATAAAGAAAACAGAATCACTTCAATGTTTTAATTTATTTATTATATTATTCCTGTTCATAAAGATAATTCAATATGTTTATCAGAGGCTACGTACCTAATTTATAGTTGCCTAAGTAGGGAGGAAATAGGTAGGTAGTAATAACTAATAATATTCCACTTACTTAGGTATTACAGAAATATTTTATATGCATGCTTAGTGGGAATAACAAAACGCAAAATAATTATGAATTCTAGACGAAGGCAAAAGTCAGAGATGTGAATGAAATTCAAAATAACACACCAAAAATTATCTGGCAACCAGGGCAGGGATGCCAACTAGTCCAATGTATGTTTCGAGAAAAATATTCAGTACTTAAGTACCTGAATTTTCAATCCAGATCTAAAGCGTTTAAAAATCCGTACCGAAGGACCATTTGGCTACCTGCCTATAGGTACTTACTATACAAAATTAAAACAATTAACATTATTAAAATACATATAAGTAAATTTGTAGAAAGTACCAAATGTAGGTAGGTAACAGGTGTCACGCATGCAGACACGGCTGTGAAACCATATTATAAGATAGGGTCCTTTCTGTCTCCTGATGAAGTGTCTACCCCGAAGCAAACATAAGCTTGCTCACTTAAAACTTACATTCGTCTAACCCTAAGTTCCAGCCCTGCCCGGCACATACGTGAGTGCCAAAAAATCCAAAGCTCGGCACGTGCCTCTGTCGGCACTTGTGGCTAGCGAGGGCGCGGACTCATTAGCGACTCGCGACGTTTGAGCGTTTGAGCGACCTCCCGCGACAACGCGACTCAAAGCCTGCTGAGCTTTTTGTCGCAGACTCGCAGCAGTCGCAGTGGAGCCCTACTAATGTCATTAAATGCTGCTTAGTTTATAACTAAGCTTTGTTTTTCGCTACTTTTTGTCAGCCAGGAAAATTTTCTTGTATGTATGTCGCAGACTCGCAGATGGATAATCGAATCCGCTGTTTTACATAACCGCTAGATGTTTAACCGAAACAGCTGAACGTGTCATTGCGTACGTTTTACAAAACGACTACACACGTTTAGACGTACCTACTAATGTAAAATGGCTTATCTGTAGTCACAATAAGCCTTTGGTGTGGCTTCTAAATACTTCTAATGCCAATCGGTCGCAGTACTAACCTAGGGCACCTTGACCAATTGGTTTAGGTTAGAACTGTGACGAACCCCACGCGAGCCGAGCGAGCGAAGCGAGCGGTGTCGCGTCAGCAGCCGGCGGGCCTAGGTACCTACTTCCAAGTGGATCGCAGCTCGCAGTTACTTGGCTATTTAGTATTTTTAGGATTGACTTTCATAAATCTCTGAAAACTTTATATTAAAAGTGTCCTTAAAATCACTGTTTTGCTGTTTTAACACGAACGTCAAAATTTTGAACTAAAATCTACCGTTTCATTCCACACAGTTTGACATAATTCTTCTAATCGTTGACCCGCTGCATTGATAAAGCCCAAAACACACACAGAGCGGGTGTGGGGCGGGAGCGAGTCGGGCGCGGGAGTACGGCGAGTGTCATAAATTGTAATTCAAGGAATTATATGGATGTCAACACACAGAGCGCGGGCGCGGAGCGGGAGCCGCACGGGAATCGCGCCCGCTGACACAACAGCGCGGGACGGGAGCGGTTGTGCTATTCTGTAAAAATATCTCCGTGAAAACTAAGTGTAGTAAAATATCAAAGTGAGCTTGGGGTGAACTGTCACTGCCTTAGCATCAGTAGGTATCGATGACAATGACTCACTCCACTCTCACTTCACCTAAGTTTTCAAGGTAAGATGGTTACAGAATAGCAATGTGGGTGTAGCGGCGTTACATTCGTTGCAATACACGTATCGATGATATTCTCCATATTGATGTTTTTTTTTATTAATGTCAAGAACCTACAACTTTTTCCATTTTCGCGTTCTTCTCTTTAAAATAAGTAAAAAATAATAATTCTTTGTCCGTGTCAGAATCACCCAACATTTTCACACTGCAACCGCTGTCGTCTGTCAAAGTACAACCGCGCCCGACCCGCTGCCGTCCCGCGCCCGACCCGCTGCCGTCCCGCGCCCGACCCGCTACCGCCCCGCGCCCGCGCTCTGTGTGAACACGATGAACCGCGCGACTCACGCGATGAAAACGACCCGACCCGCTCCCGCCCCGCACCCGCTCTGTATGTGTTTTGGGCTTAAATGCAAAACGTTTATGCAATTCTGCATGTTCAGTAATTATGGGAAATAGCTAAACGTCTTTCAGCTGTTTTACATAAAGGAGCTGCTTTGTAAACCGGCTAGCGGTTATGTAAAACAGCCGATTCGACAATCCATCTGCGACTCATGCTGAAAACGACATCCTGACTGAATAGATACAAAGCATACCTACTGTTATTATGAGAGATAGCGATGTTCTGTGCATTTCTGATCACCAATAATGTAGGCATGATACAGCCGTGTTACAGGACGTTTCGCAAAACCACCAATGCATTATTGCCATGCATTGCCGACTCTGCAAACGTACCGTGCTTTTAGCGCGCAAATTATTTCCAGCCCGCTTGGCACTCGCAAAATATATGTCACTATTTACGGACAGTGTTAATGTAATTAACAAAACGTGAAATCAATCAAAGCTGGTGTAAGGCGGCGACTCGCGCGAGATCAAAGCGGAGACACAAAGGCGCCGCGGTACGGTCGGCCAGCGCGGCCCGCTGGCCACTCCACGTAGGGTTGCCATTCGTCGTTTATGAAATATCACTCGCTACTGTAAATTAATGACTTTATTGAGGGGTGCTGTGTAGGCGTAAACCGCGATGATACCATTGAATGGATTAAACCATAATTTAAAACGATGCTATACTGAAATTATAATGTAGATTTTTGCAATTACAGATTGTGAATTGTGTGAGAATCACAAATACAGAACCTGTTGTAGTGTATTTCTGGATGCAGATCATTATCCCGTTAAGTTACATGATACTATTATACGTTTCTGCATTCTGTCTAGTACCAATAGGTACTTTGTGCAGGTCATCACACCATTTTCTACTTTTGTAGTCGCTTCAAAATCAACTGCGAGAGAAAATACTGATTTCTCTTTAAGTTTATTATCCTGCACCTATGTTAAACGACTCAATAAATGACTTATGGTTATGACTTCATAAAATATTGACAGCCCTAGCTCATCGCATTCTGCTGACCTTACCCGCTATGCGATTGCACGTGCCAACTAATCAACATGTGCTCAAGAACTCGTGTGGGACCGGTGAGCTCCTTTTTCTCTTAGCTTTTGTCTTTGACAACATTTTTAATATATTTAACTAGCTTCCATCCCTTTGACGTACGCTGAGTAATATTTCCAGCTATGATATAAGCTCTAAAAGCATATTTATTATTAAAGCAGATTTTATAATAGTTTCTCAGAGCTCAGAGCCACCCCTATTATGTGATGTGAGGACATTATATCCAATGTTCGCCGAAATTATTTGCGAGTTTGGCGACTGAGTATTTGCATGAGCGCTTCAAAATTTTTTTTCTAGAACTCTTCGAATTTTCGGCTATGGCTCTAATAAAGGTGTAATAATTTGTCAGGCCGCAAAAAAAAATCCAAAAACGAATAAGACGATATTATTCTACTCCATAAACATGCTAATTTCAGCGAACTAATTACATGACATATCAACGCTAAACCCAACCAATAAGCAGGCCATAAAGCCGAAGCAAAGTAAAACACACAGATATGAGAACAGAAATGAGTTTATGATACAAACGAGGTTCGTCACCGCACCGCAATCTGTGGCCTCGTCAAAGGCTTGGAGACGTAGATCACGATTGTCGACAGATGTTTGCAGAGCGGGGGCCGGGGCAAAGCGACCGCTCAGACGAAGACTTATGATATTTGAGTTGGGCGCGCAGTGGAGTCGCCGAGCACTGATACAAGTTGGGATACATGGGATCTCGATAAGTATAGTCGTAGTGTAGTATCTCGAAAAGTTTAAAGCTGAATTAACTTTTACAATGATTTCTTTAATTTTAAGATAGAAGAAAGAGGAGAAGGGAACAGAGTGACAAGTTGCTGTAGTCCATTAAGACAGGAAATGACTGATTGGAAATGAGTTGAGGGTTTGAGAAAGGTGAAGAAAAGATATACTCTTTGAGCCTTTTAGCAAATCTGTAGATTTGCCATAGAGCAAGTCTAATACCTATCTATGAAAATGATTTGAATTTCACATGCAGGTAGTTACAGTTAATTAAATTCCCTAAAGCTAAGATTGGATATCGCAAATCGCAGAAAACATGGTTAAAGTTAAGGGTTTCCGCTTTACATCAGGCGGCAAATCAAACTAATTCCGATTGAGTCTCCAAGATTATATTCCAAGAAGTGAATATTAATTGCCTTCGGGTTCTATTTACTGGGATAGCGACGAGACATGACTTCATGGTTCTTGGAAATTTTATATCAGTGACGTAATTGCTATTCAAATATAGATAGGTACCCATTGGTATTTTTACTTAAATATTATATTATTCCGAATTCTGAACTGAGGGCTTGTTTGTAGGTTTTTTTTAAATCATCATTTTATCATGAATTCGCATAAGAAACAACTGTTTTTACCCAGACAGCCAAGGAAGAAGGAAGGGTTATGTTTTTATCTATTGAACAAGGATCATTCAGGATTCATCGCAATATGTCGTCAATTCTGTATGAAGCAGGTCTTTGTAATGCATAAAACAATAACATTATAAAGATTTAGATAAAAATCTCGTAATACATATAAAGGATTGAGTGTACGCGTCGCCGCTCAAAGCTCGCCACAATATTTATCGGCGGCGCTGTATCAATGCGGCACAAAGCGACGCCGGAAGCCCACCTCGCCGCGTCGCGACAACACGGGACCGCGCCAAATATACGCGACAGCGGAAAAAATGTGTCAGGGACCCCACTGAAACATTTTTTCATAGAAACATACACTTCTATAGCATGTCAATTTAAGAAACCAAGTGCATGTGATTTTTATCATATGGCCTCAATTTATTCATTAACTTAGTCTTTAGGCTTGAATATTAAATTAAGTCGGTTGAAACTTAAAATTTCCATGTTCTAAAAGCAGTTCACAAGTGAACATAAAATCGGTTCGTTGACAGGAGATTATTTTTGCAGAGAAAACCCAGATCCTGGATTATTGCTTTGGCTGCATATCGGTTGAATTGCATCAACTTTAACCTTCGACAGCCGCAGAGCTATTTCAGTAAATCAAAAAGTTCTTTAGAAACTCTTCTGATAACTTTAACCATTTCTGCTATCTAATTGCGTAACTTATTTTCGTTACCGATTAAGATTGATATGTTTCATTTTGACAGTTCAACAACATTCATTGTGTTATTTACGTTGTTGAGCAGATATTTTTTTTCAACTTTTGAAGCAATGGATTAGAAATTTGTTTCATACCGATGCAGATTGTGATTGATCGTGTATAACGGCTCCTTGGATAGGGTTCCTTCTTACTCTTTCTCCTTACTGGACTCATTGGATACGGCTTAATATTTGCATCGCACCCAAGTATTGTTTCAGCAATCGCTTGAGCGTGACACTTGGCGCGACCGTTATCTGGCCCATTGTTGACTGCCTCTATCACTGGATTCCTTTTCACACAGAGCCTTTGACGCCGCTCTTTGTTTGCCACAAGATCAGAATGAGACGCCGAAGCCTGAACCGATGCGTAACATCCATTGGGTGTCTCTATACTTTTGATTGTCGTAGTTTTTTTCTACAATTTTAATATTTCCCGTCTCATGAGAATACAGAAAGATGAAAGATTTTCTTTTTAAGAAGTCTGGTTTCGGCAATATCTACGGCTGCTTTCGCTCATTCCGGCCCTAGACATCTCCGATCTGCAAAGGAATGAAAGATTTTTGATGCTTACTTCCTGTTTCTCATGGCTCATCCTGGCTCATTTGCCAATTCGTTTTCGGCCTTTAGAGATTTCAGGACCTTTTGAACATTATATTAAAATTTCACAGTCAAGACCACAAACTAAAACGTGAGTTAACATTTAACAACAACGTTGTTTCCCGTTGACAATGCAATTTTAGTTAATTCGATAGCTGCGCCCGCGATGTGGCGCAGGGCGGCCACCGACCGCGCGAGGTGCCTTTCCCGCTCGCCCGCCGAATATTAAACTAATTATGAACAAACCGACCAAGCCACAACACAAATTAAGCGTTCCACTCCATTAGCCCAACGAAATATTCTTACATAATAATACGCAGGTTAGAAAGAGAAGTTTAAATTGTATACCGAATTTAAGTTTCTATAGTTTCCCTTGATTTTGTTTGAGCCTTTGTACTATTGTAGGTTGTAGCACATTTCGATTGGGTTGTTGAAAACAATGCACACATCCACTACAACCCTAACCCTTGTTAAATCAACATCAACTCACATTCCGTGTGAAATATTGCACTCAATGTTTTCCAATTTTTTAAATTGTTTGCCAAACTTGAGCTTTCGGAATGGGATTTTAAAAGGAGTCCTGCCTCCCTCAACCCCTTCCTATAAGGAGTTTTTAATAAAAAAAAAATGATGAAAGCCGAGGTCGGGGAGTCACGGGTGGAGGGCACTCGACGGCTCAATACAGGCGATAGGTATCAAAGGAGGCCGATTTAATACGAAGGAATGATTTAATTACAAAGTCGTAACACGATCAGCTCTCTACTCGACGACACGACGCGACTCGCACACCGACATCTTGTTAAGATCCTTGTATATGTTATGATGAGGTTTACAAGACTTGAAGAAAGAGTGCAATGTATGTGCAAGAAGAATTATGTTATCTTACATTCATCATTATTTTGCCCTTATCTCAATTTATTTGGGGTCGGCGCAACATTTGTCTTATTATACCTACTTCTCTTTTAGTCGTTATCTCCATTTACATCGCGATCATAAACTAGTTTTGAGTGATCTTCCTCTTATGTGTTGTTATAATTAGCGTTATATGCATCCAAATGAGTTAGTCTGGTTCAATTATCTTATCAGCCAATCTTATTTGTATTGTTTTCGCATACTACCGAAAAGCTAAATTGATTGTTCATTCATATTAATATCTTGTATCTCCAAAACATTGCATCAAACGCCTTTGCTACGTGTAACATTGCACTTTTCCTTTTGTAATTTTCTTTAGGTATGCTTCTCGACACTTTGTTTCAGTCATAACTTTATTTCATCTTAAATTATTTTCTGTAGATACAGTCGCTGAAAAGTCGTTTCATGTATATGTACCTTAAAAGAAAAAGCCTGAAGTTCAAAGGGAGATATAAATGAGAATGTTCACTCCTTTATGTAAGGACCTGCTGAATTTTTTATAGATGCCTCCGCCGTTTGGTGTGTAGAGTGCCTAATGAGTTGTCTTTGACGACTTAAAAACTTTGTACGTTGAAATACATTTTGTCTTTGGGCCCACACACGGATAAAATGCCACATTTTATTCTGAGTATAGAATCCAAACGTTTACAATAAACGATTTACTGAGACGCATTCTAATAATGAAGTCAAAGCAGTATTTTACCTGTAAAGAAAAAAAACTAAGAATTAATAAAGGCAGGATCAGCAGGATGGCGCTTTGTCTACATTTTCAAACCAATTGTCTGTATTAAAAGGATTCCACTACTTTGATAACACCGATATTGTCCCTTAGGGCTGCTGGGTTTTTGTCTTCATGTCCGCAAACGAAGATTGTAGTCACTGGGTTGAGACTTGAGACATGTTGCTCTTAACTTATGGGTACGGTTTTAGAGATGTCAGTCAGTACCTACATCTTTCGTTCATATTGCCAACACTTGAATTTTCCCTTCATGTAGCAAATATTTCTACTTTAAAGCTCATGGTTTGTTATTTATAAAGTTATATAATTATTATATGATCATATCACAACGATTTCATTTTTGTAAGCCTATTGAATCTTAATTCTCCTCTTCGTTGAAATTATACGTTAAAATATCTTATTAATTACACGTTTATGATTATAATCCAATTAAGTTCACAAAATTATGGCAACCCTGAATCAGTTGTTCAGCGTCGGTGTTCTTCAAAGGGGAATTTATTATTTAAAGTGAAAGTTATTGAATTTCGCTAAGGTTAAGTGAGCCTTTTGACTCGCCCGTCTATGGAATGGAAGTGGTATGAGGAAATGGTGTCGGCTTCCTCTTTGCATGCTTTTTAATGTCTATGAATTATCACTGTATTAAATTTTTAATACTACGGTGTACTTCAACACGTCAAATTTTCACGTTAATTTAACAAACTTTAACTACTAATTTCATTCATCGTAATTGTATAATTGATGATTCTCGCGTACCTTTTTAGGACAGAAAAGTGATAACACCTTAGGCTAACGCTATAACGTAATGGCGTCTGTTTGGCAAAAAGACTACTTTAGCAATCGTTCTAAGTGGTATTTCCTCGATCGACGACGCGACAGTGATAGACCGTAGGCAGCACATTTTTAAATAATCCATGTTCAAACAACCGTCTGTCACAAGTAAATGACAGGGCTGTAGAATACAGGGCTTTTGTAGCAACTGAATAGGTTACAAACTGAATGAATACTTGTTTTCTTTGATCTATTTTCTTTTCATGTCGCTTTTTTAGAATTTTTGTAAAGGGAAAATATTATTAGAGAAAACTATTGGTAGAGCTGATATAATGGGCTTAACGAATTAGTTATATGCGCGCATTTCCAATTCGAGTCGATCATTCTAATCGCTATATAGGTAAAAAAATATCTAAATGGCGTAGCGAGTATGTGTAAAAATTGAAATAATTTGTATTCTTAGTCGTCTTTTTAATAAGGTTCTCAATTTATGTAAGTCAGTATGCCAATCTGTTTTCTTCAGCAATGTATCAGTGAAGGTTCCCAGTTGATTACACCCACCTGGCGTTAAACTAGACAAAGTTGGATTAGTTTCGGCTCATCATACCTGCCAGTAAAGCACTCGAGTCGGTCTTCAATAACTTTGATAATATCCACTGGAGAATTGTCACTGTACCAATATAATAAGGTATTTGACAAGCTCTTTGTGTGATGTGCGCACTGAAATTTATGAATGTTGAAATTAATTTCAGTAATTTAATTTTAATATTATTTGTTTGTGCTGCAATAATATAATAATATTCGTTGTTACTTTACCACCAGAGTGCAAAAATAATGAGTGCAGTGAATAGCTTGCTGATGATTGGTTTTGTTTATTTTATATTTGTATTTTCCATCAACTGCCTTGCCTACATGATTAAATTTGAAAAAAAATATTTTATTCAGAGGCTGAACACAATTTGATGTTCCTCAAAAATATGCGTACCTACCATGCAGGCGCGGTCGCAGCCCAAGATTTTGGGGGGGTCACAATTGGTGCCGAAGAATATTTTTAGGGAATGATTGATAAGTACTCTAAAAACTTTTTTTGTATATGCCCATCGGGGTCACTGTGGCTCAACTGTCTCAAGTACCTACAGTTTTTTGTTAGTAAAGCACGTAAATCATTCAGTCTCTCAACAGCTTGAATGATTTTGGAGGGTCACGACCCCCAGGACCCCCCCCCCGCTCGGACCGCGCCTGCTACCACGTCATGCTCACTTAAATATCTCGCTGATGGTGGCGCGTGTGTTGGATCATTCGGTTCCCATGTTTGAGCTGGATGGTCCTGATCCACGTGTTATGTTCGGTTATGTACGTAAACGGGCGCCGTCTGTTGAGACTGGTCATCTCTTTTCTGCCAGGGCTTATTTTTTATCTTATATTGTATGACTTTGTAATATCTTGATTTAAAAGAGTGTCCATGGAGTTTGATCTTGTCCGTTCTTTGCCGTAGAGATCTACGTTTCGGAATGGATGCAACAGCTTCAACTTTCTGACTAACTGACCAACTCTTTGACAAATCAAAAGTGCCTGTAAACGATTTAATTGTAATAAATGCTTTGAGTTTGAGTTTGATACTTTATTCCTACATAGAAAAATCTACGTAAAAATACGAAGGCGGATATCTTCAAGCACTTGAAATCACGGGATGAACACAACAATGCAATTTAGGCGTGGATGTCTACCGGCCCGCTTGCTGCATTATGTAGATTGTAGGCGAGCGAGCCGAGCCGTCTCGCCTCCGAGCCTCCGCCACAAACCGAATTTATCGCATCGAGCATTGCCTATTCAATCCCCCAGTAACATCTGCCTGATGGATAGAAAAATGTACTGACGGGATTAAAGAATTGTGGAACTGTATTTCTGGTGAATGGTTTTGGAATATTGGCGTGCATTTCGAGTGCTGAATGGTGTCTGGTTCAAGATTTTTGAGGGCAATATGTTATGCCAAAACGCTTGTAAATACTTACAAGTGTTTTTTAAAGAACTCATTCTGTGTAGGTGTAGTAAAATTTAAATTTCGAAGTGCATTTGTCAAGATAGTTTTGAGAATGAGCAACAGTTTCCATTGATGCTGCTCTTATGATTGCTCTTGTTTTATACAACAATATTCTGCAATAATTGCTATCATAATAGTCCACTAGTTGACTGTTTTGGGCTGATTATGAGATGAATTGACCAGGAGTATTGTTTTCAAAATGGCTTGTAAAGGCCACAAGAGACCGCTGGATGCCAGAAGCACAGGCAGGACCGATCGACGTGGCGACGATTTGCGTAGACCCTGTCCAGCAGTAGACGTCTTTCGGCTGAAATTCTGATGATAATTTTTTCAATACATTCACCATGAAGATCCAACCGAGCTGATATAATATGTGACGAATATGGTAGATAGTCAAATTCAAGGTAGAAATTTGAATTAGTAAAAAAGTGATACCTACCACTTTTTTTTTTAATAAAAATGTCCGTATCCAACAACATTCGCGAATCTTATCGGCGCGATCGCATTCCTTGCTGAATTGACTTAGCTGAACGGAGTGCGGCCCGCCCAAATTACTATTTCAATCTGAGTCGCGAGTCTGCCGTCGAGGAAATATTGCGGGGACAATCCAATGTAGCATTTGTTTTGCTATTCTTATTTGATTGCTGTTAAAGAAAAACACTAGATATTGAAATTTTGAATGGATTTTAAAATATGGACTTATAGGCAATTTGTTTGTGGGATTGTTATGGGTAGTCTGTGACTTGTATGGCGTACAATGGCAATGGCTTTCCGTTTCTACTATATTGTGAATTGTGATGGGATGTGACTGTATACTCAAATCTCTAAACATGAACCTACATCCCGATATTAGTCTTAATAGCCATTTTGTTATAGCTTTTGCAAGCTCTAATCATGCTATTAAATAACGTTTGACGCATATTTTCATGAAGCAAAAGAATATTTATATTAAATTTACGGGCAAGTTGATAATAAGAAAAGCGTCTCGCCTAAAGGATACTCTTTTACATCAAACGGAATGCACTAGCAACAGGGTTGACGAGGAAATATTTTCTCATCATATGGAAGAAAGATATATTTTGCGCCGACCTCAAATAAATTGATATAATGACAGGAGAAGATGATGATTATGAAGATTTTTTTTACTACACATTATTTCGTTAAAGATAAATCATCATCAAGATAGATGATGATAAAAGAAAGATGAAAAAGAAGATGGATGGGTAGTTGTTAAATTGTTAATTTCCACGTCTTGGAAGCCTTTGTCTGCTCTTTTATAAATATATTTTTTTATTCTCACCTGCAAAAATTCATTGACGTCATCTTTTGATCCTATTATATCCTCATCATATGAGATAATAAGATATAGGTATGACAAACATGTGGCCTTCTCAAAACTCTATAAATTCATGCTTATAGATGCCGCTACTGTATTAAATAAAAGTTTGCAAAAATTCGCCTCAAAATCACCCACGGGTGTCCGGTTGGTGTAAACCCTGTGTCGTCAGTTCGGCTGTTGAAGGACGCGGACGGCGCAAGATGAAAGGCTGCGAGCTTGTGTTCGGCACAACAAAGCTTTGTCTCCTCGCGCCCCTCGCGTTAACTTTTACTCGTGGCTCCAACCACTGACAACCCAATAGCTTCGAACACATTTGATTTTGTATGAGTGATGGTTACCAGAATATTTATGTTTCGATGCTATGCAATTATCGCAGTTAATTAGTGCTACTTATTTTGTGCGCCAATTAGCCAAAGGCAGCTCCAAAAACAGTATATAAGTATAGGCTAAACGGATTCTGTTTTATTGAGTCCAGATTCGCGCCCAGTGGGACAGTTTTGTCCCCGGTTGGGCGCCAAAAACATTTGAGCATCAGTCAGTCATGTTTAGTCACCCATCCAAAAATATCCGGTGGCTTCTGGTGCCTTATGTTAAAATTATTACTTTATTATTATTATTACGCACAGTGGTTTTTGTGTGTCGTAACCGTTAGGTTTACTTTCATCATTTAATATATCACGCCCCACGGTGGGCGCCAATAAAGAAAATAACTTAATTTTGTATCTGGAAGGAGTTGAGGGTTAGTAATTAGGATTCCAGAGTCTCCGGCTGAAGTCGACTGTGATGTCAATTTGGTTGGCGAACGCCGCAGTGGGTGCAAGATGAAAAGCTTCCAAGTGTTCGGTTGCTTTAGACATAGGTACGACGATGTCAATCTCACGTTGCAAACTGTCCAATTAATGAAAAGACTTGTTTTATGATTTAGTATGTATGGATGGTGGTAACTTAGTAACTAGACTTACAAAAAAAGTGTTAATAAACTCATTTCTAAAGACAAACATAAAAATGTTTTTACTACCCTTTTTTAGCTCTGAAGCAATACTTTGCATCAAAAGTTTCCCAAAAAAATGGAAAGTAGCATTTCTATCAGTGTTATCATTTCAAAACCTACATTTACCATTTTGTGTCCCACGTTGGGCGCCAATGAAACTTATAAAAGCGACAAATTGACATTGTATGAAAGCTTTCATTCGGATCGTATGCTTGATGATGATAGCGCGCGTACAAAGAGAACAGAAGTAATAAAGGGGTGTCGAGTGTTCACAAGCGACGCAGCCCCGACCCGCCCCGACAAACAGTGGCCGATACTGCACGCTGCCGCTATACCGCTTTGACGATACATTAACGATTTTATGGCTGACCTGACAAAATGTCATGTGCATTTTACTTAAAACTCGTTACTTGACAATTTACATACAACCAAGCATACGTAGCGCACACACGCGCGCGGGTAGTTCCGTTGTGCAGCCCAACAGCTGCCATGTTATCGTTCCAATGTTCAGAGGTCAAAGAGCGGCGCGCGGTTTAATCGCAAAGAGACAACTCAAAGTGGAGCGTGCAAATTCGAGGCCGGGCGGGAACAATAAAAGTGCAGGTGGACCGCGGCCGCCCCGCGCCTCCGCGCTCACATCAAAGGGGAGCCCGCGATACCATACAAAAGCCCTAATGAGACAAACCCGTGGCGTAATCGAGGCGACGGAAAAAGATGAGGCCCGAGAGGTACGAGGCAAATTTTAATAATTGTCAAAGCGGCGGCGCCGATCAAACGCGAGGGGGTGCTGCCCTCTCTGCTGCGGCGCCACACCACTCCCTCCCTCGTCGCCGCGCGCTCGCACCTGTGACGTGTGCTCACCGCGGGCCTCATTAGCGCTACTGATCTAATGCGACTTCGAACTTCGCCAGCGACGTCTAATTAAACTTAAACAGAATTTCAATTTTACGACTGAAATTTTAATACTTAAAGCTGGAGCCGCTGAGGTTCCGCAAAGGAGACGCGTTCAAAGGCAACGCCGTGCACGTTTTCGCAGATATTAAATGTGTTGACAATTTAATTTTTCATTTCCTTTAGGCGGCGCGGCGGCGGGGGGCGGGGCGGGCGCCTCCCGGCCGCGGGACGCCGCTCCTTTGACGTCGCGATATTGTCTTTGTGCGCCGCGTGGGGTGAGGCGGGCCCGGCCGACGGAGACTTTGTCGCAATACAATGTGTATCAATAAAACTTAGGATTGGCTTTTAGTGGTTGCACTTACGCTTTGTGAGGCGGCACGCTCACCCTTTGACATTATATGTGGGGCGCGGGCGAGCGTGTGGCTGTGTGCGTCTGGGTGAGAGTGTAGGCGAGTGTGTCGGGAGCTGAGTAATAATGCAGGGCGAGACGAGCCGGCGCCGCGGGTGCAGCCCGGCCCGGCAGCACACACACGCGCGCTTTATTAATATCAGCAATCGGAGTGCATCGGCAAACTATCGTGTCGCGAATCTGCGAAGTGCCGCAACACGACAACATGCAGCCACCAGCCCGAGGCACTTCATAAACCCACTATTGACTACGCAAACTTGATTACTTTCTCATATTTATTTATGTAAAGTTCTCATATTACCTAGGATATGAACAAAATACATACCCAAATCCTTATTAAGTCCATAATTCACATCTAGCTGCTATACACGGCATGTTTTTACAAACAAATAATTTCTTGAGAACAAACAGCCCACCCAAGAACTTTGATGCCGAATGAATTAAAAATTACTTCAAAACATGAATGTCTTTAATGTTTCTATAGAATGCCTGTGGCTTATAAAAGTTTGATATTCTTTGGAACATTAAGGAGGTATCGTGTTCAATTACATCGTTCATTATGTAAAGTGACCTTTGCATGTACCGACATTTCAAATTTTTTTTTTTATTTCGCCTATTCGTATCTTTGATCGGTCGCTATTTTCAAAGAGATGCGTAGAATTTACAAAACGTAGTTCGCTGACAAAAAGTCATAGAGTTTTCATCCTTTGACTGTAACTGACCCGGTAATGTATTATTGGGATTGCATTCAGCGCCGGCCGTCGCATGCATGTGGAAAACATCATCCGGCGGGGCCGAGGGGTCCTTTGCCAGCCCACAGCGCTTGCTCGACTGACCATAAAAAGTATCCACATTTTTGTAATAAAATTACCTGTTTTAAAAGGACGTTACTACCGAGATTAAGGCGCAGAGCGATGTAGTTAGTTGCCGGCGGCTGATCAAAGGGCCCGCTGGTCCAATCACAAAGCTTGGATTGGCCTGGCCCCGCCCACTTTTAAGGCCACGTGCGGCGCGCGCACTGTTGTGTGCTAAATTCTGACAGTTGCTCCTCGGCAGCCGTAGGTGCTGCAGCGTTTTGTCGTTTTCCGGCAATTTTCCGCGCTACGATCGCGTACTTAGAAATAGTAATCAACTTTAGATTTTTGTGTCATAAGTAGTGTTTCCTTAACTTAAATATATTAAAATCAATGTTTACTAGAAGTATAGTAGTGTGTTGTCAGTGTCAGTGTTTATCACTTAACATAATTGGATTGTTACGATAAATTAATTGGATTTTAAACCTAGTACAGGTAGTAATTTGAACTTTTCTGAACTAATAAATAACGAATGAACTAACAAAGGGTCACATATCGAGTGTGCTGTGTCGGCATCCCTCTTCGGTTGGTGGTGGGCAAGTTTTTTGTCTGAACTTAGTCGTTAGTTAAAATATTTAGTTGAATGCGTCTATTGTTTCGTACGTTCGGCTGTATTCCATGTTCCGACAGTATTGTTTTGTTGCTGTATAGATTTATTGTAGTTGCTCTCGCTTTAGTGGCACTTTTGATGCTTTGTTCATTTAGTAGTATTGTTTGTAATAAAGTGTTTGATTTAGTTTTATTGTTGCTTAAATGCTTAGTATGCGGAGAGCTGTTTTTAAAACATTGCATTTTCTTTATAGTTTGTTCATTGTTAAGCAGTTAAAAATAAACAAACAAATTACATTATTATAGAGTTCTTTAACGACGTACTTACACACATGTAAGTACTTATAAAAAATACAATATACATGTAGAAGGATAAATAAGATAAAACTTATCATTGAAAGTAAGTCTAAAAGAAAAGACATCAACGCGTCTTGTGTGCGTGCGAGGAAACAAGTCTCATCTCAATCTTTTGTCTTTTACAGGAATAGAAAGATAGATTTCGATAATCTTATGTTATGCAAGTAATCAATCACATCAGACAATCTACATAAATAACTGTTATTTTTTTTGAAAATTCTGTATTTTCTTATTTATACACTTTTAATTAACTTCAACAAAAGTTTGCATTTTACTCTATGCTTACATTTTATAAAACAAAGTCCTCCGCCTCTGTCTGTCTGTCGCAATAAACTCAACAACTACTGCACCGATTTTCATGCTGTTTTCACCAATAGATAGAGTGGTTCTCGAGGAAGGTTTTAGTATATATCTAATCAACCCGACATCCACGCGGGCGAAACCGCGGGCATCTGCTAGTTTAATATTTAAAAAAGACGATTATCCGTATTGGAGTCATCCTGAAACGTCCAGAATTAAGGAATTAAGAAGACCAGATGGCTATGACTAGATGGCTACCAGAATCATTTCTATTTCTTTTTAATTTTTGACGTTCAAAAGCCTTTTATGTGCCTTATTGAAACAAGATATAAAAATGACCTTAAGGCAGCTAAGAGTAGAACAGTTAAGTTTAAATCAAGCATATTTGCTATGGGTGTGAAAATTTATAATAAATTGCCAGACTTTATTAAAACCACTGAAACATTAGCTACTTTTAAATACAAACTTAAAAAACTACTGATACAGAAAGTATATTATACAATTAATGAATTCTTTAATGACAAATGTCTTGACTGAAATTTATTTAATGGTATTATGATAATGCATAATTATGAAAAGTGTTAGTTATTGTTTAATTTATTGTATTGGTAATGAATATTATATTGCCTTGACTATTTTGTATACTTGTTATGACGGTTTATATTATTATTATTTTTTTCTTTCTTTGGACATCAATTAATTCAGTGACAAATGTTTTTGACTAAAATTTATTTAATATGACGTTGATGATGCAATATTTATGACAAATACCAATTGATATTTATACTTAATTTATTTTCTCTAATGGTTATTATGTTACTTGAATGATTTTATTTTGTTTTTCTTTTGACATGTAATTGTAAATTTTAAAGATTGTACACCCCATGGGTATGTTACAGTGATACTTTGTTATAATACTAATTATAAGAGCTGAATTTCCACCTGTGACAAACAATAAATAAATCTCATCTTATCTTATAGAAATAAATTATTTGACTTTGAATAATATTCGAGATACTCCAAAGAATCGTTTGACAATTTTGGAGCCGCTGCGAAATACAGTCCGGCAAATGAACTCTCAAATAAATTGACACCCTATGTCAATTTGCCGTGATAAAGCCATTTTTGATTTCATACAACTGTCAAAGATCCGATTATACGGAAAATTTATGTGGATAGTAGTTTTTGACAATTTTTCTATAGGCTACAAAGTCTGAAAAATCTTGATTTTATTTCGGACAAAGGAAATCAAACCGATTCTGTATGGTTAAGTGTAATCTCAGTCAGGGCTTTAAAATTCCAAAAATGCCAAAAACCATCGGTCGAAAATATAAAGGTAAAACAAAGCCTATAATTACAGAATGTCGCAGATCAGACTAATAAACTAAACATCGCCTGTATCTGAAATTTTATAGAGAACACTGGGATTGTTGGGAGTTCATTTCGATTAAGATTAGGTGAGACTGCAAATAAAGCCAATTCAGCGCTTCAACTTGAATGAAATATGTCATTACTGTCATTAGCTACATTATGTCCAAAGACAAATTATACAAAAAACCCTTCATGAAAGCGTAATGCTAAAAGCTGCTGAAAGGGTGCGCACGCGGCGTCTTTGAGCCGTAGACGAGACTCAGAAAGGATCGCTGTGTGCTAATTTCCAAACTCGGTTTCGCACAGATAAGGCTAGAGACGGGAGGTAGGTGTCTTTGATGTAGCCGCCCGGCCCTCTGACTCCGGGGGTGAGAGCTTTCAATGAAAGGATTTTTTTCATCTTCTTTCCCTTTGTACTTAATTTAAATTTCGTTTATATCAATGCTAGGAGTTTCCTTTTGGGTGTGTTTTCTCTTTTACTTTGTCGTGTTTATCCTCTCCAATTTGTAATATTCGAGTTCGCTTTGTAATTAAATTTAGTGTTCGTAATCTGTTCTCTCTAATTTTTTTTCTGTGCCCGCCGAACTCCGGCGACTGCCGTGTAATTGCAATTTATAAATTAGGTGTCTCTTTGATTTCGAGTGTTTCTTAGAACTTTAGAAGCGCTTATATTTCGAGATTTGATTATATTTTTTCCTTTGTACTATTCCTTTGATAGAACCTTTAATATCTAGCGCTTACATACAAAAGTCTAATAAATATTGCTGTCGACCTTTGTGTTTGCCAACTTAATAATCGTGAAATAGCTTAAAGGCAATTTGAAACGTATAATGTATTTAAAGTTGGTCTTTACCACTCCATAACTTTATTTAGTGTCAAAGGGTTCAGAGAATCAGAGTTATCAGTTTCATACTCGTTTTTAGCATAAAACCTCATTAGTGATTAGGTTTGAAATAATTTTTAGGTACCCAAAGGGTAAAACGGAACCCTATTACTAAGACTCAGCTGTCTGTCTGTCTGTCTGTCTGTCCGTCCGTCCGTCTGTCACCAGGCTGTATCTCATGACCCGTGATAGTTAGACAGTTGAAATTTTCACAGATGATATATTTCTGTTGCCGCTATAACAACAAACAAACGTGATTTTTTTTTGCCGTTTTTGTAGATAATGGTACGGAACCCTTCGTGCGCGAGTCTGACTTACTTGACCGGTTTTTTTATTATTGAAATGAATAATTAAGGTTTATAGATGGTAAAACAAGTTGATTAGTGTTGTAGTTTGTGTAACTGTTAGTTTTTCATCAGTTGTTGTGACGCTCGAGGTTGCACCCGCTCCTTTGTGCTAAGTTCTGTCGTTAAGAGGCCGCACAAAGTTGCCTGTGACTACGGCACCACCCATACTATTAGCATGACAAGGGCACTAGTTAAAGACATTTCTCGATTTAAACATCAAAGTCTATCGAACGTCTTTGATGTAAATCAGGCCATTGATGTAAGGAAATTCAGTGTCATACGCTTGTTATTTTTGTATTGGGATTTTAATTTACCTACGGAGCGTCTGTTATTTTGCCCATTAATCATATATTTTATTTGGTGTATTATATATTATGTTAATTAATTGCGAGACGCGATGATTTTCAAAAAAAAATTGCTAAGTATCATGTGAAATTCCGCCCTTACGCTTACGTAAGAATTCTTCTAATGATGATGTCTGTAAACTGTGCGCGCTATGTTGGAGCGGTGCATTGTAAAGGCGTTGCTACACAAAGAGTTGTCGCACGGAGCGACTTGAAACACGGAGCGTTTCCCGGCGCACACTGCTTGCCGACGCCGACGCCGCGCACAAAGGCGCCACTTTGCGGACTCGTCTTTGACTTACACGAGTGTGTGACCCAACATTAATAACCTACTAATAGCTCTACCCCTCACACAAGACTATCCAGGCTTCGTTGAATTGATATGAGATTATGTCTCCTCCTCTAACATGTTTAAGCTAAAACACAAAGGCACGCTCAAACCAAGTACCACGCCATCTTGTCTATACTAATTTCAGCGCAGCCAACACGAACTTCAGTAAAAACGTGTTCATAAAACTAATGAAATATTAAAATTACACGAGCCTTTTAGCTCGAACAAAACATTCGTAGATTCAATTTTTCGCATAATTTTATTAGTGACAGTTTAATTAGCGCAGCTTTCATCGGGCCGGCTTTGATATTGTGAACGTTTCAAATAGATTTCACAAGAAGCACTTTCAAAGAGAGCACCCCTAATAAGTACTGAAGAGTCCTCGCACGTGTTTATCAAAGACAGCCTTTCGTTACTCACCGTCTG
Source organism: Lithophane semibrunnea (assembly GCA_947363905.1). NCBI lineage: Eukaryota > Metazoa > Arthropoda > Insecta > Lepidoptera > Noctuidae > Lithophane > Lithophane semibrunnea. The sequence goes on from OX376193.1 coordinate 15,431,141, forward strand.
AATGGCCTCAAAAGAAACTCGTGTAAAATGCTCTACAAAGTGCCGTATCAAAGGAAAGGCGGGCGCAAATATCTGTTTCGTAAACTAGTAAAAACGGAGCTCTCAAAGGTACTGCGTACTCGCGGCAAATTAGGCGGAGTTAAATACAAGCGCCGCTCTCACAAATGTATAACTTTGAAAGTGACTCCTCGCTCATTATTTATGTAAGTCGCCGTAATCGTCAAACGGTGGGTGTTTTATTTGGGCTGAGTCGCGGTCCGGCCCGGCGTCCGCGGTCGTCATCCTGGCTGGCTCTTATCGCGAGGAGCCGTCCGGAGCCACTTGTTCGGCGCGCGCGGCTCGCGTCCTCGCTTCACATGTGTATCCATTTAATGCTCAATTCCCATATAATTTAACTTTGCGATCAAAGCGAAATTTTGCAAAGAGCTTCCCGGCGGCGGCGGCGGCGGGCGGTGGGTGCGAGCGGGACGCACACATTGGAGTTCTCGAGATCAAATGCTGGGCCAAATTAGTCACTCTCCGTCTCTCTATCTCAAAGCCGATCCGTAGCAAAGTTTGCGCGAAGATGACATCAAAAGGAAACCACACACTGGGGTGGCGCCGCCCGCGCCCGGCGCCCCCGGCCCCATACTTAAATCTGCCGTGTCTCTGGCTGTCTTATTGACACGCGACTGACAACTCGCAAGTCGCCAACGCCGCCGACTGTTTCAAACTCACTCCGCTTTACCAGACTTATTTAGTTAATTAATACGGAATGTCCTATCAAGTTGTAACTCCCGCAAGGCTGGCACACACTTACGCGGCTCAACTGTTAGGAAACTTTAATCGCATGGGTATGTTTGTACATACGTACTGGTACACACCACCCATGTTGTCAATCCCTTTAATTAAACGACACTAAGTTTCCTTGATGAACTTTGGAACTCAGCGGGCTGTAATATCATCTCAGAATTCTAATTATTTTACTATAATTAATTTTGCAGATGGAGTCCATCGCAAGTTACATACAGTTTATGAAACATTCCATGTTCGACAACTGCGGACTAAAAGTAAAATGTTGAAATATCAGACGCAAGAGCACCGGGTAGGCTTCTCGAAGTTCTGAAGCCTTAAAAACAAGTTTTAAACTTATACCAAACTCGAATTTCCCAACACAAAGCTGGCAATTGTATTCTTATTTCTTGGAAATTGCCTTTTTCACCGTTTCATAACGTTTCACTGTAGACATTTTATAATAATGGGAAAGCAAACGTTACTTTGAATTCTGTATGTTTGTTTTAATAACATTTTCTGTTGCGTGACTTGCGTGCGTTTCACATATTCGTAAACGTACTGACCTATGTGCCTGATTGTAAAAAAAAAGTAATGGTTACGTTGAAGTAATCTGGGACCTCATGTCCGAATCTCTAACGAGATAAATGATTCTATCTCTTACAAAAGTCTCCTTAGTCCTGCATTTACTCTAATTGTATCAAACGTTTCATTGCCAACAGCATGAATACCAACTTATATACAAAAAGAAAGTGTATAATTGCTAAAGAATCTCAAGTACTCAATATTTTTTTAACATTTATCGGTGTCTAAATGGGTTACAGTCTTAAAACCAGTGAAGCCCGTCACTCTTAAACGGTAATAAAAACTCCTCAACGTTAACACTGTCTAACAAAGTCGATAACTCGTCGGCAAAGCGTTTATTAACAAGCCGAGTTAAAAAAAAAACAGTTTGGAATTTTGAAATCCAACACAAGTTATCGCAGGGCGCAGGGGTGTTGGCATTGTGCGCAAGAGTTTATGACGATGACGGCCACGCTTCCACGAACTGGGACCTTACCGACGCCAATACCAATAGATTCAGTATTCGATTTTCGGATTTCCAACTGTATCGCCTACATCATAAAGTGTGGAATCTAAAGTTTCAAAGATGTAAGGTCCCTGGGTCGTGGGCCGCCGCCCGCCTACCTAAAACGCTGTCCCTGTATGACGTCACTCATCTCAATGTTTGCCTTGTTTCCCCTTTAATTGAACTATAGTGTATTGTTTAGTCTTCGTTATTTAATCTGCCTCGTTGTTTTAGGATTCCTGTATGAGCATTCATGATGAACCATCGCCATGGCTTTTGTTTGTTCTTTATGGATCCATTGTTTGTAGTTCATCTTAAATTACGAAGAGAAATATGCGGTATCAAGGGCTTACTGTTAACAGACTTCCTCTGGTATGAGTCCAACTTAAATTAGGCATGAACTGAGGATATTTAATTCGATTTTGCTATTCTAACTCTTAGACGTATATATTTCATCATATCATATATGCATTAGGCTCAACTAGTGTGTGATAATAACCAACTATTGACTTTCATTTTGAGCAGACTCCATATCTTTGTCCGAACTCCAAAACGTTGAAATGTCATCCAGGTAATATTATTTTCACAAATCCCGAAGCTTCAATCACTAACAAAACAGTATCTTTTTAAGTCCTGATATTATGTTTTGAACGATTCTGCATTTATCATCGCTCTCCCTTTCATTTACAATTCATCCATCAACTGGTGTGAGATTTAATACGTCAGGCTATATAACCTCCATTTGATATTCTGCGTTTGTGCCATCATTCAACTTTTTGTCCTCTATTACTCCTGTAATATGATTATAATTTTCTCGCATCTGCTATATCATTTTATCATCTCAACAAAACTTGAACTTTAGTGATAGCAGTGTTAAGGTTTGGTTTAGTTTGTTTGAGTTGTTACAATCGGCTTCCATTGAACGAAGACCGGTTTGGATAAGGAATGCCGCAGCGCAGTGTCCGGGCGGCTTTTTGCTTTGGCTGCGTGCGCACAGCCCACGCGGACGGCTTGGAGCCTCGGCCCGCCGGCGCCAGCGCCGCTTCCCGCCTTTACGTTTGATGCCTGATAAACGACACGTTGCAAATATTTGATGTAATTTTATATTATTGCCGGTTTGCTGTTCAAAGTCATTAAAATGACGCTGACTAAGAAAATATTACTCAAACTTCGCATTGGATAAGCAAAAACACAACCTGTAATCCCTAGAGGATTTGTAATCTCTAATCCCTCAACAACAGCCCTTACACCTAATATAGCAAGGTTCAGAACTCCTTTTAGGATTTTCAAAGATGTATAATTGTTTAGAACAATAGCCAGTCGTTATTCGTACTGCAGTCTATGATTCTTTACAAATATAGTGGATTCTCTATCCGGAAACTTTAACCACCATGGTAATCGGATTAAAATTTGTTTACCTGAATGCTTCCAAACATGTTTTACTCATGGCCTGCTCCAAAATCTCTAACAATATTTTGTGTCATAGAACTTGATTGTCATCCGAACAGCAAGGCAGCAACTTTTTATTGGATTAAAAGATTCGCAGAATCATTCAGACATAAATCTTCAGAACCCCAGTATTTATATCTCACTTATCCCGTTTACAACTGAGTGTCATTGGTACTTGACAATAACTATGAAAAGAATGGTGTGCCTAGCGGAATGCGCGGCCAGGATTGTTGGCTGTCGCTGCGACTCGATGGCACTGCAAATAATGCTGGATTACCTGGTACCATTAGCTGATTGTTACTTATTATACGTATTGTGGATTTTAACGTCTGTTTATTTTATGACGCTTGTAGCTAGAATTTCTGTTGAAAAAGCCACTCCTGAAATTGTATTTGTCTGAATTTATCGTTTTTTCAGGTTAAATTGATGAACTTTTGGAAAAAAAACATTGTTTGATTGATAACATGATAACCGAAGGATATCTTTAATACTGTTCAGACGAGAAAAAATATAGAGCTTTCTTTTTTCTATATATTTTTTTTGTTTTACGTTCGTCAGCTGTCGCCGTTTTTCAAAATCTGGATGCGGCCAATAACATTTTTATCAATGTCTGAAGTCCATACTTTTTGGACACACGGCAGAGAAATTCAATGGGGTGTGAATGTTCGTAAAATGCTGGCGGCCGAAGTATCCACATTACACTGGTTTATGGCCACAGCAACTATGGGAAGTGAGAGTTACACAGCTTTAGCCGTCCGCCTTACACACCTATGGAATTTACTGTTGAACATTTAACGAATGGAACCACTGAATTATTCTTGATTATGGTTAGCCGTAAGGAACATATTTGATTAAAGTATTAACTGTCTTTTAACAGAGTCAAGAATGTATATAGATTGGTTTGGTGTTGGTCCTGCTTGTCGCAGTGGAATCCGATTATTTATTAGAATCAATCTGGCGATTATTCTATCTATATGCTTAGTAAAAATTATAAAATAACAATAATAAGTCAGTTTAATTTTGCATCCGAGAAAGAAAGTTAATAATGGTTGAATTGATTGCGTGGTTCATGCTATCGCCTATTATAACAAGATCTCTGGCTCCATCTAAACCGTCACCATTACCTTTCGAAGCGTGTCTTGTGGAAACTCGTGGAAAGAGTACGTACCAATATAATAATATCATCTACATAATATTGGTTAGTTGTAAGCAGGAAAATTTTGATAACTTTTGTTGGCTTCAGTACATCAGTACAAAAATAGTGTCTTCTAAACGGTTTTTCGTTGGTGAGTTCTACGGCTTCTATTGAGTAATCAAGTAGGTTTCAGTCCCTAACTAAATTATAGATTTGTTATGACAAGGATACCTTGTTATATAACAAGTAGGGTAAAGTAAATTTTAAATTTTTCAGTGGGATTTAATTTTTGAATATGGAAATGTTTTCAATCTTCTGACTCTACAAGCTTTCCAGGCACTAAAATTATCTCGTCTTTATTGACAGACTGATCTTTCTTTAAAAATGAAACTTCTTCTGTATATATCTAAATAACCGGAGCACTTGATATTAGCATGCTCGGGCAAAATAATAGGGACATTCTCGGCGCCTTTGAGAAGCGGAGTAATAAACATACAACATAGTTTTCTAATTTCATGCAGTCTCTCTTCAATATTAATTTAGTAATTTGAAAAGTTTGTGTCGTGCAATATCAAAGAGAATTTGAACTTATTTTTATTTGTTTTGTTACAGGATGATATTCTCCTCATATACGGCACCATTCAGCTAAGATTTAAAGGTAAGATCTATTAATAAGCCAATCGTGATTATTTATGCTACGCAGACTTATTGCGAAATTGAAAGCTAATTGAATTGTGATTTATTGTGATATGAACGAATTGCCGTCGTTCAAGTAGCAAGAATTATTTTGGGTCCCGCTGGAATTAATCTACGCGCACGGCGCAAGTAAAATAGAAGCCAGAATAAATCAATCTTATAACTATTTAAATCATTAACCTCTTGGAAGCGCATTTGCAAAATAATTAAATCATTTGAAATGTATAAAATATTTTTCAAATGATTTAATTAGCTAAAGTCGTGTCAATTTATACGAGCGGTATCTTAAAGAATCCTCATAAGTACACTGTTTTTAGTCACTGATTTCATAAGTAGCTAACCAGGAAACCAATTACAAAAAGAATTTAATTTGGCTACAACGTCAATTTCCAATAAATTGCAGACAATGGCGGTTGGTTGCAATAACATATCCATGGTTGCAACTATAGCTTTTATTGTAACCTACGGCTTCCAATTTATTTCATACGTCCTAAAAGTAATCCGTCGCGTCGGCAATCTGGTACACAATGGATTTATTTCGTTAACGACATAATAACGAGTTATATATCGGTTTTGTGATGAAAGCACAATCAGGTAATAGGTTACATTCAATTTTCAACTTTACGAGGATAAGAATAAAACTGTTCGCCCATGTGTGCGGCGTCAGCGCGTGTTGCTGATTCAGCACTTTCGGTTATAATGGTTATGCCGTCATTTTTACAATGAGTTATTACTTTTCCTCATTTTTTATTCGACCGCTTTTCTCCCGACAACCACTGCACGGAAAAGTAAAGTTTCCTTTTAGTTTAAGTTAAAAGCATAAAAATTTACATTTCACTTAAGATCAAGGGGGTTCCATAAATTATTAAAAAAATACATGAATACGCCATTCAGTTTGACTTCGATTGAACTGTAGCACCTCTCGATCTGAAAACCCATCAACCATTGAAACAAGCGAGCCACCGAGCACTCGTGAACCCAATATTTTTACATACAATAATTGAATTACCTTTCGACTCCAAAACTACCGATCCCGTAGTCCCATTACTTCTACGCGTTTACTCTCAAAAGAGGCAACAGTTTAACGTTAAATCTCGCTTCGAGGCAGTAAAAAGCGAATTTTTATATTAAACCAGCTCTCGTAGGCTGCATTCACGTGAGGAGGCCCTAGACGGCAAATTAAGTGACATTAGAGGCATAATGCCCGTGGAAGGGAGACGTGAAAGCGGAGTGCTGTTGTGGAACGGTACGCTAGTCCGTGGAGTGCGCCAACAGACGTTCACCACCTGGATGCCGATTAGGTAAGCGCTGGAAAATATTTCAGCCGCTTTAAGCGCTGCATTGCAGCCTAGTTCAGCGACGCTCTGTTGGCGATTGTGCTTTTCAATACTTAAGAAACGTCCATGAATTTCCTTAGAAATGTAAATAACATTTATTATGAATAGTGTAGCCACTTGTTACTAACTTTCCCGATGAATGCTGTGCTCCACTGGGGAGGGCTTAAGGAGGCAATGCATAACATGGGACAAAATGTTGAACCTTAGAAGCTTTTGCAATGAGTTTGCATGAACTTTAAAGAAAAAATCGAAACACCTTGCAAGTTTATGTTTTGTAAGGATTATCAGAAAAATGTGTGTATTTAGGAATATATTCAAAAAAAAACGGAAGTGTTTCGATTTTTCTGATGAGAAGTGTATTTGAATCCGGAATCCACAAAAATATGGGTTTTTCTACTTCAGGATTGAACTGAAGCTAAAGCACGTGAAGTTAATTCAGACAGATCATATTTTAAATCGTCGAAATAGTTTGAAACCTTAGCTTAACGATTCAAAAGCCTTTGGTTGGACTGAAGATAATTCCCATGCAGAGTATCGTTTATTCTTTCTTACCATAATTGTCTCAACTAACCTAACCTAACTAATATTATAAATGCGAAAATGACTTTGTGTGTTTATTTGTTTATTTGTTACGCTTTCACGCTAAAATGGCTGAACCATGACCTGGATTAGGACCTGAGACCTGGGACCTGGGAGCAAGATATATGCGGGTGGAACCGCGGGGCACAGCTAGTTAAGAAATAAATGAGAAATTATCCTTCTGCCTGCGCTTTTGTAATGGATTCCGGCACACTTCATCTAATAAGCCCAATAATCAACAAATAAAAATGTACCAACGAATTGTGTCAATTTTTTATTCGATCTGGAGACAATTGAAATCGACGCGTCGGTAACAGTATTACTTTTTTTTTCATCTCCAATTCTAACCGATCGCTCGGCAGCTGGGACAGCGACTTATTTCAACCGATTTATGAATTGCTCCTCATTTAATTTTGTCGTCATTTCTTTCATTTTCTCTTCTATGACTTCAATGAGGCTTGATGATAGCACATTAATAAATTTTTATCTCAACCTTTGATGATTGGGTCCTTGATTTGTGCTTACTTATTTTCCAATTTTTTTTGACAACTCAAGCCCCCACAGGAAATATATTTTAGAATGTTTGCAAAAACATCTGATTGAAAAATCTCGTCCCTCTTCTAGAGAAATCTGTGGGAGAAGCACACGCCACACAGGTCTGCGATTCACCTCGTAGTCAGGTTTCTTCCTCACAATCTGATTCCCTAACGGAATTTCCTCTAGTTAAAGCTGAATTTGCACCTGTCAACACGGGTCGTTTTTCCTGAAATCCCTAAAACACCGTTACAAAAACAGTTTCCATACAAAGAAAAGCTCTGCATTTCTAATTTAAACTTTTTGTTCCCAACCCATATTACTTTGCAAAACAAACTAGCATGACAGAGGGATCCCCGATGACGGCAAATATAAATTAATCAGTTTTAAATACCAATTTGTCTGTAAGTTAAGTGCTTGACTTATTTAGCACACGTCATTAGCAACAAGAGTAATGTGGGTAACTAGCGATATATTTAAGTCCAGACTGAATTTTTTGTCTCTTGTCTGAAAACTGACATGCGGTTGTTACAGGGCTGCCAATTTGAAATAGAAGGTTTTGGGTTACAGAATATTGAAAATGTTTTAGCTATTTACCCACCAACAATTAATAAACAATTAAATGAAAAATGAAAGCATTTAAAATGTTCTGAATACTGAAAAGGATGACGCAGGTTGTAGGTGCGAAAAATAATCGAGAAAAGACTTGCGCATAGCAGAATTTTTATCAAGAATTTTGATATTTTTTAGGCATATCACAACTTGTATCCCTGTCCATGTGGCGTCCTTGGTCCATGTATTGTCTCCACAAATAGCATTGTATTTAGCGCTGGCGCCGGCGACGCATTAATTACGCTATAAATAAATGCTTTAGATAAAAAACGTATCGAGTGAGGCCGTAATAGATTTCTCTGAGCGACGAGACTTTTATTGTTATTGAATGGGGTGGTAATGTGTTGCGGCCAGTCCGTCTGTCACGATCGGTTTTATCGGGGATTTATCCAATGGAATGCATTTGTAATGACTTTTTTACTGGAGGTATGTATTTCCGTGTTGGTCAGGAAATTGTTGTCACGTCAAAGTTCTGGGGACTACGAACTGTCTCTCTATACTTGATTGATTACACACTGTAAGCTCTTTAGTATCAAATTTATTCGATTTGGACGTAATTAAATACTATTTTTAATGGTCTTTTACAAAATATTTTTCCACTTCTATCATTGCAGTATCGGTAGCTCATGTCGTAAGATCTTAGGAATTAAATTGCATGGAGAAATCCAATTCAACATGGCAAAAACTACCCACGTAGGTCTACGGTGGAAAGGAAACACAATCACGACACTTAATCACATTGAACCAATACGGCAAGCTGAGATGCACTTCTCATTCTGACGTCTACGTTATTAGGAAAACCACTATAAAACAAATGTACGGCGAAAGTGGAAATACGCTTCTTCTAAATTGGATAGGAATGATTTTGTTAGAAATCTGAGACGCAAATAAGTTTACACTAGATGTGGGGGAAAAGAGAGTGGAGTATTGGATTGGAAGGTTGAAGTCTAATGAAAAGTATAGGAATTAAGTATATGTATCTAAGAACAGAATGCACTGTTTGTTTATGTGATTTTCTTTTGATAGCTACTACATTACGATTCTGATTCGTCTAGTCGCTTATCGTTTAAAGGTAAGGCACGTTAACATTTCGTAAGAAGTTGGCAGAATAATCCCAGCGCTAATTTGCTGGATTCGGTTTCTCCTCTACCTGTCGTTATTTCTCCTGACTAAGTTTATTTTGTTTATAATTATGTATGTATATATGTATGTATTAATTAGTATTCATTTTTACTCAAGTTACAGTTGTATTATCTTATGTTGCGCCTGCCATGTCTGTCTCTGCATCACCCTAAGGTTGACAGGTTGAGGTTGGTAGAAAATGCCTCAGGCATTAAGTCCGCCTTTGTACAGTAGTTTTTTTACTTGTGCGTAAAGTTTAATAAATAAATAAAAAATAAATAAATTTTAATCTAGTCAGCATCAGCAATTACGAACAGATTGCCTGCCAATTTTTTCTGGTTAGTTTTTTTGATATCGGTGCAAATAACAACGAACACAATAAATAAAGATGACTACGGTACCAGTTGTTGAGGGATTTGCGATACCGTTAATCTACCATTGGGAAAGTAAAAAGTATTAACAAACAGTAAACTTTTAGGGCAATTGTGTTTAAAACTTAGACAGTGGCAAAGATAATGCGGGGACATTGTTTCTAAATTTACATTATTTGCTAAGGCTGCAAAAAAAAACATTCAAAAACAACGTTATGAAATTAGGGGATTAACATAAACATCCGTGTAGACTAAAATATATTATAGAGATTTGCCAAAACGCTTAGACCGTATCTTTGATCATAAACACAAGTTTGCATCAAAATAATGTTAATTACGGGTTAACTGTTACCTGTATTATCAGAATATGTTAAGATTAGGAAATTTATTCGCAATTCAAAACAGCGCATACCTTTTCACTACACTTATTTAATTTTCCAATATTATTGCCATGCAGTAGAACTAGTGCTACAACATTCTACATCTCAATGCAATCTCATCTAATTCTCGGTCCAGTCTCAAGGCGGTCCTTCATATCAATTTAATAGGATTACATAATAGCAATTTTCCTGTATAAAAGAGTTGCGTCCATTCGCAGCGAGTTAACAATAGTGTAATCTGCCACGTCGTCTCCGGACTAAAGCACTATTGTTGAAACATATTTTGTATCCTATATCCTCCTTGAGAAAATACAAAATGAGACTGTCCGGAAATGAGGTAACGATAAAATTACCTTTACGGATTACTTTGCATTTTTATTTTTTCTCTTTTGGGCCTTTGTTACATTTTCTTCGATGATATAGCTTGCTTTAAACATTGTATCAGTTGCTTCATTTTCTATCACTAAATGTAAGTATGCTAAAGTTACCAAAGCATTAATGATGAGACAAGTCAATTTTGCAGAGTCTACTCTTCCGCTCTGTTAATTTAAAACACACAGCCGTCATTCTAATAAACTTCCACAAATACCTGATGACGGTACAAATATAAACCCAGTAATATCAATATACTAGATGTGTTTGACAATGAGCGTCCCTCGGTGAATGTCATTAATGTCATCCGCAGAACTGTCGGCCCGCGCGGCGGGTGGGGTCCTGAACGATCTACGTCTACCGTGTATATCATTAAAAGTACCTACTACCTACTATTAAATTACAGGGTATTTTATGGAGTTGAACTTGTTTGTTTTGCGGATCGGAGTGAAGATAAAAGGGTGCAGGTGCCTAATTGTCGTGCAAGTCGTGCTGAATGAAGGGGTCGGGATTGTTGTGTATTCCTATGTGGATGATTGATGGATTTCATTTCATAGTAGCCTAGTGCTGGCCGGTGCATTATGAATATGAGTAACATTTTCTTTTATTTTTTCTGGAAGTTTGTTAAAGTTACAATCGGAATTATTTAATTGAAAAATATCTGTTTGCAATTTTGTCAAACGTTACTTACAAATCTGTGACATGTTAATTGTCGATAAAAGTTAGAAAGTTCAAGGCACATGTTAGCAAGCACATTGGTGCTAACACGCTTTGAAACATCATTTGGCTATTGTACAAAATCAGTTACGAAAGTTTACGAACGCTATGAAACTCAGCGTCCAGGCTCCAGGATACTCGCAAATGGGAACTATGCGAATGGCAACTTTACAATATGGCTCACATTATATGGAAGATGAACTTTTCGGAAATTGACAAATGACGGTAAGACAGTTAATGTAATAGCAGCTACTGAGGTCATTCTAAGTTTTTTTTTTTTCTAAATCACAATATAGTGATATGATGACATAATTATTGTAGGTATTTTGTAGTCTTGTTACTGTTCTTACTTCACTATATGGATAAGATAAGAATACAGCCCTCGTCTTTCATGTTTTTGCCTTGCCGTATGTATTGGTAAAATAATTAGCCGGTCAACAAGATTGGTTGCAGGACTGACTGCCTTATAGCTGCGCCGAACTAATTTAATTAAATTAATTAACGCGGAGTTCATTTTGTAATGAAATTATGTTTATTTCTATAAGTCGATCTTTTAAGACACTTTCTCACGTACATTTTTTGGTAAAGTATTTATAGTCACTAAAGGAGGTTCTTGGCATGCACTCCAAACGTACATCAATACTGACAATAACTGAATAAAATTTTATCATTTGTTAGAGTCGATTACAATTGTTTGCTCGGGTACACCTCACCCCTTCCGTGCTGCAGACAGCGGAACTGATGCGCAGGGGATCTGTATATGATATGAGTGGCAAATATTTATAATGGAGATTTATTTAGACTTTATTATATTATTTTTAAATTGTATTTTGTTAGTTTGTGTTAGTAGCGTGAGAAATTAATTGCGATATACCTACATTTTCGTATCGTAACTTGAGTTAAGTTTGATATGGAACGGTTTACGGTATAAACAGAACGACAGAATAAATAATAGTGATAGCCCAGTGAAGTGGATACTTAGGTTTGGTCAAACGTTTTTTCAAACTATGCCGTTCCTCTTAAATTCTATTAAACGACATCTGATTATTGGTAGGGCATTAACAGAAATAGTTACTTACCAGTGTTATTAATTAAAATATCTTACGTGGAAACCACATCGGTTCCCACTCAGTCGGGACAATTAAATTGACTACTGCATAATACACCACGGGGCTATTACACAAATTGACAAATCTTTTATTCATCTATCCAATCATCCATACCGCTGAGGGCTGTTCGCGGGCGTCGGAGACTGTCGAAATAAGAAATCTCTGCGCATTTTCTCTCTTTTTCTTACTTATACAGATCCTGCTACGCTTGAGTGCAACGGATGATTCGAAATTTTCAATTAGACCACAATTGGCTTAGTTAACCACTGTTCTCATTTCATTTGGCATGTTTTCGAAAGCTGAATAATAATGTTTTTGCCATAATATTGTTAATGTAAAACGTCTGTGACTGTAATAATGATGTGCTACATTGTAACATTACCTACTGAATGATTTAGAATTTTAGATAATACATTGTAGTTGCTCGTAGGGTGTGTGTATAAATGACAAGCGTTTTTGAAGATGAAGATAGACGTTTAATAGGCGAGTAAAGACTTACAGTTTGAGGTAGAAAAGAAACAAGCACTAAGAAGATACAGAGGCAAGAGTTAGAAGTGAAACAGAGACTTTAGAGAAACTAGATTGTTAAAAACGTAATTAAAAATAGGAACGATTTGCGCGTGCATTCGCCGTCGGGGTAGGCTAGCGACTGGCGCGGATGACCGAGCGATCGCGGTTTGAAGACCCGGCGTGGGGCGCAGCCGGTGCGCGGGCGCAGGCGGTGAGGTACACACATCGTGCGGTCGATGAAGGTGCGAGCTACGCGCGCTCAAAACAGGTGCGTCCTCTGACCACAGGCGGTGCCACAGTACTCCCCCGCTTAGACCGCTACTGCGGGCGGTAAAAATCTGGGAAGTGCACGCGACGCCCGGACCTCGTCTTCCTCTCTTCTGCTGTAACAGGGAGTGGGGCTGGTGGCTCAGGGACTGCTGGTGGCCGATCGTCTGCTTCCTGTATGACGTAGGCCGGTTTCAGTCGATCAACGCTGACGGTAACTTCTTTACCACGTACGTCAAGCTTGTAGTATTTGGGTTGGCGTTGTATGACCTTGTACGGGCCGGCATACGGTGGTTCCAGCGGTCTTCGAACGAAGTCCTGCCGCAAGAACACATGTGATGATTCGCTGAGACTATGTGGTAAGTAAAATGGTCCTTTTCTGTGACAAGATGCAGGCCTTGGTGTGAGGTTGGCCATGCGACTTCGCAAACGCGTTGCAAGGTCAGTGACGTCAGATGATTTGTAGTCATCAGCTGGTGCGATGAATTGCCCTGGTAGTCGAAGTTGTTCGCCGTAGACTAACTCTGCTGGTGATGCTTCGATGTCCGGCTTCCATGCACTTCGTATACCGAGAAGTACTAGTGGAAGAACTTCGGTCCACTGCGGAGTAGAATGACACATGATGGCTGCTTTCATGTGTCGGTGCAGACGTTCGACCATGCCATTCGCAGCAGGGTGGTAAGCGGTTGTGCTGTAGTGGTGCGCACCAACCATGGCGGCGACAGCTCGGAAGAGGTGTGACTGGAACTGAGTGCCACGATCTGTTGTTATTTTGAGTGGGCAACCGAATCTGGCGATCCAGCCGGACACAAGCGCGGTTGCGCAGGTCTCAGCCGTGATATCTTTGATGGGGTACGCCTCAGGCCATCTGGTGAACCTGTCGATGACTGTGAGACAATACCTGTAATCATAAGAGATAGGTAAAGGTCCGACGATATCAAGGTGGATATGGGAGAACCTTGATGTTGTGACAGGAAATTGGGAAAGAGGAGCAAAGGTATGCCGTGTCACTTTACTGCCTTGACACTTAAGGCATTTACGGGACCATTCTCTACATTGTTTGCGCATCCCTGGCCAAACGAATCTCTGTGCCACCAGTCGCACTGTAGCTGTGTTTCCAGGGTGACTCAAATTGTGTAGCGAGTCGAACGCTTGACGACGGTATTTGGGCGTAATATACGGCCGTGGCGGTGTAACCGTAACGTCACAGTAGACCTCGATGTCTGTGTCGGGTATTCTAACCTTTTCGAGTCTAAGCGAGGATCCACTGTTAAGGAGACTTTGTAGTTCTGAGTCGGTGTTCTGACATCGTGCAAGCGCCTGATAATCAATTCCTTTAGGAATTCGTACCTCCTCTATTCGGGATAACGTATCCGCGACCACATTCTCGGGACCAGGTATGTAGCGTATATCCGTTGTGTACTGAGCTATGTAGTCGAAATATCTGTACTGCCTTGGAGAACAGTTCTCTCGTGGCGTAGTAAAGGCGTACGTTAGCGGGCGATGGTCTGTGAAAATGACAAAGTTCCGGGCCTCCACCATGTGACGAAAATACCTGATAGCTTCGTACACTGCCAGCAGCTCGCGGTCGTACGGGCTGTATTTCTTTTGCGCTGGGCTTAGTTTCTTGGAAAAAAAACCTAGTGGTTCCCACCGCTCACCATTTCGTTGCTGTAGCACGGCCCCTATTGATACATCTGAAGCATCCGTAGTCATAGAAAGCTCGGCGTTAGTAAGCGGGTGAACTAAAAGCGTAGCATTGGAAAGTGCTTTCTTGCATTCAGAAAAAGCTTCTAGCTGTGTCTGCGTCATTTTAACAGGTTGGTTCTTTGTGGTTTTGCCTCCAGCCAGTATAGCGTTAAGTGGTGCCTGTGCCTTAGCTGCGTTCGGTATAAAGCGTCTATAAAAATTCAGCATACCCAGAAATCTTCGAAGCTCTTTCACGGTTTGTGGCACTGGAAAATCCTGGATAGCCTGTACCTTAGTGTCGAGCGGGTGGGTACCGGAAGCTGAAACATTGAAGCCAAGAAATGTTACCTCTGGCTGTCCCCAGACACACTTCGCCGAGTTCACCAATACTCCATACTCTCTTAGGCGATCTAGTAGTCGTCGCAGGTGTACTTTGTGCAGCTCTGGAGTGGGGGAAAAGCACAAAACGTCATCCAAATAACAGAAGCAGAACTCGTCTAACCCAGCAAGAACTTCGTCCATGAACCTCTGGAATGTCTGCGCCGCATTCCGCAGACCGAAGGTCATATAAGGAAATTCAAATAAACCAAACGGTGTGGTTATCGCCGTCTTTGGTATGTGAGGTCCATAGATCGGTACCTGGTTATAGGCTTTAATCATGTCGATTTTTGAGAATATAGTGCTGCCGGAGAGCTGATGCGAGAAATCCTGAATGTGCCTCACCGGGTATCTGTCAGGAATTGTGCGTGCGTTGAGTGCGCGGTAGTCGCCACACGGCCTCCATCCATCATCCTTCTTCTTTACTAAATGTAGGGCTGAAGACCATGGGCTGTCTGATCTCCTGGCCGTGCCGTTGGTCAGCATATCCTCGAACTCCTTTTTGGCTATCTTCAAACGGTCTGGATCTAGTCTCCTAGGCTTACTTGATACCGGTGGTCCAGGGGCGGTATTAATATAATGCACCGTATTATGTTTAGGTTCACGCACAGTACCTGCAGGTCGGGTCACCTCCGGGAACTCACGGAGCAACCGGTGAAATTCTGATTCACCGGCGACAGTCTTGACAGACGCCACGTCATCTGGTATCCTCTGATGCGATGCTGGTACGGAGAGAGTGGTGGTGCCATCTATTAGCCTATGGTTGCGGCAATCTATAATCAAATTATAAAACTTTAAGAAATCAATTCCTATAATCGGTTTTGATATGTCCGCAACGGTAAATTGCCATGAAAACACTCGGCGCAGTCCAAAATCCAAATGTAATTGTATCGGGCCATACGTATTGATGGCTGTTCCATTCGCAGCTGTCAGGCCGTATTTCGTGCTTGTGCAGGGCGTCCTGACAGCTGAGCGTGGAAAAACACATAAATCAGACCCAGTGTCTATCAGAAACATCATCTTCGAATGTCGATCCGTTACAAAAATACGGCCTGGATGGGTTCCGCAGTGGTAGGCCGCTACTTCCGACTGCCCATGGAGTTTTCCGACGACCACTGACAGGGCTGCCGGCATTTCTTAGCCTGCGAACCATAAACATAATGATACCAGCAATGAGGGTGGTTTTCAGGCGGCTGACGTGACCGTGACGTAGACCTAGGTCTAGAATTTCTACTCCTAGATCGCTGGCGGGAACGTTCATGACGCTGTGTATGCATTGAGCTCACTTGCTGTCCTAGTAAAGCTATTTGCCTGGTTAACTCACCAATTCGCGTTTCCATACCTTCTATGAGGGTAGATGTCACTGGGGCCGCCGCGCTCGCTACTTGTTGAACACTGGTCGGCGCGATTTCGTGAACTTTGTCCGCCAAGTCCACTATCTTGTCCATGGGTAAATCCGCTTGCGACGCCACGATAGTCTGAACGTTATTCGGTAGCCGGCTAGACCACAGCGTTTTCAGGAATTCTTCGGGTACCGCCGGTCCAGCCAAATGTTGCAGGTGCCTAAAAAACTGGGACGGCTTCCGGTCCCCCAACTCTTCATGCATTAGCAGCTGTTTCACTCTCCGCTCCTGCGAGGCCGATAATCGCTTGGTCAACTCCGTCTTAAGCTTATCGTACTTATTTACCGCTGGCGGGTTGGTGATTATGTCCTTGACCTCTGCCACGAAACGTTGATCCAATACTCCAATGACATGGTAAAATTTCGTTGCGTCGGCGGTTATGTTGGCAAGCGCGAACTGACCCTCCATCTGAGCAAACCACAATCCGGGTTCTTCTGGCCAGAAAGGGGGTGCGCGGACTCCCACACGCAGGGTCTCGGGGGCACTCCCATCGCTTTTCGTATCCGGCATCTTGATCACGTCGGGGTCACCAATTTGTAGTTGCTCGTAGGGTGTGTGTATAAATGACAAGCGTTTTTGAAGATGAAGATAGACGTTTAATAGGCGAGTAAAGACTTACAGTTTGAGGTAGAAAAGAAACAAGCACTAAGAAGATACAGAGGCAAGAGTTAGAAGTGAAACAGAGACTTTAGAGAAACTAGATTGTTAAAAACGTAATTAAAAATAGGAACGATTTGCGCGTGCATTCGCCGTCGGGGTAGGCTAGCGACTGGCGCGGATGACCGAGCGATCGCGGTTTGAAGACCCGGCGTGGGGCGCAGCCGGTGCGCGGGCGCAGGCGGTGAGGTACACACATCGTGCGGTCGATGAAGGTGCGAGCTACGCGCGCTCAAAACAGGTGCGTCCTCTGACCACAGGCGGTGCCACACATTATATCATTTACATTTCAAGATTTCCATTATGCGGCTTACACAATGGTAAATTGGTAATATGATTGAATTGGCTCCTGCCAACCTGATTTTACCATCGTGCTGGCCAGAAATGTGAACAAATTTATGGAAGTGCATGCTATGTAAGTGTAACAGAATCCAGAAGTCGTTATCTTTCGTACTGGTCATCGTGTCTCCAATTTCCAATACATATCGGACCGCAGGGAGACGCGGCCTGACCGGCTGTCCCACGCTGCGGCCCACGCGGCTCGTCCATCGAACATGTCCATTTTACTGACGTGCCGATAAAAACTGAATCAACTTTGTGGTCGCAAAAAATGTATTGTACAGTGTTCTGTCGGATAACCTGTCCTTTGACGGGCAGCGGTTTTATCGTAGTTCGATAGTTTTTGACGAAATTGGAAATTTTAACGGTCTGTTTTGGACGGAAAGGAGAGTTTGCTAGACTGATGTCCATTAAAATTTGGAAGATTTTTTTAGAGGGGCCGCAGATTATTAAAATTGATCGATTTTGGAGGTGAATTAAGTAGTTTACTACAGAAAATAATTCTGTGCAGACTAACTTGATGATCACGACGATTATATATTTTAAAGTCAAAACTTTCAATCCAAACTCTAAAATTACCAACTGCATCGAATGTCCCTTTATTTTTCTACACAGATAACCGCAAACTAATACTGACATATTTGATGTTGAGATTCAAATTAGAGACGTTCCGTCTGAAAAAGCCCTTTCCTGCGTTGGAGACAGCTGCATTTTCTCGGGCCGTCCGCGCCCCGCCGCGAATAGTCATTGTATGCAAAACGTCGCGGCCAGACGGCACTATTGTTCACACGAGATTAAGGCGGGGGCACGTCCATTATGCAAGAAGCCTGAGGAACGGGACCCTATTCCACGGGTGATTGCGAACCTGACAGAGCTCTCAGGGGGTACCTGAGAGCTCTGTCAGGTTTGCCTAAGAGGGGATGATATAAAAAAACAGAGTAGGTATACCTATGCTGGATACCAAAGGTGCAATATTAAAATTAACTAGAGCGCAACTTGACTTTTCACTCAATTAAAATGAAACTCAGCCAAAAAAGTCCATATCTTTAAATTAAAGGTATTAAAACCTCAAAAAAACTTTCTTGTTACGACTGTATACCTATTTAGAAACACGTGATGACGTGATCCTTATTATTCGCAGTCCCGTATTTCCTTACCCAATTTTGGGCACTCTAGCGACGCACCTGAGACGTTTCAGACATTTAATCAGGCCTGTAATCGGAAAAACAATGCTATTGAGTGGAGGTATCGCCCTCGGGCGGACCTGGCTTTTGTCGCGCCGGGACAACGGGACGAACCAATCTGTTTCGCAAATTACGTACGAATCTTGGGACGACGTGCTTTTTGCATGAGCAGTGAAGGAATGAGGAATGTTAGGTTGATTGAGTGGGATATTAAAGAGGAGGACTGAGGAGATAAAAGAAATGTCAGGTGGGTCGGTCTTGTTTACCGCTCTCTTGTTGTGATTGCTTTTCGTTGTTTTTCATCGGTTTTGTGGTAATATAACATTTGTGTTTGGTAAATGGTTTCGTTTTGAACTCTCAACATTTATTGTTTCACACATTCCGTTAGTATCAAGATTGAGTCCTGTTTTTATAGTACCATCAATTTTAATGCGTTTTACAACAGGATTGCTTAGTAGGATAACACGTTTTATACAATTTACGCCCCCGTTTCCGTTCCTGCTAGAACTTTATTCTATTCCCCCGCGACAATTTATCCTTCATTTCATAAGACATTTCGCACGAATAGTTCTCTATCGAATTTGGCTGTACCTACGACGCGACACGTGACTTTCCCCATCATTTGTTTACACCCTCAAATAGAGTTAGCACCTTTTGTCGTTACAAATAAAGCCCAAAATCCATCTGACATACACGAAGTTGTACTTATGTGGATTTTTAACGACACCGGACAATTTCCTGTAAGTGTAGGCAAATGTACAAATTGATGACACAGTTCGCGACACTTGAATAACTTCGATTGGACGCTCTCTATTGGAAAACTGCAGGAACAGGTCAATTAGTTCAAGAACGTTTTGATGTTGGCACCTAAGTGCCGACTATGTTATGAGCAAATATTTATTTTCAGATATACTACCTATTTAACTACCTTTGTAGCGCAATATCATTCCCAGATTTGTGCGAAAAAACAAATATTTCGTGTAGGTAACTGTAATTTAAACACCTGTTAATCGCAAATTAACATCTACAAGGGCCTTAAGATCAAAGGAAGTTTAACGATCTCGAAGACAAAATACTCCCGCGATCACGATTTATCACCTCACTAAATTACAGTTGTTTTGTCTAAAAGTCGAAAACAAAAACAATACATAAAAAATTAACCGCAAACTGAATTTCCAGAATGCCAAGATTCTGCCAAATATTCGGTTAGTCGGAAAATGCAGAATATTTACGAAAATAGAATTTATTATATCGATGCCGGTGTGGCGGTGGCCGGTGGCCGAAGATGCGTGCGGCAGAACTTTCGGTCGGGCGACCGCGACATATCCGCTACAGACGGTACGGTAGCGGCCCGCTGCGGTCGACTGCGCTCTCCGCAACACGGAATTTGCGTCATACTGCCCGTCAGCTTTATGCATGAATGTGCTCGCAGATACGGCTCTCGTGAAGTAACTGCATTTTTACGGATAGCGGAATTTTGAACGATTTGAACGGATATACAAGCAAATATTGCTAACTGTTCCCAAAAACGTGGCTGGCTAAAATTAGTTCTCAGATTTTAGACAACTTAGTTAAACTTAAAAGGCGTCTGATGATGTATACGATTAAAATTTCGCTTACATTAGGATTTGGATAAAACCAGCAGTCCCATCCAGACCATCTTTTAGAACGAACTCGCGGATTCGGAGCCTGTCAAGAGACTGTCCATATCGATGGTTGTTAGTGCACCAATCTTTGTAAGCTGGTTATACATTACCTTTAACCTAATAACTGTTACTTTGTATCACAGACAAGTAAGACTTCATTACGGCCTAGATATAATCGACTAAGGAAATTACTTTACGTATGCAAGTCTCGTATACAAAATACTATTCTCATTATGTGGTGCCTATCGGTAATGACGTTACGCCTCCCGGCTGATTCACTTTACGTGACACGCATCTACTTAAAATTGGTACTATAAAGGAACACGCTAAACTATTACATTAGCAGAGGACCTCTTAGATGTCGGAAATTGAAATTATGTGGATGGTAATTGTTCGAAGACAAATTGCATTTTGGTGCTGAAAATCGATCTGCTGGTGATTTATTCTTCCTTTTGCTTAACAATAAAACATTGTACTAAGCCAACTGGAAAATTTTGTGAGATTAGTTGGATTCTAGAAAAAAACTATAATGGTAAAAAACTTACAGATGTCCCAAAATACTATCAGATTGAGATGTCTCTCTCTACATAATTTAGAAAGGATACTTCACAAGCCAATGTGTCAGTTGCGAATGCGGAGCTAGTAAGTAATCGAAATTGAGGAGTGAGTTCCGAGCGACTTTACAGCTGCCACCTGTGTGCTCGGAACGTCTGGTTCGGTGGTTTGTTGCTGACCATTGTTGTAACTAGCTAGTAAATAAACCGCTTTTACATCGTGGGATACTCCTCTCCTTGTCTCTTGGAAATAGAACGACCAGTGCAATACGATATTTATAGATCATATCACTGAACACCTTTTCTTTCTTTCTACCTGACAAGCCCCAAAACACACAGCGCCTTAATGTTTCGTTATCTGATGTCGAGTTTAAACATAATGCCTCACGTCCGGTCATTAACCTGTCACCAGGGAATACCGCAGTAATCTTCAAGAATCGGAAGATGAGCTGGCTTTCACCATGAAATAAAAAACTATTAGGCCAAAATGTTAAGAATTCTTGCCCAGTCTGACCGAATTTTTCCTAAAGAATTTCATCGGTATTTACCTTTGTGATTGTGAGCATTAATTAGCATCAGCAGTTTTGAATCCATCGATATCTTCTTAAAATCGAATGCTAATTTAGACGTTTGAGGCACAAAGCTCGCGGCCGCGGCAGAGGACGGACATAGGTAATGTTAGTGGGGACTAATTCGTCAAAGGGCGCTCGCGTCGCTTTGTCCCGGCTTATGGTAATCAACGTAGGCGTTGTGGCCGCCGCTGCGCCGTTCTCTGCATTTAATGATCGGATTTATTAACTAGGTACGTTAGGTGATCTGTTTTACGTAAAGATTTTGGTTAATTAAAGGTTCTTTGTCAATGCCCAGATAGATGGAAATGGAATACGGCAAAGGGCTGGAGTAATGAACAAATGAGCATGCATGTGCGAACTGCTATATCTATTGGCATGAAGGAATCAATATGGCTTGACTTTTGTTAGGCAAATAAAATAAATGTAGCGCTTGTCATTTTAACACTAGAGAAGGAGCTGAATTAAGAAATTACCCAGGGTTTGAAAGAGGAGGTCGGCGTGTCTATCACTATAAAAAATTGTAGTGATAGATACACGACAAATCAGCGCACATCACATCTGACCTTAACTACATGGATTCTGGACTCTCCCATGAACTCTGGCATCACAATACTTCACAGCTACGTCTAGTTGGAACTACCATATAGAATTCTATGATCATATGCAGTCACATGAATCACGTGTGAGAGCGACAATAGTGCTGCTCTCACGACGTACCCATCTACGTTCCCCTTGCGATGTGCATCGCCAATCAAATAATTGTTACCGGTCCTAGACTCGCAACTAAAGTGAAAAGGCAAATTCTAGGCATTTTGCTTTGTTGATCTGTCTCTCTTTCCCTGCGGTTGTCACAAGGGATTATTTCTAGGTAAAGAAAATAATGGCTACCTTTATAATGCTTGTTAAAACATAATCTTCTCGATCTCTTACCGAATGGACATTCAGGATGTTTTTAGGGTTCCAAACCTTAAAAGGTAAAACGAAACCTTTATAAAATCACTATTTTTTTTATAGATTAGGTCGCCATTGATCCTCTTACTTAACTGGTGGTAAGCGCTTTTGTGATCGACGATGACGCACTTTTGTAGAGCAGTAACCTATTGACTCGAGAATTACTATTACTACACACTACACACTACTACTCCTTAAGGACATCAGCTGGTCAACTTTTTACCTTCTTCTGAACACTTATGTTGTCAATAAAAAATAGCAGTGAGTGCTGCAGATGCTATATTAATTAAACTATTCTCGTTAGTAACGTGACATCGATGCTCTTTACATTGGCCTTTCCTGTAGCCTATTTATCAAAAAGCTGAACCATCGCCCTTAGTCGTCTTAAATTCCTCCTGAAACACGTTTTAATTTTAGACTTAATTGAATAAGACCTCACGCGCTTCGCCTCTACGTATGCTGAAAAGTCCAAGGATGTACGCTAAAATCAATCCTCGATAAGATCGTGCGCCAACCTCTAAAACCAACACGTCAGTGTGACAAACCCAGCAAGCAGATATGTGATTAATGCTATTATAAAATGCTCTAGAGTTCCGGACATAGGGTTTGCCCTATGCCCTATACCAAGACCAAGACAAGACACCTGATATATAAAGGGAGAATGCAGTTTCCCCGGGAGGTCAAGACCTGAATCATTTTTTCCACAGGAAAATTGTACTGCCAAAGAAAGTCTAACCCATTCTTTTGTTATTTGTTACGCATGCAACTCCTTAACACCCCGTCCGGTACTCAACTCGACACTCTAACGTTACAGGAGGTGCGACAAATCGCAACTCCCCACATTGTCGTATCCAAAGAGTTGCAGGTTTAGGTGGTGCGCGGTATCATCGGCGAGTCAAAGGGCGCCGACAAAGCGTCGCCGCGGCGCGGTGCGGGCGGCATTAGCGGCCCGTTTGATACCCCCACCCTCGCGCAGGGTTGACAACGAACCACGACCTACGACAAACCGGTCGCACGATACCGTCCATCTTAGTTTAATTGCTTTTTAAATTATGTGATGGATTAATTTTGTTTGACGGATTTTCCTTCTCGTTGGACGCTGAGAACATTGAGGAGTTATTGACCCGAATGTAGAAATGATGGAAGTACGTCGTCAGTTGTATGTTGTACGTTTCTAATCAGATGTATTAATTATAATAATTATGCTTTTTCTACCGGGGATAATTAAACATTTAAAGGAAAATCTGTTGTTCTGCCGCAGGAACAATTACCTATTGCCATCTAACCTACAGGATGTTAGGGTAAACACCGTTATCCTTGCAATCAATGGTTTGGTTTCATTTATAGAACGTAAAATCAATGGAAAATTACAACTTTTTTTTTAATTTTTTTAGATCGAAATTTTACCACAAGAGACGCAAGATCGTTGCCCTATGCGCTAGGGCAACGAACTTGCGTCTCAACACGAGCGGGGGGTACGGGATGTGACCTGACCGGCAGCGAGCGCGATCCCTTCCTTATTCAGTCAGCTGTTTCGCTAGCAAGCACGGTGTCAGAGATAAACTTTTTAAAATCTTTTAATGAAAATGACGTTTTTTTTTTGTTGTGTTCGGTCATTTATTTTTATATTTAAGTCAACTACCCATGGTTTGAATGACAAGACTGTTTACCCTTACAGCCTGTATATTAATTGCTTTCGAAATTTACCCTAAAATGAATATTTAGTCAATTTTCCAGTAATTGGTTTCTATATCATAAGCTTTAGCATGTTTTTTCCTTAGCCTAGCACCGACCAGCCCTACCGCTTCCCCACAGCCTGCTCAAAGTGAGTGTGTTACTCTTTAACCTGCGCGATTCGCGACCGGCTAAACTTACCACTCCGCTAAATAAAGTTAAAAGGCTCCTCAAGCTTTGTCTCGCCCGCCTTTGATGTACAGCGAGAACATCCCCCACCGGCCTCCACACCTCCTCCTCGCTCGCAAACAGTTTACCGCAAGCTGGAACTATTGCCCTTAATGCCTTTTCCGATTGGGTATACGGTACCGTGTACCCCTCCGGATTGATTAGTGTGTTGTTTAGTGCCAAAGGAATTTCTCAGGAAACAGCCCGATCAAAGTGGCCGAGCCCCTTTGATGAGTGAACGCTAATACGATGAATCAGTACCCTTATCATTTTGATCTCTT
Source organism: Lithophane semibrunnea (assembly GCA_947363905.1). Taxonomy (NCBI): domain Eukaryota; kingdom Metazoa; phylum Arthropoda; class Insecta; order Lepidoptera; family Noctuidae; genus Lithophane; species Lithophane semibrunnea. The sequence continues at coordinate 15,455,727 of OX376193.1, forward strand.
GTTACCGGTGGTTACTATTATTGATGTATTGGGACGGGAGTTTGGGACCGCTTTCAAAGGTTTTTTGCTACTTTTAAGTGATAGGGTCTTTGGTCATATATGTTTGATGAGGTAAATTGATTTTTGTTTTATTGAGTTCGGTTTTGTTCTTTTAAATAAAATATAAGTGAAAACCTTTTTAAAAACAAGCTTTTATTTAACTAAAAAAGGATCTTCCAGGGCCACTTTCCGGCTCCATCATATCATCAGACCCTGAACACCACCTAGTGTCAAAGCACTTGTTAATACATAGCCAATGAGTCAAAACACGAGGTGATATCTTGTTTGATTGAGGAGTTCCTATAGCCAACTTCCAGATCCGTCATCGGACCAGTTCCATGGTATCATTTTTGCAAAATGTCTCGGTAGTTGTATAAGTATGCCAAGTTTCAGCTCAATCGGATGCCAGGAAGTGCTTGAAAAATGGATGACAATTGGAGTAACCGGAAACACATACGAACAGAGAAAGCTAATATAAAGCTTGTAAAAAGACAATTTTAACGCATACATACGTCGTGGTTCTGTATCTCCATCAGTCCCTTCAGCTTAAATGTCATGCTCTATCTTAGATAGGAGAACAGCTGCTAATCAGAAAAACATTTAAATATTTATTACAAAATACCTACTACGAAAATATACGAAATAATAATTATATAGACTTGAAAGAACTTTCAAAGGAAAGCAATTTGTTTGGGCGTAAGTAATTTTATACATATACAAGTCGTATTAATACATGAGCCACGCGCCAAAAAAGCAAAACCTCTTCAAAGGATTTATTTAGGCTCTAGCCTGTAATCAGTGATTCTTTTATCTGTGACTGTTTCACTTAAATACCTATAATTAACTTTTTACATTTTCTTTCGCTCTTTTTTAATGTAATCCGCGAACGGCGGCCCAAAATGAAAGGACTACTGCCCCTTTGATCTTGCTGACTTGTAAAACCAATCATACAGTCGTATTTTCCCTTTTAACTTCACTTCATAGAGAATTTGTCTTTACTGAATGATACAGTAGTGAAATTGAGTTTTTATAGCTACGTCCTTGGTATATCATGTTTTAAGTTTGAAGGTAGGTGGGTGCTATACATTTCACAAATTGAAGACATCAGAAGTCGAGAACAATCTTATTATATAGATTTTTTTCGAAGCCAACGTTACCTATAATTATTTTAACCTATGCATATCCTATGCTAATTTCCTAACTCAGCATGTAAGTACTTAATTCTTACTATCCTTACTAATATTATAAATGCGAAAGTAACTCTGTCTGTCTGTCGCGCTTTCACGCCAAAACTACTGAACCGATTTAAATGAAATTTGGTAGGTACACAGATAGTCTAGAGCCTGTGAAAGGACATATAGGCTAAGAAGCCGCGGGCGGAAGCTAGTAGAATATAAATCATCATACAAATTCAAATAAACAGTCACAGGCTTATAATTATAAATGATCGAAATGTAAATGAATGAAAGGCTCCCTAGGAACACACACAGTCAGGTACAAAAAGAATGTTACTAAATCCGTTCCAGTAATACGGCTCGGACTTTGCGAAAATTCAATTAGTGTAATAACAACGCACAGTTCCATTATGCCAATCAAAGGGAAACGAAAAGTTTGCGCACATCAAAGAGTCGCTTAGTGCGTGCTCTCGGCTACTGACGCTTTGGGGGCGGGCCTTTATCGATATCGATAGTCGATTAATCACTACAGCTAATGAAGTTATAGGGATGTTCGGCGGTATCGATACAAGATCAGTCGTGAACGTGGAAAGCATTATTAGCGAGGGAGTAAAATTTTATTACCAAAATATAATTATTTAGGTACCCGCTAATAAGTTGTTTCAACATGTTTCTATTTTGGTTTATGGATGTGTCAATTATTATGTGAAAACATGTTTTATGATTATTGCAGTAACTTATTTGAGATTTGGTGAAAGTTTTTCAACGAAAAACGTGAATAACTCCGTTAATTTGAATTACCCGAAGTACACTTTAGTGATTTCCGAACGAGTAAGTAGTATTACGCCTTTTTTCCCGCGGGTTTTGATGTCGTAAAGACAGGCAGGTCTAGGATAGGAGATTAGGAGGAACTCGCTGTCCCTCCTTCATAAAAAAAGGATAGCGTCTTAACTTATCATTATTTTATATTCCTCATCGATGGTTTAATTTATTTATTTATTTATTTAAGTTTTCTTGCACAACATTACAGAATGTAATCCTAAGGCGTTGCACAGAACAAAAATTTATTTATTTTATTTATTTAACTATTTATGTACACACATAATAAACAGACAAGAAGAAAAGAACAGAAAAAAAAAAACGTACAAAGGTGATGCTGGTTTATTGGGTTCAGTAGTGTTTGTTTACAGGCTGTATACAAGTATTGAGTGAAATCAATGATTTTGAGACCCCAGCGACAGTCAAATTACAATACATACCTACAAGATTTTGACAAATCAATTTTGCCTTCTGTCTGATCTTCGCGAAATCAAATATCAGAGCTGTACTCAGAGAAACGTCTTTGATATCTATCTATTCATTTCATCTGTAAATCGAGTTGGAATCCTCAAATTAATTTGCCTTCAAAAGGTGAATATCATGACGTCGGGATACACCTACTTACAGACGCCTACATAACTTAAGTACTGTACATACTTACCTTCTTCGCAAACTTTGATTGAAAATTTTATTCAGAGGATTTTTTGATTATTTTGAATTTATTTATTTTATTTTTTTGAATACTTAGACAAATATTTCTGTTTTCGTAGGAAACAACCAATTGGTTTTCTGACCATATTTTTTATTGTTTCAGATAATACGAAGCATATAGATAAGACACAAAACACCGAAATGCAGCGGCATTAAGCTGCTACACAGGTATTAATTTACTTGCATTTATTAAGCGAAAAAATCCCGACTCGTATTCAAAAAAGTTAGATTATTTTAGTTTGTTTTATTTTTGATTTTTGCCGCGCTTACAAACTCTTGGAACAATTACCGACATCTAGTGGCACTTTTTGTTTCGCACGTGTTTGACACGATTCATGGCGTCGTCAAAAGATGGCGTTAGACTACAGCTGTCTACCGTGGCTGGTTGTCAAACAAACGTCAAACTCGCTGTTGTATACAAAACGGATTCAAGCTAATTTATTATTTATTTCGAAGAAAGTTTTCAATTAATATCCTCCGTTATCATTTGGAGCGGCCTTCAAAACTTACGTGCTAAGTAAGAATATTTGTTTTCATGTAAGTTTTCTCTCATTATCGTTGTATAAATATAGCCCTTCCGGGTTTCGGCATGGTATTTCGGCATAAATAGCATTTATTGTCGTCAATTCTGTCGGTGATGATCCGCTATTAGATAAAACTGAAGGTCTCCTCTTGTTTCTAATAGTTAATTGATAATTTTACACGTCGTGATTGTTACCGCGACGTTACTTTTACGAGCTGTGCCTTTGTTTACAACTTGTTTCCTGTGTTTATGCTCGTCATGTTCAATGAAAATTTGTTGCATTTGGTACTATGTGACGCTTCGGAATACGCCTGGCATCATGACCTGCTCAAAACACTTTTGTTAAAGTTGTAGTATTTCCTTTCTGTAAAATGATTACTTTCCATCATGTTTTTGACATCTACCTCATAATATTTGAAAAAGCCCATTTTATTCATCCAAGAAAATTGTAAAAGTATTATTAAATATTCATGCCATAACTAGTAAGGTGGTATAACAACAACATTCATAAAGTTTTTCACACCCCATCTTTTTTATAGTTAGTTATTGATTTCATATTTATAATAAACCTTATAAGTAGAACCACTATACAAATATAAGGGCACGAGATTAGTCCGTACCCCATTGTGTTGAACATTCAGCCTCCGTCTATGGATCTTTCACTCGGACCATTGCGGTAGCGTTGTGCAGTCGTGCTGTTCTTAAAAAAATAACTTTTTCTCAATAAAGAATAATAACATCAAGTTATAATATTCAGAAATAATTTTATAAACTGGTGTAACTCAGAAGTGTATTGTTTGTTCAAACACAATGAACATGGTAAGGTCCTTTATGGTTTTTTTATGACCCTATTATGTATTTTTTTCGTCATAACTTGCTTATTGAACCATGAAGTTATGATTTAATTTGTTTTGACATGTTCTTATTATGATCTGTCCCTTTTTCTGTAATACTTAGAGATGGTTGAATAGAAATTAAAAATTAATATTTTCTATTCCCTATAAACCTGGTATATTTTTTTTGTGTAAAGAGAGTTATGAAATATGATATTTTATTCCTTCTACTAAGTGGATTAATATGTAATGGTATAGCTTACACAATAAGTTTTTATAGCATGGTACGCTCCGATGTGATGTTTCCTTCCAGCACCGATCGATGCCGGAGACTCTTGACTTTGCCACGCTGTCTCATTTTTTGTTTGCTGTCCCTTTTCAACATATACAAATCAAATACACTGGATATGATCCTTATTGTTTGCCATATTGATTTTTTATGTGGCTTGGTGCGCAGTTCTTGCGGCATAACCAACATTTTGATGTGTGAACGGAACGCTTGGGGATATTCATACAGTTTTTTGTCAGTTATTCATACTATAATAAGCTTATCCATCCAGATTACAGTTTTAATTGTGGTTATTTGGGTTTAAATAAGATTATTCAAAGTTTTTGTGATCTATGTTATTAAGAATGGGTGTAAAACGGCTTGATAAAGCATATCTCTTAGGAAAATTTGCACCAGAGGTAAATCATAGTGGTAGAACTGTGATTAAATGTACATGAATACAGTAGAATATTTTGAAAATGTTGTTTTTTTATGTTTCACTTTACTAAGACTGAATAATTAACATTTTTCTCATCTCATCTTTAGTGAAGTATTAATGTGTTATGAATGTTTGTGTGCAGGTGGTGTCTCGCCATGCAGCGCGCGGGTGGGAGAAGGGCCTGTGCGCCATGAGCCACACTCCTATAGGCGGCCACCCGCAAGGTAACGCTTTTTTAAATTGTTTCTGCAAAAAAATAGTGATGTCGATTTGATCTATAATACGGCCGATATGACTTGGCAGGTCTGAATATAGGCTCTGCGAACTTTCGCGCATGTTCTCTCACTCAAACACAACTCATGTCACCATTTAGTTCCTAAAAAAATGTTACTACGCAGGCCTCTGCGCGAAGTTCGGAACTGCCAATTTATATCGGCCGTATTGTATGACTGTAACTCTGTTTTCTTTTCGACGGGAGCGAGCGAGCTCACGGCTTTTGAGTGCGCGCATATTTTATCCTGAATTCCTGACCTTTTGTTAGGGTAAATCATACTGCACGATGTTTAAATTCTGGGTTTAGACAAATGTGTGAATTGTGATATCTTGTGTGTAGGTTGGGAGCACAAGCTTGCTGACAGGTCGTCGCTGCCTCCGGCTTCTGGGGAGGAGAAGAGCAAATCTCAGTCCAAATATGTGTTCGCACAACCACATCTGTCCAAGTGAGTCACAATTGGATAGTTGCTTAAGATAACGAAGTATTTTTCTGCAGGCTTTTCTCATTTGATATAGTTGATGGCATAAAGGTCATGGCAAAAGAAACGAGTCGCTCGTGGCTTAGTAATAACAGCCGCATGGGTCGATCCATCAGGTTATGCTACGCTTGTCGGGGTTGGTCCGTGGACGGGTGAACATCTCTACATACCGAGACTCCTACGTGTCTCGGAAAGCACGGTAATCCGTTGGTCCCGGCAGTTTTTCTTGGATCTTTGACGATCGTTACGGGTCGTCAGAAGCCCGAAAGTCTGACAACCAGTCTCACCAAAAGGTATCGTGTTAATATAAATTTTGTTCCCAGGGTCAGCATGGCGTGGCGCGAGCAGACGGAAGGCTCGTCGGGAAGCTCGGCGCGCTCGCCCGCCTCGCCACCCTACATGCGCTGGGCACGCAGCCTGCACGAGTTGCTTGAGGTACATTTAGTATTTTTAATTGGTATTTGTGTTGCTTTAGAAAGGAGCTTTTTAATGTATAGTTACACCACTGTTGTACAACAGTCGCTTGTATCAACTGTATGGTGCGATTTTTTTGTGTTGATATGAGCTTTTCAAAAAACTAAATACCTATGCAGTTTAATTTCAGTTTTCGGCCTATGTTTTTATTTAAAAGTTCACCCTGTATACATAGTAAATATCTCAGTTCGAACTTATTTATCCTTATAAAGTAACTGTTTTTTTTATTTTTTTATTTAGCTCTTAAAGTACCAATGATGGCTGGCCCAAAAAACGCGCCAATTTTTGAGTCATTTTGTTTTGGACTCCACTGTAGGTCTTTCTCAAGAGCCCCATCAAAATGATTTTGAAAGAAATTCCTTATCCAATGCTTCATTTTCTTTTTTAATTCGTCTGCTCGCCACCGTAAATAGCGAACTAACTTATGTTGTTGAATGTGAAAATGAAAAACGTAGCAATTGTATCGGTGTGTCACAATTACCTAAGCTGGTAACCCTTTAAAAACGCCAATTTCTCATCCCTCTTAGGACGCGGAAGGCGTGCGTCTATTCCGCAAGTACGTGTGCGGCGCGGGCGGGCTGCACGTGGACCGACTCAACTTCTACTTCGCCGTGCAAGGTCTGCGCCAAGAGTGTGACCCCTCCAAGATACGGCAGGTCGTGTCCGCTATATACAAGTGAGTATATCCCCATGATACCACGGCTGCTATCTCCCGGGATCAGCTGTTAAGTGTTATGTATGTCAATTAAAAAACAAAAAAAACAGTATCAGTTACCACACCGAGCGCTGGCAAAGAAACTAAATTACTTTGCGTCCAGCGCTCGGTGCGGTAACACGTCACGTTCTGGTTTGCAATTGGTCAATCGTCATCCTGAAGATGCCTCGTTGAGAGGTGAAACACGTTTCGATTTCTTACAGGGTTTTTATGACTAAAAGAATAGTCAAGCGGAATAGGTTACTAATATATCTGCGTTTATTGTATTTTATAATGGATTTCCGCAAAGTCACGCCTGAATCAATTAACTATGTCGTATTACGTCATGGGTTAGGACTAACTTACGGTCAGTTTCTTCATCAAAAGTAACAGCCAAAGTAACAGTCAACTGTTCTTCCGCGCTGTTGGATTTACAAACCTCGCCTCAGCGCCGAGGATTGAAAATACAACAGTGCAAAATAACAGTTGACTGTTACTTTTGATAAAGAAACTGGCCGTAAATAGTTAATGTATGTTCAGATTCCTGCGCAAGTCTCAGCTAGCGATGCCAGAGGAGTTGAAGACGCAAGTGAAGCAGAGCCTCAAGGATGGCTCCAACATCGAGAAGACTATATTTGACAATATGGAGCAGGAGGTATGCGCTCACAAGAATAAAGGTTATTAATAATACCAGCATATTATTGTCCTAATACAGGACAAAGGCCTCTTCTCATATAGAGAAGGCACGAGCATTGCGAGGTTGGTGATTTTATATATAATATAATAAAGATTTGCCAAAAAGATATGTTAAAGAGTTGAAATTCATTCACAAAACTGCTAACAATAATTCTTATTCAAAACTAATCGTATCTACTGATGTGTGAATTTCCAGTTGTCATTTTCCTATCAATTAAACACATAGGGTGAAATTAAATTAACTGACGAAACTTCAGAGGCTTTTTTGTTTAATGTTTGATTAGATATGGATAGTCAGAAGGCCAAACTCTGTCAACAAGTCTTACCAAGGGGTATCTTGTTACCCAGTAACAGGGTTGTGGAGGTCAACGTTCAACTGCATGCGGTTATACTGGAAACCGACCCCGGGTCACATAGTCGGAAAAAGGCTAGGCAAATGAAGAGATATGGATACCCATCACATCTGTAAAGTTTTGCCAGTCAATTTATTCTGTATATCCGAATCAGCAAGTATCACAATGGTCTGCTCAAGAAACCTGTTCATTTTCCGACTTATTAATCGCAATTGTGGTATCGTAGGTGACGCGTGCGATAACGGAGACGACGTACCAATCGTTCCTGCGCTCGGACGCGTACGTGTCATATGTTAGCGCCGCCACGCAACCGCTGTCATCGCCAGACGCCTCGCCGCCGCATCCTCCTAGAGAGGTAAGAATTGTTCTTAGTTTTTTTATATAAACTTGTGACATTATTGTATGTGGACGTTACTTACAGAAAAACTCATACAAAAGGCATTACTTCTGTATGCGTTTCTGAGTTTAACATTAGTTTCTCGTTAAATACGCTCTTTAGATCTAAATATCGGACATGCTTGATTATTACCAACACACATCTTGGTAGTATTTTTTTATGTACGGTACTCACCATAGATTTCCGGAGATATGCCTTCACTCTATATTTGTTCAAGTTCAAGTGTCGCCACCTTTTCCCCACTACCGAAACTCACACAAAAGCAAAAGAAATAGACACGACACATATGATGCTTTGTTCGCGTGCACACAAGAAATTATTCGTCACACATGCTCAAAATGGGCGGGCACTAGAAAGTATAAAGACACTACTACTGAACGCACACATGCAACTCTAGCCTCAACTAGGGAAGAGGGGTTAATATAAATATTTAATCGATAAAAATATCGATGCAAACCGGATATCTATGATTAAAACCGGCTGCAAAAAAAAAAGTTTTTTTGAGCGTATTTTGATGTAATTAAAACCAAATTATGTAAAATATCATTCAAAAGTCATTTATTTAAACTAGGCTGAGAATAAGCACTTTTCGAACGCCAGAATTACATAAGACAGGTCCCTCAAAACACCTACCCTTCACCACTTCCTAGTGCTTTGGGAAGAAGTGGCATACTCGCCAGAAGCACAGCTGTCAGTTCACTTAGAAAAAAAAAAATTAAGACAATAGTATGCAAAATAATATAAGTACATTACGCAACTCAAAACATCAATCATTAATTAGCCATATGTCAACTAGCACACGCCAATATACCAACCAAAAACATCAAGAACTTATAGTCAATCAGAAATAAAAAATAAAGACTTAACGTAAACAAACTTAATATCTAAATAAAATCCTCTAGGCATAAACAATATGACCGCTACGCCCCACAGAGTTCTATGCCACAATACAGGGTGTTAGGGCACCGTTATCCTTGAAACCAGTGGTTTGGTATAATTTACAGAACGTAAAATCAATGGAAAATGACTTTTCTATTTACATTTTACCACTACAGTATTCCACCCTTTCACCTGTGCGCTAGGGCAACGAACTTCCGTCTCAACTCGGGTGGGGGATGTGACCTGACCGGCCGCGAGCGCGACCCCTCCCTCAGTCAGTCAGCTGTTTCGCTAGCGAGCACGGTGTCGGATAGAAACTTTTTAAAATCTTTTAATGAAATTAACCGTTTTTTTTGTTGTTACTGTCATTTATTATATTTAAGTCAACTGCCCATGGTTTGAGTGACAACGGTGTTTGAGTGAAAATGTGGGCCGACACACATACGTGAGTCGATCAATTCCTGATTGCGGCCAAGGCTTGTATAGTAGGTACTTTTCTCAAATAATGCGCGGATATTCAAATAACACTTAGTTTTGTGGGAAACCAATTATTTTCCCTGCCAGTTGCATCTATCCATTTATTTTTAATTTCTGGATCTTTCGGAAAATAAAATGCATAAAAATAAAAGCACCTCTAAAAAAACGGCTGAAATAACTAGATCGAAGTGTGAAATATGTACTCAAAAATTTTATCCGTGTTATTTACGAATAAAACCAGTGTTAGGCTTCTATTATTTCACTACTCATAAAATTTCCATACCGGAGGCCTCATATTACAATCGATTCTTAAGGAGTAAACTCCAATAATATTATTTTATATTAATAAGCAAATGTTAGTAATAATTAAATAAATCCGTAAGAACAACAAAAAATTATCGATATCTATATCTCAGCGCTGCACACCACTAAACTATTCCACAAATAAAAATTTGTAAAATCCTTAAATATTATAATTAATGCTGTGATTTTTTACTTACCGGTGGTAGGACACGCCACACGTCTTAAGATTTGTTGTAATTGTCCTATTTTTGCAAATAAGCACGGAACAAATCGGCATTTTGTAAAAAATACGAAATGACAGTGACACATTTCGATGCAAACATAAACAAAACGGTGCGCACCGTCGTCAGGCAGTCTTATGCAGGCGACATGTGCCACGCCTCCATGCCATATCCCTCGATATCCCTGGTACTCACCCTTCCTAGAAGCTTCAATATAATTTTTTAACCGTAGGTTGAAGTTACAAGCAGCAGCTCAGTTTTTAACACATAGCTCAGAGAGCCGTAGTTTCGTTTTTGATCTATAGTTAATAGGTCACAAGCAGCAGTTCAGTTTTGGACCCACAGGTTATAAGTCAGAAACTGCAACATATTTTACATTCCCGACAGGGGGCAGTAGGTGGTCTGGCCACCCTACACGAGGGGCAAGAACTGGGCACGGGTAATGCGCCGGCCGCGCGACTGACGCACGACGCGTTACTAGCCACGCAGTCGCGTCGGCTGCACTCCGATGTCGCACCGTGAGTAGCCAGCTTTATTTACACCTCGCTCACTTATTGTATAGAGACCTTAGATGTTGACGTTGTGAATAGATTTGATATATGTATATGCGCTTACGCAGGCAATTAATTGCGCGGTTCTTGGCAATATGACGTCCAGGCAACGCTGAACAATTTGACCAAAACTAAGTTTCATATTTCTGACTGGCAATAACCGCCTGTAAATGGTAAAATTGAAATAATTACTTTCGAGTTGTGTTGCGAGTTTCGACAAATATTGAGATCGGTAACAAGACCGCCCATTGTGTCACCCTATGTAAAATTTCTACATTTATATCTGTAATTTTTATGGTGTACGCTCGCGGAAACCCGTAGCTAACCACTTTCAAAACAAAATCCCGTGCATAAAATGACCACATCTGTTTACGCCCGGGTTCTATAGCTGCTAAGCGCTGCAAGCAAGATATTCCTTACGATAGTTAGTTATGGCTTTCCGCGATAGTACATAATAAAGAGTATTCTATTCTATTGTGTAGAAAATGCCAATAATTGCGCAATTTTAGTTGCCCATGTAAGTGTATCATTAGATATGTCAGATATTTTTTAGATAAAAGTGTACAGAAAGTTGCATTTGATTATATTTAATTTTATTAACTTAATTCTTGAAAATCAATTGCAAATTTTTGTAGTTTTGTACTCGTCAAAGTAGAGTTGTTGCAATAATTGTTATCAATGTTTAGTTTTTAGTTTGACTTTTACTAAGTAGTTTTGAGTACAAAGCGTAATTATTATTAGAAATAGATTTGGCCTAGTTTAGATCCAGTTTTGATCACTATAGATAAAGAAAAATTTATCTCCAACCAGTAAACGAACAGTTCATATTAATGACGTATCAAAATATACTCATAATTGACATAGGGCGGGTTTTATCGAAGGACCGGTACCAATATTCACCATTTGAATATGAACCTTATGTTAATGACCACAAAGGTTACGTAAGGCAACTTAAAACAAATCTGAAAAGATTGCTGTATACAGCGCTTTTTTAAATTGATTAGCGAAACTTCACAGACATGATGGGATTTTTTATAGCAATAAATAAATTAAGTACTCCATTTGAAATAAGATTAGACATTTAAATAAACCTTTTTTACAGTCGTTCAAGCGATTTTGACTTCTATTGCGTTGGTGGCATGAGAAATGGCAGCTGCAGTAGACAGTTGGTATTGTGTAACCTTTTTTGCTTTGAATGCCATCCTTGCCTACGGTGTAGAAGTCAAAATCGGTCGAACGGACTGTAAAAAGGTTTTATAAATGTCTAATCTTATTTCAAATGGAGTATAGATACCGACAACATCCATCTTTGTGAAGTTTCCAAGCCAATTAATAAAAAAATAACCATATATTTTGCTAGTATTCACTCCGACACAAAGATGATCAACCCGCCTTAGTCTTCGAGTTCATGAAGTGTGACCCCAGCATTGCATGAGCGACCCAGCACTTAGCCTATTTATTATAATTTCGCTCCGTCAGCTTGACTGATGTACCCATGTATTGTTTGCCCCCATGTTTTGTTCCGCGCTGCATGTTTGCTGCGTTCGCCGCATTACACGCTAAACGCTCTGTCTTGCCACCTCACATATTTTATACATACTTACCATTCCCCTTCCTAATTTTGAAACCTGTTGATTGACGATGAAAAATGTAATTTTAATTTCCCGAACATATCAATCTTTGTCAATTTTTACTTTGAACATATATTTTTCCCATTTCATTAATCATGAAAACTATTAAAATCAAATAACGATCTTTGACTTTCATAAAAAAACACATATTTATTTTGACAACCAATAATCTTTATTTCGCCAATCAATCTGTACCTTTCCTCTGCGCTACTCTGTTCCTCGATTACCCGTCATGTCCCATGTCCCCCGTATGTATGTCGGTGGCACGGCAGACACCGCAAGCGGTCGGTGTACAGTGCGCACGTGTCGTACGCGGGCTACTGCCCCGCGTCGCGCCAGGACTCGGAGCGCGCCAGCCTCAGCAGCGGCCGCACTGACTCCGACGCCGTCTCGCTGTCCGGCAGCAGTGTGTGAGTACCTGTAGTGTTATGTGACGAGGTGTGGACGCGCCCGGTGTGCAGTACGACGGTAGCTGTGTGAGTATCAGTGGGACCAGTTACGACAAAACGAACCAACCCAAAATCTCCCAATAATTCTCGAATAGTAGCGTGGTGGCCCAGTAGCAATGGCCCCAACTTACGAGTTGTAGGTTCAAACCCAGGCAGGCGCTTTACTTGGTGTAAATTTATTTCATCACCACTGCTCTCAAAAAAGTTGAAGGAAAACATCGTGAGGAAACCGGCATGTCCTAGAACCAAAACATCGAAGACATGTGACATCTACCAACCTGCACTGGGCCCGCGTGGTGGATTATCGCCCACTCCCTCTCACAGAGAGGAGGCCTGTGTCCCGGCAGTGGGAACATAGTTCGATTATAGATGAAGCGACACCTACAGGACCTACACGACATACAAAATACAAACTACGGATGACGACAACACGTGACCCCCTAGAATCCTATATCACGTTATAAAAATATTGCGATCAGTATATTTACAACAGATCAACCCAAAACCAACTCCTCCAGTTGGATGATCCACCCTTTTCAATGAAGGAAGTTATTCCTCCCCCACAAAATTGGTTTGGTTAGGACGATGGCGTATTGACGCGCATGCTGCCACATGGGTTAGTTTGTTATGGCGTAATTCGGTTCATTTTTTTAATGTCACGTGAACAAGGATTCCACGACCTTGATTTAATTTCACAATTCCTTGGAAGTAAGAAGAAACAATGCTTCGATCAAGTAAGTGTACCTTTAATTCTGTAATTTAGAAAGTATCTTCAGTTTTTCTGTACCTTTGAGCTTTAGAACTGCTTAACTTTTTAGCACTAATTTATCATTTTGATCCCATCCGTGTGAAACGAATTAACTTGCATCAGAAGCCCAATTCTCGTACTTATAAAACGTTCACGTTCAAGTCGCAATCTGTCAAAACTTGTCAGAAATGTTGGTAAATTGATTGTATTTTTGACAGATTGCTAATGCGAACGTTCTTAAAAATTACGGGAATGGCCCCTCTGACCGATGATCGTAATAACAAACTTACAAACTGATCCAAGTTAGCGTCTATAGATATTTTGATTTGAAAAAAAAAAAACAATTGTCCCACCTTTTTTTACAGAAATCAAGTTTCTTTTTAGTATTTTTTACATGTTTGGTAACAGATTTTTATTAAATTAACGTTCAAATATCTTTAAACATATTTTTTTCAAGTTGATAATGAAATTACAGTACTGATTAAAACTATTTAAAATGAATGCCCAAAAAAAATTTTTTTTTTTTTACTTAGTTCAGCACTATCGATATCACCGACTCAATCGCACACACAGCTAATCCGTATCTTCCATCCTCCTCTAGCGATGGCATGTCAGTGCGGAACGTGCGCGAATCTCGCGAGTCGCGTCACCGCCCGCGCCTGCCCGGGCTCGACCGCCACGCTGTCATCAACAAGGAACAGGATACTGCCATGGTAAGATTTCATTATAAAACAGGAATATTGTCGGCAATTCTGTTGTCCACCAACTAAACCAAAAGTGGAGTATTGCTATCTTTTTCTAGCAGACAGCGCAAGAAAAGGACACTCACTGCCGCGGTAGTCTAATAGTCGTAAGCGCGATAGATATTTGTACATGTTCCTAGATCACATCACAGAGATTGGATACGTGGTTTCATTTGTCGCATTGCCAGCGCCACTTAGTACATAAAATGTATTTTTTGAAGGGTTTTGTTCATAACCTCCCTATAATTTCTTTGTAGTTATTTATAATTGTCTGCGTGCAAAAGTTACTCTGTTGGTTACCTTTTCACATCTAAACCACTGAACCGATCATTATGAAATTTGACAGATAAGTAGTTAGCCTGGGACTTGGAAGTAAGAAGGCTACATAGGCTACTACTCATCCTGGATATTTGTGTTAAAAATTATGAAATAACAAAGCAAGCTAATATTTAAAGCTTGTAAAAAATACAGTTTGATTTAAAGTTAATGGCGGATGAGGCTGCTGCAGCGCAGGTGAGGGGTGGGGTACTGTGCAGCGAGTCGCTAACTTCCGAGCTGCCATTAAGTTTGAATCAAACTGTACACGCAGACGAAGTTGCGGGCTACAGGTGGTAAAAAATATACGTGCAAAAAATATAAAAACAGCAAGGTTAACTATAGTCCGTGTGCCATTACTTATCACCGCCTTTTTTTTTTGGTTTTTTGATGGTCGGAAATCACCCAATGACTTCTCCCGCTCTGGGCGGAGCGGAAGGGCGTGTCAGACTTTTAACGACTAAAACCCAGCCGTGTTCCTTCAGTTGCCTATTGCCAAAGTCCTGGTATCCCTTTCGGACTTTCCTGCAACCCTGGCAGGTACTAGTCACTGCCTGAGATGTGAAACGGGGGAGGTACACAAAGGCCAAGCTCTCAGTCTGCCAATTTTGTCAATGGCGGGTGTCATCACCATTGACAAAACATCTCTCGTTATACCATCGGTGACTAGCAGTCGCTATCAATTAAAATTTAAATGAATCCGGAACTTCAAAGTTATCAATACCCATTAATTCCCTTCAGGAAAATATCTAATAATGTAGCAATTCAGCTGGTGATAAGGCACGTTCGACTCGCATTATTGACTTTTATTATCAATAAACACACTGCAACTAAGATTAATACCATTTTTTCTGACCCTCAACAGTCAAGTGCAGGACGCCACCTGTTACCACATCAATCGAGTAGTTTCTAATTACCAATAAAAATAAGCGATAGAAGACAAAATGGAGGTGTAGATCAGGATATTAAACTGTTTTGATGTTCTGATCTAATTTGATTGAATTGAACAGGCAAATTCATAATGTTCCTTCACTCGATAATATACAGGGTGTTAGGGTAAACACCGTTATCCTTGCAACCAGTGTTTTGGTTTCATTTATAGAACGTAAAATCAATGGAAAATTACAACTTTTTTTTATAATTTTTTTTTAATCTAAATTTTACCACAAGAGACGCAAGTTCGTTGCCCTATGCGCTAGGGCAACGAACTTGCGTCTCAACACGGGCGGGGGGTACGGGATGTGACCTGACCGGCAACGAGCGCGGTCCCTCCCTTAGTCAGTCAGCTGTTTCACTAGCAAGCACGGTGTCAGATAGAAACTTTTTAAAATCTTTTAATGAAAATTGCGTTTTTTTTTTTGTTGTGTTCCGTCATTTATTTTTATATTTAAGTCAACTACCCATGGTTTGAATGACAAGAGTGTTTACCCTTACATCCTGTAGTGATAATTTATATCGAACTTTTTGACATAATATTGTCATTTCCAGAAGATAAACAGCGTTCGCATCGCTTCTGACGTATTACGAATTGTCTGTTCTATGAAGTTGGACTTGGGATCAATTAAAAAATATCGATTGCCTTAACGTTGAACTGCATTAGCACCTTTGCCAGTATTTATCAAAAACTGTTCAGACGACTAAACATTTTTTTATCTCCTTTCAGGTGATCCCCAGAACGCTGCGTGTGCAGTCGGAACAGCTCCGCGTGTTGCCGCCCGCGGAGTTCGCGCCGCTGCTCATTGAGAAGCTCGAGCGCGTGCGGCGCGACCAGGAGACCAAGGAGCGGCTCGAGAGGCGCATCGCCGAGGTTACTGACTTGTCCATGTCCTTACAGGCTAATCACACTATTCAGAAGTCGGGAGGAACCATTCTGACCGGCAAATTAGGATCGAAACTCTTTTCACATTATCACATTTCTGGGTTGTGGGACTCAGATAGGCAGTCGCTTCATGTAAAATACTGGTATTCAGCTGCATCCGGTTAGACTGGAAGCCGACCCCAGCATAGTTGGGAAAAGGCGAGGCAGATTAATTGAACTCTTTTCAAATTTCTCTAAATCCTGATCGGGTTTTCACATTTTAAGTAGTGTAATAACCTTTTTGTGTATAAATTCCCACACGTATCTTGCATCTGTTCTCCCTACCAAAAAGGGTAGAGCGACATCTAGCCCGCTATATTGGAACTACGCAACCCGACAGCGAATAACAAGTTTCAAACGATAACAAATCCTGAGATCTGACTTCATGTAGAATAAAATCTGACTTCCTTGCAATAGCCCGCTAGATATATCACCCATTTGGTCAGCCCTATCCTCCTATAACAATGGAGGACCCTCATTCCTTACTCTTCCAACCACCGAACTGTCAACTTGAGGCTTGATAACAAGTCCTAGAGCAAAATGTTTAAATACGTATTTAAGTAAATGTTGTGTGTATACAGGGCGACGGTGAAGAGGCTTCAAGTCAAGTGTTACCTCCGCAGCTGGTAGCGGCGGCGATCCGCGAGAAGTTGCAGCTTGACGACGATAACGATCAAGATATTCTAGGTTAGTGTACAAGAGTGAATATATTGATTTCATTGAGGAGTGATGAAAAGACTAGATAGTATAGAAATTCATTACCAATTAATGTTGATTTAAAATAAAAAATCAAATAATTTGATAATTGCTGTTATAATAAAAGTCAAATCATTATTTTAATATGACCATTCTAACTGACTTCATGTAACACAAGAATTAAAAAAAAAACTCAAAGAAATTCCTAATGCTAAGTAAGTACACACGTAGTGACTTTAGTCGCCAGTGATTGGTTGACGATTTCAAAATTGCTCGTCCACACACAGATTTTGAAATTGCTAACAATAAAATTGCTGTCAAGATCTGTGTGTGGACTTGACATTTTGAAGTTGCCGGCGACTTATGTCGCTGCATGTGTACCTAGCACAAGAAAGCCTTTGTAGTCTTACGCGAAAAGAAATTAATTCCATGGATATAGTTTTTTCATAGTGTTGCCTATACACTGATATAATAGTCGTAATGTGCGTCGCCCTGCAGACCAGCACGTGTCGCGCGTGTGGTCGGAGCGCACGCCGGGCGCGTCCCCGCCGGGCGGGCGGCGCGCGCGCGCGCGGCACCACGCGCACGCCGCGCACTCCGCGCACGTCGCGCACGCCGCGCACGTCGCGCACGCGCCGCACAACCCGGCGGCGCGGCGCGCGCCCTCTGCACTGTCGGCTGACTCGGGACATTATGATGCGCCACCTGATTCGTTGCATCATCCGCATTCCTTAACACGCAGGTATGGATACCTAAAGAAAATAAGCAATACATATTTTTAAAATAGTATAAGGCTCAATTGTACCACAAATCGCTAAATATATTTAATGCTGAACGTATTAAACTTCTTTCTGTTTGTGTCATCTTCAAACGATTAACAGAAATAGAACGATGTTTTAAATTCGTTTAGCACTAGTGCATTTAGTGATTATTAGTTTTCAGCAACATTTCATGTTCCGGAAAACAACATTTCCAACCTGTTTCTTAACTTTTTTTATCATGAATTCTCCCCATAATCATGGGATGATATTAACTTGACTTTTTAAATACTTTTTCATTGTTATAATTTTCATATATTTCCTTATAAAAATAATTCATTTCCTGCAGTTAATAATTTCCTATTTACCTACCACAGATCGTTCTCCAAGAAGACAGTAACGGAGCTGACAGACAGCGGAGTATCCGTGGTGTCAGAAGGCGGCGTGGAGCCTCGCATCCTGCTGTGGATGGCCGAGGGCGAGCGCCTGGAGCGGCGCCAGCACCGCGAGCACTCGCGCGGCTCGTCGGCCGAGCGCGACGAGCTGCGCAGGAAGGACAAGCAGCCGCGCAGCGCACGGTAACACATGCTAATATATTCATTACAATAAGTTAACTTAAAATCTGGTGGGCCACAAGCTTGTTTGTCGCACGATAGTAGAATTGGAAATTGAAAATAAAGACAAAAATAATCGTAGTGACTGTCAATGACGAAATACTTAGAATAGACGTAGATATTTAACTATCTAATCGCCACGTGTTTCCCCTCTCAACGAGGCGTCCTCGGCATGACGATGACGCAGACTCAAAAGCTCAGTTCTCAGCGTCCAGCGCTCGGCGTGGCAACACGTCATGTTCAGGTTCGCGACTGGTCTCTTGGTATCTTGAGGATTCCTTAGGATGACGTAAAATATAGGAGATGTAAAATATTAATATTCTGAATTGAATAGAATAGACTGGAAGCCGACCCCAATATAACTGAGAAAAGCTTGGCAGGTGATGATCGAGCTATCACGCAACTTATCGCTAAATGGAATTAGGCTTACAGCAAGTTTTATTCCCCACAGCGGCAGCGGCAGTAAGTCGAGCAGCGCCAGCGGCGGCGGCGGCGGCGGCGGCAGTGTCGCTGCGGGCACGGAGGTGCACACGGTGGTGGTGGTGACGTTCCTGGACGAGCACGTGCCGTACCGGTTCAAGGTGCCCGCCGCGCCGCTCACGCTGCGGACCTTCAAGGACTACCTGCCCAGGAAGGGCAACTATAGGTATGTACGGTTTAGATATGGGTAAAACTGCATCGATTCTTAAATTCTTCGGTGAGTGTAAAATACTTGTACTCTTTGCCTAAGCATTTTGCATCTGCTCGGATGTCATTGTGTATTCCAGGCTTTACTCTGGCCAAAACGACACAAATGTCTCGTTGATTAGGGTAGGTACAGGATAAAATAATACATTATTTTGTTCTAATTCTCGTAATATTCTACCTAGCACATTCGTTGGACGACGCGATAATCTAACTTGAAGATCGCGGCAAACGAAGCTGTTACGATTATCGTCGTGCATGCTAAGGCACATTTGTCTTCGCACTGGACGTCTGCTATTATTATATTTTGATTCGTAGTGCATTCTATCATAGGTTACCTGAACTTTGTATGACTGTGGTTCAATGTCTGTTAGTACTCTATGCTATAACGCCCATATTCCCTCTTCCAGATACTTCTTCAAAACGAACTGCGCGGATCTAGACACCGTGATCCAAGAGGAGGTGAGCAGCGATTCGGATACACTCCCCATGTTCGAAGGCAAGGTCATGGCGCGCGTCAAGAGTATCGACTAGCTCGCCTCACTAGTGCGGACACTACGGGCACGCCGGATACTGCGCGGTGAGGACAACACTACTTATGATGTTAACAGAAATGGATTATTTTGTTCATTTTTTGTACATACTATGCGATTTAAGTTAAAATGAGATTGGCCACTTCGACAGACACTAGATTGATATCGATAAAGATGACCTCAGACCATTATTGATGGTCAATCAATGAATGTTAGCTGACTGCTATGCACTATCCTGGATCGATGTCAATCATCAACGTTGATCTACAGAAATCTAGTTGCAACAATATTAGAATAGGTTGAAGCAGTTAGAAACAATACATTGTGTCATGCTAAGTAAGATTTGTATGGAACGCGCTTCAGTAAGTGAAGTTTATTTAGATCGCATAGTAGCAATATCCTAGTGCGATAAATACATTGGGCCTAAGTTGTAATACCACGAAAGTAAAAGATATGATGATTATATTGTATTCAAGGTAAGAGTTAGTTTTGTTTTAATTCAGTTGGTCTAATGACGTGTTCTTTATCGTTAGAAACGTGATATTGTTTTCTTTCGTTGTGTTAAAACTGAAATGGTAATACAAATATCAAGTAACAGTGGAATAATCCGCGATATGAAAAGTACCGCCAGTACAATAACTGAACCGGTCAACATTACATCGATGTATGACAGTCCGCCAGTGTAAACGCGTGCGAGTTGAGTATGCGCCAGTGTGTAATCCCCTTTACATGTCGCCCTGTCTCATAGCTTATATATTATTATTGTTATATGTGAGCCAGTGACATTATTGATTTTATTATAATGAATAAGGTTAAGTTATCGAAAACTGATAATAAACTTTTTTAAATACTGTACAGCGGCGGCAGGGCGGCTATAGATTAAATAAATTATTTATTTTAAAAATGTTACGATAAGTATAATCGTAATAGGTATAACTGCGCGACATTGTATAAATTCTGTTCCTCATTGACTCTTTAAGCTTTTTTTAATTAATTTTAATTATTTTTTTACTACGAGCTAGTTGAGTACGCTTACTATTGTACGATATTTTTTTAAATCGCAGAATGACGGTATGCAAACATTTTTTTTTTATATTCCTAGTGTTACATGAATGACTGCTTAGTTTGTATATTTTTAAATTAATATTTTAGATGTAAAATGACGTGTTCTGTTTAAATATAAAATATAGTTTCGTTGAAATTAGGGATTCGTAATTTGTGATGGGAGTATGAAATTTTACCAAACTGGTGCAAAAAATGCTGGTGACCGGCTTCTCGTATTTATTTACTACAAAGTACAATTAGTTTTATAACTACATGTAGAAGCTAAATTATCGATTTATCGATTACAATATCGAATGATCAAATCGAGATATTTGTTTGTTATCGTTACGTCTTATTATAGGAAAATTTACATGTATAAACTGCCATGTGCCAGCATGTTTTCTACCACTTTGCCGATCAATTCAAAATTATTGACAAAAATCGTACGCACGACGGGATCTCAATCAAATATCAAATGTAATGAATTAAACTGCACTTATAAGGGGAGACTTGTTTTATATAAATAATTTCCGTTCCGCAGCTGTGAATAGAACTAATTAGCGAAATAGTTTGTAAGAATAAATTTGTTTATTCTGTATTGCGACCGGTCTTAGCCGAGCTCAGCTGTCCGCACAGTTGTACTGTGGTGGATCTTTTAGTTCTGTTAGTTATCTTTCTATACAACTTTAGTTTTTATTAAACTTCTGATTAGTAACGGAGGCTGATTTCAAATGACTCGATATTACCTAAAATGACATCACTCCTCATTACTGGTACAGTAACTCGATAAGGCTGCTATTAGTTCTCATATTCTTCCCGTTTTCTACAACTGACAGTACAACTGTGTCGGCGACTGAGCCAAAGTACTTTGCTATAAAATCATTGCCAGACTGAGTTTCCCTAAGTCAATTTCAATTATATTAACTTATATACTTTTGCGTTGCATGAAACTTGTCACCTGAATCAATATCACTATATTATCAGCTGTTTACCTAATTTTTTAGCTTCGTCTATAAAATGTTTGAATAAATTGTTAGTTCGGAGCGAGTGTCGTGCAACGCGAACAGTTTGATACCAGTACTTATTTCGCATATTGTATAATAATGTGTAGGTAAGTTAGCATGTCACGTCCGGTCCATTATGTACCAACAGTTCAGCTTGTATTGTTTGTCAAAACTTCTTGCAAAACACACAGAACGTATGTGTCATAGATATTTACGAGTTATAACCACAATTATCCCACATTGGAATAATATTTAAAATTATTTACCCATTCAGCTTTCTTTACAAAGTTTCGACAGACGATATAACTTGCAGTGTTGCCATGTAAAATAGAAGTACAGAGGAATGTTGCCAGCGAAGAGTGCACCTAATGTTTGCACATATATGACGAGAATCGGGTGCGGAATCATGTGCCTTCAATGTTGATAAAAATTTTCATAGTTGATGCTTCTAATTAGCTGTAAGTTAACACATTGTAAATATAGAAGTAACGCTACGATCGTTTCGAACTCTTTATTTTTTATTAATTTAATTAAACAAATCATTTTTTTTTATTTATTGCCTAAGGTTGCGTTGTGACGCGAATCATCAAACACAAAAAATCACGATCGTGTGAATTATGGTTTAGGTAATCAATCAATTCGGATTTTTTAAGAATGTGTTTTAATAAGTAATAACTCCAGGTGCCAATTTCACCGGATTTTAGACGTCGCTCAAATTTAGAATTTAGTGTTTATTTAACACAACATTGTTTTATCACTGCCAGTGTGTTTTCCATTTATTTGTAAGTTCAAAGCTTGCCAATTCGTCTAAGCTGTAGGTTCGCGTATATTGCGGCTCAGTGTCACTTTACATAGATACATTTTTGTAAATAAATCGTAATATTTTGTGTTTGATGCGCAGTACATTTTTATAATGCCCAGTAATATAAACAGTGACCGCGCGACGCCCGGCCACTTGACAATATGACTGTATAAATAGATGAATTACTATATCGTTTTTAAATTAAATTATACAAGGCACTTACGATGTGAAAGTACCTTTGTACTACCAAAAAGGTCCAACAGAGGCATGTCTGTGCGTGTCGACTTCGATACGTCCATCCATAACCATCGATATAATATTAAATAATTAATCGATTCGATATAATCACTATCGAGTCGATACCTGCAGAATTAAGCCAAGGGCTCAAAACTATATCGGTTAAAATGCTTGTTAAAATTGTAAAAAATATAATGTTTTCCAATTTAGAGTGTACGGATGTGAAGATAAACGATTTGTAATAAAACCTAAGTATTAATTTCAGCAACAATACGACACACGGCCGCTTGCTCGTCAACGGCCGTAGTTCATAGTAAAAAGAATTTCACTAATCGGACTGTATTATTTTTTTATCTAGCACATGTAACATTTAAAAAATAAACTGGAACTGTGCCATATGCTCTTGAATTTTATTTTGTGATTAAAAAATTTGGTCACCCTACAGCTTCTAGAAATAAAGCACCTATACTTGCTAAATACTGAGTCAATCCCATCAAGTAACTGATAAACCCGGCCTAGTGCGTGTTGGACCACGCACAGTCGGCACAGTGAAGGGTTCCGTAGTTAGGATGAATATTTACACAAGTACAGTAGGTATTGATTTTATCGACCGCAATAAGTTTGTATTTTCATGCCACCCCTAATTATTTTTTTCGTAATTTTACTACATCATTGTATAGCGGTCTACAGTATACACCGTTTCATTTTTATCGATATAGTTCCAACACTATCCAAGTAAAATGGCTGTCAGTCAGAGCGTTTGCTACGCGCAGCGGGTGCACGGAGCGCGCTAAACGTACAAACCCGTCGCACGCGCCCGCGCCAGAGCGCTGCTCATATTATGTTTCAATACAAACCACCAGTATTTCAGCTCGTCACAGTCTCAGGCCGAGTGCGGGTCGAGCTTTGACAGTCGTAGCAAAAAAACAATATGATTTCCAGTCGAAATATTTTTTTATTTATATCATTAGTTAAAAGAGGACTTGTAATCAATTAACAATTTGATATAATTACATTCCTCTTAAAATAGGAAGAATAACAAAACATTACTCGTTCTAGGCGTCATAGTTAAAAAAATTACTAGCACGAAAGACCTGAGTCTGAAGGCCATATTGGTCTAAAATAATGGAAGTAGTTAGGTATACTGCGGGACCTCCTTATAAATAATACTGAATAGCCAAAGTAATAAAAAGAAACTTTTACAATAAAAAACAATAAGTTACTTAAAATAATAGAATTTAGTGAAGCGCGCTTTAGATACTAATCCAATAAAAGGCAAGTCAGAATAACAGCATAATAATAACATCACGCCTTGATTCCCCTAAGGGTCGGGCAGAGGTGTACCTACAGCACACCCACATTTCGCCAGTTATGTTCAAGTCCCATGTAGGGGGCGAGCCTATTGCCATCAACCGGGCACATATCCAGACTCCGGGCTGCTACCGAGAAATTACATATAGAAAAACCCAATACCCCTTTGCCCAACCTGGGAATCGAACCCAGAACCTCAGGCTCAGCAGTAGCGTTTGCAACCACTAGACCAACGAGGTAGTCAGGCAGACAATTACAGCATTCCAATCAATTTCAATTCAATCTATTATTGTCTCACGGCCAGTTTCTCCATCAAAAGTAACAGCCAAAATAACAGTCAACTGTTCTTCCGCGCTGTTGGATTTACAACCCTCGCCTCAGCGCCGAGGATTGAAAATACAACAGTGCAAAAGAGTAGTTGAAGATTTGAGATGAAGAAACTGGCCGCTCCAATCAAGTCAACCTTAAAATATAAGTCAACAAAATGTGATCTTATGATACATCTCTGTTGGAAATCACGACGGACACAAATGTTCTATAGACGAGGTCAGAGCACCAATCTTTACATAAGTTATCTACACTAATATTCTGGAAAGGAAAATGAAGGTATTTATCACATTCAGCAAGCACGTTGGTCAGTTTATAAATCACACTGGTTCTTTAGCCATAACGACATTACTACATCACAATATTAAAATCGTTTATTTATTGAAGTCTTAACTACTTTTCTACAAGATACAATAATTCAACTATAATGTTTTACATGCTTGTTCAATGAAACCTCATTTAGACACAATTATAAACCTTGAAACGATCTTAGTCCCAATTTTTATTGTGTACTGGCCAGTTTTGGTGGATATCTGAGCGCTGAGTCACGTTCATGATGTATAATGTTAGCAGATGCAGTATCAGTTACTACTATTGGCGTCCGTCAGTCGCAGCTGTAAATAGCGTCCGAGAGTTTTTTTCAGATATAAAAAACTGAATACTGAACAAGACTGAACACGAAGTTAGCAATCGAACATCTTTTCTTGTTTCCGTTTTAATGGATCTATTAAATATGAAAGGTAAAGGGTTAATCCATTAATGGTAGGTTTGTTTCCTATCTGAATACATCTCTTATTCCTTGTATCAGTTGTTCGACGAACGGGTCAGCTTCGTCGTAGCCCGCTGAACGCATGTGGTGAGATGCGCTTGATATGCACTGTGGAAGAAACGTGAAACAAAACGTATAATCACTACATATTATAAAACAAAGTCCTCCGCCGCATCTGTCTGTCTGTCTGTTAGCGATAAACTCAAAAACTACTGCACCGATTTTCATGCTGTTTACACCAATGGATAGAGTGGTTCTCGACGAAGATTTTAGTATATCATTTGTCAAGCGGGCGAAGCCACGGGCATCAGCTAGTAAGAAAATAAGTTCAATCTATCATAGGTATATTTCTATTACATGGGACTGTAACATAACTGGCGTAATTTTGGGTGTTCTATACACATGGGCCTGTCCATTTGGGGAATATAGACGTGGTGCGGCGAGATAAATCCAGACTCCAAAAATATCCAGAGTAATTCTAGTTCCAGGATCTCACGCTCAGCTGTCGCACTTGAGACCATCAACGAGGCAGTCAAGTTAAGTTAAAGAAGTTGCTTTTAACATTTTAACTAAACATGATCTACCAACCTTTTCTAAATACGTGATCCCAGCTTGTGGACAGACATCCTTGACCAAGTCGACACTGAACTCGTTCCTGCTGAGGTTATCTATCATCACGGTGCGCAACTCTCGCAGGAAGGTCGGCAGGTTGTCAGGTGTGAGGTCTGCTAACAGTTTCACGCTGATTTGAAAGCCAGTGGGGAGTTCTGCGTCGTCGTCGCCTTCGACGCGGATACAACTAGAAAGATAGATGGTAATATTGAGCTTTTGTTGGAACTATCTATATAGCTGCTTTATCGCCACTAGGAACCTGTAAGTACTAGGTTAGGATAAATTTGTTGAAAACTGACGAAAGTTAGGGCAACCTGTAAAGATAGATTTCAGGGGTTATATAATAAATAAAAATAAGGTTAAATTATAGCTTTAGATTCGCAGACAATACACAACAGAATCGACGTCATTATTACTTCAAATGTGGTTCATCACAACACGCAACACGAAGGTTTTTGTTTTCTTCTTATTCTCTATGTTATGGAAGATCCTGGTACTCACAACACAGGGAATCCAAGCGTGAGGACCAGTGAATTAATGCTGTATTGTTCAATTTTTGAATTAACATGGGACACCAGCAGGATGATGTTCAATTTTTGAATTATTCATACAGGAATATGACTAAAATCTTAATTTTCTTAAAAATGTTATGTTAGAAAGAAATACATCCGATTTGAAATTCACTGACATCGACGATATCTTAAGATTATATTATGACCTGCTTCCTTGTTATCCAATAAAATATAACTCACCGGTACTGCGAGGCCGTCCTACCCGTGGGCCAGTGCTGGCTGGTGATGAAGCCGAGGAAGGGCACGTGCGCCCACTCCAGCGCCCTCTGCAGGCCGCGCTGTGACGTCAGATCCTGTGCCGACGGCGCCGCAGGGAACAGTGGGTGCGAGTGGTGCCAGCCGCAGACTAGCTGGCCTGTGCTGCGGAGGGATTCGGCTGCGCGGGATTGGGATACTGCAAGAATCGAATCGGTTACATTTAAAATTTAATTTTTGAGTCCTTTTGTCCTTTAGAATATTGGGTGGATCCGCTGACGATGTAAGTAAGTATAATTTTTCTTCAGATTATATCACTACATTAATTATATCACTACATTAGTTTTTTTTTCCTCCTGTGGCAACACTACAGCTAACAGCTGATTTAAATTTGTCCCTTTAATTTTAATTTTAAATAATAGATTTCCTTCTTTTTAAGGCGTATTTCCAAGTTATTAACTAGTTTATAGCGTAATTAAGTGTTTTCTGTGTTAAAGGATGGTGGGCGAGTGTGGTCCCAGCACGGCCAGCCACTACGAGTGAATTACTTAAAAGAGCAGATAAAACTGAACAGTTTTTATTATGACACCATCAAAATCTGTCCCGGAGGAACCGAGCTACGTGCATCTAAAGTATTTTTCTCTGTCCGCGGCTTAGCTCAAACACTGTTAGTACTAGACAGCTGTTATCTGGCATGGATAGACATATTAATCACGCCGACAAAGCGGTAATATAAAATCGAGAAAATCATCTTTTTTAAGGGTAGCTCCCCTACAAGTAAAGTGGGGATGGTGTTTTTTTTCTCCTCTATCCCATGGTGTGGGGTGTCGTTGGAAAGGCCGTTTGAAAATATTGGGAGTCTGTGAAAACCATTTTTGGATTCAGGGCTCCGTTTACGAAATATTAAGCTTTTAAGTTCTATCTGAGTGGGCGAGAGTGGTCCCAGCACGGCCAGCCACTACGTGTGAATTACTTAAAAGAGCAGATAAAACTGAACATTTTTTATTATGACACCATCAAAATCTGTCCCGGAGGAACCGAGCTACGTGCATCTAAAGTATTTTTCATATCATTAATATCTCACCTAACCTAACCTAACTTATTCAGAACGGCCAGCCAGTACGTGTGCATTACTTAAAAGAGCAGATAAAACTGAACATTTTTTATTACGACACCATCAGAATCTGTCCCGGAGGAACCGAGCTACGTAACTCGGTAAGTATTTTTCTCTGTCCGCGGCATAGCTCAAACACTGTAAGTACTAGACAGCTGTTATCTGGCATGGATAGACATATTAATCACGCCGACAAAGCGGTAATATAAAATCGAGAAAATCATCTTTTATACCATTCCCCCTCTAAAAAGCTTATTTTATTCACTGAAAACAGTGAATAAAAAGCACTTTTAATCACTGTTTTGGTGTTTGAATTTAGAACACCAATATATTCGAACTCCATGTCAATGCTATACAAACTCCTATTTGATTTGATTTTCGAACAGGAGTTTAGCATTAGAATAATAGTATATTATGCAATTAGTGAATAAAGGACGGATTTAAAGCGAGGGCCATAGGTGAATCACGAGCAAGTGAAGGATTCTATCGACTGAATCACGACCGTAGGGAGTGATTCATGATGATTGAATCACGACCGTAGGGAGTGATTCAAGTGTTAGAATCCTGAACGACGCGAGCGATTCATGGCCCTCGATATAAATCCGTTTCATTGAAGAGTTGCATATTATACTTTATACCATGACTACGAGAAAAAGAACATGCAACTTCGAGTATGTTGTTATGTCAATTTTATGCCTTGTTTTATAGTAACTACACCGTAGCATAGAATACATACTCCATAATGTCGATGACTTCTTTTTCTTCGACAACTCATTAAAATAAGTTAGGAAAACAGACTCTGAAAATGTGCTCAGCTTGATTTTCATTTTTCCTTTTGCTCAAACAAACAAACAAACTCACACTCAAATTCATCGTAGGCTTTGATGTAAACCAGCCGTGATTTGTTGGGTAGCAAGCTTTCTACTATATCGGCCGCCCTCTCTTTCATAAAGTCAGGTGTTAACACATCTTCATGACTTGAATACATTTTCAATCGATTTATTAAGTCACACTAAACTTTTTGTTCGTACAACTTACAATATTTAAAATAGCGTCAATTTACTAATGACAGCAAAGGCGGCTGGTCGTGCTGGGACCACTCTCGCCCACTCAGATAGCACTTAAAAGCTTAATAATTCGTAAACGGATCCCTGAGTCCAAAAATGGTTTTCACAGACTCACAATATTTTCAAACAACCTTTTCAACGACACCGCACACCATGGGATAGAGGAGAAAAAAAAACACCATCCCCACTTTACTTGTAGGGGAGGTACCCTGAAAAAGATGATTTTCTCAATTTAATATTAACGCTTTGTCGGCGTGATTAATATGTCTATCCATGCCAGATAACAGCTGTCTAGTACTAACAGTGTTTGAGCTTAGCCGCGGAGAGAGAAACATACTTTAGATGCACGTAGCTCGGTTCCTCCGGGACAGATTTTGATGGTGTCGTAATAAAAAATGTTCAGTTTTATCTGCTCTTTTAAGTAATGCACACGTACTGGCTGGCCGTTCTGAATAAGTTAGGTTAGGTTAGGTGAGATATTAATTATATGAAAAATACTTTAGATGCACGTAGCTCGGTTCCTCCGGGACAGATTTTAATGGTGTCATCGTACAAAATGTTCAGTGTTTTCTGCCCTTTTATGTAATTCACACGTGGTGGCTGGCCGTGCTGGGACCACTCTCGCCCACTCAGATAGCACTTAAAAGCTTAATATTTCTTAAACGGATCCCTCAATTCAAAAATGGTTTTCACAGACTCACAATATTTTCAAACGGCCTTTCCAACCACACCCCACACCATGGGATAGAGAAGAAAAAAAAAACACCATCCCCACTTTACTGGTAGGGGAGGTACCCTTTAAAAAATATGAATTTCTCGATTTTATATTACTGCTTTGTCGGTGTGCTTAATATGTATATCCATGCCAGATAACAGCTGTATAGTACTAACAGTGTTTGAGGTAAGCCGCGGACAGAGAAAAATACTTTAGATGCACGTAGCTCGGTTCCTCCAGGACAGATTTTGAAGGTGTCATAGTAAAAAATGTTCAGTGTTAACTGCTCTTTTATGTAATTCTCACGTGGTGGCTGGCCGTGCTGGGACCACTCTCGCCCACTCAGATAGCACTTAAAAGCTTAATATTTCGTAAACGGATCCCTGAATCCAAAAATGGTTTTCACAGACTCACAATATTTTCAAACGGCCTTTCCAATGACACCCCACACCATGGGATAGAGAAGAAAAAAAAACACCATCCCCACTTTAGTTGTAGGGGAGGTACCCTAAAAAAAGATGATTTTCTCGATTTTATATTACTGCTTTGTCGGCGTGATTAATATGTCTATCCATGCCAGATAACAGCTGTCTAATACTAACAGTGTTTGAGCTAAGCCGCGGACAGAGAAAAATACTTTAGATGCACGTAGTTCGGTTCCTCCGGGACAGATTTTAATGGTGTCATAGTAAAAAATGTTCAGTGTTATCTGCTCTTTTATGTAATTCACACGTGGTGGCTGGCCGTGCTGGGACCACTCTCGCCCACTCAGATAGCACTTAAAAGCTTAATAGCAGAGGTCGCCAGCAACGCTGCCTCCCTGTACGAGTTTCCCCGGGCCGTGACCTGCGTGTCGTCCGCGTAACACACCAGGGCCACACCCGGCTGGAGCTCGCCTCTCAGCACCCAGTCGTACCCGATGTTCCACAGGGGTGGGCCAACGACCGAACCCTGTGGAACACCGCACGAAATGTCGCGCCGGCCTCCGCCGTCGCGTCCCCTGTAGGTGACACACCTTTCCGTTAAAAACCTAACCTAACCTAACCTGACCAAATCTTTTTTTTTTTTTTTTTGTTTCGCTGAGAAATGCATTACGCATCCCCGCTCGTGGGGGACGATTCTGGGGTATGTGGGACTCCTGTCGCTAACGACAGTATACCCACTAAAACTCAGCGGTGTTCCCACATCGCCGTAATGGGAGGGCCATGGGAAACCGGCTCAGCCTTTACATCCACAACCCTCCCGGCGCATGCCCGCCTAGCTGGCGGGCCCCGCACGCCCCCCAGGTTGAGGAGTTACGGGAATGGCCGGGAACACCTGGCCATTCCCGTCCGACACTGGTGGAGACCTGTGCAATACAGGCAAGGGTGCCCCCGCACCCATTGCCTACTGGCCTCCACCTGGGAGGAGTCGGAGATGACTATCGTACTGACGTCTTCTTCGACTCCTCCGCCTTCGGAGCGGCGCCGCGTCAGGATCGTCCTCCCTCGCGCGCTCCGCCGCCTCCTTCTGGGACATGACGTGTTCACAGAAGGAGGCGACTGCCGCCCAGGACCTCTCATCCCTCAGCATGGCGTTAACCAAGCCGGGGAGCGAGAGGTCCGGTCCGATCACCGCGCAGAGACTGCGGCGCGGCTCGGACCACGACGGGCACACCTCGAGGGTGTGCTGCGCCGTGTCCTCCGCCGCACCACAGTCGAGGCAAGACGGCGTCCTCTCCCGTCCGATTCGGTGCAGATACGATCCGAAACAACCGTGTCCGGACAGCACCCGCACCAGACGGAAGGAGAGGAACCCATGCGAACGCTCGAGCCAGTCTCGCAGGACTGGCCCAATCGCGTCGAGGGTTCGGCGGCCGAAGGCTGCGGTGGCGAGGTCCCCCGTCCAATGGACGACGATGGCGTCTCTCGCCTCCCGCTGGACGGCCTCCCGCTCTTCCGGGGCTGAGCGTTGTCCTCTCGCCCTCCGCCCCGCCGTCCATTCATATACTCTGGCGAGCACCGACGCCTCGAGTTCCCAAGGAGGGGTGCCGGCCAGAGCACATGCTGCCCCAAAACTCACCGTGCGGTAAGCCCGCGCCACTCGCTGGGCTATGGCCCTCTGGGGTGCCCGCAGGGCGGCGGCGTTCTCCCTCCTTTGGAGGGAGTCCTCCCAGAAACCTGACCAAACCTAACCTAACCTGACCTAACATTGTCAGAACTGAATAACCCTGGGACAGATTTTGATGTGCCTTGGCCTAAGTAAAGGGAGAAGTAATGTCTTCAAAACTACAGTGGTTTTATCCGTGGGCGTCGTGGGACCAGCTCCCATATATCCTTGCCCACCATCCTTTAGGCTTTTTGTGCAAATAATGTGTAAAAACTACATTGTGATTCGTTGACAGTTACCTACCGGCTCAAGTGAATATTGCATTTTCATCTCGTTATATCAGGTACAATACTATATATTTTACTTGGTAGTAGATTGTTTACGTTCTAATTTTTTTGCCTACTATTCTTTGGATACTTTTTTATTACGGCTACGATTTGTTGCTAATGATTTTAAAAACGTAAACATAACCTTAATTAGTTTGATGACAGAACTTCTTCATTACGATCTAAATTTCATTTTCCGCTCAACTAATCATCTGTTTCTAAATCCACTACTCTTTTCCAACCTCTTCTCTTTTCTCTTTAATCATCATTATGACTCGCAGCGCGCGGGCTCGCCTAGAAGAGACCAAACTCAGTCAGGCTTTGAGCGAATTAAAGGCGTCTCAGGAGCTCTGTGACAATCTGATTAAGGAAAAAGATGAAAATGAAATAGAGTTCCTTGGTGTTCTTGAAAGGAATAGCAAGTTGAAAACAGAAATGGCTCAGTTATATATTCAACACACTGATGCCATAGCAGCCCGGGACAGGCTCCAAGTTGTTGTGGACGGGTTCAGCCAGTGTAGCAATGAGTATGAACAAGCTCTTAATCACAAATATGTACTACAACAGCAGCTACAAGAGGCTCAAAGTCAGATTGAACAACTTGAGACTACAAATCTTAACATCACTGCCTCGTTGAATCAAAGTCTATTCAATGAATTGGTGCCTGTAGCGCCATCAATGGTTTCTGTAATAAACCCCTCTTCTTACACAATAGATTTAACAGGTCTTGATGATTCAAAATCAGATTCAAAATTAAGTAAGTCAGTGAGGGTAGTTACTAGTAAAAATAAACTGAAAAAATACATAAAAATCAACAAATACATAGTTAAAACCAAAAAAATGGTCAAAAAACAAAAATTCTTCATTAAAAATGTAAAACTTAATAGAGAAAGGTTGCATTTACTAAAACAATTAGATATGTATTCATTAAACTTACAAAAAAGTACTAGGAAATACCAAATTGACACAGAAGACTTGCAGTATGAACTTGACCAACTACAGGAGAAACTTACTTCTATGACTATCAAGTATACAGCCTCTGAAAACCAAATGAGGGAATATGTATTGGCAATGAATGAGCTGGTAAGCTCACAAACTAACAAATGTGAACATTGTCAACCACCATCTATTGAACCCACACCGGACCATTCATTGACAATATGTGATACCACCATACCGCAGTCTAGTGCCAGTTTACCATTATCAATTACTAACTGTTTGCCTAGACATAGTGTAAATAAAGAAATAATATTATTTTGTGATGAAATTGGAAAGGATTTAGGTCACTTGTTGTTAAATGAATATCCGGGACACTCAATAATTAACTACTGTATGCCTGGTTGTTCTCTATTTGACATAATGAAAAAAGCTATAAAATGCAATTATAATCAGGATACTATATTAATAATATTTGTGGGTAATAGGGGTAATGTGAACAAAGGAGAATTACTCCAATATTATAGATCTTTGTGCAACCTTAGTTTAAGAAAAATTGTGATGTTCACGTTCCCTTACAGCCAAAGTTTGCCACAGGAAGAAAACAACTTTAGATCTGCAATTAATATGACATTACACAATTTGACTTACAATAATAATTTATTCCATTTAATTGACACTAACAATTATGTTGGTAATGGCTTATATTTGACAAAAGATAGATCTTTTGTGGATAAGTACTATCTTTCAAAGTATTGTAAAAGACAGATAGCTGTGTCGCTATCATATTACTTTTCTATTACAGCCAAGAATTTGGCTAAACAAATTGCTTCTATTGAGCAATGCTGTGACATGTTAAATAATTCAGCCAATAATTTGGTATCAAATATTGACATTGTTAATAATTTAAATTAGAAATTCAGACAACAGAGACAACCTCTAGCAATAGTATACAGAATTGCAAAATAAAATCAAATAAAAGTTTAAAATCAGTAAATAATATTAACCTGGTGCATCAAAATATTCAAGGATTTATGAACAAAGATTTAGAAGTAGAATTATTTATGAATTTTAACAATATTGATATTCTTTGTATAACAGAACATTGGCTTAAAAGCACCCAGTTCTTGTTCAATTTTAATAATCACCAGGTTGGTAGTTCGTTTAGCAGAGTAAATGCTATACATGGTGGCTCATTAATTTTAGTAAGTAACCAGCTGAAATTTAAAGACCGTAAGGATATTGTGAGCCTATCTGTTGAACGGACAGTTGAAATAGCCTGTATAGAATTGGAGCAGTTTATTGTATTAAGTGTGTACAGACCCCCTTCAGGATTGTATGACTGTTTTGAAAAGGTAATGGATGAAGTGTTACACAAGATTTGCAACTCCAATAAGTCTATTATCACTTGCGGTGATTTTAATGTTAATTTGTTCGAAAATTCAGGTTCTTGTAGTAAAATAATAAGTTTGTTTCAGTCCTACAATCTTGTAAACCTATTTTTGGGTAACCCATGCCTAGATAATATTTATACAGATATTATACCAAGCCACAAAGAAATTATAAATCTACTAGATTCTGATCATTGCGGGCAAAGGGTTACTATCCCTATCAAAAACAACAAAGTGGCTAAAAAGGATATAACATTTAACCCCAAAACTGCAAGTCGCTTGGAGGTTTTTAAAGAAAAACTTATTAATACATTACCAGTTTTGTCAAATCATACTGATCCTAGTCATCTATATGATGATTTTTTTAATTTATACTGTAAACAATTTAATTCCACCTTTATTCCCAAGACTATCTCGGTTAATAGTAATGTATCTTTCAGTGATTGGGCTACCATTGGTATTCATAAAAGTAGAACACGGCTTTATGAGCTGTACAGTGAAAGGACCTATGTAAACACTGTTGAATTTAATTTATATGTTAAAAATTATTCAAAATTATTTAAAAAAGTTTGTTGTATGGCCAAGTCACGTTATTTGAGTTCGAAGATTAAAAACAGTAGTAATGTAATTAAAACGACTTGGAATATTATTAATAGTGAAACGGGAAGGTCTAGTAACCGAAATACTGACTACAGCCTGTCTATTAATGACAACATAATAAAATCAGACTCACAAGTCGCCGAGGCCTTTGAGAATTTCTTTTCAGATATTCCCGTTTCTACTACTAAACCCCTAAACTCATCACCTTCTGTTGCTGAGTCTTTGCTTAAGGAAAATGTTAATGTTTGCGAATCGGAATTTCTTTTTGAACATATTACCTGTAGAGACATAATTAAAACCTTTCACACTTTAAATGTAAAAAAGACTGCAGATCTGTGGGGTAATTCTGTAGAAGTTGCTAAGTCTATTATTGACATTGTAGCACCTACTTTAGCTCTTATCTTTAATAATTGTATCGACTGTGGGGAGTTTCCTGACCTTATGAAAAATAGTAAAATAATACCTTTGTTTAAATCAGGTAGTACATCAGACCCCACAAATTATAGACCTATTTCAGTACTACCTACCTTTAGTAAAATATTTGAGAAGCTAATTTTAGAGCAATTGCAAAGATTTTTTAATAGACATAGATTGTTACATAACAAGCAGTTCGGTTTCACAAGGGGTCGTTCAACAACTGATGCCGGTGTTGAACTCTTAGGACATATTTATAATGCATGGGAAGATAAATGCGATGCCTTGGGCATCTTTTGTGATTTGTCTAAGGCATTCGATTGCGTTCTTCATGAAACATTAATCAGGAAACTCCGCCACTACGGAATCCGGAACACCGCTCTGGATCTTCTTACTTCATACTTGAGTAATAGGATTCAGAGCGTTGACGTTAATGGGAAAAGATCTCCCGGATCTATAGTAACAATGGGTGTCCCACAGGGCTCAATTCTTGGTCCTTTCTTGTTTCTTATTTATATTAATGACTTGCCTTACCTCATAAAGGATAATCATGAGATAGTGTTATTTGCGGATGACACTTCGCTTTTGTTTAAACTTAAACGTCAGCAGCTGGTTACTGACGATGTAAATAGCGCGATCGCAAAAGTAGTTCACTGGTTTAATGTTAATAATTTACTTCTTAATGAAAAAAAAACCAAATGCATTAAGTTTACGCTACCTCACGTTAGGCAGGTGAAAACTATTGTGTTGATAAAGGGTGAAGAATTGAATCCCGAAGATAAAACAGTATTCTTGGGCTTAACTTTAGATGCTAAGCTTCAGTGGGGCCCACATATAGATAAATTGTCAAAAAAACTAAGCTCCGCAGCATATGCTGTTAGAAAAATTCGTAATTTAACTGACATAGAGACAGCCCGTTTAGTGTACTTTAGTTATTTTCATAGTGTAATGTCGTACGGTATTCTGTTGTGGGGAAATGCCCCTGACATTCAGACTATCTTTGTTTTGCAGAAAAGAGCTGTTCGATCAATTTATAAACTAAGTCTGAGACACTCTCTCAGAGAGAAATTTAAGGAGATAAATGTAATGACTGTGCCTTCACAGTATATTTTTGAAAATCTTTTATACGCACATAAAAATATAAAATTGTTTAAAAAATACAGTGATATCCATAATATAAATACTAGGAACAAACACAAATTTGTTGTACCTACAACGAGGCTCAAGAAAATAGGTGGCTCGTTCAGATGTCAATGTATACGCTTTTACAATAAGCTTCCAAGCCACGTACAAGATCTAAGCCTTAATAAATTCAAAACATTCATTAAACGTAAGTTGTGCCAAAAAGCGTTTTATACCATTAAAGATTACATTGAGGACAAAAAGGCTTGGGATTGAGCTGCTCCAATTTCTACATTTTTTATTTTTTTATTGGTTTTAAATTACTTACGCGGTTTGTTATTTTTGGTAACTTTTTATTTTATTATATACCTACACAGTGACATGAATATTTACTTTGTGAAGTATAATATTATTATTATTTTAATTATTGTGAATTTGAGGACTATGTGGATCATATTTTTTATTTATCTGGCAGTTTGAGTACTATAGGCGGCCTACCCAAATGTCCTTTCTTTGGTATTGTTCGTCGAGTCGTTGAGCTCCTTAAGTTCTGAGTTGAGCTACACGATTACTGACAAATGCGTGCACTGACTGGACAGGTCCACTCAAATCTGTATGGTTCTTTCCTCAAAAGACCATTTCAGACACAAATCTACATGGTCCTCAAATGATCTGACCAAGATTATTTCCGGATTTTTATATTTATATTTACATTGACATGAATATTTACTTTGTAAAGTATTATATTATTTTTAATTATTGTGAATGTGAAGATTATGTGGATCTTTCTTTTCTTTTTTATTATTTATTTTTTCTTAATTTTAATTAATCATAGTCTGGCAGTTTGAGTAATTTATGCGGCCTAACCAAATGTCCTTTCTTTGGTATTGTTCGTCAAATCGTTGAGCTCCTTAAATTCGGAGTTGAGCTGCACGATTATTGAC
Organism: Lithophane semibrunnea; assembly: GCA_947363905.1. NCBI lineage: Eukaryota > Metazoa > Arthropoda > Insecta > Lepidoptera > Noctuidae > Lithophane > Lithophane semibrunnea. Next base: position 15,492,950 of record OX376193.1, read on the forward strand.
AATTGCGTGCACTGACTGGACAGGTCCACTCAATCTGTGTGGTTCTTTCCTCAAAAGACCATTTCAGACACCAATCTACATGGTCTTCACATAATCTGACCAAGATTATGTCTGGACTTTAAAAGAGACTGTGACCTCTGAGTTTGTTTCGGCCTTTCTTCTCAGAGTAGTCAGATAGGAAACGCCGACCTCATCTAGTTTTAAAAAATCTGATTGACGTGTAAAAGTGTTTGTACAAACCTACTTACAGAAATAAAATCATTTATCATTTATTAACAATTCTTTTTTGTCATAGAAGTACCATCTATGTACTAATAACTTAGAACTTCAGTTCATCTAGATTGACCATGAAAATGAAACCATGAATGAGACCATGAAAACTGATGAAAACCTTAGTTTTCATAAAAGATTAAAAATGTGCTGAATTCCTGTTTATTCAGGTAAACGAGCGTTTATTTCGACATATCTCTTTAACAAGACTTTATTTTGTCTAACTCTTAATATGCGTGTATATGTAGGTATAACTCAATACTTTCTTACCGGGGTCCATGTCACAGTGCGTACTGCCGGCGGCGGCAGCGGCAAGGCGGTAGGCCGTCACGGTGACACACACGCGTCCCGTCTCACTGAGCGAGCCGCCCAACAGTCCCATTACTTCGCCGCGTGATGTGTGCGCGTGACCGTCCATTAGGAGAAGCGTTGATACGTTCACACGCACATCGAACGGCGCCTGAAAATTACAGTTACTTTGTCTGCTAGTACCTCCAAAATATCAAGTCATGAAATGAGAAATACCTGTACTCTTTTGCAATTTAAGACATTCTGATAACACAGAAATTCACAGGGCCCAGAATGAACCCAAGGGCAACGCCAATATTAACCAGCTACAATTGCTACATTAACAGTACTGCATAAAACAGTACTACATAAAAACTGCATATAACAGTGCTACATAAAAAGTAATTTGGTCTCTAAAAAGATGGTTAAAGTGGCTTAGTTATTAACAAAAGAAATTGAGATCAAATGCTTTCATTTATAACGGTCAATGCAATCAAAGGCCTCCGAAAGATCATATTTAATTAAATATGCCTATTTGTGCTACTGACCGGTTTCTCAGCATTATAAACACGACAATGCAGCAACTGTATGGGTTGTTTCCGCGGCGCTCGTTCTCTCCTTGGTTCGGCACCCACTGCGTACAGGTCGCCTGATTCCGTATGCATTATAGTGTAGCCACCACCACCGTCCTGCAACGTGGAAGGATGTGGTCATGAAATTTCGATGCTATGAACTATCTGCCATGACAGAAGTAACTCCAGATAGTAACTAGTAACGTTTTATCATAATATAGCAGCTATTAGACATCTCTGTGATACAAATAAAAAACTTTTTCTGAGAAGTCTTGTTCTGAAATCTGTTGTTTGTATGATGTTGCATACTTCTACATCATAATAAGTCATGATTATCCATTGCATACAGATTTCCCCAAATTTTTAGCCTTATTAAAAACACAACAGATAAATATATGACAATATTCTTACCAGGTTGATTTTCTTAGGTCTTTTCCGCATTGGCTCGAACCTGCTGAGCGGCACGGCTATAGGGGCCTCCTCGGCAGCTTTGCTTTCCTTCTTAGGCGTAGTCTTGGGTGTGCCACTCTCACTGTCGCTGTCCACGTCAATCTCTATGTCGCTCTCAGGCTCCGAATCTTTCTTCTTCTCAATTTTTATCTGTGGAGCAATATTTCGATTAATAATTACCATGAAACTTGATGCTTTTTTATTAATTTTAATGTAATTTAGTTAAATTGTATCATAAACATGAATAAAATCCTTAGTAATAGGCCAATCTAGATTCTTGTCCTTTTATCTCCACAAGAGCCTACAGTTTGACTATTATTTTGGCCAGAATTCTTGAATAATCTAGTCAAGTTTCATCATCATCTGCCTAGCCTTTTCCCGACTATGTTGAGGTCGGCTTCCAGTCTAACCGGATGCAGCTGAATACCAGTATTTTATATGGAGCGGATCCAACGGTTTAACGTGCTTTCCGAGGCATGGAGGAGTCTCGGTATGTAAAGATGGTCATCCATCCACTGACCAACCCCGGCAAGCGTAGCTTAACCTGATGGATCGACCCGTGAGGCTGTTATTACTTAGCCACGAGCTCGAGCACGAGCTTGAATAATCTAGTCAAGTTTAATAGTTTTTTTTTTGTTTTTATTTTACTCAAGCTTAGAATTTTACAAATACCTGGTAGAATAGCCTTATCCATTATGCATACATATAGACTTTGGAAAAACGTTTTTTGTAGAAGAACTCACCACTTGCTCCCCTTCAGAAACTGGTAAAGCTAGTCCAGACCCCAAGACAATCTGCATTTTAGGGCTTTTCACACTGTCCTCTGACAAACTAGAATCTTTCCGCTGCCTCCCAGGAGATGACTTCAATAACTCCTTACTTTTATTCCTAGTTCCACCTTTATCATAGTTCCTAGACTTTTTTCTTCTATGATTACCAATCTTCCTTTCAGCCTTTACTTTTGCCTGGTACTTACCTATGTTCTTAGACACAATGTCACTCAAATCTAGGTCAGAACCAATAGATTCTGTTGACCCAATTATCAAGTCATCTTCATATAATATCTCAGCTGGATTTATCGCTATTAATTCAGCCTTTTTGTCTATCAGTATGTCAGGTTTTAGTAAACTTTTCGAGTTTGTAGTTTTTTTCCTGAACAGTTTCTTTGGTACTGTAATAGTAGGTGCTCCAGTGGTAACCATGTTGATAACATTATTTATACTGGTCATGTCATCGGTTACTATTTCTTCCTGAACAACTGCTGGCACATCTTCATGGTCCTCTGGTTTGTCAAGGCCAAATGATGGAGTCTCTAAGTTGACACCATATTCAGCTTCAATCAATGCCTGTATTTCAGCTTCAGTCTTTGTTTTCAATGTTTGTGATATTTTGCGTACATTCCTTCCATACTTTGCCTGTAAACAAAATGCATATTTCAATGAAAGTCATTTTGAACCTGAGCACTGGGAAATAAAAAATATGTGGTCCAAATATTGAATTCTCAGAGAACATTTACAGTCAGGTGACAGTCAGGGCTCTAGGTGTAGGAGAGATTACTGTTTGTAATGTGTTTAAGATTTCAATTTTAAAGGAATTTATAGCTAAACATAAAATATAATACATATTTTTTTAAGAAACATACAGTAGTTGAATTTCTTTGTTTTCATTTGTAAAATACTGGTATTCAGCTGCATCCGGTTAGCTGACCACAACATAGTTGCGAAAAGGCTAGGCTAGATGATGCTGACAGTAGTTTTGGCAACATCTAAGTAGCATAGCAAAATGCTTTCAAGAAAGCCAATTAGCCCAGTTATAGATGGCAGTAGCAGTTTGTAAGCACTGAATATTATTGATTCTATTGATACAACTGTGTCAACAATATATTCTGCATTTGAGACATGTGTAATTAAAATTTATTCAAAGAAAAACTGGTACAAATTCTGACCATTTCCTTAATGAGCAGGTCTCTCTCTGTTGGGCTCCATGCAGTGTGTATATCATCACTGTAGTGCTTGTCTAAAGAATTGTTCCCATAAAGCTTCTTTGGAGAGCCTTCTATAAACCTGTAAAGTATAAGGTTTACATAAGTTATTTAATTTTATTAGCTGCTTATCCATAAATACCAAAACCTATAACAAAACAATCAAATTATGTAACTGATGTGATTATTTCCAAGGTAATCAACAACTGGCAGAGATATAAATTGGTGACCAACCAATGGTAGTTTATTGCAAGTACAGTTACAATCAAAGGCATGAGTTATTACTGATAAAAGATGTGAAAGTGACAAGAAAAAAAAAAACAAAAAAAGAGAAGCCTTCTCAAAAGTTTTGCTCATCACAGGACATTCCCAGGAATTTCTGAATTACAAGAGTAGCAGAATTTACCTTTTACTTTGTTTATCGTACCAGTTCGTCTCTGTGGAGTCGAGCAGCCACTGAGGATGGACTGTGTCTTCTCTGTTGGAGCACGAAGGGCTGAAGACAACAGATACGCAATTTTTTACGACACTAAATAAGATAGGACTAGAAACAAAGAATATTGATTTAAAATATGTGATACATCTAGAATAACTGGCTATTGCAATTATATCGAAGGCATAATAACAAGAGAGTTTGATAAAAAACATTGTTTTGTTTGAAGAATTAGTGTCAACAAAACATTATAAACATAACAATTTATCTTTGCATAATCCGATCAATACTAATACCTACATACGGAATTTATTGTTATGATAAATTTACTCACATTCCTTGGCTATTTTGAGCAAAACAAGAATTAAAAGAGAAATCTCCTAAAATGTCAATTTCATCGTCGTCCGCCATTTTTTGTTTTGATTTTGACAAGCTGACAGAATTTGACTTTTTTTTATTTTTTATAGAGACAAAGACAATAATTAGGCCTTTTAGGATCTAGCTCAGACCAACAAAAAAAGGATCTAGTAGAATATTGTATAATTTGAAAACATTTTATTGTCAACATCTATCTATTTTCAATCTCTCTAGTCAAAGAGTAGGAGCACATAGTCGCGACGAAATATCGAGTTTCCAATTTTTTTTTGTCAGAGAGCGTCCGGCCAGCATCTTTTGGAAATACATGGATCCCGTATTTTGCAGTTACACAGCTGTGCAAGGGCATAAATTAATAATTTTTATAAGAAGTCACTTGTTTACAAAAAATATATGGATTGTGACAGCTAACTGTCAAACAGTCAAATTACGCTGGCGACAGTGTAAAATCCAATGAATCCAGTGTAAAATCAATGGTAAAATCTCATTCACTGATTGACTGATTCGGTCAAAAAGTTAAGTTTGCTGTCAAAAGTACTGTCATTTGTCAACGTCACTGTCGCGTGCCTGTTGGACGTTGGACAGCTTGCTACATATTAGTAATCTGTGGTTGGACATGACATGACTGAAGAATGCAGATGGTAACGTCAGTCAACAAGGTCATATTCTTCAAATATCAACAAATTATCGCGACTGGACGCAGCACAGTCATCGCCTCAGCGGTTACTTAACTACTGTGAGCGGAATCATCATTAATGTGCTAGCGACAGAGCCAGGCGCTTGTTGTGCGGTTTGCGGTTTCATCGGAAACATGAATATCATTCGAAAACTTATCGTGGTCGAAACCCCAGGCATGTGCAGGAGTTTCTCCGTTTCCACTACAAATAATGCTACGTATTCGTGAGTACTAGTGCTAATTGTTTTACTTATTGTGCCCGACACTATATACCGTATCTATGTGAATTTTATAGCTGTACTGCTGTAGTATCTACCAATCTAATCAAACTTTACACTGAGGGAGTGTTATGTTTGTAAGTGGAGGGAACTTCACTTGATGTTTTTATAGAAATTAGGGAACCTATGTGATTTTAACTTTAACAAATTTTGACTGGAAATAATTATAAGCAGATAAATGAAATACTTACCAACGTTATAACGTTAATAATTAATGATGGAAGCAACACAATACAAAATGATAACAGTAGTAAATAAATAATTATTCTAATTTTTGTTTCTCTCACCTGTTTAAATGTCACCTTTCTGCCTATCTAGCCTTTTCCCAACTATGTTGAGGTCAACTTCCAGTCTAACCAAATGCAGCTGAATACCAATAATTTACATGGAGCGACTGCCTGTCGGAACTCCACAACCCAGTTACTGGGTAATGTCACCTTTATATGGAAGCGTATTGCAATTAAGTACCTACCTGGTTTTATAATCGATATAATAACTAACTAGGTATCAAAAAAAGTATTACCAAAACTTTTTAATTTAATTTTTTATCCCTAAGATAATTCTATCCAAACTATAATACACTGCTTTCACTGATTAATTAGGTACATAATTGTATTATAGAACTTTTGTTGTGATGTGATTACGGGTTCTATAGTGTAATTAAATTAAATGTTCATTGGTTAGTTCACAATGAGTTTAATAAATGTACTATAACTAAACACGGTACAATAAGTAAGATTATGATGATTATAATTTGACGCACAAGTGATGCAGTTAGTGATAAGTGCCCTACTTTGACGGCTAGTGACCGAATACTGAACCCTGAGTTCGATCTAAGGGACGTGTGAGTCGTGTGACGTCATAGGTACTTGAGTTCACAAGTTCGTCTGCATGTGTGGGTTACATACCACTACAGTATATTCACAGTTATTGCCTTTAGCTATTACTTAAAGTAATATTTTAGTGTTTTTTTTAACTACTTTCATGAGTTGTTAGATATGAAGGTTACTATGGAACACTTTTCAAATAACAATAATTCTAAATGTGTAAAAAAGAATGTATGAAAGTCAGATTATTATACCCTAAATAATAACATTCTTGTTTACCTGGAATACTCTTGAGTATAACATTAAACTACAAACAAATAAAACTAGAGCCAGTATCTCTCACATGTCATTGCTTTTGTTTAAAACCAGTTGCATTTATACATTGTTATGATGTAAGTACGTATGTTTAAATACTAATGAGAATAGATGACATTGAGGAAACATTAAGCAGTTAGTAAGGTGACATCAAAAATTACTGGCAAATATAAAAGATCCCATGTCATTGAAATCTATTTATTATTCTTTACTACTACTCTTCAAGTCTCTAAGACATTTAATTCATACATAATCAGTAGTACACAAGGAAACTTTTTACAAAAAACAACCAACTTCCAAAAAAAGAACACTAACAAGTGAAAAATAACCGACTTCGGAAATTAAAGATCTATCCATGTGTCAATTTTTTACCGAAACGGCGTGAAAATTTAACAGAGTTAGGGTACTTTCGCATTTTATAATATTAGTATGGAAGTATGTTTTTTTTTATGTGTAACATCCTCTCGCTTTCCTGCAATCAAAATCTAAAAAATCTAATAATTTAACCAATGTGCGCACGGTGCTAGAGTTGGCCATCAGTAACGACCTTGATGAGGATGACCCCTTTAATGTTGCTACAAAGTTGAGATGACAGATGCAGTTACACATTTTTTGTCGTCGTCGTCGTCATCAGCCTTATAATGCAGTCTGCTTCTAGACATGGACCTCTTCAACATCACGCCACTTGACGTCTGAGCAGACAGGCGCGACGCGATGGTGCAGCGCGATTCTAGTAGAACAAATTCCATGAAGTTTTCATAGAAATTGTTCTACTAGACTAGAGTTACGTCGCGCCTTTCTGCAGGTGCCTTTACTCGATCCACGGCTACTATCATCCAACTGCTACCATTTTTCAAAAATGTTAATTTGCAGATGCAAACTACTGGTGGTGGGGGGAGGCTCGGGAGGTTGCACGATGGCTGCTAAGTTTGCAAGGAGGCTGCCGAAAGATTCTGTGATAGTTCTTGAGCCAAGCAAGGTAAGCACTTCTTGGAAACAATAAAACCATTAAAACTATAAATAACTCGGAGTGCATTGTGAACCCCACTCTGGATATCGATCGATAGACGCCAATTAGATGCGGCCCGTGGTTTCACCCGCGTCAGCCTCAATCCCGTGGGAATATCGGGATAAAAAGTATCCTATGTCCTATAATGTTATTTTTAGTACTAGCTGCGGCCCGCAGTTTCACCTGCATAAGTCACAATACCATGGGAATATCATGGTCATCGTTTACTATGTGCCAAATTTCATCCAAATCACTTCAGCCGTTTTAGCGTGAATGCGTAACAAACAAACTCACTTTCGCATTTATAATATTGAGAGTTTTGAAGGATATTGCTAAGCCATTGCTTCACAGGTTTGAAAAATTCGCCTGATCAAATCATATTTGGCACAGGGGTAGACCATGACCTAGGTTAGGACATAAGATACTTTTTATCCCGACATTCCCACGGGATCGAGGCTGACGCGGGAGAAACCGCGAGGCGCAGCTAGTACTTACATAAATTCGCAATACACGTAACGATATGTTTCTTATAAGAACGTGAATCCCCATGCTTATCACCAAGTGATCATTCATCATAGCTAAAGCAAACAATGGGTTGTAAATATTTCTTTAATAAATGAATAATAGCTATTATATACACATAGGTAATATTAATCAACATGCAGGGTCTTCAGTGTTGTTCTATGAAACATATAGCTTTATCTACCTATAGGTATTAAGAGTACACCTCATAGCTATGTTAATTAATAATAATAAGTACCTAATATTACCATTGATAGTATATGAGACAGGAAAACCACAATAGTTTTATGGTCTGTCTGGAGTCTGGTCAACATACCGTACACCTGTTTTCCTCTTTCATAAGAAAATTACTTCCTGTAGGTATTTTATTAACAGGTAATTTATGTATGATATTAAATTAGGAGGAAAGAAGTATGAACACCTGAATATTAACCACAGGGGGATACGGTAGTTACTTCTGCGAATTGTGATGACTCACGGATTTAATTATATGATTAATGTTATTTATTTAATAAATCAAGCAGAGGTACAGAGGCGGAATTAATGCCATAGACATTTTCTACCAGTCAACCTTCGGGTGATGCAGAGACAAACAGTTGTAGATGCAATACCGAAAATTGAGGAATGAATAGTTGATTGACGTGCCTTTATGTATCTGACTGACATTCCTTGCACAATCTCGTGGCTCTCTTGGAAGCCAGCCGGGGGGGGGGGTTGTTTAAGAAGTTGTCGTACAGACGGAAATTTGATGAGTTTTATAACAAAACTTGCCCAAGGATGTTTTAATAATAATTGATTTCAGATAAAACAAAACATAGTCGTGGCCTGGGCAGGTACTTACTTATCTGTGCTGTACGATATGAACCTCCAATAAATACCTACCTGCATATTTTATATTGACTGACTCGTTGGTCAAGTGGTCCCAAGCGCTACTGCTGACCATTAGGTTTTGGGTTCGATTCTCAGGTTGGGCAAAGTGTAATTGGGTTTTTCTATCAGGATTTTGTCAGTAGCACTGCCCTGTTGATGGCAATAGGCTCGCCCCATGACACTTAAACATAAGTGGCGAAATGTCGGTGTTTTTAACCGACTTCTTAAAAAAGAAGGTTCTATGTTCGTCTGTACGTATTTTTTTTTGTGTTTATTCATCGATATTTTCGCCAATTGTGAAGCGATTTAAATAAAAATAGTTCGAAAGGGTATATACTCCCGAGGTGGTCCCATATAAATTTTATTAACTTTGCTTGCGTAGTTTTTGAGTTAGTTTCAATATTACGTATTTTTCCGACTTTGTCTATGTAGACGATATAATTATTTGACTCCGTCACTGTTATTTACATAGCAGGTAGTGGTATTCGAATTTGTGTGGGGTAGGTACCACAACTAAAAATTGAAAAATAAAATACTTTTTACAAAAACAAAAAAACAACCGACTTCCAAAAAAAACACTAATAATGTGAAAAATTACTTTAATTTCGGAAGTCGGTGTCTTTGCTTTTCAATTTTCGTTTTTTGCCACCGACTTCCGACATTAAAGTTATTTTTCACTTGTTTAGTGTTATTTTGGAAGTCGGTTGTTTTTTTTTTTTTTTCAAATCAAATCATCTTTATTTTTGCAGAAAACACTGTTACAATGGTGTTATTAAAAGTAAATGTTTCAAGTAATTCTACCGTAAGGCATGCAAAAATGTATACAATCATGGTTTATCAGAATCTAGATTGACATTGAGACATAAAAATTAAAATTAGATAAAAACATTTTGGGATATTAAAATTATTGGAATTTCCTTCAAAAAGTCAAATTAATTCAGATTAATATAACTTTTTGTAAAAAGTTTTTATATGGATACATATTTCATAGACCTTTGCCTAACCTTTTGGGGAATTCGTGGTGTTATGTTATGTTATTATATTTTGTTTAAATTTATTGTAAACAAAATATAAATGTATATGTTGTTCAAAATTGTTATTTTGTCAGCATTATTATTTTATTCATACTTGTTATTTTGTCGTAATTATTATTTTATTCATAATTGTTATTTTGTCCCCAGGAACATTACTACCAGCCTTTATGGACCCTAGTCGGTGCTGGAGTTGGTACAGTCAACGAAACTCGACGAACAGCGGAAAGCGTTCTCCCTAAGGGTGCTAAATGGATACGGGATATGGCGACTTCTCTTCAGCCAGATTCCAATAAGGTGACGACGAAAGAAGGGCATGAAATTAACTACGAGTACCTCATCATAGCGGTTGGATTACAAAATGATTATAAAAAGGTAAGGATGATGAACGCTGAACTATACACGGTGTTAGGAACATAGACGGTCAAACGTTACCGTTTACGCTAGGCGTTCCCGCAGACGCTGCGCTGCATAGCGTCTCTAAATACAAAAAAAAAAACTTTTTTTTTTAATGTTATAATTGAAATACTCACAAAACTATTAAATTGATACGTAAAAGAAACACTCTGTACACGCACACTTGTATTTCAACGTAGAAAAACAAGTGCGACAAGTGTGCGTGTAGTGTTTCTTTTCCGTATCAGTTTAATATTTTTTGTGAATATTTTACTATTAAAAATAAGTACTTTATTTTTTAATGATATATATATTTTTTTGCATTTATAGACGCTATAGGTACACAGGTATACGTGTACGCTATACGCAGGTTAACGGGAACGCCCTTCGTTAGATAACATACCAGTGGCGAAGGGTGATTTTTCGGGGGTGGGAAGCCGGAGCAAAAAAAAAAGAAAGAAAAAAAAAAACAAAACTATACTGACGAATTGAGAACCTCCTCCTTTTTGAAGAAGTCGGTTAATAATACTTGTTATGATGTCACTTCGGACCTTCCTTGTGGCCGCGAAAAGCTACTTCTTGTTTGTTTACCTAACAAAAGAACGGTGTCAACATTTCAAAAGCCCGCTTTCACAAACCACGCACACTCACACAGTTCAACAAGTGATTTCAACCGCACTACCGCAGATCTTTACGCTCCTACGCTCCTAATAGCGCAACGCCATCTAACGAAAATATCAGAAATGCAATGCATTTTGTCAGTACAAGAACGAGATATCTCCATTAAAAAAATTCACAAAATAATTAAACAGAGGGCGCGTTTAACGAGAAATTTTTAGGGAGTGGCATTTTACAATTCAGAGTTTTCGCTCACGGCCACTAGAGGGAATTGGCCGCGTCAAAACACTTTAATCACTGTTTTATACCAACAAACTAATACTACTACTACGATTCTCGTACTGATAAACTAACGAATTCAATAAATAATACGAACAAAATGCAAATTAACTGCAAGTGTAAACAAATTATAATGCGATTCTTACGTCAAACAGCAACCACACAATAGCGTCGTCCTGTCCGAACTCCGAGCCGAACGCAGTACGAAATTCAACGAAAACTACCGAACCGATATCGCTGCATCTCGTTCACGCGCACGCAATTTTGATCGCTTTAGGTACCATAACTCGTATTTGACCGGCTTGCTTGAAGCGTATGAAACCGGGGTGTCACGTGACCGAAGTGACGTCATGACGCCTTGATTTTTGAAGAAGCGATAAGCCAGCCGCGCCGCCGAGTTATTTTAGAGAAAATTTTTTTGCTGTTGGGAGACAACAAAGACTAAACATTGAATGTAGGCATTTTGTATAGTTTTAATTATATGGTGTATTAAATACCTATAGTGTGATTACTGAACAGGCATTTTAAACACTACTCACTGTGTCATTTTTCAATGACGATAGAGTGGTTTTGTTTCGAATTCCACAAGGGAAGCCGATAGGAATCGGCTTGTAGGGGAGCTTCGTCCCTGTAACATACTGTATATGTATAAAAGTGCAATGCCGACTGCACTACTAAATTAAAATGTATGGAACAGCAGTTTTCTAGAATCATATTCAATCGTAATAGAAAGAAAAATAAGTTTATTTATCACAGAAAGACGCGCATAAAAAAGATAATTAACTCGAGTAACAGAACAAATATAATCACGAGCGCAAAACAGAAATAGTCGGCAGCCACGTTATGACTGTGACAAGAAGGCTTCCAGTCAGCATAATGCTGTGCTATGGGGACCCACAGCACAGCGCTGATTTTCAGTGATAACCCTAAAAAGACGTATGGAAACCAAGTCAGATTTAATGAATCCTTACTAATATTATAAATGCGAAAGTACTTTGTCTGTCTGTCGCGCTTTCACGCCAAAACTACTGAACCGATTTAAATGTAATTTGAGAGCCTATCATCAAATGACTTCTCCCGCTCTAGGCGGAGCGGAAGGGCGTGACTGACTAAAACCCACCCGTGTTCCTTCAGTTGCCTGTTGCCAAGGTCCCGGTATCCCTTTCGGATTTTCCCGCAACCTTGGCAAGCATCGGTCCTAGTGGACCCCGCCAAATAGTCTAGAGCCTGAGAAAGCTACTTTTTATCGACTTACCACTCGGGCCAAGCCGCGGGCGGAAGCTAGTTGTACATAAATAGTTAACAAAACGTACACAAACGACAGCACGTGATGTATAGGTGTGTAATAACGATGTATTATTTTAAGATAAAAACAAATGTGTAAATACTTCAGATGACCTTAGTGTAAAGTCAATGCATTTTGATTAAGCACTTTAAATAATAGAACTAAAGAGATTGTACTTTAGGATCAATTCACTCAGGTGCCATTTTTCTTGAGAACTGATATGGCTTAGGTAAAGCCAGCTAGCGAGGTGATACTGAAACTGTTTTCGTTGAATATGTCTGGCGCAGTTTCATTTACTCACTACTCATAGGGGATATTTTGCGCACGTCAATAAAGATGCCAATTCCCTACAGTGGGGCAGGCTGATATTATGATTATAAAAAAATAAAAGTTATAAAACTAAAACCCAACTACGGCAAAAAAGTCAACTCAAAAGATATAAACAAGAAATCATAGACAGATAAATTCGGAGTCACACGTCAAAATCCGGAGTCACAAATCAAACAGATTACATGTTCTTTTTTTCATGACTAACATATTCATGAAAAAAAAAAAAAACATGTAATTTAGAGGGCGCCATATTTAATTTAGTGTGACGTCACATAACCAACCTATAACCAGCGGACGATCGAGACGCTTCCAACGATACCTCATAAATGTCAAATTATGATGAGTAATTTAGAATTTATGAGGGAACAGATAAACATACATATACCGGTCGAAATCATAACCCTCCTTATTGCTTCACCGTAGTCGGGTAAAAAGTACATTACTGTCGTGGCCTGCAACTAGGACATTGCAACCTGCAACAAGTATGTTGAGAATCCTGATAGTTCTGATACTACCTATATTTGACCTTCCTATTTGTCTCCAGGTGCCCGGTCTGTACGAGGCGTTACATGATAAAAATAGCACTGTTTCATCGATATACGACCAACAATTCTGCGAGAAGACGTTCGCAAACATGAAGCAACACAAAAAAGGCAACGCGATCTTCACTTACCCGGACTCGATGATCAAATGCCCCGGAGCGCCGCAGAAGATCGCGTATCTGGCGGACTCTTATTTTAATAAGGTATGATGTTTTACTATTTATTTATTTAAACTTTATGCACAAGTAAAAAAAAAACTGTACAAAGGCGGACTTAATGTCTGAGGCATTTACTATTATTGTAGGTGTATCCTCTAGTTTTTTTTAAACCTCATTTACAAGAGCATAGGCACTTAAGATTCAACAAGACATGGATTCTGTCTTTGCAATTTAGTTTTATTTATTTACAAAGAAATATTTATTTTGGAAAAAAAAATTATGCCCACACATTAAAGCTCAGTTTGCGCTACACCTTTAAACTTTTTGATTATTTTTTTATAGTACCAGTCATTCTGAAATTATCTTAATTTACACTGGCATAAAGTTGATATTTGTTTGTGGAAAAAACATAATTTGGAAACATAAGGATTTGAAAATGGGACAATTATCCCATTTTCAAATCCTTATGTTTATTTGTTTGTTGCTGGGGGGTAACCATAATTATCTTATTTAAGGAACATTTTAGACGATAAGTCTAGTTTCGTGCTATATTTTACCATGAGCGCACTGTAAACTGTCAGTTTGATCTGCCCTGCACGACACCTGCCATACAAACGATCTTCGAAAATCTTCAAATCATGTGTGTGTGTGTGTGACTGTTTTACCTACACTTACATTGTTGTGATTGTTTTACCTATACTTATTTTAGTAAAAGCGATATCAAAAAAATAATACAAACGTTTTACCTGAAATAAAACGTAAATTAAATTACTTACCTAAATTTGAAGCCTAATAATACATGAGAGAGAGGCCATCGTTCTGTCCCTTTTCCGTATCCGTTCTCCCTCCTTGTCGCGTACTATCGCCTTCTCTGTCTCTCCTCCCACCACCACTAGCAGTTGCAAACGTCGGTTTGCTTTTGGACTTGCCTCATTGAAGTCGTTGTAGAACCAGGCAGAATTTAGGTTATTAGGCTTCAAATTTAGGTAAGTAATTTAATTTACGTTTTATTTCAGGTAAAACGTTTGTATTAAATAACTTGACCGTAAATTTGAAGCCTAATAATACATGAGAGACGTGTTTGTTATCGCCTGGTGGTGGTGGAGACGTCAATGTGATTATTAGATTGAAGATTTAGATCACACAACAATGAAAAGGAATGGTCCCTTAGTCAAAAAATATAATATTATATAATAATTAACGCACAGGCAGGTTAAAGATATATATAGCATACTTGTAACTAAAAGAAAGTTGTTACAGATGTGCTAAAAATAAAAATAAGGAATACAAAATACAATAGTTTTATTTTCAGAATAATAACAAAGGAAGTATCCTTTACAACTTAGGTAATAAATGGCCGGAAACCAAGCGACTCGCTCAATTAATTTTATACATGTGCAAGTAGGTACACAACTACACAAGCAAATCATAAAAAACATTTTGAGTTTTAATAAATCACACTGCATTAAACAAATTAGAAACAGAATTTTGAACTTCAGTTTTCTTTATTTCTTTACAGTAAAATCGCTTAAATGTGTTTTCTGATCTCCAATTGCCTCTGGAGAGAATTTTATCAACTGAGCAGTTTTCATTCCAACTTTTTGAAGCTACAGCAGACCTAAAACTTCCAGCTGGTGCTTCAATCCCAGCATCATTTAATACTTTTTTAACCCAGTTAGCTATAACACAACGTGAAGCAGGTCGAGCTTTACCATACACAGTAACAAATAAATTATCACATTTAGCTTCACTTCTCCTGTTTTCTCCAACTGAAATCAACTTTAAAATCCAATGTACTGGATCTAAGTATTTATTATCTTTATTGATCATTAACTTCCAACCTGATTGACGATAAATTGCGGAATCAGTTTTGGAGCCGAATATTGGCCAAAAGATAACATAATCATTAGTAATTTCGCAATTATTAGAATTTATGCTCAAGAGGGTCAGGTCATGGACCCTACGACCAGAACACAGTAATAGGAGGCATGCTGTGTGTTTCGATACCTCATAAACTTTATCTGTATCAGGGTTCTGTTGACATAGTAAAGATACAACTTGGTTAACATCCCAAACCGGGGTCTTTGAGGGTTTTGGAATAGCTAGTGCTATAGACTTTAATATTCGCTTGACCAAAGGATGCCCACTTAGCCGTTCTGATGACTCTGGACAACATAAAGTTGAAACTACAGCTTTATGGACAAGTATAGTGTTGTAAGAGAGCCCATCATTTTGGTAAAGATCAGCTAAAAATCTAGCAAGTGCCGAACCGGTTGGCTCGCTTACAGAAATATGATTAAGCTTAGCCCATTTTATCCAACGAACCCAGGCTGGATTGTATGTTTTTATAGTAGACGATCGCCAGCTTTTCATGAGAAGATGCTTTTGTTGGGTTGTCCAGTCACTCAGTTTTTCGTTCCACCCCCACATCTCCAAACCTCCAACGTCATTTCGTTGGCCTTGTGAGGGGGTTTGTTGGTTGAAGTGTCTACTAGCACTTTGCTCAGGTTCCTGATCGTCCAAGGGCGGTCTGTTGCCCGATTCTTTAGGTCCGGTCTCCAAAAGACTTGGTCCCATTTCGGGGCCACTATCAGAAATATTCCTCGACATTTGTTCAGATGGATCAGCACTTTGGGTATCAGGAACGGTGGCGGGAAAATCCATGCCAATGGGTAGTCCCAGATCTGGCTGAAAGCATCTTGAAACTCGGCTTGCTGATCCCGATGATCTAGAGTGCAGTACCTGGAGACTACATGGGCTCGCTGAGATGCGAACAAGTCTATCACCGGGGCTCCCCATCGGGTAAATATTAGGCGCGTTACTCGAGGGAGTAAGTGCCACTCTGGTAGTCTCTGCAGTCGCGATAATCTGTCCGCTTCTACGTTGTATACGCCCGGAATGTGGTAAATGGTGCAGAGAATCTGGTAAGAATCTACAAGCTGCAAAATCTGGTAGGTCAGGTCTATTAGCGCTAAAAATTTTGTACCGCCTTCGTTCCTCAGATACGATACCGCGGTCCTGTTGTCGCACTGAACGTGTAGAATGGCTTTGTACAGGCTCTGACCGCAATGTTGAATCGTTTTTAGGATCGCAAGCATCTCCTTTTGGTTGCAATGAAGAAGTTTTTCTTCTGCTTTCCAAGTGCCGGACACATAGATGTTGTTTATGTAAGCACCCCAGGCGTTGTCTGATGCATCGGTGACAATGTAATGTGTTGGATGGGAGACATGGATAGGAGACGAAGTCTCGAGATAATTTTGCCACCATTGTAAGTCCCTTTGGGCAGCCTCGGGCAGTGAATTCTTTGTAGTAGGTTTCAGGTGCAACATGCTGATACATAGCCTTTGAATTTGACGAAAATTTATCCTTCCCCGAGGTACGACAAAGCTTGCAAAGTTCATCATTCCTATGATGATTTGTAATTCCTTTAGGCATGCTTTTTGCTTGTTGATCAAGTGAGTGATCATGGTTTTCATTTTCAGGCACTTTTTTATTGGAAGTGATTTTATGTTCTTCCACGGATCCCATATTATGCCCAGATACTCTATTGCTTGTCTTGGTTGTAGGATAGACTTTTCGCAATTTATCATCCATCCTAAATATTTTAGGATGTCCACCGTTGTTTTGACATGACTCACCAGTGTATCGTAATTTTGATCGACTAGCAGGTAGTCGTCTAAATAAATTACGACACGTATACCGCGGTCTCGAAGAGTCTGGGCAATCCAATTGCTCAAGGAGGCAAAGGTTTTCGGTGCTGAACTGAGCCCGAAGGGAAGGCAGTTCATTTGAAGCAATTGGCCTTGGTAAACTAGTCGTAAGAATCTCCTGTGAGCCTCTGTTACTGGTAGATGAAAATAGGCTTGGGATAGGTCTATTTTCACCATCCAATCGTTTGGTTGAAGGAAATCTGGGATTCTGAAAATATTGATCAGCCGGAAGGTGGAGGCGTCGACGTATCGGTTCAGGGCTTTGAGATTGAAAATGGGTCTGAAATTCCCGTCTCCTTTGGGCACCAGAAACATTGGTGAAATGAAACTTGGAGTCAGTGGCATGACTGTAAGCACCTCTTCTGATATCATTTTGTGAATGATTTGGTCCATTTCTGGGGAATGAGGCGCCGACTGTACTGAATTTTGTAGATTGGGCATATGTAGTGGAGGCTTTCGTACAAACGGAATTCGGTAGCCGGATATTATTTTTAATATGTAATCTGGTGCGCCCATTTTCTTCCACTGGTTGTGAAAAAGCCGCAGTTGACCGGCGCGAAACGAACTCGTTGAGTCAAAATCTGCGTGAATTTCCTCTCCTATCCCGGTGGGATGAGGGAGAGGCTTTGCGTCTGGTATTTGCATCATCATTAGATCTGCGGTAATTTGATTGCTTACCGCCTCGGCCCCGAAAGGGCTTGCCGCTGTTATAGAAAGGTGTATTATTTGCTCTTGAAGAGGTATGCCCCATATGTTTATAGGTCACCTTTCTCTGACTCGGAATTGATAACTTTCGCTGAGTCGTAGATGTGCTGGGATCGGTTTGCTGCGGTGCAGTAGTGCGATCCTTTTCACGAGGCCAGAATACTTTATTCACGCCTCCTGCTTTTTCTAACGTAGAAGTAAGTTGCCCAGCTCCGAAAAGATTGTGACACGACGGTGGAATTTTTCTCATTATGCTCTTGTGCAGGGGATCCTTTACACTAGCCAAAATAGTTTCTCTTCGCTGCTGAATACATTCAGCGCGGTGTCCGCAAATCATTTGTAAGGTATCGCTAGAAATTCTAGCGTACTCACCATTTACAAAAATATCCGTAATTTTTTCACTAATCGTATCAGGGTTTAGATTATCTGTTTGCCTAGTCCAGCTTAAAAATGAGCGAAGCTCTGTTTGCAGCTGTTCTTTTTGCTTAATAAGTGCGAAAGTCAATGACCCAAAAGCTTTTTCCATATTAATTAAAGAGCGCGAGGTGTCATAACGTTTTAACTCATCATTCGCATCGAGTTCCGTGAAACCGGGGGTATGTCTATAATTTTTTTGAACTTCGGAATACCTCACATTTGTCCAATCGGGATCGTCTAAACGTTGAATATTTTTCAATATTTCTAAATAAGCACTAGGTGTCTTTAAGATATCAGGATCTTTTATTTTCGTCCCTATTGACAATGAAATTTCCGGGCCTAATTCAGAATTATCCGGTTCATCTATAGATACATCATCGCAATACAGCTGGCGGCTTACATTATCATCTAAACAATCTTCACGATCATGTTCATATATTGATCCGTGATCATGTTCATATATTGATCCGCGATCAAGTTCACTAGCACGATACACAAAATTTTTCTTAAGATCGGTTACCTCTTCGATTAACTTTTCTAATTTACGGTCTCTTTGACTACGTTTGTTTCTTTTACGCGAACGACGAGAACGCTTATGGTTTGGTGAACTATTAGAATTTGAACTAGAACTTGATGTTGAGCTACTTAATTCACGAACACGGCGTTTTCTTTTTCGAGATTCCACGTTACTATCTTTATTTATATCTTGAGTGCTCATATTTAGGTTCGGTAAGATATTTTGATCACTCATTATTATAATTCATGCGCTGAAATACAATTCAAATAACTTTACGAAAAAATAAAGAAAAATAATAAAAAGGAGGGTACATTAATAATATTCGATATTACTAAAACACGAACGGTAACACCGTTAAGAGTTTAAACACAAAAAATAGAAGTACAGATGTACAAAGTATTCGGTTTATAAAATAATGTTGATGGTTTTAAAGATTCAACAATTATTATAGTTACAAAACTTTCTTTAGTACTTATTGAAACTGTAAATTGGACAATAGTGTTAGTGCTCACTCTAAGATAGGTAAATTGTTTTTACCTTGCTTTATCCGGTGTTGTCAGGACAGGAACAACGACGTCAATGAGGCAAGTCCAAAAGCAAACCGACGTTTGCAACTGCTAGTGGTGGTGGGAGGAGAGACAGAGAAGGCGATAGTACGCGACAAGGAGGGAGAACGGATACGGAAAAGGGACAGAACGATGGCCTCTCTCTCATGTATTATTAGGCTTCAAATTTACGGTCAAGTTATTTAATAATAATAATTAGGCCAACTAAGTACACCAGCAGTGAAAGCCCAGTGGTAACGATTGGTGGTTCGAACCCAGTCAGGCGCTTTACTTTGTGTAAATAATTTCATCACCACTGCTCTCAAAACGGTGAAGGAAAACATTGTGAGGAAACCGACATGTCCTAGAACAAAAATTCGAAGATATGTGACATCTACCAACCCGCACTGGGCCCGCGGGCCCTCTCGAAGAGAGCAGGCCTGTGTCCTAGCAGTGGGAATACTATAGGCTGATTATGCTAAGTAAACCAAAATTAATCCAGAGCACTGTATCTACCCCTAGTTTTCGTATACAAGCGGTCAACCATTACAAATAACAACGCATTGATGCAAGTCGAAGTATAACAAACACAGCATCACGCATCCGGTTTTCGCATTGTTGGTTGTTGCAGTTACGTTTCTGGTCTCGCCTGATTTCAAGCGATAAACTGTACAAATGCAATGCAATATCGGCTATCTAGATTCTAGGACGTGTCCTGCGTTTCATAGCATTTCGCATCATTGGTTTACACCAAGTTTCTGGAACGAACATTATTGACGCTTCAAAATTAAAGTACAGATGACCGATGGGACTGAAAGGTTCTGGAGTGGCGACCGCGTACCGGAAGACGTAGCGTTACAAGGCCCTCCACAAGGTGGACCGATGACCTGGTGAAGGCCGCGGGAATCCGCTGGATGCAAGAAGCACAGAACCGGTCGAAGTGGCGGTGCTTGGGGGAGGCCTATGTCCAGCATTTCGGCGTATTTCGGCTGAAATGATGATGATGATGCTCAAAATTAAACGCAAGTCAAGTGGCCCGACTGGCTGTAGATAATTCAGTCAACTAATCACAACAGTTTACGGGCGCTTGACAATTTATTACCTTGTTGTGTTGTTTTTCGTTCCAGAAACCGGGTGTTAAGATATTAAAAAGTCTCATTCCAAGCACCCATTCATTATGCGTACCTCTAAGGACTGGAACTCCTTTCCGTTTTTTTTTTCCTGGTAGCTATGACTTGAAATTCATTAAGTCACGAGTCGATATTTTTTAGGCGAGCGTGCTCCATTTTGGATAACATTATCGCTTATTATCAGTTAGGATAAGCAGTGATAGCCTAGTGGTGTGACCGTCGGACTGCCAAGTCATAGGTTCGAACCCAAGACACGCACCTCTGACTTTTCGGATTCATGTGCGTATTGTGTAATTATCACTTGCTTTAAAAACGGTGAAGGAATACATCGTGAGGAAACCGGCCTGAGAGATATTTATCGACGACATGTGAAGCCAAGTCACAGGCCCTTGGGCGACTCTTTAAAACTGACACCAGGTTAGTCACGGTCAGTCATAGTCAGGTTAGCCAGGGTTGCGGGAAGTCCGAAAGGTATACCGGGACCTTGGCAACAGGTAACTGAAGGAACACGGGTGGGTTTTAGTCAGTAAAAGTCTGACACGCCCTTCCGCTCCGCCCAGAGCGGGAGAAGTCATTTGATGATTTCCCACCCAAAAAAAAAAAAAAAAAAAAAAAAAGGTGGTAGGTACATAAAGACATACATTCGTCATCATCAAATAACCCCTTTATTTGATGATTTCCCACCTTGAAAAAATAAGGTTAGTCACTAACCACACGAAAAGAAGAAGATCAGTCTGTTGAGATGCTAGTCTAGCAAAAGCGATCTTAAAACCACTGAAACATATATTTTTACACAAGAAACATTTCTTAGCGCAGATTGCTACGCTTATATCCTTCGTGCATATCAGGTTATATGTGGATGTTTGCCCATCCTCTGAACATTTTATTTATTTATTCTTTGGCATATCTACAATTGTTACACTGTTCAACCAATTACAAACACAATCAACGTCAACATACAAGCCGAGTGCACAATATTATGCGATAGACACAGCATCAATGAATAAAATGATGCAATCCTCTATAGTCTAACAATAGAATGCGCGCAATATTTGTAAGAATTTTGTGAGTCAAGTAGAGAATTTTCCTTCTGTTTTCAATGGAAATAATTCTATGAATGGAACTCTGGACTCGTTAATAGTATAACTGTTGCATCTACTGTTTCACAACAGGAAAATTGTTCATGTCCTCCGTGTGGGTGATTCACGCTTGTTGATATTTAATGCAATGTCAACGAATCAGATCGTAGTGCAAATAAAGCGGCTATAAAAAGGCTATACCTAGGTCCAGCAGTGAAATTGATTTAGGTTGACAAACTTATAATTTTTTTTTTTCATATTAATTTACATTTATCGTGATTGTTTATTTCTTTTTCAGTACTTATGAATAGTTAATGAAGCCTACCTAGGAAAATGTAAGAATCCAAGAAATATCACTACTTATTAATAATAGAAAAAAAATTAAATAAGTGGTTCTCGAGTTATAAGCACAGTCATGGACAGACAATGAGACGAAGCGATTTATATTTACTTATTATTATGTCAGATAGAAGGAGGAAAAATACATTATGAGCTTATCGACAAAAACGCACATTGGCAAGTCATTTTGCCGAGTTGAGTTTTGTACTTAGTACTTTAAATAAATACAAGACAAGACTGTATCATTGTTATAAATATAACATTAAGGGTCAGTACACACCGAGACGCGCACTTTCTTATGATCTGATACAATATCGAATTTATTTACTACACAACGATGAGACTGAGTGAGACTGAGCGCGTGTACCTTACACGCGGTGCGCTGCACCCTCGCACTGAAAATATACCTTTTTGTGAAGAAAATAAGTTCGATAATTGTTAAAAAGTGCGCGCAGCGTCGCGTCGCATCACGTCGCGGTCTAAACTGACCGTAACTCTCTAATCTCACCTGTTATACATGAATAAGCGATTATTACTTTGCCGCACGATTAATACGAAGACCGTATCTTGGACGCAGGCTCTACAGTCGCACGGTCACACGATCAAGTCGACCATAGTTCCTCAGAAATAGTAATGGAAACTTCTTGATTGATGAGCGGAAAATATATTCCTAGAAATCTGTATTTAAAATGTCATGGCGGAGTTCCAAATTGTATTTGATATTCATGGACGCACTGTCAAGAACTTTAACAGTTATTGTTAAAACTCTAATTTATAGCCGATTTCTACGTTACAAATGCACGTAAAGTGAAATAAATATTTGATTATTTATTATTCCTATTGTGTATGTGAGTTAGTGCCAACGTCTCATTTGCTTTACATGTGTACTCAGTTACTTGAAGTCTGTTCAAATCCTTGTTTCCAATTGATGTTATTTCTACATAAACGAATATTAACTTTATGCCAATGTAAATTAAGTTGATTTCAGAAGACTATTGTATTGAATAGTCATACAAATGGATAGAAGTTGTAATGCAAACTGAACTTTATGTGTACTATTAAAGTTAAACATCTATTACATATTTGGAAATTAAATCGCAAAAGCAGCATGATGATTTATAAAAAGTTAAAAAACTGACCCTCCTTTCACAGACGAATGTCCGCTCAAAAACGAACATTATCTACAACACATGCTTGCCCGTGATCTTCGGAGTCCCGAAGTATGCCGAATCGTTGCTGAAGGTTGTCAAACGGAAGAACATCAACGTCAACTATAAGACGGTGTTAAAGGAAGTTAGGCACGAGAAGAAAGAAGCGGTCTTCTATAATAAAGATGATATGTCTAAGGTAAGATGAAAGATGTGTTTTTTCACTGATGTATGATTTTCCAGATAGAACGTGTAGGAGAAAACTGAGAGCCATAAGTGACAGCGTAGTCAGGGAGATGTATTCTTTTGAATTTTAATATGACCTTTATTCGAATTACATTAAGAACAAATTCAGGCCATAACAGTTGTTCTTTCGCACATTCCATCTTTAAAATAAATCGTCACTTGTTTTTTTTTTAATAAGATCATGCAAGAAGTTTTCTTTTTGAGTAAAAACTTAAACATCGACAAGCAATAATATAAAATCAGGCCAGGGTTACCGTTCATCCGTCACATTTCACAATTTTCTGTTATAATTCCCATGAGATTTACAGAAACCTGGACTGATGAATTGAAATATATCCCTCACTTAGAAATTTGACGAAAGCATGAGTATTATATAATAGTAATAAAGAAAGATTTTTTTTTTATTCTGCTCAAACAAAACGCACATTTCACCAAAAAATAAGAAATAAAATATACATATAAAAAAGTAGCCAAAAGCCTCGTATTCAACCAATAAAAGTTTGAAAACGTTGAATAACTTAAAATACAATGTGGTGTACAATAAAATACTAAATTCATTAAATAATATGATTTAGCTGAATTAAATACAGACACTTACCTACTGGGACTCATTCGGACATTCCAAATGAATAAGTGAAAAGGAAATGCATAGGCAAAGTAATTTCCCCTTCACCACAATATAATTAATTTATTACAAATAATTTAACTATAAATATTTTTTTAAGTTTACTAGGTAGGTATATACATACATACAGCCCGAGTTAAATCTATGGGGATAAATAAATAGAATTTTCAAAATGACCAAGAACCTTTTGGTCATTTTGAAAGTTGTACTGTAAATTGTTTTGTACTTAAAAAACGTTCAAATTCGATATCTCATCTCAGCCGCAATCAATGTCAAAAATGTAGGTAAATTAGAGGTATTTTGACAGATTGAGACTGATTAGAAAGCGAACTGGGGGCCTAGACAAAATCCTTTTTCTGTAAGCGTTAACACCAACGGAATGATCAAATTATATGGACTTGACAGCAGCAGTCACGTGACATCTCTAAAAGGGATTTTGTCTATAGCCTCTGTTCGGAAATTAAAAATTACTAAAAAGAAAAGAAAATTACACTTTCTGGAAGCGAAACAACGCGTTTTGAACTTTAATAATTGCTCAATAAGCGTTTTTGTTGTTCGAGCCTAACACATACTTATAATCAAAGTGAAACAATTTTTTTTTCAACAGGATGTTACGATGGACTACTCAATGCTGCATGTAACGCCCCCGATGTACACGCCGGCGTTCCTGCGAAAAAGTACCTGCCTCGTCGATAAGTCCGGTTACTTAGAGGTCGACAAGTACACGTTGCAAAATAAAGAATATCCCAACATATACGGCATTGGAGACTGCACCAACACGCCGAACAGTAAAACTGCTGCTGCTATCGGTGAGTACTTACAACCCGTGCGCATTATGGCACCTGGCTCGGAACTCAATACTCCCCCCGCTACCCGCGCCGCGCCCCGCCGTCGCCGTGCGGGGGGAGTTACAAACGTCATTGAGCCAGGTGCCATGTTAATGCGCACGGGTTGTACCTGTTATTTTCATGCTTTTAAGCCTTTGCGTTGCCCAAAGTACCGTTCAGCAAAACATTTAAAAATTATAACTATTTGATAACGATAAAATTCATTTTATCGTTATCGTATTTTTTTATTATTTTTATCGTCATTATCACAAATTGCAAAGTTCTACGAATATTAATGCAGATATCAAACGGCTCCTCGAGATGATGACACTGAACATAAGATGTAAATTATAACTCGTTCATGATAATGAACTAAGCTCCTTTATATCCCCGACTCAAAAGAGAGGTGTTTATTTATTTATTTGTCTATCTATGTGGAACTGGCATCGTAGCTCTCAATCGGATGGTCCAACAAAATTCCAGTACGGTTTATTTTTGAAATCTTCATCAGATTAGTCGTTTCTTGGCTAATTAGAATACTAACCGTCCAAACTTTTATCATCATCACCATTTCAGCCGAAATACGTCCACTGCTGGACATAAGCCTCCCCCAAGCACCGCCACTTCTACCGGTTCTGTGCTTCTCGCATCCAGCGCATTCCCGCGGCCGTCACCAGGTCATCGGTCCACCTTGGGGGGGGCCTTCCAACGCTAACTTTTATCACACTTTCTTAAATCATAATAAGGATTCCTAACTGCATACTAATGAAAAAGCCCTATTCCTTTCTCTTAGCACAACAATGCTACGTGCTAGAACACAACCTACTCAGCACGATGAAGAAGGACGAGCCCAAGTTGAAGTACAACGGCTACGGCGCGTGTCCGCTTCTGACGTCATACAACACGTGCATACTCGCAGAGTTCACGTACGGCGGCGTCGTCAGAGAGACCATGCCTTTTAATCAGGTAATTTTGAATGAAGTATTATAGCCTGTTTCACCCCCCTACAAGGTCAAATGAAATTAGCTAGCGAAACTATACGAAGGTGATGGGTATCATTATCTTAACATGTGAAAACGAAAAATAAATTGATGATGTTTTTTTGTGGACGGATTTTCTCAACTCATACTTCAAGTAATAAAAATAAAAGGGGTCGTTGTCCCCTCAAAAAAAAAAAACAAATACTACTGCTACGTGACAGCCTGGGTTTTATACTTCAAAACCTACGAATTTTATATGCAATTTTATCCCAACTTCTCTAAAAAAGTTTTTGCAAAATATTGTGGGGAAACAAGCATGACCGAGAGAGGAGGAAAACATGTATCTGTTTCATACAAAAATGCCTAATCACTTTTTTTCCGTCCCATCATCCAACATGTATGCTCGATAATGTCTTTTGAAAAAAACTTTATATACCATGTTTTATGCAAATAAATATTATTTCTATTTCTATTTCTAACCACTCCTAAGAAAAATATTGTGAGGAAAGGAGGCATGACCTAGAGAGAGGAACGGAAAATAAATCTGTTTCATATAAAAGTGGCTGCCCAATCGATTATGTTTTTTCGTCCGCATTTATTAATTATTCATGAGTACTTTCACCCTTATAGGTTAAGAAATGGTAATGATATCCATTACACCCTGTGTATTGTGTAAACTGTAGACGCAGAGCTTATTTCAAATCCCATTTTGTTACAGGCAAACGAGAGCAGGATAGCGTTTTATATGAAAAGGCATTTGTTCCCCTTCATATACTGGCACTTCATGCTCAATGGATATTACCACGGCCCGGAGAAAATTAGGAGAATATTGAATCCTTTCCAAGACTGAGCGTAATACGGGGCTATTGAGTAAATGATATCTATGTACTGTGAAGCGCATCGAGGGTAGTAGACGAGTATATTTGAAACGAGCTTTGAAGTAAAGTCAAGTCACGAATATTGAAATGATATGACAAATGGAATAAGAAATCCCTTGATAGGTACAGTTATGATGGGAGATGAAGGTAAGGTTTTAAGTGGTTAAAAGAATTTTGGAGAAAAAAAATTTGCTTTTTATAATGTATACTTATTTTTGTTTGTTTTGGGGCGCTTTGTTGATAAGCTTTTATGATTTTTTTAAATGTTTTTTCTTTAACGCGGGTCTTGTTTTTTTAATATTCTATGAAGGCATGGACAAAAGATGGTTTAAGGGTGTTCCAATTTTGCATTTCAACAAATTTCACACTCGTCAAGAGAAAAACAAAATACTCTCTAGGCTCTGGTTTTAAACAGTGAATTACGCTCCGAAATACATAGATATCGTAATTGTCTGTTAGTTTATAATAACTCTGTAATAGTATGTAAAATGATTTAAGAATAACAGCTTTATGTATATAAGAGCGATTTAAATAATCATAATGGAACTGTCGAGAGTGAAAAATAACTCGAAATGAGTCAAGAAGAAAATTGTAGTCTGTGAACACTGGTATTGGACAAATGATTAATACTTACTTACATTAAAAGCATCGTGTAGTACACACGGCTACACAATTACACATCAAGCTATACATTTCTAGTATAAGCTGACCTCGCATTGTGCATAAATCCTATACAATGCGAGATCAGCATAAACTGGAAATGTATAGCTTGATGTGTAGCCGTGTGTACGATACAAGTCACACAACAGTTGCAATAAAAAAATCGTTAAAAATTAGGATATAGCAACTAGTGCGATATGTCGTTAAAAATGTGCTAGTTTTCTTAAACATCAGAAAAGTATTTTTTGTGAGAAATAAAAAATATTTTATTTTGATTTGTTTAGTTATATTTTTTTTTTATAGTATCAAGATACATATTATTTAAGTGGCTTTTGTTATTGTACAACTCTGCCTGATTGCCAGATGTTTAAAACGCAATTGAAACACTCAGATGCAACTTAAAAACGCCACAAAGAGTATCTGCAATTGATATCAATTAGTACTAACTTGCTATAATGCCTTCCCACTGTAACCTATCCGCAAATATATGATACCAGCTGTTGCCTGCGACGTCATCTGTGTGTATTTTGTATTTCATCATTTTTTAATACAAATATCCAGATTTAAAAGTAGCCTATTACTTCTACAGATCGCAGGATACCTATCAAATTTTATAACGATCGGTTCTGTGGTTTAGGCGTGAAAAGGTAACAAGAGTTATTTTCGCATTTATAATATTAGCAGGGATATGGATTTAGTTTAGAAAAACCACTGTTTGTATATTTATTTTGTAAGCACATAGTGATAATCAAATGTCCATTACAACTCGTTTATGTAATAAATAAATGATTTGGATATGTAAATAGTGAGCCTTTGTATACATTCGTTATATTGTTATTTATATGCTATACACGTTTTTGACTAATATTTTTTTCGTATTATTTCATTATTTGACCCTCTTTTCTTCGAACACCTGTATTCCCCGTCCACCGTCATTATATTCGTATAATGTGAAAAAAAAATAAAGATTCATGCCAAAACGATATCTAGTTGGCTTTCTAATTCCTAATCAAAATCATCAAGTAAAAATGGCGAAATGATTATTTGTAACAAAAGATAAAATTAAATGTAACAAATGAGTGTGGTCTTCAAAAGGCTCCCTCCTTACATTAAACATGCGGTCCGATGGCACTGTGAGTCAAAGAAAACATACAAGTAAGTATTAGGAATCGCCTGAAAATGCCATAAAACAGTGATGCAGATCTTTTAGAAGTGAAATATGGGTTTGTATACACACGGCTACACATCAAGCTTTACATTTCCAGTATATGACGACCTCGGATTGTACGGAAATCGTTTACAATGCGAGATCAGCATAAACTGGAAATGCTTGATGTGTAGCCGTGTGTAGGTTTTATACACAGTTTTCCAGAAAGTAAATGCTGGTTGAAAGTAAAGGAAGCTTGTGGCAGTGTGGCTTCTCTCTTGATTAGAGATAAGGCAATTTTAAATAACTGTTGATCGAAGCTCTCCTGTTAAACGTTTCGGCTTTTAGCGTTGGTATGCAAGTCGCTGCGTAGGTATAGCCGGGAGCTTAAAGATAATGATATTTTAATTTCTTTTTCAAAACTTAACAATTATACATTAAAACTTAACCATTTTATATAACTCATTCCCGATGAGTCTTCGGTGGTGAGTTTATTGCTTACATTTTTAAATATTTTTATAAAAACACATTAAAAATAAAAAAAATTGTAGCCCATCGGCATCAGGAACAGGGTGCCGGTGGTCAGGGCTCTAGCTAGACAGTTGAACCTCCACACTATGCGTGGCGTGTCCAGGAGTAGGTACATGCTTTCTGAATTCAGCCGCGCAATGAGAGCCTCCTGAGGTGTTTAGTAGGGTATATTTTATTTTCTTGTTAAAGGTCTCAAAAATGTCCCGTTGGTATAGTTGAGTAAACACTTGATTATTATTACGTGTATCCATCAGATGTAAGCTCCTGGTGGTTGGAGGTGGTGCGGGCGGCTGTAGCGTCGCGTGGCGATTCGCCCGCAGGATGAAGAAGCACTGCATTATTCTATTGGAGCCCTCTACGGTAATACCTACTCTAATATAATCTACTTTCACTGACAGACAACGCTCAGCCTAAACCGCTGGCTCTAGAGGCTTGTTTTTTAGGGTCCCGTACCTGAACTACCCGATAGGTGCCAAACGGTACCCTATTACTAGGCCTCCGCTGTCCGTCCGTCCGCCAGTCTGTCTGTCAGCGGGCTGCATCTCATGAACCGTAACAGGTAGGTAGTTGACATTTTCACAGATTGTGTATTTCTATTGCCACTATAACAACAAATAATACAAATTTAATCAAGTTAATATTATTAAAGGAACCTGCAAGAAACATGTTTTTTTCGGCATCTTTTTCACCCTTCGTGTGCCGATTTTTTAACCGACTTCTTCAAAAAGAAGGAGGTTCTCAATTTGCCTGTATGTGATTTTTTTTTTGTGTGTGTTACGCGATTACTCCGTCAAATATGAATCGATTTTGATGATTATTTTTTATATTTTTGTATAAGAGTTTCTTCTTATACGGCGAAAGTGAGCACGAAACGTGCGAAAAAATAATTTCCGGTATTTCTATTTCCCAGATTCACTTCTACCAACCCGGGTTCACGTTTGTGGCAGCAGGCGTAAAAACGCTAGATAAAACATATAAGCCGATGTCTAAGCTCCTGCCCCGAAGCGTCTCGTGGCTCCACGACAGGGCTGAAGACTTTGACCCCTGCCAGAACCTGGTCTATACCTGGAAGGGCGACAAAATATACTATGAGTTCATGATCGTCGCTGTCGGCATCAAAAATGATTACGACAAGGTAATTAACGTGCAATAGCTAAAAGTAAACTACGATAGATAAAAAAAAGTAAGTAACTTATGAGAGTTTACGCTGAAAGTGGGCAACAAGCCCACTTTGATGATGACTGATGTCAAATATTTCGCTGTTTTGATTAATTTGGCAATATTACTGTATGGAAATATGAAATATGGCTAGCTAACTGTTTAAAATATTGATTATGAAATGCAATAATTAATATTGTAACACCGAATATTTAGTTTTAGTTGTAAAAATAAAGTTTTCGAAATGCCTGTTTTACATTTAGTTTTAGGTGAAAAAAAGGCATTTGGAAAACTTCCAAATACTTTTTTTTGACATCTATTTGCGACGTTGCCCACTTTCAGCGTAAACGCTCTTAAGTAGGTACTAGGTTTATCAGTCGCACCTTTGGGTAACTACCTGCTTCATGTAGTTACCCGATGAAAAGAAGATGTACATAGATAGGTATACCTACTTATAGTGTTAAGAGCGCTATTACAAAATCGAAGTGCAGATTTAGGTAAATTTGACGGGGTGCGGCAAAGATGCGCTCGTGTGAGTCTATTGAAGTACGCTACGCACACATGCAAACCGGGCGTGATCAACTTGATCCTTTTCACTTTACTTTTGAAATAAATTAAGTTACAGTTATTTATAGTTCGTGTTACTGTTATTTTTAGCATTGCATACAACAATTGTTTAAAAATATTATTTTACTTTAAAAAAAGTTAATTTTTTTTTTCAAGCAAGATTAGATAGTAGCCTATGTTATTAAATACTTTTTGTTAAAATTTGGAAAGTAAATTCATAGATAAAAAATAGAATTTCGGACGAAAAATTGTCAATAACTATCTGTGTTACGGAATTATTTTTGGTGTATTACTAAATGAAACATAAAAAAATTGACTTATACATTCCAAAGTTCAAGATACATTTGTACCATGGACATTTTTATAAATGATTAAATTACTGTATCTTTGATGTAACAAAGCATCAAAAGACGCCCAAAAGTTAAATTTTATGAAACATCCTTTACAAAGACAAGTTTTTTACTGATTTGTGTAAACAAATTGAAATATTTATTTAAAACACTGTCAAGATATATAATGAGACTTCCTCGGACATATTTTTTTTTTAAGTTTGAGGCTATAACTTAATCATAATCACACATCAAAACTAGCGTCAAACGCTCAAATTCAAGAAAAATTGTAATAGCCCTCTTAATCCAGAGCCAAAAATATTGTGACTGAAAATGATGTAGGTACCTAGAAGCTATTTTCTCAGCATTTTCACCCGATCTAACATTGCGTTATTCATACTACCATCGAATTATCTGATCGAATTATCTGATCACCGAAGCCCACTATCCCTCATTTCCCCAGATCATAGGCCTTCAAAGAGCTCTGGACGACCCTAACAGCACAGTCTCCACCATCTACTCCCCGTTCTACTGCAGGAAGACTTGGCAGACCATACAGAACTTCTCCGGAGGTCATGCGCTGTTCACGTTCCCTGTGATCGGGGGCAAGTGCTCCGGCGCCGCTATGAAGATCATGTTCTTGGCTCAAGATCGTTGGAGAAAGGTTCATTGAGAAAATTTTAGTATTTGAGGATAGCGTCTGGCTCTTTGGTCTATGGTCGCTAGCGTGACTGTTGAGTCCATGCTTGAGTTGGATTCCGAATAAGTGGGGCAAAGTGTTATTGGGTTTTTCCATCAGGATTTTGTACCCAGTTACTGACCTGGCAATACCGGAGGGTAGTAACTGGTTCCCCGTAGTCAAACTATTTTGTCCAACTGATTTGAACTTTATTTAGGCTTGTCTCCATACATGGGTCTTAAACATGGTGAAATATGCGGTTACTAGCACCCGGTTTCTAATTTGAGAAAAGTAGCAAATCTGAAATGAAATGAAATGAAATGAAATGAAATTGTTTATTCTGTAAATAGGATATCGCAATCACTTTTACACGTCATATTATTAAAAAAATAAAATAAGCTAGATGAGGTCGGCGTTTCCTATCTGACTACTCTGAGAAGAAAGGCCGAAACAAACTCAGAGGTCGCAGTCTCTTTTAAGGTCCAGACATAATCTTGGTCAAGCCATATGAGGACCATGTAGATTAATGTCTGAAATGGTCTTTTGAGGAAAGAACCACACAGATTTGAGTGGACCTGTCCAGTCAGTGCAAGCATTTGTCAGTAACCGAGGAGCTCAACTCAGAGCTGAAGGAGCTCAACGACTCGACGAACAATACCAAAAAAAGGACATTTGGGTAGGCCGCAGAAAGTACTCAAAACTGCCAGACCATCATTAAAACAGGGAAAGAGGAGCAAAAAAATAAAAATGATCCACATAGTCCTCACATTCACAATAATCAAAACAAAATAATACTTTACAAAGTAATAATGTCAGTTTGTATAAAGAATAATCAACAATGTCAATTTGTAGGTATATAAAACTGGTATAATTTAATGATTTTAGATACTAATTAAAATTAAAATGTCAAGTTCTAGGGTTTTTTCAAGGCTTAGCAGAGCGAGCAGCTCAATCCCATGCATTTCTGTCTTCTAAATAATCCGAAATTTTATAGTACCCTTTTTTACATAGTTTGGTTTTAATACTGCTTTTAAATCGTTTAATGGGTAAGTTTCTAATATCAATGGGAAGTTTGTTGTAAAAGCGTATACATTGACCCATGAACGAGTTGCCTACTCTGTGGAGACGAGTGCGATGTACAGCAAGATTGTGTTTATTCCTAGTATTTATACTATGAATATCGGACATTTTCTTAAAATTTGATATATCCTTGTGTACATACAACAGGTTTTCAAATATATATTGTGAGGCTACAGTCAGAATATCTATTTCTTTGAATTTTTCTCTAAGGGAATCTCAAGAGATTCCCTTAGAGATAGAAAAAGGGCTGTTCGAGCCATTTACAACCTAGGTCCAAGGACCTAGGTTGTAAATGGCTCGAACAGCCCTTTTTTGTAAAACAAAGATATTATTGATGTCCGCACAGGTTCCCCAGAGAAGAATCCCATAGGACATAAGACTATGAAAATAGCTAAAATAAACAAATCTGGCTGTATCTACGTCGGTTATCTGTCTAATTTTTTTAACAGCATAGGCGGCCGAACTAAGCCTTCCTGACAATTTTTCTATGTGTGGGCCCCATTGTAATTTGCCGTCAATAGTTATTCCAAGAAAAACCGTTGACTCAACAGGGTCCAACTCTATTCCATTGACTTGAACATTGGTAGTTAGCTGCCTGACATTTGGCGTTGAAAATTTAATCAGTTTAGTCTTTTTCTCATTCAGGAGTAGATTATTTACATTAAACCAATGCACAACTTTAGAGAGTGCATCGTTGACTTGTTCAAAGTTGACTAACTGACGTTTGATTTTAAAAATGAGCGAAGTGTCATCTGCGAATAATACGATCTTGTTATTATCCCTTATATGATAAGGTAAGTCATTTATATAAATTAGAAATAAGAAATAACTAGAATTGAACCCTGTGGAACGCCCATAGTGACCGCAGATCCTGCAGATCTCTTGCCATTAACATCGACCCTCTGAATTCTGTTATTCAAATAAGAAGTCAGAAGTTCGAGAGCCTTGTCCCTCATACCATAGTGGTACAGTTTCCTGATGAGTGTATCATGATGTACGCAATCAAAGGCCTTGGACAAGTCGCAGAAAATGCCAAGAGCATCTTGCGACTCCTCCCAGGCCTCGAATATGCTCTTTAGTAATTCCACGCCCGCGTCTGTAGTAGAACGACCTTTTGTAAAACCAAACTGTTTCAGATGTAGTAAATTATGTGCATTGAAATGTCCTAACATTTGTTTTAAAATTAATTTTTCAAAGATTTTGCTCAAAGTAGGTAATATCGAAATAGGCCGAAAATTCGTAGGATCAGTTGTGCTGCCAGATTTGAACAATGGAATCACTTTACTAAATTTCATCAGATCAGGAAATACACCAGATGCAATACAAGCGTTAAAAACAATTGCTAAAAAGGGTGAAATAACATCAATTATTGAAGACATGGTATGTACTGACAACCCCCAAAGGTCAGCAGTTTTTTTTACATCAAGATTTTTAAAAGATTCTAAAATGTCTTTGGCAGTAATAATTGTAAATGCAAAAAGCTTGTCACATTCTGGTACACATTCTTTTAGTATTGAATAAGCAGACGTGGAGGACGATGATGATAGAGTTTTGGTTGTTAAAATGGGAATATTTGTAAAGAAATTTTCAAACTCAGTCGCCACCTCCACGTCTGCCTTAATACGTCTGTCTCAACTGATTATTCTTAAATACATAAGTATGCGCTTAAGTTTTTTGCGTTTCACAGTTTGTTGTTAAAGTTTAAAAAAACTTAATTCAGAAACGAAAAAATGTTTAAGTTAATACTTAAGTACAGATTAGGACGTTCTCAAATTCAAATTCTCAATTCAGAAACCGGGTGTTAACGCTTTAATTCTAAAGTCTACCCCTTCGGCGAATGCAGGCTTGATGATATGTTTGAGGGTCGAGTCTATCCTAGATTGGACTTTAAAAAACACAACTTTTGTGTGCGAGACGAACATACTGTAGAGACCCACATACCTTAATTTTTGGCTAGAAATATCTCGGGAAAATTTTCAGAATTTCAGGAAAGGCAAACGGTTATAAGTCCTACTAGGCACAAACATCACAAGGAAAACCGCAAGATAGGTACATAGGTACATATATAATTATATAAATTGTGTGTACGTGACCGGCAGAACAAGGAGTCACTGACAGGAATCATTTCCCATGTTAGTAAATGATCTAGTGGAACTTTTATGGTCTTATATTAAATATTTATAAAACACTTTCTAGAGTGGATTTCCCATAATGGTACGATTTTGTAGGTACACAAGAAACTGAATGGTTCAAGGATAATTATGCTAGTTTCCTTAGATGTGTGTCACTTGTGTGAAGAGGTAATTATTATCACGTGTTAGGGAAGCATATCCGCCGCCTGCCGCATATTGTGGTAGTTTTTTGACCTTTTTTTCGGGGTCAAACCTTATGGATGGAAATGTGTCCGGTTTTCGGGATATAAGACCTAACTAAAACTACCTCCAACCCCGGTGGTCATTACAAGGATGGTTATGGGGGGGGGGGGGGGGTGAGCTTGTTGCCATAAGGCGGGCATTAGTCCAGACCCCGGGCTGCTACTGAGAAAATAATCTATATCCTCTATTCCTATGGCCTATCCCCATCCCCATCCTCTAATAAGTAGCAGATTCAGTTTAAGCAATTTTTTTTCACTTCACAAGCTCGGAAAGTGTCTGTTTATCATTCGAAATCTGAGTGCAAAAGTGCATTTTATCCGCTAGCGTGGAGAGTTTTTAAAATTCGAACCTTTCTATACCGCCGGGTCCACTGACAATGCATGAATACTTATTTTATGTCAGTGAGCCAACCTCATTTTTAGAAAAAATAGTAATTCCAGAACAAAATCATCAAGAAGACGAACATCACATATAATACGGGAGCCGAGACCATATTCGGCGTCCCGAAGTACGCGGTGGCTCTAAGGGGGTTGGCGTTAAACCGGGGCATTGTGCCCAACTACCTCGCTAATCTGGTGGAGGTCACACCTAGTGGAGCCGTATTCCAGGGATGCGGCGGAGAGGTTAGTAGATTTGGTTCTATTTCTATTTTTGCAGTAGGTACAGTTCGATTCAAACTTAATGACTTCTCGGAAGTTAGTTACTCGCTGCACATTACCCTACCTCTCACCCCCACTAACACATGAAATTGTTACTGCGCAGCGACTTGCCGCAGGTTCCGAGCCGCCGAACTGTAAGTAAGCAAATACGAAAGGAAGTTTTCACAGGTTTTGCAATTATCTGACGATTTTGAAGATCCAAGAATTGCATCTAAATAACAAAACTACAATAAACAAAGAAAAAAATTGATTCTGGCAATTCTGAATTACGCTTGAGTTTTTAATTATGACCCGAAACAACTTACATACACATAGATTCCTCACACGAGGAAGGAAAACCTTTGCAAATCTTAAGTAAAATTATTTAACTGTTCTCAAAACGCCCCTATTACTGGAACATATTTACTGTTGAAATGTCGGTGTAATAGATAATACGGCCTGGCTGCCGCAACACGTCAAAACGCGTATTTTGCGTGCTGTTCAGTTCAAATCTAACCCTTCTTCCCCAGACAATAAGCCTCCCGTACAACATACTCCACGTGACGCCGCCCATGTCCCCACCGTACTCCCTACTCAAATGCCAGGCTCTGACCAATGAGGCTGGTTACCTGGATGTAGATGTCCACAGTCTACAGCACAAACGGTTCCCCAATGTGTTCGGGTTGGGAGACTGCACTTGTACGCCTAATAGCAAGACTGCGGCTGCTCTTGGTAAGTCAGAACTCTGACTGATTTAAGCAATTAGAGAGTCCGCCTCTCTTATTGCGTAAATCAGTCAGTGAGGAGTACAATTTTTACGTCGGCAATTTTTTTTTAAATTATAAAGCCGACCCGAAGAAATTACTACACGTATTAGGCGATCATTGAGCTCGTGCCGATCAGCAAACTTCGTTCGGCATCTACCCTCGCTTAATCATGTCGGCTCAGCACAATTCGAGCTAAACCGAGCTGCTTTCCTGACCATCATCTACATAATATTCGATTTGTTCCACCGGCTTTGCCGAAATATGCAGTTGTTTGAAGAATTAATCAGCTTGACAGGAACAATGACTTATGAACGGAAATATTTAGTAAGTAGGTACTCATTGTAGACTTAAATAAAAGGGAATTCATTATTGAAATCCCTTTTATTTCATCATTCCAAGTAGAGTGTAGATTAGATACAGTAACCGAGCGTAACTATGGCACATAGAATTAAAAAAATTCGAACGTTTTCTAAAACTCGATGTGCCATGTATCGGCCACCGGACACTATTAGTCAACCGTGGAAAAATCTGACTTTGACAGCACCTTTATTTCATAAACCCGTAACTCCGTAAGGACGCTTTTCATAGTTCAATACTTGAACTCACTCAGACGTACGGTTAAAGACATTTACAACTTACATCTTTTTGGGTTGACCGTACTGATTATGTCACCTACAATTGAACACAAATATTTGGAACTCTTTATGAAATTTCCAGGTCCTCAAAGCTACGTTCTGGAGCGTAACCTTCGCAACGTGATGGCCGGCAAGCGGCCCTCCACCAAATACAACGGGTACGGCGCCTGCCCACTGCTCACATCCTACAAGAGAGGCATACTCGCAGAGTTCCTGTATGACAAGAAGGTGTGGGAGACTTTCCCTTTTGACCAGGTGAGTTACAATCAGACTCAGATAATGCACGCGTCCTGTGACTCTTATGACATTGTAATAAGGCATAAATTAGAATGAAAATGAAATGCAACATCCATACTACTTTATCAAAGACAGAAAGAAAGATTTTTTAAGAGACTTATCCGTCATCTAGCGTTTAGGTTTAAAGTAAGAAATTGTAGATCTTACGAACATAGACTAAATCACTTCAAACTCAAAGATTTAAAATCTCGCCGCACTATCTCCGACATGTTGTTCCTGTATAAATTATTCAATAATGGCATTGACTGTCCAGATCTTCTTAGCAAATTACGCATTAACGTCCCTTCCCGTATTCCTCGCTATCCCGGCCCTTTACTGAAAGCCCCTCAACACAGAACAAATCTAGGTAAACACTCGCCGATTGTTAGGATGA
Organism: Lithophane semibrunnea; assembly: GCA_947363905.1. NCBI lineage: Eukaryota > Metazoa > Arthropoda > Insecta > Lepidoptera > Noctuidae > Lithophane > Lithophane semibrunnea. The sequence continues at coordinate 15,530,837 of OX376193.1, forward strand.
CCAATCAATACAACTCACTGTCATGTTCTTCCGACGATATAGACATTTTCTCCAACAGCCTAAGTAAATTTAAGTTGCTGTTACACGCAAAACTTAATATTGAGTAAGTGTTGACCTTCCTCCCTACTGTTCAACTCAATATATATAGTTTTTTTATTTTTTTATAATTTTAATTCTTGTTATTTTTACTTTAAATTGTATATTTTATTTCCATATTAATAATTGATTGTTTGATATCTTAATGCAAGCTGTGGTCTCCTATAATTGAAGATGCACAAGGATTTGTATCTTTTTATGTTTTATTTTTAGCATGTAGGGTGTAATCTTTGTTGGAGATCCATATAAATAAATAAATAAATCAGATTTTGCCCGAAAGCTTACAGGGTAGGGTATTGCATCAATTGTTACAATTCCGATGATGCGCCGCTGCACGTGCCAGTGCTGCCGCCTCACTACTGGTCCCCATACATTTTCTATAGGTTTATATGAGATTACATTCCGAGCGCGGCAGCAATTTCGCGGCAGCACTGCTGCGACGGCACTGCTGTGCGGCAGTGTTGCTCTGCCGCCACGGCATATCAGTAGTGCGGCGTTCATCACAGCGACAACACGTGAAACAATTGATGCACTGCCGTGTGCAGCGAGGTTCGGAATCATACCTTAATTCAAAACTTATTTCCAGTCTAAAGAACGTCGAATGTTCTATCAAATGAACAAACACGTCCTTCCACACTTGTATTGGCACTGGCTGCTGAAAGGCAAGTGGAACGGACCGGCCACCATACGCCATGTTATCAACCCATTCAGGAGGTGAAACGACTGTATTTAATATAAATATTTTATTAAAACCTTTTTTATACAACTTATTTTATTTACTACTAAATATTTTACAAGTAAATGGTATTTTGGTCGTAGGATGAGTCATAAGATAAACTAAAATTTCTTTTATGGTACTAAATAACGCCCATTTCCCACGATAACATCCCGATTTTTGCAGGATCCCGTTTAGTAGTGTACGTGTTTCAATACTACAAGTCACACAAGTATCTTGTTTACAATATCCTGCAAAAAACCGATCCGTTCGAATTTGACATTCAGTTTTGCTACTACAAACTGGATCCAGTTGTCCAGTAATAAACAGGATCCAGTTTAATTGCCCGCCAGCCGTCACACGTAAAATACACTTTAATGCATTTGATTTAAAATCCTTACTTGAATGACAAGTTATTAGCCGTGTCGGCGCGGTTTTGTTACCATAGACGTGGGACCTTCTATACGTAGGTACACATGGATTCTTATGAAACGGTTCTGTGGTGGTTTACATACCAGGCAACTAAGAAGTATAGGATCTACATACATTCTATACACAATACTGATTTATGGTAATGAAATTGTACTTATTACTAAGGAATCTACTACTTTACAATATACAGCAGTGATAGCCTAGTGGTGTGACCGTCGGACTGCCAAGTCATAGGTCTCGAGTTCGAACCCAATCCACGCACCTCTGACTTCTCAGATTAATGTGCGTATTGTATAATTAATATCACTTGCTTCAAAAACGGTGAAGGAAAACATCGAGAGGAAACCGGCATGCCTGAGAGATATTTCTCGACGGCATGTGAAGCCAAGTCAGAGGCCAATGGGCGGCTTTAAAACTCTGACACCGGTGGACCTAGACAAGTGACAATCGCTTCGAAAGCGTTTCGTATTTCTACAACGACTTTCAACAGGATTGACATAGGCTTTTCGATAGCTTATGTCAGTCCTATACATTTTTCCCTTTTTCATCATCGTTATCGCTGATAGCATGTCACTTTGTCTAGGGCCTCTGGTTACTCACTATAACCACACGAGAAGAAGACAATATTCGGTCGCGGTCTGAGAATGTTTACCATCTTATGGCTTATAATTGCATGCACACATCTATGTCACAAGGTCGATGATTAAAAAATCAAAACTATTTTCTTTCATTATGGTAATGTGTCAACTTTAAAATTATTTAATTTATTATTAAATTTAAAATTAAGATTTAGACTTTACTGCACACAGTATGTTAAAGAATCTACTTTGAAAACTGATAAACATTTTTAGACCGCGATAGTACATGGCGTATTTACAAAAGCATTTCAAATAGCAAACATCGCCATTACAGCATTTATTCAAGTTATTCTACTTTTGGTTTGTTGATTTGGTTAATACTCTATTAACTTACGTATAAAAATGACTTGCCCAAATATGGGATAGATGACTTAAATAATTAAATAATAACTAGGTGCTGGATTCCACCGGTTTTTGACCGCCTGGACGAATTATGAATACAAAACATAAATATAATATTAAAAAAGAAGTTTACAAATATTGCCACTTAATCAACGATCTACTTTAGTTCTATGTATTCTAAGTTAATTATAAGAGTGAACATTTATAATTAAAAGATCGTCAAAAAAAACTGGTTAATTATAATGTTTTGTAATTCGTTGACCGAAATAAGAACATGCAATTGATTAATTTGGTGTAAGATTTATCAACTGATAATTATTAAACAGGCTTTCAGAAACCAGCGAGCAATATCTCGCCAAAACATTCATAATTCAAATTATAACACACTTGTATTGTAATACTAAATTTTCAGCCGAATTCTAAGACGTTACTCAGTTTTGTGGTGTCACTGTCAAGTTACATACCCTCTCATCAGGTCAAAATTAAAGTGTCAGGCGATTTTGTACCACATGCACTTCAAACTATTAACTGTAGGTAACCTTGATAGGGGCCAGAGATATACTGTTAGGAGAGTCTTAAAGTAGAGTTTCGTTTGACAATTTTGCCGAAAATTTTATTATTAAGTACTAGCTGCGGCCCGCAGTTTCATCTGCATAAGTCACGATCCCGTGGGAATATCGGGATAAAATGTCCTTTTCCAGGTCATGGTGTACCATGTGCCGAATTTAATCCAAATCCGTTCAGCCGTTTCAGCGTGAAAACGTAACAAACAAGCAAACAAACTCACTTTCGCATTTATAATATAAGTTTTAACTTTTTAGAATACTTCTGAATCATGCTCTTAAACTTTACTAGTATTCAGCGTAGTAAATTGCTCCTTATTCCCATTAGTAATATCGGCGGCACTTTGCCTCTTCCTCCTCATAGCTGCTTGTCTGACGCGGTACTTCTTTCTCGTCTGGACCAGGTACACCGCGAGCGCTATCGCTATGAGGAGAGACACTATGATGGAGGCGCCTAGGATAAGAGTGAGCGAGCTGTAGCGAGATGAGCCGTCCTCTGTTGAAGGTTCCAGCTGTAATATGAATTGAATATTAGAATATGGATAAAAAATAAAATATGAGATGAGAGAGTGAGTGAGATGTGGGTGTACTACAGGTATACCTATGCCTAACCCTTCGGGGATTGCAGGCGTGCTGTTATGTAGCATAAAAATATTATCCCCCAAAATTGTAATGAAGAAAAATTTATAAGGTAGGTAAAATTACACGGAGAAAGGGGTTGGTATTTTTGCTACAAGTTTTTATTTTGTCTTGAGGATTTTGTACGTTATTCTAGACAAAAAAAAAGTATTTTACATTAGTTAATTGATTAAAATACAATAGACGTAGATATATTTAGTAACCTATTCCGCTTAACTGTAAGAAAAAAACCTGTAAGAAATCGATACGTGTTTCACCTCTCAACGAGGCACCCTGAGGATGACGATTGACCAGTCGCGATCCCGAACCCGACGTGTTGCCATGCCGAGCACTAGATGCAGAGTACTAGATCCAGACTCTTGAGGAATAGTTAAGTGGAATAGGTTACTAAATATATCTACGTTTATTGTATTTTATAAAAGCACATTATTATATTTTCCAAATACTAGCTGCGTTCAAGTATGACGAGAGAAGCTTAATTGTAAATAATCACATAACTTCACAGTCCAAATATTTCATTCTAGTCATTAGCAGTATCATCAGATCAAAATAAAAATAATAATCGCATGAGAGCATCGCAAGTAAAATGTCCTATGCCTCGCTGATACTGACCATATAGTTCCCATGCATGCTGCGTGAGTTCCCGTCACCGCACATGGCGCGCTCCGTCCAGTTGTACCAGTGTACTAAACGAAGACCCTCGAACGCACGGGGAGCACCACATCTGGAAAAGAGATATGAATTATAACATCTGTTTATATGGGAGTTAGAGCAGAGAGACGCAATCAATCAATCGGCCTAGCGTTTTCCCAACTATATTGGGGTCGGCTTCCAGTCTAACCGGGTGCAGCTGAATACCAGTATTTTACATGGAGCGACTGCCTGTCTGACCTCCACAACCCCCCTTGGTTGTTATACTTTCGGGCTTTTGACGACCCGTAACGACTGTCAAAGATCCACGAATGACAGCCGGGACCAACGGCTTAACGTGCTTTCCGAGGCCCGGAGGAGTCTCGATATGTATAGATGGTCACCTATCCACGGACCACCCCCGGCAAGCGTATCGATCGACCCGTGCGGCTGTTATAACTTAGCCACGAGCTCCTCTCCTAGAGAAGAGACGCAATCAATACTCTTATAGCATAATCAGCCTATAATATCCCCACTGTTGGCACACAGGCCTCATCTAAGCTAAAAATTCACTCCACAAGCACTTTAGTAAGGTCAGTTAAAATATATAATAAACTACCTGATGAAATTAAAAATGAACAAAATTGTAATATCTTTATAAATAAATTAAAACAATTTCTAATCTGTAAATGTTATTATAATGTACATGAATATTTAAATGATAAATTTAATAAATAAACAATAATAAAAACGCAATAATAATTTATTTATAATTACCAATGATAATAATAATATATGCCACGCTTACCTCGTTTGCCCATGCATAACAAAAATAGGGCGCTGGTGGCGGCTCTGGATTCGCAGTTGTCAAGCTATTTTGACGACTGCGAAGACCTCACCGATACTCACTCGATTCTGTACTGTGCGGCTGTAGCGGCATGTCGTGTAGCTCACGTCAAATTTGATAATGAATCTAGAGCTACACGACCGAAATCAGCCGTACCAGCTTGGCAGTGCAGAATTGAACGACGTATTGGTGGGGCCAGAGCGCTCATCGGCAAACTAATCTGCTTCAGGGAGGGCAATACTCGCCCTAGAGTTATGCGCTTTGTGAGGCGGGCGTTCTCAGGCACTGATATCAGTCCTGAGGACTATATAACCCGTGTCGCAGAGCGCATAGACTTCCTGAAGCAGAAAGTGTATGCCTGGGCAAACCGTATTCGTAGGTATAAGAGGCGAGTAGACCGATACACTCAGAACCGCACCTTCCAGAGTGATGAAAGATGGGTATATAGGGCTTGGGAGCAACCGGACCAAGGTGTGGCTGACACGCGCCTGCCGGATGATGATGCCATGTGCTCTTTCTGGCGAAGTATCTGGTCGGTGCCTGTCAGTCAAACTGAAGGGGACTGGACTCGGGAAGTCGAGCGAGCCTGCGATCCTATACCAGAAATGGGGGCTATTACCATCTGCCCCCAAGATGTAGCTCGTGCAGTCCGCCCGTTACCTAACTGGAAGTCTCCAGGGCCGGACGGGCTGCACAACTTCTGGATCAAATGGTTCATAGGGTCGCACGCCCGCTTGGCGGCTCAGTACCAGACTGCATTGGACTCCGGTTTGCTACCCCAGTTCTTAACTACAGGAGTTACCCACCTGCTCCACAAATCCGGTAGCACCGCGGAACCCAAAAATTATAGGCCGATCACATGTTTACCGACAGTCTATAAAGTTCTTACATCCATTTTGAGAGTTAAAATCAACAAACATATCGACACGAACTCCATCATGTCTGCCTCTCAAAATGGATGTAGGAATGGGTCCCGCGGTACTAAGGAGCTACTCCTCATTGATATGGCCATTAGCCAACAGGTTCGTCGTTCCCGAAAGGATCTGTCGACATGTTGGATAGATTATAAGAAGGCCTATGACTCGGTGCCACATACATGGCTCATGAGGGTGCTGGAGTTGTATAAAGTAGATGCATCTCTGCGCACCTTGCTGATGTCGTGTATGGGGCAATGGAGGACAGTCCTTCGCTATCCAGGATGTCGAAATATCCAGAGGAATAGTGAGCCGATAAGGATCGAGCGAGGCATATTTCAGGGCGATAGTCTGAGTCCACTTTGGTTCTGCTTGGCCCTGAATCCTCTAAGCACACTGCTGGAGGACTCAGGTCTAGGCTATCGGCTGAGGAGAGGTGGACAGGTTATATCTCACCTCCTCTACATGGATGACCTAAAACTCTTTGCCCCCAACAATTTACAACTGATGGAGCTACTGAAAATAACTGAAACTTTCAGTAGAGCCATCAGGATGGAATTTGGTGTGGACAAATGTGCGGTCATGCATGTAAAGCGAGGGGAGATTGTGGAATCCGTGGGCACCCAACTCTCGGATTCCATATATCTAAGAGCCCTCTCCGCATCCGAAACCTATAAGTATTTGGGTATGTCGGAAGCGTTAGGCATCAATGTTACTGACATGAAGCAATCGTTGAAGGAGCGCTTCTTTGGCCGCCTGAAGAAAGTATTTAATAGTCTTTTATCAGGCGGGAACAAGGTGCGCGCCTTCAACGGTTGGGTCATGCCGGTTTTGATGTACTCCTTCGGCATACTCAAATGGACTCAGACCGAACTTGACGCCCTGGATAGGAGGGTCCGTACGCTGCTGACTGCATACCGAATGCATCACCCACGGTCATCGGTAATGAGACTGTATATCCCGCGAAAGTGTGGAGGTCGAGGCTTTTTAAACGCTAAGACCCTCCACAATCGCGAGATATGCAGTCTCAGGGAATATTTCCTAGAAGCCGACGTGGGAATGCATCGAGATGTGGTCGCGGTGGACAAGGGCCTCACCCCGCTCTCCTTGGCGAAAGAGAACTGGCGCAAGCCTGTAGTGCTTGACACTAACGATCGCAAGGAGGTATGGCAGAGTAAGGAGCTTCACGGACGCTTTTTCCGGGCCCTGCATGGACCCGATGTAGATTTACTAGCGTCCGTAGCCTGGCTGCGTTTCGGTGACATCTTTGGGGAAACCGAAGGTTTTGTCTGTGCAATTATGGACGAAGTTATCATGACGAACAATTACCGGAGATTTATTGTGAAGGACGGCACGGTTGACATCTGTCGGGCATGCCACCGACCGGGAGAATCAATCCGTCACATTATCTCCGGATGTTCTCATCTAGCAAACGGAGAGTACTTGCATAGACACAACCTTGTAGCCAGGATTATCCATCAGCAACTTGCTCTGAAATACAGCCTAGTGGAATCGGAAGTGCCGTATTACAGGTACGTGCCCGACCCAGTTCTCGAAAATGGAAATATCACATTGTACTGGGATCGATCCATCATCACTGACAGGACTATTGTTGCCAATAAGCCTGATATAGTGGTGGTGGATCGAACAGAGCGGCGCGCAATGATCATTGACATAACGGTCCCGCATGACGGGAACCTCGTGAAGGCCGAGAAAGATAAACAAATCAAGTATCTTGACTTGGCTCACGAGGTTGTCGACATGTGGGATGTGGACTCTGCGATCATTGTGCCGATAGTCGTATCAGCCAATGGCTTAATTGCCAAGAGCCTCGACCAACACCTAAGGAGGCTCTCGTTGGGCAGCTGGATTAAGGGCTTGATTCAGAAAGCTGTACTCCTGGACACGCCTCGCATTGTTAGGAGGTTCCTCTCTCTGGAGCCCTGACCGCCGGTAGCTTGGACCCTGTTCCCGATACCGGTGGGCTACTATTTTTTATATTTTTAAATGTTTTATATATTTTTTTATTCTAATATTTAAAAATATAATTTATATGTGTGAAAAGTGAAATAAAGATATATGTATAATTTAAATAAATATTAATGTTTAAATCCAATATATGAGTGGTAAAAATTATATGTACACAATTAGTTATCAGCCTACCTACCTACACAAAACGAAAAAGTAGATTAATATTAAAAATTTTATGTTGTTATGCCCGACAGGGCCCACAATGCTCCAAAACGAATGTATGTCTTTATGTACCTACCACCTAAGTTCACATTGTGGAATGCAATAAACGTATTGAGTATTGAGTATCTCTGTGAGAGCGAGTGGGCCGTTTTCCCCCACGCGGGCCCAGTGCGGGTTGGTAGATGTCACATGTCTTCGAACTTTTGGTTCTAGGACATGCCTTTTTCCTCACGATGTTTTTCTTCACCGGGTGATGAAATTATTTACACAAAGTAAAGCGCCTGTTTGGGATCGAACTATACAACTCGTAAGTCAGGGCCCTTACCACTGGGCCACCACAGTTCCATGTACTCTTACTAATAATAAAACTGGAGAGTTTATAAGGAACTAGCCGATGCCCACGGCTTCGCCCGCGTTTATGTCGATTATTATATACTAAAAACCTTCCTCGAGAACCACTCTATCCATTGGTGAAAACAGAATGAAAATCGGTGCAGTCGTTTTCGAATTTATCGCAAACAGACAGATAGACGCAGCGGAGGACTTTGTTTTATAATATGTTAGGATACAGGCGTGATGTTTTGTTATACCTGAGTTCAGCCAGCAGTCGGGAGTGCTTGGTGGCGTACATCTGAGGCAGCAGCTCGTCCACTATCCACTGCATGTCACAGTTGCAGTTCCAGGGGTTGAACTGTAGGTTTACTCCCTCGCTGACTGCGGACCAGTCGACCAGGCTCTTCGGTAGGAAGGTCAGGTTGTTCTTGCTTATGTCCAACTGAAATGGTTATGATTTGAAATAAGTTTTCATTTGGAAAACCGTTACAAAAATCTGTATTCATTTTTTTACCTGTATTTCTTCGTTTCGGGAGATTAAGTCATATAAGAAGAAGTAATATAATATTTTAAACAAATTTGTTTTTTTTCTTATTATAATTATGGGATGTTTTTTGCAAATTGTCTACGAGACTGCCTGCGAAGTTATTTGAAGGTAGCTCATTCTGTTTCGTATTATAATCATAGGTGAAGTCAACGCTACTGTTGTGAATATTTGATAAACAACCTGCGTATTTGGAACTTCATACCCTGATCGAAAAAAATTGTGCCTGACTTTTAAAATACTCACCATACACAACGATGTCCCATCAAAAGCTCCCGCCTTGATCTCCCCCAAAAACGGACAATTAGAGAGATAAAGAGAGAAACAATGAACATCATTCTCTGTCTCATCTGCCGTTCTCCCCACCACATTGCTAAACGCCTTTTCTTCTACTACCGTCAAAGCTTTCATCTCATTCATATACAAACTCTTTAGAGCAACTATATTTTTAAAATAAACCGTTTCTATGGGGTTGCCATCAAAGTGAAGTTCTTCTAAATTGGGAAAAAATATAGTGCTTATTGTCTTTGGTACTTCGGTTATTAAATTGTAGGATAGATCTAGAATGTATAGGCTAGGTAGCTTCTTTTCTATGTTCAGTTCTTTTATTTGGTTTCCACCGATGTTTAGTACCTGGAATTTAAAGTTCTTGATTTTAGTTTTGGATAGAAATAAATCCGTTACATGATTAAAATATTTCAAATTACCTACATACGGGTCAAATACAGTACTTACCTCCTTTTTTCGTCGATTTAATAAAATGAAATATAGCCATCTGCTTAGCCTTTTCCCAACTATGTTGGGGTCGGCTTCCAGTCTAACCGGATGCAGCAGAATACCAGTATTTTACATGGAGCGACTGCCTATCTGACCTCCACAACCCAATAACTGGGTAATACGATACCCCTTGGTAAGACTGGTTGTCAGACTTTCGGGCTTCTGACGACCCGTAACGACTGTCAAAGATCCACAAATGACAGCCGGGACCAACGGCTTAACGTGCTTTCCGAGGCATGGAGGAGTCTCGATATGTAAAGATGGACACCCATCCACGGACCAACCCCGGCAAGCGTAGATTAACCTGATGGATCAACCCGTGTGGCTGTTATTACTTAGCCACGAGCTCCGATAAAATACACGAGCGAGATAAAATGAAATATAGCGCGATAGTAAATCAGTGATCAATATTAAGGTTTTTTGGGAGATGTAGAATACTATAATGCGTTTCATCAAATAGTTCCTATGCCGTAATGTGAGCTCTACTGTTTTAGGACCTATACGAATAGGCTACGCCCTTACGGCAATACCTAATAGGTCCATTTTATTTTATTTAATAGTGATGCCAGCATTACGGATAAGGAACTATATGATGAAACGCACTCTAGTTATTATTTTTAAAGTCTCTGTTAAAAGAGAACTTACCTCCAAACTGTCAAAATTCACTGTATTCTCATCATACAAATCCGACAATCTATTGTACGATAGATCAACATACTTAATGCCACTAGGAAACTTAGGCCAATGGTACAGCGTGTTGATTTTCAGTATGGCAATCTGCAGCGTCGGCGGCAGTGCGAAAACAAACGTTATATTGTTCTGCGCAAGGTTCAATTCACGTAAATTCGTGCATGTGAGAAAAGACTCTTCTTCTACAATTTCTATTATGTTGTTTGATAGGTCCAAGAGTTCTCTGGAAAGAGTAAAACAGTTTTTTATAGTGACATTTTTCATAAAAAATATATAAAATGTCTTGTTGGCTCGTCTGCAAAGCGTGGGATCTTGGTTTCGATTCCCTGGTCTGGTATAAGTTTTAATAAGAATTTCATAAATGCCGAGCACCATGTTGCCTTCTAACTAAGGTCTATCTAAATCTTTGTTTCCAATATTGATGTTATTTCCACTTAAACAAAAGTAAACTTTTTGTTAGTATAAATAAAGTTGATTTTAGACTTTTACCGTTGAAAAAGTCATAAAAAAATATGAAGTTGTAGCGCAAACCGAACATTATATGTAGGCATTACAGTTGTTGCCCAAATACACGTGTTTGTTTAAATGTTTGGCAAATAAATTGCGAACGCAGAATAGATAGTAAGAGTTTCGAGGTAGATACCTAGAAGTAGGAGCAGAATAATCGAACGAGTTGTCACTGTTAAACAAATATCAACGTTGCGAGCCTAGAAATAAAGTTGAGAATAGATTACCTGAGACGCGCGCCTCTTTCCGCTTACGGCGCGCTCTCGAGCTGATGAAAGTTTATTTATTATCAACTTTATTTCAAGTGATACAAGGTAGATATTTGTTTGGCAGTGACGAATGTGCTGCGCTGCGCCTTGCCAAATATGCCCTAAGCCATTGAGCTACTGTTACAATAGCTAATGTAAACATACACCAACTGTGCTTATTTTTTGTCTAGATTATCATTTATCACACAAGCTAAACTGTGTATAGGTCTGATAAGGCACAGAATTAGAAAGAACTAAGTGAGTACCTACCTATGTTTATTTAGACCGATATGTGTTATCTTCATGTTAATGTTTGATATTGTTATATCAGCGGTACTCCTGACAATGTTCTATGGATTTATATTTGTTTAAAATACGGACCACTGTTTAATAATATTTATAGTAAATATTACCATTAATCTACAAAGATAAAGCAGATCTTTATGAAGAAATTACTCATGTAGGTATCTATAACAATAACATTGTGAATAATTAATTTTAATTAATAAATATTAAATGAGCAATATTTGTATGTAAATATTTGTAATCACGGCTCAAAAGATTTTGATGAAAGTTGCAATATGGGTTTTTACGGGGACGAAAAATCTACCTAAGTCTCATTTCTGGGAAAATTCGTTTTCATGTAATTTTTTAAACATTCATTAATCAATCCAGCCATCCATATTAGCGAGATTGTGGTGTCTCTTTTATAAAGGCTCCCGCAGACAGGCGCGAAGCGTCACTGGTGGAAGAATTTCTATGAAAACGTCACCGAAATTGTTCTACCGTTGTCGCGGCATCACGTCTCGCCTGTCTGTTGATGCCTTAAAAGCCATTAATGAAGAATTGAAGCTGAAGTAAATAAATTCCTACACTCAGCGTTGTACGGTCAACAACAAAAGTCATTTTTACATGTCATCAAAATTAAATGATTCCATAAACTGATTTTGTAGCTTTCATTATAATATCTAAGAGTAATTAATATTCTTCAAGTTTTACTTCTGTTCTGAATTTAATTAATTTTTTCCAATCAATTATGTAATATTTAAAAAAACTCAAGTGTTTATCGACTTTTGTTGCTATCCAACTGGAGGTATTTAAAGACCGTGGTTTTAGTGACTAAAAATAATACTTACAGGCTGTTATTTGGAGGGAAGGAATCCTTCGTAATAGATCTGATTCTATTGTCATTCAAATTCAACCGCTTCAGTCGCGCCATATTTTCAACATCACTCCTTTGTAGTAGCAAGTCGAATATGCCATTCTTGCTCACATCCAGGTCTTCGAGCGCAGTCATTGGCTGTAGCGCATCCAGCGGAATCTTCTTCAACTCATTGCTTTGTAAACTTAACTTTTTTATATGCCGTAGATGTTTAAAATCTAAAGGATTGAAATCCGATAGTTTATTATGTGATAAGTCTAAATCTTCTAATCCATCGATTTTCGTGAATAAGTCAGGTGTGATTTCGGTCAGTTCGTTGTGCGAGAATGACAGGACTTTCAAATTTGGAACGTCGCTAAAAGGGTCTGGCCAGTACGCTTTTATGGCGTTGTTTGTGAATCTGAGCGTCTCCACTAGTGAATTTGGCGGCAACCTGAAAAATATATAACACAGTACTGTAATGATTGGAAGTTGTTAAAAACTACATAAATCCTAATGAGAGCAACAACTCCACAAGGCTAACCAATTAATTCGGCCTATCGGTGATCACTCACAGTCACACGTATATCTTTGAATGAAGTTGTCCTATCTCTATGCCGGAAAACTGTAGGACTCAAGAATCAAGAACCTAGCTTGTTTAAGACGATGATGACATTCGCTGGACTTGAACACGTTGGTTTCTATGAGACTTTACTATCAATTTCAATCATGACAGCACACGATTACGGCTGATTCGCCTGCAAGGTTTCGTCCTGATCGTACTTACGTAATGGACTAAAAGACCAATCCGCACGTCCTTATACATCTGGTCCTTATACTTACCTACTTAGGTATGCTTAGGTAATTGATTTGTAATAAATTAAACATTTCCTTAGATTGTTAAACGGTAGTTATCATGCGTAAATATTGCGTACAGTTACATAATTAATATTTTTATCTCACGCTTATTTGGTCAGGAATTATAAGCGGAAAACCGCAAATATGAAAAATCAACAACTTTTCATGCGTTTGTTGAAAGCAATCGGAATTTACCATAGTTAATTAAACAATCATGCTTATTTTGTAAATACAAAAAGATTTTTAGTGCTGTAATATGAAGTAAGTAATATGAAGTAGAAAACGGACGAGATGAAAAAATCGCTCTTGTGCGATAAAAAATATCGTCCACCAGGCTCGCAATAATTGACAATGTGAATTACCATCGCAGTTTTGCATTTGTTTTGGGAATTGTAAATTACAATATCCGAAACAAATCAATCAATCTGCCTAGCCTTTTCCCAACTATGTTGGGGTCGGCTTCCAATCTAACCGGATGCAGCTGAATACCAGTATTTTACATAGAGCGACTGCCTATTTGACCTCCACAACCCAGTAACTGGGTAATACGATACCCCTTGGTTAGACTGGTCTGAAACAAATCGCAGAACATAAATTAAAACATAAAACCGCATCGCATAATTAACGCGTTTTAACTAGGTAGCCAGAAGTAGGTGGGCGCCTAAACTCTGATATGACAAGTCGGTCATTTCCCTCAGACACCGCGCTGATGATTCGCAAAACAAACGCAGGTGACACGGTTTTGTGGTTGATTGATGTGACAGCCGGCGAATCTTGAGACGACGCGGGATAATGACCCTATATACTTAGTTACAGAAAGGTATTTCATTTTCAGAAGGGATTTCGGTCAATCTCCGTTTTAAAAACATAACGTTTGCATTTCCAGAAGGGTTAGGCTATGTTTTTATTTCCCAAGTAATAGGGAGGAGCCTAATTGTCATTAATCCGTCATCGCCGAAATTCGGGAATCAAGGATGACAAATTGCGACAAATTAGCGACTAATTATGGGAGAAAACAGATCTTCGCTAAGTGCCCTAGTTTTTTAGATATAAATGTGGCCCTGCTGGGGAGACTCTCTCCAGATCGGCCACCTACAACCCCTTATAGCTTTTGAACCAGTGACCGACAAATTCTGATATTTGGCGACAAATTTCGACAAATTAGCGACAAATTATAGGAGAAAACAGATCTTCGCTAGGTGCCCTAGTTTTTGAGATATAAATGTGGCCCTGCTGGGGAGACTCTCTCCAGATCGGCCACCTATAACCCCTTATAGCTTTTGAACCAGTGACCGACAAATTCTGATATTTGGCGATAAATTTCGACAAATTAGCGACAAATTTTTTGTGTAATCAAAATTAAAATCCCTGATGGTGGCCCTGCCAGAGTCAGTGACACCGGAAATTCTGATGCAAGCCCCCATTTTGCCCAACCAGGGGGGCCTATCACCACCGCTTACAGCAGCACTATTTTAATATTACTTCAGTGTAGGAAAGAGATGAAGCTCTAAACGACGTATAGCTCCATCTCTTTCTCCCACGAAGTAAGATTAAAATAATACTGCTGTAAGCGGTGGTGGTAGGCTACCTGGTCGGTGCGACCACTGGCCGTAGTCGTGGCCTTCTAGTGCGCGAGATGAGATCCCTTAATTAGGACAATCACCATAATCTGAAGATTCTAGTCAGACAGTCCATAATTGAACTTTTGAGTCTTATTTCAGCCTTGGCGGTTAGTTTTGAGTATCTAAGCACGCCTAGTCAAATCTCACAGTAGATAGGTAACAGGGTCTATTTTAAGCTTTTACTGATATACGTATAATTGTATCATATCTGATAACAACATGCCGCGTCGTAACTTACATAAGGGCTAACATTGTCAACACGATTTTCATTTACTAATTTCAAGACGTGCTCAAGGTTTCTTCCAAAGGATTACCACTTACACAAGTCTGTGTATGTTTGAAGCTACACTTGAGGGGAAGGGTGCCACTTCTATGTATGTTCTTCGTAAGAAACTTGGTCGTTTACAATATACATACTACTACTGAATACCTACAGTATACAGACTATTTTTTCTAACGGATAGTTGTCTAAGGCAAAGATGAATACAGATGGTTCATTCCGCAAAATCATTTGAATAAGAAGCGAGTCTTGCTACGACACAATAAAGTGCAATTTAGGTCGCACAGCGCTAATTACCTACAATTATATTCACCTAGAAGTTGCCTCTCTTTCTATCGCGTAACTACTATATCATCTGACTACGTTACACTCACTGAATAGGCCCGACAAGACGAGCCCGCCGCGTACTTGTAGCTTCGTCTGTGTTCATACCTAAATGTGGAGTGAACATCTGTATTTATCTTTGCCATAAGATAACTTCTATCCGTGGTTATGGAAAGAGTTGTAGGTATTCCCTTCCAATATTACATAATCATATTACTTTTTAGAAGATCGATCGCAAAACACAATGCATGACCTTTATGTCAAGTGCCCGTCAGTTAACCTGTCCTTTATTGTTAGGCTTCGTCTCTTTCAACGCTAATTAAAAACAGGTTAAATAAATGACAATAGTAATTAATACTAACGGTCTTGAACGACCTTGCTTAAAAATGACCGGTTTCCTCCAATTTGGGGACAATCCGGAAGGGAGTTAAAATGAAGATGTCCTGTTAGCACCAATGCTGTATCTAAATGAAGAGGTCGGAAAAGGGCCATGAACTCACTAAGCCTATGTACGTGCTAGCTAGATATAGGTAGCTAGGTATCAAGACAAGGATTTCACACACAACATAATATCACGCCTGGTTTCCCCGAAGGGTTAGGCAGAAGTGGGTGTACGAAGTAGGTACACTACTGCCTAAGAGAATTCGCTTCCTGAATAAGTGTTTTTGGCGTTATACAGAGCTTCCGTAATCCAGCGGAATGAAGAAATTAAAGCAACAGCAACTGGGTAAAAGGACCAAGAACAGCCGCTTTCTTAGAACTACAGTAATTTTTACCCGGCTCCTCAGGACCAAAGGCTGAAAGTATCGAATCAAAGCCCCTACCCAAATAATGAATCATTTAGACAGGCACAATGCCACAACACCAAGATAAGGAGCCACTTAAGAACAAATAACAATCATATTGCACATCATTGAGTATCGATAAAATTCAGGTTAATATGAAATGACAATGTAATTAACAGAATATTATGTTCATTACTTGGTTCAGATAATTTAAATGGAAGCAGTAGAGTAAGTATTTTAATTCCGTTTTTCCGTTGACTCGTGCATTTTCGTAAAGGCGTCTCCCTTTTCTTTGTAATCTAATCTTAAATGGAGGATATCAAATTATTATGTTTCTGAGAGTTTACCGAGAAATTGCTTATTTTTAATACATTACGGTGAGGTTTAATCAAGGTGCATTTTTCCTTGGACTTGTTCTTGATATTTCCGTTGGTAGGTTCCGAACAAGTGGTGGCAATCCGGGAAAATAAGAGATTGTGTATTTTGTAGATAGGGGCGGCAAGGGTAGAGCAAACTTCATGAATTCATTCATTCGCTGAACTGAACGTAATTTTAGTTGCAATAGACATTTGAAGAGTAACTAAGGTAAAGAAACAACTGGTTTACGTTAATTAGTCCATTTGTCCGTTAACAACCCAATCATAACTATTCATAATTAAAGCACAGTTCTACCTGCATCGTAAAATATAAATTATCCTAAATAATATTATAAATGCGCAAGTGAGTTTGTTTGTTACGCTTTCACGCTAAAACAGCTGAACGGATTTGGATGAAATTTGGCACATGGGTAGACCATGACCCGAAGGACATAGACTACTTTTTATCCTGGATCGCAGACGAAGGCGCAGGCAACAGCTAGTGTCACAATATCTTAACAATTTGTAATCGGATTGTAAATTACGCTAATTAATTGTACTTAGTACATTTACTATAACTTTTATTTTCATCTACCGTCAAGTACTTGGCGACTTGATATGGTTTTCCCTAAAAGAGCTCAAGCAAACAGAGATTAAGATACTCGGCGTGTAAACATAATTTCAATGCCCTTTAATATATTGTACCTAGCGTAGTTTTTATTATACTTAGTTGTATTGAACGTGGTGATAAGCAGTCAAGGTGAAAACTAAATAATGCATAGTCAGGGTCAGGACTGTCTGGAGGAGCTCGTGGCTAAGTAATAATAGCCGCACGGCCGATCGGTTACGCTACCCTTGCCGGGGTTGGTCGTGGACAGACCATCTTTACATACCGAGACTCCTCCGTGCCTCGGAAAGCACGTTAGGCCGTTGGTCTCGGCTGTCATTCGTGGATCTTTGATAGTTGTTACGGGTCGTCACAAGCCCGAAAGTCTGACAACCAGTCTTTCCAAGGGGTATCGTATTACCCAGTTACTGAGTTGTGGAGATCAGATAGGCAGTCACTCCATGTAAAATGCTGGTATCAGCTGCATCCGGTTAGACTAGAAGCCGACCCCAACATAGTTGGGAAAAGGCTAGGCAGATTGATTTGAGGGTCAGCGGGCCTACCACTACCGCTTGCAGCTTACAGGTGGTGACAGGGCCCCAGGACTGTCTGAGTCTAGGAGTACCTACAGGTGAAAAAATATAGAAGTTGGAGTGCCTAATTTTACCTACACAAAATCATGATACCAAAATGGTTAAACGATGTTGAGATATGTTGCATTGTCTGATTATGATAGGAAAGTAATTTAGTTTGTGGTTGCATATACTTGAAACTTTTCCGAGTATGAAGTAGGTGCTCCTATCAGGTGACATACCTACGCCATTATTATAATTCCCGGTATCCTGAATGACATCACGTGTCGGACCAAAGGACCAAATAGATTTTTATCAGCATTCCTGATTCGAACTTACGACTTGGTACATGAAATTGTCACTGCGCTATTTGGAACATTGACCTAACGTTGTAGAACGATTACGCCCACAGTCATTGCTGCTACAAGCATTCCGGATTAACTGAATTTGGGAGAAGATTAACGGTTTTAAATGAAACTTTTGTACGATATATTTAGACATAAATAATACGGTTACTTACTTGCCCAATGTAGACAGTGCCAGTCCGTCGAAAGTGGCCGATATCTTCAATCCGTTAGGATTCGAAGGCCAGGCGATCTTGTCCAAGTCGGCAACATTTTCTATCCTATCAAACTCAGAACACTGAACGTACAACACTATATGAGTCCCATCGATATCGGGAATTTCACTGCACGTACAAACATCACATAACTTAATAAGTTTTAACACCTCTTCGTTGAAAACTTCTTGAATAACGTCTTGACCACTTCCATTTTTGAATATTAAAAACAGAAACGTCAAATAAATAAGGGCGCGCATTTTTACTTTTTAAAAATGATGACACAGGCCCATCTGCGTTCGACTCGTAATCGCGGTGGAATGATAAGTTTCCCTATCGTTGTCTTATCGGCATCGCCTCTGTGTGTGTACATTGCTGAAAATGACGCACACTAAGATAAAAGGAGATTAATACGAACTCTATGTGATTCATGGTCCTATAGTTTGAAAGCTACCGATCCTTGAGGAAAGGTATTTGTAACACGTTACAACTCTAAACAATGATGTCTCGAGTCTCCGTACATCGTCGATATCGCGCAGTATTTCCGAGCTAACTATTGTAACAGATGATCTGGTTCGTAGATCAGATAAGTAGCTGTTATTAGAGAGTTTTATTTATTTATGTGCAGTGAAGTAGTAATAAGGACGAATTCCTTGAAGTTTATAGAAGACAAAGGTCGGCGGCTATCAGCTTCGTTGATTCTGGATTTTTAAATAAACTTTTTTCACTGCATACATTTTCTTACTTCCTTACGGGAATCGCACTAGTCAGGCAAGTTTTTGTCACTTTTTTAAACTAAGAGAACACAATCTGTGAACGTAGACACAAACAGCACTTCACTCATAAAAAAAACTAATTATTATATCAAATAAATGCCCACTGAACTAAAACAACCTTTACCAAGAAGCACGTCAGGCACGTGACGTACGGTCGTACCGCGGTAACTAGTTGATAGCCAGTAACTATCCGTAGGTAAACTGTATTATGATAGGAGGCGTCGTAGGCAGCCGTAATGCGAGATACATTGACCACAATGACATGCGTCCAAGGAAAGATTGCGATATAATGTGACACTTCTAACGAGCTGGCCGGTTTGATCTGTTTTAGGATTTAAATTGCTATGACATAACACGCGGGTTAGGTAGAGATGACCTATAATACCTATCAGTGGCGTATTAACCCTAAGGCAAACTAGCCACGTGCCTGGGGGCGCGAGGATACAAAGGGCCGCGTGCGAAAGATTTCTAACAAAAAATATATAGGTATATATTTGCAATATTAATTGTGTAAGTATACTTACACAATATAAAAGATTATTTAATTCACAGCGTACATCACAGTGCTTTTTAGGGTTCCGTACCCGAAGGGTAAAACGGGACTCTATTACTAAGACTCCGCTGTCCGTCCATCTGTCTGTCTGTCCGTCTGTCACCAGGCTGTATCTCATGAACCGTGATAGTTAGATGGTTGAAATTTTCACAGATGATGTATTTCTGTTGCCGCTATAACAACAAATACTAAAAAACAATAAAATAAATATTTAAGGGGGCTCCCATACAACAAACGTGATTTTTTTGCCGTTTTTATAGATAATGGTACGGAACCTTTCGTGCGCGAGTCCCGACTCGCACTTGGCCGGTTTTTTTCATTTAGAAACAAACATCTGATTTCGGCAAATGCACTCAAAATGTAAGCTGTTCTAAGTCTTCGTCTGTAATCTTAGGCTATAACGATTTAAAGGTTGTTTTTTTTTCTGACGCTATCTGTACATCTTTTTTGTGAAGTATATTAGTTTCAGTCATGTTTGGTATGACTGGCTCATCCACATCAATCTATGTATATGTACAGTTGGTCGGCCTTCATATCAAGTCTTTTGGGGCCAAACTTTTAAGCCTCCAAAATTGTTTCATCGTGTTTCATGTTAGTTTATTGGGATGGGTCGTGATCCTATTCTTGTAGGCACTGACTCTTTGTGTGATTTCTTCTTAAACCATTTTTTTTCTACCTATTTGGTATAAAGGCCAATTTATTAATTTTCAAGTAAGTAAAACATGACATTCATCAGTACAATAATAAATGAGGTTCCACACCAGCGCGGTAAGATTCAAAAACATTTGATAAAAGTAGGTCGACCAGGAAAATGTTGCCACACTGATATTTGGCCGGTGTGTAAATGGGCTAACGGCGATTAAATGATGCATTTTTATGTGCTAATTCGCCTCACCGAGTTTATGAGCCTACAAAAGGATAGAAGCCATTCAGTAGGCAGCTGTAATAAAATTATGCATATTTTATTAGTATTACTAAGTTTTACCCGCGGCTTCGCCTGCGTGGATGTCGGAAAATATCTCACTGGAACGTACTATCGGGATATAAGTACCCCATGTAATTATCCAGGTAAACAATTTATTAGTTCCGTAATACATTATTTTGATGTAACTCTACGCGGCGCACACCGGAAAGCTACCAGTCCTAGTCGGCATGATTTTTTTCGACATCTTCAAAAATCATCTTCATATTTCAGCCAATTTACACAAAACCTTTAGTGAATTATACACCTGAACCTTCCTCATGAATCACTCCGTCCATTGGTGAAAACCGTATTAAAGTGTAGGTTTTGTGTTCATCGCGTTCAGATATATGTATAGACAGACGCGGAGGGGGGGGACTTTGTTTTATAATGTCGTGATAAAGGGGATGTATTTTTGCGTTTCATTACACGTTGTTGTAAAAAAAAAAGCATTAAAAAAGCTCCCGTGTACTAAAATAACAATCTAACCTGTCAATTATGTAGTAGCGCAATAATCTGTTTTGTCAACTATAAAACTTATTTCGGCTCTGAGGACCAGAAAATGATTTGAAACAATTTGGTCTTTCGTGTTGAATCAGATTAGACACCTATCATTGATTATTTTTTATTCTAGTACCTATTATTTATTACTGTTTAATGTGTCGATGATAAATCGGTTAAAAAAAATTACACATACCTACTTAGATTAAATATTCTTAAACAACTACCTACATAAATAAATAAAAAACAAATCTACAAAAATATATTTTTTATTAAAATATGTAAGTATAACAGTAAAATACGTAAGTAATAATATACAACAAATGAAAATGTTTATTATACTTATGAAGACTTATGTGTTTTGACATTATACATTTTATACGCCATAGAATACATAATTATCAAATTGTGGCCCCTATAGGTAGTACTTAGTGGTACTTATAAAAAGTTACAAATAACAATGATACTATATTATAGGTAGGTATATTATGCGATGGACAAGTAAAGTAACGTACACATATTTTATTAGTTGTTAATCTTTATGCTAAATCAGTCACTTTCTATTGCCATCGAAAAAATGACAAGGCAGGATAAGTCCAGACAGCATCCCAATTGCGTAACACAATTTCTTTCACAATTCGAAAAATTTTGAAAGAAACTACTAATTCATTGCTTCGTATGTTTGAAAAATTCAACTGCTTGACAACGTCATGACAAAATGAGAGGCTTTGCAATTGTAGAGTGTTACGCAATCACCCCCATGACGTATCTAATACCTCTATTATGCAAACAACATTTCAATAAAGATAAGTACAAACCTAGCAATTTTGTAGCCTAAAACAAATGAAATCAATAAAAATAACAAATTCAGCATCTTTTCGAAATAGTTTTTGAACCCAATATTCATGCATTTGACAAAAAAAAAAACATTCTATAAATGGAATGTCCCATTTAAAAGTAAGTACAAACAAATATTTTCTAAGGCGTAAGTATTATAAATGCGATTGCTCTTAAAACTATTATTATGCGTAGATAACAAGTGTAAGAGTTATAAAGACATCAAGGTTTACACAAGAAGCATACTTTTTGGTCAATAAAATGTTTTCGTGACATCCGAGGCGAATTTTAAAATGGATTTTGAAATAATTTAGCTAAATGTTTTGGAGATTTCCCAATTTATTTATTAGTTATTGTAAGAGTCGACTTTACCCGGTATGCTCATCTAAAATCTTTGGGTTATGTTGCGCTCAAGAAAAACAAACACGATTATCTCACGAATTCTAAAACGCCACATAACTTTCAGACGTTTTCAAAAGTCTTTCTACGTCGCTACAATAAACTTTGAAGAGACAGAGTTTTAATGGCGACTTTAAATATTGAATTGAGCTGTTTTTCATTATGAAACGTCTAATTTTCCTTACAACTGACTCCTTAACACAGTAAACACATAAATATCAACGTAATATCAGTTTTATAATGTTATGTGTTTTTTTGAATGATTGAACAATTAAATTATTATTTTGTATATAAAATCTTTACTGAAATACAGTATGTTAACTAACGAAGGGCGTTCCCGTTAACCTGCAGTAGTATAGCGTGTATACATGCAAAAAAAAATATTGCCATTAAAAAAAAAAAAAAAAATTGTGTCGTGAAATGTACACAAAACGATTAAATTTAAACGTAAAAGAAACACTCTGTACACGCACACTTGTATTTCAACGTAGAAAAACAAGTGTGACAAGTGGGCGTGTACAGAGAGTTTATTTTCCGTAACAATTTAATATTTTTTGTGAATATTTTACTATACAAAAACAAAAAAAAAAAACATTTCTTTTTAATCGTATAATTTTTTTTAGCATGTATAGACGCTATACTATTGCAGGTTAACGGGAACGCCCTTTGTTAGTTAACATACTGTATTATAAATATGTAAAATATTATGCAGTATATCTATACTCCATTTGTAATAAGATTAGACATTTAAATAAAACCTTTTTCACAGTCCGTTCAACCGATTTTGACTTCTATTGCGTTTGTGGCATGGCACAAACAGCATCCCAATGGCACAAAGGCAGCTACAGTAGACAGTTGGTATTGTGTAACCTTTTTTGCTTTTAATGCCATCCTTATGCCTATGGTGTAGCAGAAAATCGATTGAACGGACTGTAAAAAGGTTTGTTTAAATGTCTAATCTTATTTCAAATCAAGTATAAGTCTTTTAGAATATTGAAGTTCATTTATGTATTGCTTACGTATGTAATCATCACTTTACAGACACAAACTTGGACAAAGATAAGAAAATAATATTGGTCCTTAGAGTCGATAAAAATACACATACAACGAAAACGTGCTGTATTTTCATTATCATTAATATTGTAATCCACTGGCACGTGTCTATGTTGACTGATGATAGGAAAGTTCTGTACAGTCCTTATTTGAGTTTTCAAAATTGAGCTTTATTTTCAACATACGATATCACCAATTCGATTTTCAATTACAACTGTCGAAAGTCTATGGTCGATTTATAAATAATTCGAAGTGCTCTGAGTTTAGGACTTCTCATTATCTCATAATCAGCCTATAATGTTCCCACTGCTGGGCCGCTAGAGGCGCTAGTGTAGCGTGAGGTCTCCGAAATGTCAAATGTCACTGTTTGCGGGATTTTCTATCGGGAATTTTTACTTATTATTCTTAATTTTTGTAAAGATTATGCCATTCCTGATTAATTGTGTCTTAAGATTTTAAGTAACAACTCAGGATCTAATTTGGTAGCACTTACAGGTCTGCTTCATGCTTGCCACATTTTAGGAACATTATAATGTAAATATTCATTTGATGTTTTAAATTGTAACAAAATAAACATTATATATAAAGTAATGGGTAGGTACTTAAACATATCCGAAATGTAACAAATAAAAGTACTGACAGGACCTTACTTGTCAGTGGCGCCAACTGGTGAGCACAAAAACGATAGCCCCCATTCGATAGGACCCTATGTATACTAGACTAGACTAGAACAAGTTTACCGGTATCCCATCAGAGGGCGTCGTGTTCTTTGAGCAGGTAGTGGCCGACGAGTCTCTTTTGTATGTCCGTCACGCCGCCGTAGATCTGTGTGCCTCTTGCGTCCCTGTTGTAACGGACGAAAATTACAAATTCATTCAGTCATTATCATTCAGCCTAACGACGGCCACTGCTGGACAAAGGTGGAGGTCAAGAAAGATCTAAGATTCAGATTTTATTTCAGATTTGAGATTCTAAGATTTTATGTTAATATTTTACCAATTTTGAATACTGAATAAATATTCTATTCTATTCTTTATGACGTGGTAGGTATCGATATCTTATCAGGATAAAACAATACAAAAATTGGCAGTCATGGGGAGTGTCGACAGAAGTGAAATCTTAAAACTGGTATTAGCGCCATCTATATTCTATAGTATAACACTACGGCGCGAGCATGTCGGTGACGGGAATCCATAAGTTTATCCCCTACCAAAAATCGGTCAATGCGCCTAAAGAAGTTTTCACTTCAAATAAACTTACTGTGAAGTATTAAAGCATCCCGAGGTATTGATTTGTTCCCGGTTTATGACAAACTGCACCCTATTGTATGGGACTTAAAATTACTAGCGAAAAGTGGCAGGGTATGCGCCCTCTGCGTCTTTGGGGAATATTTACTTATTTAGGATATCCAACGAGGTCCATTATTTTCCATGTCTTTGACATGGAAAATAATGGACCATTACGGAAAATAAATTAAATTTGAATCTTATCTTTATAAAAATAAATATAAGTTTACCTATAATGTCTCTCAGCATCGTAGTTAACAGACAGACCGCGCCCTCCAAGGATCTGCACGCAGTGGTCCGCGACAGCGGTGGCGTTCCTTCCCGCCAAGTACTTGGCCATCGCACTGTTCTTTGTGCTCACGTCTACCGCCGCCCAGTACGTCGCGAGACGAGCGGTCTCGACTAACATACACATGTCAGTGAGACGGTCCTGAAAAAAGGGTATAATATAATATTTGTTTTCTGTTCATAATAGGGTCACCTCCTATTACGTAAGATTTAGAGAGACAGTCAGGAAAAGAAGGTTGTGTTGCGCAAAAAACGCCAAAAAGATCACGTTTCTTGTATGAGGGGGGGAAACCCTTTAATTTTCAATAAATTTTTTTTTTTGCTTATTTAAGTAGCGGCAATGGAAATGCACACTGTTAAAATTTCAACTACCCATCTACCTGTGATGGTTAATGAGATATAGCCCGCTGACTGACAGACGGACGGACGAAGGCTTAATAATAGGGTCCTTTGGGTACGGACCCCTAAAAATGTGACAAAATAAGAACTCAATATTGGAAAATTCAATGACAAAATAATTATGTATGTTTTCAACTGACACTAGAGGGCCAATTCTCATACTTAAAAAATGTTCACATTTAAGTCGCAATCTGTCAAACTTGTTAAAAATGTTGGTAAATTGATGGTTTTCGACAAATGCGAATGAGATGCGAATGTAAACGTTCTTAAAAATAAGGTAATTGCCCCGTAAGTAAAATCACAAATTCTCAAATTCTTTAGGAATTATTAAACCTAAGATAGGAAATAATTTGCAGTTATTTACTTATGGGGAAAATAAATATCAAACATAGTGTAGTACCTTGACAGACGCCAATCTGGACAGTGGTTTTCCAAAAGCTACCCTCTCTTTAGCGTAGGAGATTGCTGTATCGAGCGCTGACTGGGCGATACCTGTGGTTATACAAAAGAAATTTTGAATTAGATACTATACATTGCTTGCTAATTATTAACGTATTTAGCAGTGCACTGCTGGACATAAGCTGCCCCAATCGTAAGTCATACTATCCCTCGTCGTCACTCACCGACAGCATGCGCCGCGATGCCGATACGAGCCTGGTCCAGCTGCTCCATGGCGATGCGGAACCCTTCTCCCGGCTGCCCCACGATGTAGTCTCTCGGAATGCGGACCTCCTCCAGGGTCACGGGGCACGCGGTCGCAGCCCTGAGGGTTTCGCTTCAATTTTATTTTATAAGCTCCTTTTGTTTCCTGATTTGATTTTATGGTAGATTCTTGGGTGCAGTGTACCTGCCTCGTTGGTGTAGTGGCCGCAAGCACTTGTGGCGGTATCTACATCGCCACATGCGAACTACGCATCAAAGATCTAATGTCACACAAAAATCCTGACGTTACATAAATCCTGCATCGCGCAATTAGAGTTTACCGCGCGATGGACATATATACAAGAACCCAATACCAATCGTTGGGCAGTTGCCCGCCAGACACATCACCCGTCCATCATCCTCCCTTTGCTATGGTGGATGAGTGAACTTTACACCCTGTTCCTCATACCCGACACTATTGCTGAACATGAGGTCCTGGGTTCGATTCCCAGGTCGGACAAAGTTTTATTGGGTTCTTCCTTCAGGAATTTCTCAGTAGCAGCCCGGAGTGGAATTGTGCCCGGTTGATGGCAATAGGCTCGCTCGCTATTACATGGGACTCAAACAGAAATGGCGAAATCTGGGTGTACTATAGGTACACCTCTGCTGCCTAACCCTTTGGGGATTACGGACGTGATGTTATGTTATGATATCTACATTTAGTTTATTATTTCAGTCGAAGGCTATTAATAGACATGCCGTGTACCGGATTTTCCAATGGAATTTCCAATCGGTATACAAACTTCCAAGTTCCAGACATAATTTCATTCACTATATAACCCCTTTAGGTGTATAGGATGAACCTTCTTAGTAGTGCAGAGGCCTTAGTGCGAGTTTCTTTTAACTATTTTCACTTAACGCATCGACCGCGTTCGGCGCTCCGATTGGCCCTTCACTGGCCTTCGCTGGTGAAGGGCCAATCGGAGTGCCGAACGCGGTCGAAAAAAGAAACTCGCACTAAGGCCTCTATTCAGTAGTAGTGCTCACTTTCGTTTATATAAGAAAATAATTTTCCAAATCGTTTTATTAAACCAATCAATCAATCAATCAATCAACTTTATTTTCTCACCACAATATACATTAATTATTTTACATTGGTCAGATTCACAATGATACACAATTCAGGTAAGTATATATTGTGGGAGACTGGTGCCTAAGCTAGACTCGTGGCCTGTGTTTCAGGACACTAGGATCCCACCTCTTTACATTTTCATTTCAATTTAAATTATGTACTAGGCGCGCTGACAGAATGTAAGGAATCAAACGACTTTTTATAGTTTATTTATTAGGATTAAAATCTACGTTATGTATGCGACGGAGTTCTGAGCTAAAAAACGCGAAAAAAAAAATAGAACCGAATTGATAAACTCCTCATTTATTTGAAGTCGGTTAAAAGAAACTCTTGTAAAAATTTCATGCTTCTAGAGCCAGCGGTTTAGTCTGTTCGGTGCCTGTCACTCCTGTCAGTAGAATATGAATAATTTAAATGAATTTGGTAAATTAATAAAATTAATACTTAATTAAGTTAATCATGAACGGATGTATGAAAGATGTTAAAACGCAACGATGACAAATCCATATAACTAAATCCAGCCATGCAAAATGTATATGAACAGCCAAAAATAATCAATGATGAACAACGATAATTTTTCACGGGCCAATATGTTCATTTGTTTCTTTTTTATTTTAAAACAGCTCTATTTGCAAGCCTAATCGAAACAGATATGAGTTTTCATAATAGTTCGTTGTATGTTTCGAATGCCCACCTCAATAGGGAATATGCATGTGATTCAAATATGGGTCAAATATTTTTTTTTATAAACTATGTTACTTCAGAATTATGCCTCCATCAATATTTTGGAATAAAATTTCTTTTTGAGCGAGAAATTATTTTTTTTTAAATCCCAAAAAACTGTGGGTAATTCAAATACTTGAAAAGGCTAAGAGCGGATGTGACGTAACAATCCGATATAACAATCAAAATGTCAATGTCAAGTCAATCAACAAGTGTCAAGTCAATGTCAAACGCTCATAGAAAAAGGAGTATTTGACGTTGACTTGACAGTTGCTTGTCTGTTTTTACGGACTGTGACGTCACCACACCAAGCACGCCAAATGGAGGGCGTTTAAATAGCCCGGATCGGTTGGACATTTTTAAACATTTTTTTAACTACTTTAAATTGCTTTTGTACCGTCGAATTTTTTTTTACTATTATTTGACGATGTAAACTATCGAATAAAAATATTTAAAAAATACATGCATATTCCCTATTGTGTAAAGCAAATAAATACATTTATTATAATTAATGACCACTCCAAATTGTGTTGCATGCAGTGTTAATATGTGTAATTACAATCGATTTAAATAGCTACATACCTTACGCTCATGATGCGATCCTTCTTGCCTCTAAAGACGCCATCAGTTTCGATCGGGATCAGGAAACCTGTATAAATTGAAACTTATTAAAATATTATTCTTATTCTATCTTATTCTTAGAGGGAAATAATAGTGTAAAAAAATTCGAAGAGCCAGGATCAAGTTATGTCAATTTGCCTAGCCTTTTCCCAACTGTGTTGGAGTCGGCTTCCAGTCTAACCGGATGCAGCTGAATACCAGTATTTTACATAGAGCGACTACCTATCTGACCTCCAGAAGCCAGTAACTAGGTAATACGATACCTCTTGGTAAGACTGGTTGTCAGACTTTCGGGCTTCTGACGACCCGTAACGACTGTCAAAGATCCACGAATGACAGCCGGGACCAATGGTTTAACGAGCTTTCCGAGGCACGGAGGAGTCTCGGTATGTAAAGATGGTCACCCATCCACGGACCCCGGCAAGCGTAGCTTAACCTGATGGATCTACCAGGATCAGGTTATATCATGAAGTTAATATTAAGTTTTGTGACTTTAAAAAATTATCGATATTTTTCATAGTTCTGATCTGATATTCCCGTAATTTCTAAGGCAAAGTTATTAAAATATAAATCATCAAAAAAACTTTGGACAATACAACATTAGTTTTTGTTTATGCTAAACCCAAAAAGGGGTTATAGTACGCGAAAAAAAAATCAGCTGTTCCATACATTTTATTGATTTAAGTGAACACAAATGTATGGAACAACTGATTTTTTTTTCGCGATTTCAAAGTTTGTCCCATAGAAAAAGTTGTTCAAAATGATCATTGTACAGGGGTCATTGGACTCACAATGACCCCTTTTCGGGTTTAGCATAGAAAATTTTGGTCTCAGTCCTTATAATCACCAAAAAAAACTTTGGACTATCTATGCAAGAAAATTATGGTCTCAGTCCTCCGGTACAAATTATTTTTCACTTTGATGATTTGCTAAAAGTCACTTACAAGCGAGCCCTTTGTGTCTGAGTTCTGGGTCGATGGTGGCAAAAGTAACGAGGGCTTTGCCTTCAATAGCGTTGGTGACCCAGGTCTTCTTGCCATTCAGAACCCAGTAGTCACCATCAAGTGTAGCTGTGGTCTGTATTCCCGCGACGTCAGTTCCCGCCCCTGGAAGTACCAATCATATTTATTGAAGAATTTACATTACTAGTGATAATTTACATCAATTGCCACTTACTCGACTATCTACTTAATGCAGTCTAAGTTGATTTTTGAATGAAGTTTGTGGTTGAATGAAATGGTTCTAAATTGTTGCAATGGAATTTGAACTTTATTATGTATGAAATTGAGTTTGTGTTTCCAGAACTTAATAAAAACTAAGTTTATGAATTCATAACCCAGTCTATTTTTGTGATCTTGGATTTGGGCCTCAATTTTTAATTAATTCAAGTTTGTATTTTTATTCTTATTCATTGCGATCGATGTCACAATAAAATATTTGACTGCGGCAGGTGACTAAAATAACAAGGGTAAATCTAATTAGTCCACATTGTTATCTATCAGTCAATAATAAACAACCATTACTGTTACATTTGTAATTGATTAGCATAGTTACAAGTTCGGGCAAGTCAGTACAATGTTCTGGGGTCGAGATTTAAATACAGAATCAAACAATGAGTGCCTATTTGAAATAAACTATTTGACGTTGACTTTGTAATTATTATTATTATATATTAACGTCCAGCCAACCGCACGTCTGTGGTAACAGTTTGACTTTGATAGCGTGTATAGAAGTCTGACTAACGAAAGCTGTCCACGAATTATTATCTGTGGAATATTTTACTTCGCTTCTAAGTAACATTATTACATGTCTAATTATTATATAAATAATGAAATACTGATGTAATTATCGCATAATATGTCTTGAATAATAAATAGTATCGACTCCATTTATGCATCGTATAACAAGCTCTTGATTTTTTAAATTGCCGCCTTTTTTCTTGGACAACTTTCGTTGGTCAGACTTCTATTCGTCGTATCAATATCGCGATTTTCCTAGTTCAAGTACCTCTTACGTGTAGTTAACTGTACAATTAAAGTAAGCGGTAATTTTTAATTACTCTGTGATTGATGGTTATTACAAAAGCGACGCGTAAAAACGCATGGAAACTTTAAAAAATATTATAATAGCTTGGCCTTGGGACGTCATAATTTTCAACCAATCATCTTAGTCCTAATTCAATCAATTCAATAATCTCTAAATCATATACCTACCTACTAGGTGTAATTGAAATAACTGAAAACCTGAACCATTGTACCCATGTACTCATGTCATGAACAACTTTGAATATAGGACTAACACTGAAATCGCGAAACATTTTTGGAACGGCTGATATTTTTTTACGATTTCAGGTTTTGTGCCATAGTAGAAAAAAATCGAGTAAGTAGTTACAATAACCCGTTTTCAGGTTTTCAGTTATTTCAATTAGACTTAAAAAATGTTCGAGTAGGTACTATAACTCCTTTTCAGGTTTTCTTTACATAGCATAATCACAATCAGCCTATAATGTTCCCATTGCTGGGACACAGGCCTCCTCTCAGGGAGAGGGAGTAAATGCCGTAATCTACCACGCGGGCCCAGTGTGGGTATGTCTGTATAATTGACCATGTAAAAATAATACCTGGTTCACTCAAAGCGAAGCTCCCAATAGCGCCTTTAGCGAAGTCATTCAAGAAAATCTCTTTCTGCTTCTCAGTTCCCTTCTCATTGACCAGGTTGAGGTACAGGAAGTTGTGTATAGAGAGGACCATGCCAGTGCTGGCACAGCCCCGGGAGAGTTCCTCAACAGCTAGGGCTAGAGACAGGTAGTCCAGCTCTAAGCCGCCTTGTTTTTTGCTGACACAAGCACCCATCAACCCCATGCTTGCGAGCTTTTTGATCTGAAAGAGACGAAGTATTTTTATCGGATTGGTTTTAAAACTAGATGGAAAGCCTATTGCAGACGAGTAGGTAAGTTGATTGCCTCTTTTCATTTATTCATTTACAAGCCGACAGACACTTAGGGTAATCAAACAGATTAAGTGTGACTCTGGATTTTTAATTTGTCTGTCTGTGATGTTTTGAGTATACTTTTTTAGTTGACTTTTTTTGTAGTAGTTGGGTTTTAGTTTTATTTAAATCTCACCCTCTCCGACACACGAAATTGTTACAGCGCAGCGACTCGCATCGTGTTCCGAGCCCAATGTTGAATCGAACTGGCCCAACTTAACCTTGCATGTATAAATTCTGCATGCATATTATGCATGTATTTTCGTCAGATTGATAAACTCAACATGCAGAAAGTCGATAGCAATGCACTAACTTATTTGAACCGGTGACATCATAATCATATCGCACATTCGCTCATACAAAACGATAAGAGTAATCCCTTCTCTTTATCATGTTCACCCGCACGTCACCAGTAATACCTGAACAATGAAACCGACCTTACTGCTAAGCAATAACGGCGCTATAAATGTCAATATGTTATTTGGACGTGCAGTCGATTATACTAGGGATGCCTATCCATCTTCTTACTTAATCCTGGTTAATAGGTGATATGTAGCTGAGAGTAACACTTGAAATACGAAACTGACCTTACTGCTACGCAAAACAGGCGATGTAAATGTCAAATTGATAGTATGGAGGTGCGGTTGATTATACTAAGTAAGTATGCATGCCCATCCATCTTCTTAATCTTGGTTAGAAGGAGATAGCTGATAAAAATAGCCAATGCTATATGCCATAGGCTGTAGACACAAAAAAAAACAATCGGCAACGCACTTAAAGGTATACCGTTTTGCTTATCATTTTTTTTTCCTTCATATTATTTCCGTGTATTTCGATTTACTAACCGACTTCTTCAAAAAGGGGGAGGTTCTCAATTCGTCTGTACGTTTTTTTTTTAATATTATTGTCCTTGTGAAACTTATTGTCCCTACCTAGAAGTGAATGATGTGGTCTTCTATATTATTGGAAACGCAGACTTCTATTTGTTCCTGTTTATATTGACATGCATGTAAACCAAGCCTCTGCTGGCAATCCAATCCTAACTTTCTAACTATCCTAACTAATATTATAAATGCGAATGTGAGTAAAGGCTCCCGCAGAAAGGCGCGACGCGACACCGGTAGAACAATTTCCGTGAAGTTTTCATAGAAATTGTTCCACCAGAGAATATTCTGTGCACCAGAGTCGTGTCGGTCGGTCGTCGCTCCGACGCGTCGCGCCTAACTGCCGAAGCCCATATGAGGCACTGAAAAACGAAAGTCTTGTCTTTGTATTGACCTTACATAACTGTTTTCAATATATTGAGGTGGTATCAATAACCTCATGCATCACCATAATTTAATCTTGTGATAAAACTTTCTGCATTACATACAGGTATTATAGAAAAGACAGATAATCTATCTAGTTACTTACCTGCTTATCTCTATGGTCTACAGTAACAGTATTTTCAAACTGTGTACATTACATAAACAGGGCTGGCAATAGTGTAATAATGTGTTGACCATAACATGTTTATTTGTTTTCGATTTTCTAATAAACGTCATTTCTGTTGAACCTAGTGTGCAATGATGTGATGAAATTTCTTTGTTTTGTCATTCCAATATTTAATGTAGGTAGGTATACCTACGTTAAATATTGGAAGACCTTGTTGCTGACCAAAATTTTTGGATAGTAACTACTCACCAGATAAATAAAAATATTGAATAGACTGATATAAAAATATGCTATTCTATCTGCTACATATTTCTGCTATTCTATCCAAAATAGCAGAAAATAGCAGGTCCAGAGGCGATGAACAAACCATAGCATGGTCCTCAACACCTCAAATCATTTCAAAAGTCAAGTTTTCTATCTGATCTTTTCTAGATAATCACAAATGATATTTGATATGATAACACTAAATGTTATGTCAGAGGCAGTATGATATCATAGAATTTTATGGAAATAATCTTAATCCCTTTTTATAAATATTTTTTATGGAGCTGGACCTATTCACTTGTTTTTTAGAGGCGCAGACCAAGCCATAAAAAGCACAACCTACATGTAGAAATGGTATGACCTCTATTTTAGCAGTTATGAGAACAATGTCAACTAAATATTATTGATAGATCCAAATCCAAATTCCGAGAGTAATTTTCAGTACAATAAAATTGTTTTCTCAACTATTTATAAAAGATACAATAGCCACATTTTTTTATAATATGAGAAACTAGCTTCTGCGTGGCTTCGCACGCGTGGTATGCCGATATAAAGTAGCCCATATCCTACCTCAGGCTCTAGACTATCTGTGTACCAAATTTCATTTATAGTGGATCAGTAGTTTTGGCGTGAATGCGCGACAGACAGACAGACAGAGATACTTTGGCATTTATAAAGTTAGCATTTATATTATTAATTTATTATTATAACTACAATAGGTACCTATTATGGTTAATAGTTTAGATATAGATGAAGCTAAAAATGAACCATACTCACAGGTTCAAACGGGAACCGGGCCTCAGTGTCATGCTTGGCTGCGTTGGGCTTCAGGTACTCGTTGGCAAAGTTCCTCGCCATCTCTTGGACGCATTGTTGCTGCTCTGTCAGCTGTGTTGTGAAGGTGCGGCGTTGAGACAGAGTCTTCAGGCATTGTCGCGAGTAGACTGAAAAGGTTAAGCATTATTAGGTAAGACAAAAAATTTACTGATAATACATATATGTAATTGTGTACTTAATGTTTTTGTTACATTTATAAATATTGTATTTAGATTATTTAGAACTAGCACTACAATAACTATAGTTAACTAAACTCTTGCTACTCACACAAGTTTCATTAATTTACATTTGGCCATACCAAAAATTTATTGTAAGTAAATCACATGCGCAAGATCAAGATAATAAATTATCAAATTTCAAATAAAAGTGTTATTTTATTTATGAACTTGTAATACTTGTACTTACTGCCTAATTTCGAGGATTTCAACAGCGGACTTGTAGCCATTTTAAAATGTAGATAAGGACTGATGTTATATCACCGAAACAGTACAAATGAACTAACTCTGGTAACTCACAGTTGACACTCGAATTGCGATACGAATGATAATGATAAACCAACAAGGTCACACAAACATACAAAAGTACCTCCTACTTCCAAAAACCGGTTCCCGAAATAGTGTCACGAATTTCAAGTTAATGCACAAGTAAATAGCACAGTAATGTAGCACATTACATTCATGCAACTAACCACTTCTTCAAACACCGATTAAAGCAATAATAACGCATTAAATTCAGTTTTTTATTTATGTTTTAGCGTGGCTAAACTATTTTAGGATCATATTTATTATAGGCCGTAACACCCAGAAGATAAGAACCATTTTATCAAATCAAATGGTGACAGAAATTTATCAACAATTTTCGTTTGTAATGACAACTGACATTACTGACAAGACATTGACATACCATACCACTTGACATTTATCTTTTCTGACAGTAACGTTCTGTTTTACCTTATCAGTGGATTGGCCCACATTGTAAGCAACCTAGATGCAACGTCGAAACAAAAAGAAGAATGGATTTGGATCGAAGCGTTATGATGAACGAATTTCAACAATGTTGTAATTTGATTTTTTAATTTAATGGCGAATCAGCAAATATTTTATTTTCTTCTCTGTAATTTTAGTTTTTTTTGTTTGATGACATTGACACTGACACGACACTATCACACTGACACTATTGACACTATTGACAGTCGTATTTTATCGATGAGTTCGATGATAGGTAATGTTTCGAATTTGTGTTTTTTATTATTCTTAAACAGATTCTAATAACAGTTCAACAGGGAATTCGCAGTAAGATTATGTGACGTAATTGTCGTTGTGTTTGTGTCGTTGCGAATTAACTGTATTTACCGAACAAAAACAAGGAAAAGTTTCAGTGGTTTTCCACAACACCCATTGTTCATCAATCAACATGACTTCGATATTCGACCAGTACGAGCAAGCGTCGCAGGGTTCCCAGCCACCTATACCTGTGGCCGAACCAATGGTATCTTCGGGATATATAAACATGCAACTAGAAGATAATACACCCATGTTTTCCAAGAAGAAAATGATGCTGAAGAATTTGTCAGATCTGATAACACATGCTGCGGTGTCTAACGATTACCTGGTGCTCGCGATGGCTAATGGGAATCTGTTTCGGCTCAATCTAAAGAAGCCTGACTGTGGTCAAGGTAAGACAAAATTCCATGTATATTTGCATGGGCGTACCCAGCTTCTGGCCTAGGGGGTCGGGAAGTCGGATTTTTTAGGTCTGATCGTCCGAAAAGTTAAAAGTTACAGCATAAAGCCTCGTTTACACTTTGATTAGTAATCAGGCGATTTCATACATGTTCTGCAAGATTTCCAGGGGGGGGCAAAGGGGTGGCTGCCCCCCCCTTGGTATGCCCATGTATATTTGGTAAACTTGCACTTATATTTCAATATGTATGGCAATAAACCAAAAAATAAACATTTTCAGAAATCCAATACTCAAAATTCGTCCAGCCAAACTCAAAGCTAACGGGCATCTTCCTAGATCCACTTGGGCACCACCTTCTCATGGCATTCTCATCAAAAAACAAAAAAGACGGGTCCCCAGAGCTCATATACTTGCATCAAAACAGTTTGAAGTCGAAACAGGTTAGCAAATCGAAAAACTATGAAGTGACGGAAGTAGGCTGGAACTGGGAGAACACTTCAGAGATGAATACAGGTCCGATACTGCTTGGTACGTCACAAGGACATATCATTGAGACAGAGTTGGAAGCGGACAGTGACAAGATGTTTACTGCCAGTAACCAGTATTGGAGAGAGGTAAAATATGCATTATTTATTTATAAAAATTGTACTTTTTACTTTTTAAATTGTACTTTAAGGTTTTATTTCTTTCATTCACTTTAATAGCTATTGATGATATTGAGCTAAATGAAAATGAAATATAAAAAATTAATTAAGCTATGAGTTATGGGCATACGGTCAACTGCACATCAGTGGTAACACTTTGACGTTGAGCTGGCCTTGTGTAGTACGGAGTGTCAATCAAATAAGGG
Organism: Lithophane semibrunnea; assembly: GCA_947363905.1. NCBI lineage: Eukaryota > Metazoa > Arthropoda > Insecta > Lepidoptera > Noctuidae > Lithophane > Lithophane semibrunnea. The sequence goes on from OX376193.1 coordinate 15,567,276, forward strand.
ATTTTTTTACCACATCCTCTTCTTAACATGTTGACGGCAAAAATATATATATATATATATTTTTTTAAATCTGTTTTGCCCAAACGTCAGCTACCGTTTGTCACCATCAGTATACCGTTTTTACCACTGATGTGTGGCTTACTGTACTAAACACAATACCTCTGGAGAACCCTACAGGGAAATACAGGCGATATTTTTTTTGACTCACTGCACTTTTCTATGAACTATCTGTTTAATAATCTACATATTATTATATTAATTTGATTACATTTTAATTTTGTTAATTTCTCACACAAGCTGCCTAGTTACCTTCCTCTGTATGGAAGCAAGGATATTGATGGTTTGGTAAACAAACAATTTTGCTTAATTTTTTTTTATTTTTGTTTTCTTAACTTATATTCAGCCTCATAATTGCTTTACCACTTATGACAACATCATCATCATTCTCTTGCTGTTATCCCAATTTATTTCGGGACAGCACAACATGTCGTATCTTGCATACTACCACTAATACCACTTTGACAATAATTCCCAGTAAATTGCAACTACATTATTGTTGAAACAATCAAACTGTTACATAGACAAATAGACCTTGTTGTTGTATGACGTGTAATTGACATGCAACCATAGGATGATAAAGCAATTACGAGGGTGACTATACTGTAGAAACTTTATTTTCTGAATCCTTTTTGGACTGCAATTCAACTTTTGCTATTAAGGGTGCCTACACACTTGTCCGGGTCGGCAAGAGTCGGTATAGCCGGGCGGGAAATTCGTATATGAGTTCGGAAAAAAGGCGCTCGCAGTATGCCGAGCCGACTTGATCATAATTCTGCAAAGGTAGAGAAGCCGAACGGAGTTTGCCGATCGACATGAGCCGAATGAAAGCCAAATATGTGTAGTAATTGCTTGTGGATGGCTTTATGTCAAAAAATACTGCCAAATTGATTGTGTCAACCTGAACAAATGTGTAGCACAGTCTCTTAGATGCTTAAACAAAATCAAGGTTCCACTATAATGAGTTAACGTAAGATACGAGTAATGTTGTGCTGATCAAGGTGTGCTGTAAATTGGATTGTTTTAATTGTGAAATATTCGTCCTTTTATTAATTCGGTTCAAGTAAAATGAATGGCTTATGGCTTGAACGGCACTAAGCAACAGCAATCCCATTGTTGTGGCTAACTATAATCGTATTTGTCTTTGCCATACTGTAAATACAACTGCTAGAGAGATTGTGTTCTAAGGTACTAAGGCGAAAGCGTCAGGGTAGCCCGCGAAATTCAATTTTAATTTTTTACATTATTATTGACCTGCCAGTATCAGATTATAGGTTGATCTAAATATGATTCGCAGCCGTATCAAATACTTATTTATAGAATTTATAATCATAAAAATCATCAATATAACTCTCCGAGTTCAATAATCCTATTTAAAGACTATTTCATGAAATCATTATATTTGAGGATTATTCTAACTTGAGGAGTTGTTTTGCTGATTTTAATGATTATAATTCTGAAAAGCTATATTTGTTACGGTCGCAAATAATATTTTAATCAACATAGGTACAACCTGACACCAACCTGCAAATTGCAAAATACGTAAGAAAATTGAATTTCGCGACTACATCAGCGCATCCCCCTTAAGTAACTACTGCTATATTAGCCTAACTAAAAACTTGAATCGTGCGCCTAAACAGCTTTCATTTCATAATCTTTTTCAACAAAAACTATACCATTGACCAAAACCATTTCTACTTTCAGATTTTCGACATCGGCAAAGGTACTGATATGCCAATAACAGGCATACAGTTCCATAGAGTAAATAACACAACTAAATACTTCATATTTATCACTACACCAACTAGGCTGTATCAGTTCATGGGCCATGCCATTACGAAGGATGATAAGCCCTCCTTACAGTCTATCTTCTTCTCATATTTGACTATTCCTGAAACTGGCTTTCAAGAAATTCCATCTACTTTGAAGTATTCAAAGCTTCAGTTCTTTGATAAAAATGCAGTACCTAAAACATTTGCTTGGTTGACGGAGCCTGGGATATTTTATGGACAGGTTGGTACAAAGTAGTTTTTATTTAAACTTTCCATCATTTAAGCAAAATTACATAATATCACCAAAAATTTATCCCATTTTGTGAATCTGCCATTGTCATACTGCTACAACGGTTTCAGTGTAACAATGCATTACATTATTATTTCATTTTGTAGTAAAATTTTCCTCATATTCATGTTATTATTGTAACACATACACGTCATAAACGGTTACAACCAAAATATATAATTCGTCTAATTAATTTGAATAGTATTTTTGCCTTATCAGTTATTTATTTATTTATTTATTAAACTTTATGCACAAGTAAAAAACTACTGTACAAAGGCGGACTTAATGCCTGAGGCATTTTCTACCAGTCAACCTTAGGGTGGTGCAGAGACAGACATGGCAGGTGCAACATAAGACAATACATGTAACTTGAATAAAAATGAATACTAATTAATACATACACATATACATACATAAATATAAACTAAAGAAAAAAACTTAGTCAGGAGAAATAACGACAGGTAGAGGAGAAAACGAATCCAGCGAATTAGCGCCGGGATGATTCTGCCAACATCTTATGAATATGTTATCACACAATCAGCCTATATTAATATCGTTTCCTGCGTGTACTGTTGTCCACACCTTATACGAATGAATGGACACTACTGAAGGCACCAAACCTGTAGCCAAATTCTGAGCCCACTCAATTTACAGGGCTCTTCTCTGTGAGACGCCTTATGAAGGTCTTTCAATCTGCCTAGCCTTTTCCCAACTATGTTGGGGTCGGCTTCCGGTCTAATCGGATGCAGCTGAATACCAGTATTTTACATGGAGCGACTGCCTATCTGACCTCCACAGCCCAGTAACTGGGTAATACGATACCCCTTGGTAAGACTGGTTGTCAGACTTTCGGGCTTCTGACGACCGGTAACAACTGTCAAAGATCCACGAACGACAGCCGGGAACAAAGGCTTTTTTTTTTTCTTTTGTGGGTGGGAAATCATCAAATGGCTTTTTGCCGCTCTTGGCGGAGCGGAAGTGCGTGTCAGACTTTTACTGACTAAAACCCACCCGTGTTCCTTCAGTTGCCTGCAACAGGGACCAACGGCTTAACGTGCTTTCCGAGACAGGAGTCTCGGTATTTAAAGATGGTCACCCATCCACGGACCAACCCCGGCAAGCGTAGTTTAACCTGATGGATCGACCCGTGCGGCTGTTATTACTTAGCCACGAGCCTTATCAAAGTCTTTTATTTTTTTAAATGTTATTACAGTTGGACCCAAGTTCCCAACAGAATTCGAACTCCTTGTTCACACAAGGCGCACTCATCAGTTACCCGACTGACGGCGACGAACAGGAAAATGCTCCTCTCTCTTTCGTCCTCACAGAATTCCATGTGCTCCTTATGTACTCAGACAGAGTCAAAGTAATCTCACTCATAAGCCAAGAACTAGTTTTCGAAGATAGATATTCAGAAGCCCATGGAAAACTGAAGAACATAGTGAGGGACACGAAAAAGAGAACCATTTGGGCCATCACTGACAAGTCTGTGTTTAGATACAAAGTTGTTCGAGAGGAAAGGAATCTATGGATCATTTACTCTGATAAAGGACAGTTCGATCTAGCCAAAGAGTATTGTTACAATAATCCTGCGCACATAGACGTTATTAACGTAAAACAGGCCGAACTACTATTCAATCAGGGAAGTTACGAGAGAAGCGCCGAAATATTTGCCGACACGCAAAAAAGCTTCGAAACAATATGTCTCAAGTTTTTGGAGTTAGAGCAAATAAATGCTTTGAAAGTCTACTTAGGGAAGAGATTGGAAACTTTGAAAGAAGATGAAAAGACATTGATTTCTATGCTTGTTATTTGGATGACTGAGTTGTACTTATCTCAGTTAGGTTTACTCCGACGCACAGGGAAGCAAGATTCTGAAGAATATCACCAGATTCAAAGTAACTTCGAGGTATTTTTACTGCATCCGAAAGTTGCAAAATGTATGCAGCATGTGAAATCCGTAGTATACGACCTGATGGCTTCACACGGTGACAAACAAAACCTTATCAAATTAACGATTATCAACGAAGACTATGAGAATGTAGTAGCTCAGTATATTTATAAGAAATCGTACGTAGAAGCTATTGAAACCCTGAAAACTTTGAAAAGACCAGAGTTGTTCTACCATTTTGCTCCGGTGCTAATGGAGGAGTCGCCGAAGCATACTGTGAACGCTTTGATATCTCAAGGGGCAAGATTGAGCCCTTCTCAATTGCTCCCCGCGTTTTTATCTTGTAAGAACGACAAAGAACATTTGTCTGAAGTGATCAGGTACTTGGAGTTTATCCTGCAGCATTATAATGTGAAGGATAAGGCGATACATAACTATTTGTTGACGCTGTATGTGGAACATGACCACGAGGCGCTGACGATGTACCTGTCGAGGCAAGGACAGGATGTTACGATGGTGAATTATGATGTACATTATGCTTTGAGGTAAGTTTAGGCATTATTATTAAATGTTGTTCATCCTGTTTTTACGTAAACCCTCCCTCTTTTCCTGGCCTGAGTTCACGTACCTAAGGCTCAATTCACATTGCGACAGAAAGGAAGGGAAGGGAGTTGATTTAATTTTTTTTGTTGTTGCATTTTGAACTTTATTTCCATTGCGTAAAATTCAAAATTAGATATGAGACCAACTCTATCGGTCTCATATCTGATTTTGAATATTTACAGCAGCGTACCTTCGGAAGACTTCGAAGAAAGTGACCAGTGCCCTGTTTATCAAAACTTACAAGTCTTGTGTTACCAAGTGTCATTATTTAGTTCATAAGTACTTATATTTTTACACTTTTATTCGTGATTTTGTTTACTTTGTAAGTTACAACTTGTAGAAAATTATAGCAAATCCTGAGTGTCCCGTGACTCTCTATTCCGTCTAACAAGTTTACAAGTGTCGTGTGGTATGTGGTCAGAAGAGAGAGATGACCTGTACCCGTGTCCCAGCAGTGGGAACATTATAGCTGATTATGAATATGGAGGTGAGCTATGAATTTAACGAAAATTAAAATTCTAGGTAACTTGTGTAAGTGTAGACTTGTAACTTTTGATAAACAGGGCCCTGGTAAAGTAAGAGAATACAAATGTTACATTTCACGTACGCGCGAAAATCATTCCAATATATACCTTATTACAATGATATAAGAGTCGCATGCCGCGTGCTCGTTTGTTGCGTTATCTATAGCTAATCTGACCTTTTTTCCAGATTATGTCGCGAAAAAAACCTATCAGAAGCGTGTGTGAAGTTATCAGCACTGCTTGGTCTATGGGACTCGGCGGTGGAACTGGCGCTGCAAGTGAGCCTCACTCTCGCCAAGAGCATAGCAGACATGCCGGAACAAACTGAGCTCAGGAGACAGCTGTGGCTTAATATTGGTGAGTTTGTAAATGGTAATATATTTTATCATCATCATTATTTCATCCGAAAGACGTCCACTCTTGGAATATAGGCCTCCCCAAGCACCGCCACTTCGTCCGGTTCTGTGCTTGTCGCATCCAACGGATTCCTGCGGCCTTCACCAGGTTATCGGTCCACCTTGTGGGGGTAAGAGAAAGAGATATACCTACTCGTCCCAAAAGCTACCAACCCATTTAAGTTGGTTAGCCTTGCATGCGGTACCTGCCAGGGTTGCGGCCTGCCAGGATTGCGGGAAAGTCCGAAAGGGATACCGGGAGCTTGGTAACAGGCAATTAAAGGAACACGGGTGCGTTTTAGTCAGTAAAAGTCTGACACGCCCTTCCGCTCCGCCCAGGAGTCATTTGAAGATTTCCCACACTAAAAAAAAAAAAAAAAGCCTTGTCTGCGGTGCGGTAGAACGCCCAGAGTAGGATTTTATGACGGCATATATGTCGCATGCCAAATAGCTAAAAACTGGTGCCCTAAGACAATAAGACACGCCGAAGTAGTTGGCAGGAGGAATTGAATGGATTTCTTAAAAACAAAGTGAAAAGAGGAAGCGTGTGTCATAAAATATGGGAAAAATAGTAAGAGACATGTCAAGGAGAATATTAAAATAGGCTAGCAAAAAAGCACAATATAGTCTAAGTACAGCACCCTAATCTCGTCTCAATCTTAATCTCAATGATTTTGAAGGATATTACTAATCCATTGCTTCATATGTTCTAAAAATTTGTCTGCCGAACTGTCAAAATGAAAGCCATTGCTACTGTTAGTGTGTTACGCAAGTACCACGCATATTAATAAAGTAGAGCGATATCTCTGTCGCTCCAAGCTGTGACAGCCTCTCTCTAAAACTGATATGGGGTTTACTTGAAAACGTTGCTTAAAGTTAATTGACGCTTAAACGTCAAAAACGTATGGTTAAACAGTCGCTAATCATTACTTAACTTTACGCAACGTATATAAATAAACCCCTTTAAGTCATATTAACGGCCGCATACTGTTACTAAGAATTTGATAATTTCCTTAATATTTTTTAAGCTGAAAACGTAATAACGAAGACTCAAGACATGCAGGAAGCGATGAATTTCCTCGAAGAGTGTCCGCTCATCAAGATCGAGGACATCCTGCCGTTCTTCAGCGATGTCGTCACCATTGATCACTTTAGACAACCTATCTGCGAGTCCTTACAGGTAATCAGAACATATTATAAAACAAAGTCCTCCGCCGCGTCTGTCTGTCTGTTCGCGATAAACTCAAAAACTACTGCACCGATTTTCATGCTGTTTTCACCAATGGATAGAGTGGTTCCCGAGGAAGGTTTTAGTATATAATAACCGACATCCAGGCGGGCGAATCCTCGGGCATCAGCTAGTCTTGTCATAAATGTAAATCTGTCGTCTTCTTGATAGCCGACGCACTTTTTTCTGTGCACTCTGTTGTATCTAATAGTATATTATGCAATTAGTGAATAAAAGACGGATTTAAAGCGAGGGCCATAGATGAATCACGAGCAAGTGAAGGATTCTAACGACCGAATCGCGACCGTAGGGACTGATTCATAGAATCCTGAAGGACGCGAGTGATTAATGGCCCTCGATATAAATCCGTTTTATTCAAGAGTTGCACACTATACTTTATACCATGACTACGAGAAAAAGAACTTCGAGTATGTTGTTATGTCAATGATATGCCTTGGTTTTATAGTACCTACGCCGTAGCATAGCATACATACTCCATGGTGTCGATGACTTCTTTTTCTTCGAAAAGTCATTAAAATAAGTTAGGAAAACAGACTGAAAATGTGCCATAAGCTTGATTTTCATTTTTCCATTTGGAAAACTCATCTTAAGCTTTGATGTAAACCAGCTGTGATTTGTTGGGTAGCAAGTTTTCTACTATATTGGCCGCTCTCTTTTTCATAAACTGAGGCGTTAACACATCTTCATCACTTGAATACATTTTCAATCGATTTATTATTAAGTAACACTAAACTTTTTGTTCGTACAACTTACAATAATTAAAATAGCGCCAATTTACTAATGACAGCAAAGAACACAAAATAGTTTTTATACCATGCCCCCTCTAAAAAGCTTATTTTATTCACTGAAAACAGTGAATAAAAAGCACTTTTAATCACTGTTTTGGTGTTTGAATTTAGAACACCAATTTGTTCGAACTCCATCTCAATGATATACAAACTCCTATTTGATTTGCTTTTCGAACAGGAGTTTAGCATTAGAATAAAGACTGTTTTGTGTTCTTTGCTGTCATTAGTAAATGGGCGCTATTTTAAATATTGTAAGTTGTACGAACAAAAAGTTTAGGGTTACTTAATAATAAATCGATTGAAAATGTTTTCAAGTGATGAAGATGTGTTAACACTTGAGTTTACGAAAGAGAGGGCGGCCGATATAGTAGAAATCTTGCTAACCAACAAATCACGGCTGGTTTACATCAAAGCCTACGATGAGTTTGAGTGTGAGTTTGTTTGTTTGTTTGAGTAAATGGAAAAATGAAAATCAAGCTGACCACATTTTCAGAGTCTGTTTTCCTAACTTATTTTAATGAGTTGTCGAAGAAAAAGAAGTCATCGACCTTATGGAGTATGTATTCTATGCTACGGTGTAGGTACTATAAAAACAAGGCATAACATTGACATAACAACATACTCGAAGTTGCATGTTCTTTTTCTCGTAGTCATGGTATAAAGTATAGTATGCAACTCTTGAATAAAACGGATTTATATCGAGGGCCATGAATCGCTCGCGTCGTTCAGGATTCTAATACTTGAATCACTCCCTACGGTCGTGATTCAATCATCATGAATCACTCCCTACGGTCGTGATTCAGTCGTTAGAATCCTTCACTTGCTCGTGATTCACCTATGGCCCTCGCTTTAAATCCGTCCTTTATTCACTAATTGCATAATATACTATTATTCTAATGCTAAACTCCTGTTCGAAAATCAAATAGGAGTTTGTATAGCATTGAGATGGAGTTCGAATATATTGGTGTGTTCTAAATTCAAACACCAAAACAGTGATTAAAAGTGCTTTATTCACTGTTTTCAGTGAATAAAATAAGCTTTTTAGAGGGGGAATGGTATAAATACATTTTGGATTTAAATACAAAGTCTTTTTAGATCGAAGTTCTTTAATGCGGTTGGAGATGACTGGTAGAAATGTTCACGTAAGGAAAAAGCTTTATGCCCCCTTCATGCGACTTTCTCTCTCTCTCTCTCTCTGTATCTCTTTTTATTATATACGTGTGTGTGTGTGCGTGCTTGCGAGTATTGCGTAAGGAATTCCTTTCCTACCGGGGGTCCTCCAACCGCGCACGTTTTTTTAATTCGTTTGAGAGACTTCTTTCTTTTTTAATAAGCCTGTGGCTGTACCATACATCCTACGCCTCCGGTCGGGGAATACAGGCGTGTCGTTATGTTATAATGTTATAAAAGTTTTATTCTATTTACAGGAAAATAACAACCAAATTGAAGAAATGAAGACTGAAATGGAAGAAGCGATAGCATCTGCTGAATATGTAAGTTAAACTGTTTTCAATGTTGCAGAAATAAAGGGACGAACGAATAAATAATGTTCAAAGTTTTTGTCAGTTTGATAGTTTTCGTTATAGAATAGAATAGAATATATTTATTTGCATTTAAACATGGTACAATAATGGTCTTAATATTATGGTTATGATCTACATGTCTCGCCATGGACTGGCATACAAATATTTTGAAGAAACCAAGTAACTTGGTTTCTTTATTATAAGGAACTTGGTCCAAGTTCTTTTGAATTATGCAACTAGCATCATTGCACACTCATTACACTTACTAGTAACAAAATAATTGTAATTCTAAAATGTTTACAATGTTTTAAAATCTAGGCAGTATTTATTTAAATTACTGTTTTGCATTCTGAAACACACCTTGTACAATTGAGATATAGTTTAATTTAAATCTAAAATATTTTTTTGTCTAATCAAGATGTTTGACATGTTTTTTTTCATTTCACTTCATGTCTTGCCATCACCGGGCATGCAAACATTAATCCATTGTTGTTTTTATCTTTTTGAACAGTCTGATCGCCGCCTATTTTTGACACTGAATGTATATTTCGTAACTTTTTTCCTTTATTCTTTTTTTGTTTATTTGCAGGTCCGCGCCGAGATCCAGTCGTTCCGCAACCGAAGTGTCACCGTGCTAGTGTCAGACGTGTGTTGTCTGTGCGACATCGCGCTGTTACTGCGCCCCTTCTACCTGTTCCCCTGCGGACACAAGTTCCACAGCGACTGCCTCACGCACGAGACGCTGCCTATACTCAGTACTTATATATTATACACAGACTTTCGGGCTTCTGACGGCCCGTAACGACTGTCAAAGATCCACAAATGACAGCCGGGACCAACGGCTTAACGTGCTTTCAGAGGAGCTCGTGGCTAAGTAATAACAGCCGCACGGGTCAATCCATCAGGTTAAGATACGCTTGCCGGGATTGGTCCGTGGATGGGTGATCATCTTCACATATCGAGACTCCTTCGTGCCTCGGAAAGCTCGTTAAGCCGTTGGTCCCGGCTGTCATTTGTGGATCTTTGACAGTCGTTACGGGCCGTCAGAAGCCTGAAAGCCTGACAACCAGTCTTCCCAAGTTGTATCGTAGTACCCAGTTACTGGGTTGTGGAGGTCAGATAAGCAGTCGTTCCATGTAAAATACTGGTATTCAGCTGCATCCGGTTAGACTGGAAGCCGACCCTAACATAGTGGGGAAAAGGCTAAGCAGATGGCAGATGAGTCGTTCCGCAACTAATAAGCGTCACCGTGCTTAACCTTATCCATGTGTTGTCTGTGCGACATCGCTATGTTACTGTGCCCCTTCTACCTATTCCCCTGTGGACAGAAGTTCCACAGCGACTGCCTATACTCAGAACGTAATGTAGAGGTAGTTATATCCTGGCAGTCGGTGGAATTGGAACCTTATTTTTTTTTGCAAGGAGCAATGCTAGCTGCTATATGGTGCGACGAGACAGCGACTCCCGGCGTCGCCGCTTTAAAATATCACCTCATCTCATTTATTTATTATTCCTTTATTTAATTTATTATAAGCCTGTGTTGTCCCACTCCAGGGAAAACACCTCCCTTCCCTCTTTACACTTTTCCCGGTCTACTGCGATTGCGGGAATGATTGCCCCGTCTCCTCATACCTCTAAATTGGGAGGACCCGCCTCCTCATAAACTATCTAAATCTCTCATTTCCCCACAGCCCCCGCCCGTCGCAACAAGCTATCAGACCTCCAACGCCAACTCTCAGTGTTATCCAACATCGAACTAACAACGATCCACACCAACGGCCTGCCTCTACGAGAGATCCTGAGGAACGAGATCGATGACCTGGTCGCCAGTGAGTGCATCTTCTGCGGCGAGTATATGATCAACTGTATTGACAAGCCTTTTATCACGGATGAGGATTGGGACAGGGTTATGAAGGAGTGGGAGTGAGATTTTTTTATAAATGATGATTATTCTGTATTATTATCGAGTTAATTAGATAATTGAACTGTCAGCCGTGACCTTATTCGCAAAAATTTGATGGATTTGAACGGTATTTAGACGAACGCACGACCATACGGCGCTTTATCTGGCTGTCGGAGAGTGTTGAGTACGGAAGTGGAGTGGTAAGCGAGCAAAATTCCACAAATCCATGAACCAATTCTATTTTCTCGCTTGTCAATCGGAGAGAAAAAGCGTTCTCGTAGTTTTGGTGGAAAGCCAGCATTAGCAGGCGGGTGACTTTCATTCCTCCTCGTTGGATAATAACCATGGCTAGCGATATAGTTTATTTTTCATCTATGTATATTATTGTGTATCGTAAATGTAATTACGCTCTGTAGTTTGCCGCGGCGTGGAAGTACTACTCAGTAACCGTCTATTACGGGTCTAACTTGACTCGATTTATTTGTCCATGAATAATCGGCTTATTCCACTAATCCTCATTGAGGTCTCATAGAGGTCATAATGGGGATTTGAGGACAAATAGTTCAAAATCCCCATTCGGGAACCTGAGATATCACATTAGACATTCTTCGAATTAGAACTTCCGCGCTTTATGTAATCGTAGTTTATTTAGCGTTTCAAAGTGAAATTAAAAACTAAAATTCTATAATTATGTAGATTAGTTCTATAATAAGTAAAAAGGCTGCCATCAGACGGACTGCATTCTTGCAGTTTAAATGCAGTTTAGTACTACTGCAATACTCGTAATGTACTGGTAACTGCATTCATGCAGAATGAAATGCAGTCCGTCTGATGGCAGCCTTAGTAATTGTGCATGTATATTTAGCTTGTCAGACTGATATAGAGTATATTGTATGTGACTGAAGTGTAAACAAACAATGTGCACTTGGAAACAGCCTTCATGTGCTTTGCATTCTGTGATAAAGTTATCCTACCATCATGGAGTTGAATTCCTGTGTAAAATAAATTATTATTTAAGTAATATATGATATTATGTAATGTAGCTAATTATATTTTGTATTATCCAATATGTGTATTGTGTAGTCAATAATAAAACACTTATAAACGGATTCATTATTTATTCAGAAAATTGTGTTATCAAGTGATGATAAACAATAAATTAATTAAATATTAGGAGACAAGGAGACCGTTTCAAATCCTAGAGGACAACAAATATCTTTACACATTTGTTTAATATTAAAAACGTAAAATGTACAAACATAAACAATACAATGTCAACACCTGTGTTATTTATGCACAATATAATTAACACGAAGATTAAGGAAGGCATACACTTAGGCCCCGTGCGTGGATTACGAGTGTGTAACTAATGAGACAATTCACTATTGCGAACTAACTTTATTGACTAGCAGCACCATCTACTTCCATCACCTGTGGCTCCGACTTATCACCTTTATCGTCCACTTGCATTATATTATCTAAGTTTTCTTTCTTCTCGTCCACTTTTTCTTCCTTATTGCTATCTTCTGGCTTAGTACTATCATTAGGTATATCTTTCTTGTTTTCTTTGCTTTTATTGCGTTTCTTTACAACTTTGGTGCCCTTCTTGGGGCTTTTGTCTTCGGCTTCCGGTTTTTGTTCAATATTTTCGGCTGGTTTTTCGGGAGGTGTATCCTCCGGTCGTGTGTCGGCCGCTTGTGTTTGTATGGCGTCCTTGTTGTCGGCTGGCTCCGCTGGAGGTTGAACTTCTGCGACCTTCGCCTCTGTCGTTACCTCCTGTGGTTTCTCAGTCTTCGCTTCCACTGCTGGGGCCACTTGTGCCGGCTGCTCGGCTTGCTCCTGTGGTTCGCCTTGGCCCTCCTCTTTGGTGTTTTCCTTCATTTCAACCTCACCATTTTCCGTAACCTGTTCAGCTGCCTGCTGTGTATCGGCATTTTCATTCATTTCTACATCTGTTGGTTGAGGTTGGTTCTTTTCGGCAGCATTGCTTTCTGCTTTGGCTTCTAATACAGCTATACATTTTTGAATGCACTTGATGGCCTCCTTCCTAGCCTGCCGAATGTTTTCTTTGCCATCAGTTTCAATAGTATCTAATTTAATGAGATTCCTAGTAAGCATTTCATCTAGGAACAAGTATTTCTTATCATTTTTGGCTCCGCCAAAGTTTTCGACCTCAGTCATTAGATTTAGTACATCTGTTTGAATACGAAGAATCTGTGTAATAGGGTCGTTGACCGGGGTTTGTTTGGGTTGTGGCGGGGTCTGTTCCCGCTGCGGAGCTTGTGGCTGCGGCGGGGCTGCCTTCTGTTGCGGCGCCGGCGCAGGCTGCTGCTGCTGCGGCGGCCGCTGCTGAGTTTTGGGCGGAGGTTCAGTCTTAGGTGCGTTCTGTTCATGGTGCACAGGCACTTTCACAAAATGTTCTTCGGTATGCGGAGGCGGTTGCGGTTTAGGTGATTGAGCGCGCTGCGGCGAGGCACCGCGGGCGAACGCCGCTTGCGGGTACGCTTTTTGCTGTGTGAATGGTTGCGGCCCCTGTCTAAATCCTTTGTTGAAGGGCGTGCCAAAGGCTCTCGAGAAGTTAGGCGGATGGTGGTAACCAACGGGGCCGTCATCAGCGAAATACTGGTCTCTGTCGATGTGCGGCTGCGGGGGAGGAGGCACGTAAGCGGGCTTAGTTTCACCGAAGTGCGTGCCGTGGTCGACTGATTTGTTAATGACCGGCTCGTCCCTGCCCTCCACGAATATAGGTATGTGTCGCACGTTGGAGTGCTGTTCGCCGTGCTGTGGCGGGTGTTCCTGGTGGTTCTGTCCACTCATTTTGAAGCTTTGGTTAGATGGTGCGCTACTGTCTGGCGGCGCTGACATAGACCTTTGATTTCTGTCGTCCGCATCGACCAGGCTAGGGTCGGCGGGGCTTTTCTGGCCGAGATCGACTGTGTTTCTTAGTCCGTATTGTGGTAGGTGCGTTTGTGGTTCGGGTTCTGAAGTGCCTGGTTGAGGTTCTTGTTCAGTCTGTGTCGCTGCAGTCTGCTGCTGCGCCGGCGGTGACTGTGGCGGTTGCGGCACGTGTTGTTGTGTTGGTTGCGGCTGCGGCTGCTCGTCGCGGGGTCCAAATCTGCGGTTCCAATGTGAGGGGAAGTGTTCTCTGAACTCTGGCGGGATGTCGTCGAAGGGGAATCTGTCGAAGCCACCAAAACCGTCGCCGAAATCTGGAATTACGAAAGATTTTTTAAGCACACCTGCAAAAGAGAAGGTCTGGTTTCAGTGGGTGTTCTGAGACATCTTTACAGATACAAGCATTAGTACTTATGTATGTCTGTAGGTAACTGAAATCTGACCTTTGTCCTCATAAAAAGAAAGGTGGTCTTATGGGGAAGATTAGCTCGTTCTTATTTTTTCTCTCTTTTATGTAATAAAATTAAAGTAATTCGTACCGTCTGTTGCGTCCTGGCTCGAAGGCCGCCTCTTCCTAGCCCAGGTGGCTGGGCGCTGCCGCAGACGCGCCGCTATGTCAGGGTGCCGCGACGCAAGCTCGCTCCACGCGCCCGACCCCTCCTCCTCATCAAACGGGAAACCACGCTGTTGACAAAAACATAAATGGTTAGGTTCATTGATACTTAGAGCAATTTCTATAATAGACATTTATAAACAAAGGCCCGCTTACATCACAAATCAAACAAACTGGCGAAGGGTGTACTATAGGTACACCTCTGCCTAACCCTTCGAGAGAAATACAGGTGGGATGTTATCCATACTAATATTATAAATCCGAAAGTAACTCTGTCTGTCTGTTACCTTTTCACGCCTAAATCACTGAAAGGATTTCGACAAAATAGCTATAAAATATAATATTTAAAACATCATAATTAAAACATCATTCTGTCTTCGTCATTTTTTTTTGTATTTATTGTGCCAGCAGGCCTTAAAGTACTTCTGATTCTCTTCTGATACTTCCATTAGACTTCTTTAACAGCTTTCATTAGATAGGTTTTACAAGCAATTTAATAAAATAAATATATGCCGATGAGTAATAGGGTTCAAGATCGGAAATAATCGGAATGACACGTAATCGTCATTATACCGACGATAATCAGGACCGTCATGTTTGCACGTGTCCATAATGACTTAATAATTTAGCTTTATCCCTAACATACCGACTGACGACTGTTGTATTAATCTATACATCATCTTTACATATAATTAAATCGTAAACGGTTCGTGTCTGTACATTAAAGATTTTTGCAAAAAAAAGTACTGGAAGCTGCGATAAATAAGTAGTAGAAAGTAAAAAAACATTTTTTGACATTTTTGTCTGTTTGTTTGTGAGCGCATCACGTAAATTTCATTGGATTCCAAATTGAATTACTGATCAATAAGAAGCTTTATTTAGTCTTTATTTCATCAAAATCGGCCTGCAGAATCAAAAGATATATAGATTTAACACATGTTTTTTTTTATCCTTTTTTTTTTAATCCACTGAATTACTCTCGGGCGACGCCGGGCACGAACAGCTAGTGTTACTATAATGTGTATCGACTAAATTGAATTCTATAATCGAGCTTATTTATATAAGAAGTCACATTGGCAGTGGCGGCCACTTCACAACGTGATTGTTGTAATTCCTAGACCGATAGGTACATAAATATATCCGTTGTTGAATAATTATACGAATTGTATTGTTTAACGCAGCTACTTAATTTTCTTTTATTGAAAAAACATCCTCGAGAGAACTGCCATCATTTAAATTGTCTTAAAGAAACGTCAATACAGGAAGCTCATATTTATTACATCGATTTCGCAAGTATCCGGATGGCGCGCCTATAAATATGTAAAGCGACAAGTGCATGTACCTATAGTGGATTCCGTACTTTAAGCCACCGTACTCCTCCAGTAGTTATGAGCGAAGGAGACAGAATACACGTCAAAACAGAAAAGGTACATAGTAGTCACATTTGCGTCGCCAGATACAACCATATAAGGCAAGGACGGCCGAGGAAGTGACCTTACAGTTGAGACTTTCGTATTTTGATACTACGGTATCATTACGCGAACGAACGTGCCAATGATTTACGCAGTGTGAATAAATATTAATAATTTCGATAAATGCTTGCTTTTGACATGCTCGACATAAAAAATGGTCAATTAACATAGCTCCATCGTTGGTTTACGATGAGTTTAGTGACCAACAACAATAAATATTAACGAGGGTTTCTGATGTTTTCACGTTTTGATCTTTTCTCGCAGCCTTATGATTATAAAATAGATTGTTATCAGGAATAACCCTCGAACGTAATTAGCAGCGAGGCTTAACGGTTCTGATTCCGCAATTTACTCATTTATTTTATTCCTGTTTATTGGAATTAATCTCCAAACATAAGTTAACAGGTTTGGGAATACATTCTAATAATAGCTACCCACATTTCGCAATTGCGACGACTGTTAGCACTTGTTTGATTCAATTTAAGATTCTGCGCTTGAGTGGGACGATAAATACAAGACGTCGTTTCGCGACGTCTTCAATAGTGTTGTGAAACAATTCAAAGCCTTTTGACAAAAACTCCTTGTAAACAAAATTAACTACTTCCATCAAAAAAGACTCACGTCAGAAGGCACAGAAACAAAGAAAACATCATCAACATAATAGATCGCGAACCGAATGCTAGACCAACAATACCGGCAATATTGTTAGTTACGTGGAAAAAGCCAAGAATGTATATTGTTATGCTAGGAAAGCGGCATCATGGCACGAAATGTACAAAAGCCAAGCGATACTGATGATTGTAAACGGTGACATCAGCGTGTGGGTTGGAGTGAACAAAAACCGATGGAGATCGTTGCCGTTGCGTCATGCGATTGTGGACGATTGTTGGAATACGTAGCAAACGTGTGCTGGCAGGATCAGGGGCACGTGGACGGTCTCGTGCGCTAATAATGCTGCAATTAATTGTGGTCATTTAACAATAATGTTATATTGATTCGCGTGGCACTTGAACCAATATCATTATAAATAATTATATATGAACAAGATGATATAACTCAGATAACGGTAATTGAGTGTTCCTAAGTGTTTACACATCCAAAACTGCACTTAAACAGAATTGAAGATAAGACAGAGGTATGCCATTTATAGGCGATGAGCTAATTATCTTCATTAGAACTCGTCTTATTATGTATTAAACACTATGTTACATGATCTGTTCCAATTATGCTTGATAGAAGCATCAGTTCCATAGTAAAAACTGACGAATACCGTTGAAATGAGAAGATTTTGGAGAAGCTTTCAAAAAGTGAACATCAAGTATGTTTTTTTGAAATTACTTCATTTCGTTCAGTCTCGGCTAGTTGTATTGCGCTAGGAATAAGTGCCCAATAATATTTTGAGACATAATCACGGAGGTGGGTGACGCAAGTGAAGTCGTTGACCGCCGAACATCCAACGTTCTGTTCTGAACTGAACGAGGCAAGCAAAAATGAAGACGTTTAAATCATTTAGGAAGAGAAAAAGATGAGACGTGCAAAAAATCAATCAAGTTTTTGCCATTTTGTCGAAAACACCTCACGTTACTGCAGTCCTTGATTCGCAAGTTTTATTTGTTTTAAATTCAGTTTTGTCCTGTTTTTTTATTTTACAACTTCATAAATTATCTTTCATGGCTAATATTGAAACTCAATCAATACCCCATAAATAAGACTGTAATTAACATTTTATCAGCTTAAGATCGATTCCCCGATAATCATACGATGACCCACTTAATCTCCATAAACAGAACCATGAATCAAGGCGTGGGATGGAACTGTTATATCTACTCTAAGTCTATTTAAGGTCTTATATAAAACATCCGGTGATTATTCCTCCCTAATAAAGCCAATCTGAAGTAGGTTTTCTTTCGTTCGCTCAAATTTGCATAGGACACTAATCCTCGTGGGCGCTCACGTGACGCACCGTCGAGAAGGCACAACGTTTAAGTCCGCTTATGTACGTGAACGACACATTTTACCTCCTAAGATCACACTGACATCAGTGACATCACCGTCTTAACTTAGCTGAATATTTACAAAGATAATTTCATAGTCGGAAGACCGGTTATCCATAAACTTGAGTAGATCATTACATGCGTTATGTTTGTTAACTCTTCAAGTTGCGAAGACCGTTGATTGGTTACTTGAATGATAAGAGCCAGCCATTTGAAATAACAAATAAAATGGCCAAAGAATATTTGTGTTTTCAATTCTTCAAGTCTGAAGGACGACCCAATGACGAAATCAAGGTAATCATGAGAGTGAATGATAATAATAAAATCACGTTTACAAATAGCAGCAGTCACAGCTGGAAATATTTTGTTTACATTTGTAAAGTCAAATATCACGTGCACACAAACATGAAAGTGATGTCGTAATGTACGAATATCACTTAAAATGATGGCGTCGTTTTGAGTCAGAACCCTGTTGGAATAATATTGCAAAGTGAAGCACTATTATTGGGAGAATATTTAGAGCGAGCGTGCACTTACAGATAAACAAAACAGAAGGGGTTTAGCATTAACAGAAGCACGAAAGGTAAGTGAACTTTGACGAACCGCTCAAGAATAACGCTGACCAAAGACGATGACCGAATATGTATTTTCGTTCATAATTTATGGAATTAATATTGATTATTCGAACTGTTTGATGTAGCTTTCCGTCAACGTTAATTTTGTACCACATTATAAATGAGTGTGGTGCTTTTTACTATAAATAAATCTGTTGGTCTGCAAAACCGCAGTCTTCAATTTTGGAAACAAAATGCAATATTCTGCGGTTTACAGACAGGCTAAAGAAAATATTTTTCGTAGGCAGTCGCTATACATGGTATTTCGATAAAACCAAAGCGCCTCGTCGGCGTCGCCTCTGACTCACGAGACTCGGCGCATGACGTCGAAATGTTTACAATGATCTCGTGTTAGTTATGGACGTTTTTGTGGGCAAATATGCGAAGGCAGACGCCAGTGCTGTATAAATATACGGACTTTTAAAAGAAATTCAACCTGTAAGTTTGCACGAAGGCTATATAGCGCATCAAGTGAGTCAAGGCACTGAAGGAGTGAAAGATAAGAAATAAATATTATAAATTCCGTACTTTCAAGTATTTCGCTTCGTCTTTTCTGAAGGGTGTTAAATATTTGAGAAGATATATAGATAGTAAATGGGGACATGACAAAATATCCTATAATATTTTTAAAGCGGATTTAATACAAACAGGTACTTTCATTCATAGCTTTACAAATGAGTTCCATATGAATAGAAATTAGTCATAAAGTAATATAATTTGAGCGAAGGTAACACCTGTGCTCCACACAAGCAATGTCTTTGACCATGCCACCACCTGGCCAGTTTCCAATTACTAATGCGAACAAGGAAACATTCTGCAGGTCATTCGGCTTTCTTAGACAGTCCTTGTGTTAGATCATCACTAATTTAAATAGTAGGTATTGAGTATGTAGTAGAAATCACTTTCATCAAAATCGTTTACATAAATTAGAAAAAAAATACTAGCCAATAGCTAATACTAACGATTGCTAATAGTCTCAGCGTCAAACGTTGTTAACTAAGTTATTATTATTATCAGTAAATGATAATGATCATCATGTAAAAGTAGCAACTTGGCATATTGAAATGCCAATTGTTTGATCTTTAAAGGTTATTCCTTGCATGTTGCAGTACAGGTGCATTGTGGAAACGATAACGAACGATAATATCATCGCTTTAACTTCAAACGAACAATGTTTAATTCATGAATGAATAAAAATGAACTCCCGAATTTCCTAATTATTGTAAGCTGTTAAGTTCGAGAAAACTTACTTCGCTGCCATGGTACTCCGGTGGTTTATCCAATACCACTGGGGATTCCATTTCCTTACTACAAAACACTGGAATGTTTCACTTATAACCACTTCACAAATAAATAACGCGAAAGTACTGACGTACTTGGAGTAACGTTCGTCACTTTGTCTCGATTTATACTGTGGCGATCGACGCCGTGCAATCGTATTTATACAGCGTGTGGGAGCGCGGCGCCACGAGTTCGCGGACCGTCCGGAGGGTTCGAGAACGACTCAGCAACGTCGCCGTATCGCAGACAACAAAAACATTCGACAGAGTGTTATTGTTGGACCATATACATGGGCGCGTCCGTTCGTACCGAAAGGCTTTTTACATTGAGTTCGCTGTATAAGAGCGGCAATGTACGTGTTACATGAGCGAGACAGTCTGGTTTCCCGTACTACTCCCCATCGCGCCTGCGTCAATTTTGTCTGGAAGCTTCCCAGGGTTGTTGAACACACAGTAGGGTGCAAAGCGCCCGGTGCGCAAAACAGATGCAACCCCTTTGGAACTTTGTCGAAACTTCTAGAGAAGGATCAATCGATAGCAATGACGATAAAGTTTGAGCGCCTACGCTCTACAAAAAGTTGTGGGCAATTGTGTGACAAAGTGGGGTCAATAAAAAATAATAATGGAGTGAAAAAAAAACAAAATTAATTTTCAGGTCGTCACGTGTGAATCATTGTGGACAATGAATTTGTATTATAATGGACATCACAATGGCAATAACAGCTTGTATGAATTAATTTAATTTTTCCTTCAGCGTGCCTTATAAACCAACTGATTAATGTTGGGGTGTTGCATTCATACAACCTCTCTACATTAATTTACTTTTCAATTGTTTTTTAATAAAAATGGATGGTAAAGGGAAAAGTCATTGTTGGTCGGACGTGAAATTAAAAATGGTTCAGCTTTGTAAATTTGTATCAAAACAGATATTATTTTAATGAAGATACTCTTGTGAGGATGTTTTTTTTTGTTTGTACTTATTGTTGTTTGCTATTTATATTATGGCTTTTTTCTAAAATGATTTGAGCTATTAAAAACAAACCAGCTTTTAGTTTGGGTTGCAATTTTACTAATTTTAAATCTATCTTCTGAAACTTTTATCGTACTTTACAACGAAGCAGATATTGAACTCTGGAAGTTGATGATTTTATTTACTCTAGTATTTATTGGTTGTATAATATTTTATTGGTTTTCGCTATCGCATACAAATCAAGACATACTCCTCAACATGGATTTTTAAATTAGCTTTCTCTGTTTCGTGGTTTCGTTCTCTTTGACGTTAAAGTACTTTATTATTTGTATGAACAATCTTTTAGCTTTTTTGAGCTAGTAAACCATGGACAATTTGAAGAATAAAGTACTGATTCTCATGGTAATAGTGGTAAAGAACCTACTCAAACCGCGGACTATATCAAAATTTTCTCTTAGAAAAAATGTTAAGCCCTGCGCTTAGGCTTAATTTACATGTTGCAGGAAAGTCCGAAAGGGATTCCGGGATCCTTGAAAATAGGCAACTGAAGGAACACGGGTGGGTTTTAGTCAGTGAAAGTCTGACACGCCCTCCCGCTCCGCCCAGAGCGGGTCAAAAGTCGTTTGATGATTTACCATAAAAAAGGCTTAATTTAAATTGCCGCGGAACGGAATGGAAGCGAATTTCTAACTCGAATTTTTTAAACAATTGACATAAAGTTCATTATTCTTTCACCTAATTTCGTGACGAAAATTCGCTTCTATTCCGTTGCGCGGCAATGTAGATTGAGCATATAAAACAAATAAGTGCATTCCATAAAAGATTGTGTCCAACACTCGTTTTTAACTCGAAGTAATTGAAAAAGAACATGACTCTATTACAGGTCTAGTCTAAGTTTCCAGAAACATACAATTACTACGAATTTCTGCTTTGAAATAAAACTGGTGACATATTGTTATAAATAAGCGCCAAAAATAGCGCAGGGCTATTATAGACGCAGTACCATTAATCATTGCTATTATAATCATATTATTATATAAACATTTTAGATACAATGACTATTGGACAACTACATCAAGGTTGTTATTGTTCATTGATAATCCATCCTTCCATAACAATATTATAAATACGAAAGTGTGTGTGTCTGTTAGCTTTTCACGCCATAACGGTTCTACGGATTTCCATCCTAATCCGTTCAGTCGTTTAGGGTAATATACAGACAGATTTACTTTCTTATTTAAAATATTCGTATGGTTAAGGATGGATATTATAATTATATTTTTTGGAAAAAGATGTCCATGATTATGAGCGCGAAGTTAAAACTTTAAAAGGAAAGACTTTCGAATATTCGAATTTCTCGAAATTTCCTTCAGTATATGCTCATATACAATGTGGAGACGACAATACCACAATAAATGAAAACACTGGCAATAGTAATGCATAAGAGAATTTTGGAATTATCAAATAAATCCTAACATCGAAATTAAAAAGTCATTTTTTCAAACAAACTAAATAGTGGTGATGGGCCGACTATGGAGTTTGCCGATCTTTGACTAGCTATCGTAACTAAACTATTGGATATATTTGATTAATTTTTTGTAGGTAGACCGAGATCGTCAAAAATTAAAACTCCGTATATCTATATACGGAGTTTTAATTTTTGTTGTATTATCGTCTCCACCTTGTATAATTATGATACAAGCTAATTGCGAATCAGCTTATGACTATACTGATCATTTATCTAAATAAGGTGAATTGTATGAAAATTTTGAATTTGCATAAAGATTGTAAGAGTACCTATTGGATGTAATTTTGGATACGGCACAAAATTACTAATAGGTATACAAAATACAAAGTGGTATTTTAGTAAAAAAACTGATCCAGTTAAAGGTCTATTTGAATTGCGAGTAGATTCTGGAATGCTCTGACACGAATCTGGAACATTAATTGAAATACTTTTACACAGAACAATAAAAAAGGTCAGATAGTAAAATCCATAACAATGCAAGCATTACACGAAACTTTAATAGCAAGTTAAGGAAGTAGGTACATACACAGTTCATTTACAATTCTTATCCTACGAGTATTTTTGAGATATAATTGGTTGAACTTAAGTAAAACAGCTACGAACAAAGAACATAAATGTAATAATGCGATTATACAAATTTAAAACATTTGTTTACATACTAACATAGACGCGAGCAGCCGGAAAACGTGCAAGAAAAAAAAACGCTTTTCGCGCGCTTCTCACGACATACCAGTTTTATTTTATTATAGTACACGATAAATATGTCTTCTCCGCGGTCCAGACAGCAGAAGCGTTGCTCGTTGCTCAAGGTACATACAATATTTCAAACGTCAGCCTAATGACGATGTCTTTGGGAGAAAAGCAACAAGATACAATAACCTAAATAGAACAAGGCTTGGAAAGCCAAAATACATAAGACCTTCCTCGACTCGCCAAAAACTTCAATTGGCTAACTACTGCTACGGCTATTCGGTTTGTGATCCAAATGATTTGGAAACCTATATTAAATTGGGTAAATGCTTCGACCGCGCCCCGAAGCATTTAAACTAACATTCGCGAAACAATGTCAACTGACACATTAGTTCATGTTATTCATATTGTTCTAACGGACTATTATCAGCTGTCTGCTATTTGGCAATCAATGCATGGTCGTTGACCGAGTATCTCACATGGTGTTGAGGACGCAGGGGGAATAATAAGTTTCTCATTCATTCAGCTTTATTCGTGCGGAGTTGGTAAATTTCCTGCGCTAAAAAGGACGACTAATCAGTCACAATTAACAATTTAAAAACCGAATTTTAATCAAGGTTTTTGAACAAAGAAAAGGAAGTATTTAAGAAAATGTTTACATATCATGTCGCAGCGAATACTGCGTCTTACGCTGTAGCTTTTTTCATGAACGCCAATTTCAACAGGTATGCAGCAAACTGGCTATTTTTAACACCGTTAATGTCAGGATTCCTACAGGAAGCGAACACCGATAGTTCACATTGCGTAGTCGTGATTAGGCAAAGCGTTATTAGACCGACTACCAAGCGTCACAATGACCAGTAACAATGACCACACTTCTTTAAATGTAAAAGAAATCTTGAATTTTCCAACGTTAAACTCACAGAGAGGGGAAAAGAAACTTACAAGTTTAACAGAATTCGCAATATAAGTAAACGTATTTGCGGTAAACGTCTAACTAGAAATACTTCAGGGTTAATCAAAATATAATAAACAAGCAAAGTGGGACGCACGGAGACGTAGGAGGGCAACTCGCTCCAAATACCTAACAATTCTTATAATAATGTTGTGCAACATGAAAACAATTCGACTCCTGGATAAGATGTTAGGGACAAAGTGCAAACCAACATCCAGAAAATGGTGCACGGTACGTTTGAATGTCACATGCATATCTATCGTATATGTCTCTATGAATTGCATAATATCATCGATGACGATTTAAAGCCTAAATCAGTTAATTAAAGCGTGTAAACAAAACATTGTAACGTTGGCAGCATCGTGTGATCGGTGTTACCAACAAATACAATATTTGAAGCTATTTATAATTTGTATGTACCGCACGTTCACACCGATACCAATGACTGTGTGTGTACTTACGTTTCGCTTCATATTGTACTGTCACAGAATTATATCACGTTATTATATTTTTTAACTGCCGTATTAACATTTAGCTGTCGATCCCAACACTGAATTTTATATATCCGTCTCAGCACCACTCACTAGTTCACGTCTGCGCGTCGTTTTGCATGTGCTGTGGGTGGGTGCCGCGATTCACCGAAATAGAACTTTTGGAATAACACTACACAAATTATATTCCTTGCGTCACTAGTAACGTTTGACGAGATGAAGATCAAGAGCGTACGCGCAGACACTTGGATAGCACACGAAAATTGTCGCAAATAATCTATTTATCATTAGAAAGCTAGACAAAACAACGAATTTATTTTTAACTTGAAATTTTTATTCTATAGAAATTGATGAATGTTGGTGCGAGTCAATCACTGCAACCTCTTATTATACACGAATAACTTAAAATATTATTTTAAGTCCTGCTTTCTGGAATCAGACCGCAATGTATCGTTTTAACGTAAACGAAGCAAACAACTGGGTCACAGTAGGATCCCAAATAACTGACCGATGATTGGGTTGTTAATATTGGTTATACGGGAGAGCAACGCAAAATCCTATCAAATAATGTAAAATTTCTATATGTAGATAGATTGTTTAAAACTGACTCTGTAACTGTATTTTCATTGAAAATTACTTTGTTGCGGGACATATCGTAGGATAATGTAAGCGACGTTTCTAAGGTTGATGCGATCAAGGCGGCACGTGCCCCGTTCTCATTCTCTTCCTCCATAGGTGCAGTAAAAGGGAAGTCCTTGAGCAGCCCACTACTGTACTGATTCATTATCACCCACGCGCACAAATTGCATGTTATTTCTCGATAGAACACTGCAGTGTTGCAAGCGATTTGCGGTTAGGGTCAACAGTATATGAAGTCATAAATAATTGGTTTCTATCTGTCGTGGTTTACATGTTATTCTTTTTTTTTAATAATAATTAATTAAGCAGTAGCATGAGGTTTGGAATTGCATTTGTCTCGTCCTATTTCATATCACATTATACCATTACCGCGCCCCCCGGTCTACTCCTTGATATGCAATGGCCTCTGTAGCCCCGTGAAATATGAGGCTCCAGGGGCTAGTGCAAATTTTGGGGTTCATTCGATTTATCGAGTCTGGTTAATCCACGCTGGGGTCGGTGCATTTCATTCATTAATTCATATCACATAATATCGGCAAAATGATCTTCCTTTCAGAACCTCAGTCCTTCTCTTCTCTTTTTCTGTGCCTTCCTTCTAGCCAGCTGGCGTAGGCATGGTAGGCAAAGGTTCCAGAAATAAAGGTAGGTGTTTTATTTAATCATGTCTACTAAAAAAGTTTAAGCCTTGGGGCCAGTTTTATGATTCGTTTTATAATCGGCGAACGGCGACTTTAAACTTTTTCGGATGCAGATTGCAGTAGAGAAGACGTTGAACCCGCAGACTGATGGTCTAACGAATGCAGTATCAGACGTCTGAGTCTAAGTACAGAACCGCATAACGCAATGCAGTATTCGTTTTATGCAGTGGCCTTTCTGTAGATGTTCTTGCGTGTGTGATTTATATAAATTCATCTGCCAATTTAAATTTAAGTAGATATTTGATACAACCAATCCGATTAAAACGAAGGGTTCCGTACCATTATCTATAAAAACGGCAAAAAAGGTTCATCAGGTTTGTTGTATGGGAGCTAGTTTATTAAATATTTATTTTATTGTTTTTTAGTATTTGTTGTTGTAGCGGCAACAGAAATACATAATCTATCACGGTTCATGAGATACAGCCTGGTGATAGACGGACAGACAGAGAGACGGCAGAGTCTTATTAATATGGTCACGTTTAACCCTTTGGGTACGGAACCCTAAAAATGGGGAACAATAACTTGTATTAAAAAAAAAAACCATATAATTTGTTTCAACCCTAATGTATATCAAGTAGCGAGAACTAGTGTTAATGATGATAAATAGATCCGATACCGTAACAACCTACTGTCTTTTTATTCCGGTCGCTTATTTCATCGTTGGTGGGGTTCTGTTTCATCGTCTAGATTACGTTTCCTGTCATTCTCATAAAAAGACTCAACAAGATCACATTTTTATAATTTTACCGTCGCAGTTCATCTTATCTCTTTTCGTAACTGACTGGCTTTGGCTTAGATTAATCATAAATAAATAATTAGGTATACATAAATTATGTCGTACTCTTAGGTTCTATAAAATAAAGGGAATTGTACAGCAAACAGGCGTGGTGATTTATATGAAGCTACGCAATTTCTGTCGTACGGCAAATCATAGGATATTTTAGGTCTTCATAGTTTACCTGGACGACCTTGCGCGCTATTATAAAGGTACTCGTGTCACGGAATATTTTTATTTGATTAGCAAATTTGTGCTAATGATATCACGCGATATTTGAGTATTAAAGTCACAATATTTAACATTGAAAAAATCTCGTATCGCCTTCTTAGTGAACTTATTTTACGAAATTGAACTAGGTATGTAGACTTAGCTCCTAGGTTTTTATCGCCCATCTTGTCTTACATTTAACAGATCAATGTATTAGTGGGCAAGACCCATATCGACATTGAAATAATTTTGTCGACCTAAATACTTCTGCATTTTACGCTGTACACGAATAAGAACATAATTTTTATGTACTCCAGATCTGTCAAATCTTTCGCGTGTTACATGCGCGGCGGTGCGCTTGCGTCGATCCGACGTTGTATACAATGTAGACGTTCCATTTGGATTCGTCTTAAAATGCGGTCGTGACTACGACGCAGATTTATTTATGTTGTGTGTAACGGAAATCATTTTGTGGTTCAAAGTTTGCGCCTCTGAAAACGTCGTGCGTCCAATTGACTGCACATCTTTCTGGTTTGATAATTAGGTACAAAATATTCAATATTAATTTGCGTTGTGTTGGTACATCCAGTATCATTAAATGATTTATTACTGGACTAGTAAAAGTAATCTTAATGACACCAGAAAACCCAGAGGCATGAAGTCGTCGTGATTAAACAACAGAAGAAAAACGTTAAAATGTTCTATGCTTCTCATTCAATTAAGTCCTCATCAAGGAGTAGCATGAAATCGGTTGATTCCATCATCGGCTCGTGACGAATCAATCAGTCACCGCCGATCTTTACGACTGGTGTAATTGTCATTTATTGTCCTTGAACTTCTGAATTAGATGGCCCAATTATTTGTTATTTGTCTAACAAATGCAAATACAAGTTTCGGGGATAACAAACAATGCTTCATTCGCCGTACCCACGAAATGCTATTTTAACATCTTGCTATTGCTATGACTAAGCTGACTAGATAGGAAAAGCCTATGCAGGGAAATGACCGATAACTTTAACTGACTCTGAGAAACGCTAAAATAACTTTGTTTTGATTAATTGTTCAATTAAGGCTATTATTACTCAGCTGAGATAAAGCTTTCAGAGTTCAAGCTCCGGGATCCATTCATTATTCCACTTGACAATGATAAGTTTACCAATCAGCTACTATAATAACCGTTCTCGTGTTT
The DNA here is from genome assembly GCA_947363905.1 of Lithophane semibrunnea. Taxonomy (NCBI): domain Eukaryota; kingdom Metazoa; phylum Arthropoda; class Insecta; order Lepidoptera; family Noctuidae; genus Lithophane; species Lithophane semibrunnea. The sequence goes on from OX376193.1 coordinate 15,595,283, forward strand.
TGAATTTAGAATTTTATTGCATCGTTCATTTTTTAAATATTGCTAATTCTTTTATAGGAAAAAAAACTAAGCTATTTCAGTTTTTTTTCCTATAAAAGAATTGGCAACCATCATTATTTTGTCTATGATTGGCTCGACTGTGAATTCTTGGAAAAAGCATATAAGCTTTTGGGGTATTATTTAATTCATCCTATGGCAGCTAAGTCGAAATCGAGGGCGAACATGGTGTTTTCGAACATTCAAAAACTAGGTTAGGTTAGGTTAGGTTAAACCTCTTGATCTAATATATAAAAAAGTAAGAAAGTAATAGTCATAGTAACTAATATTAAATCCATGCAATCAATAACAAAATATATCTCAGTCTCAGTATCTCCTAAGAACTCTTTAGAAAAATGATCAGTATTTAGTACACATTTGCGCAGTTTGTTGTGTTCATACCACACGTGTTATTACGTATTATATTAGCATGGCTTATGTAATCAGTACATGAAGCCGGATATCTAATGAATCTTGTCTCACTATGTCCTGCTCCATGTTTGAGTAAGGACTTGATTTATTGATCACCACACTTCTTATTAATATTATAATTGCATTAGGGAAAGCAGAAAACTAATTTATTTTTCCTCATGCATTACCTTACTAACTTAACAAAAACATATTCTGACTGCAATGAAATGCAGCGGTGGAATTGACTCATCACGAAGAAAGGAAAAACATATGAGTAACGATAACAGATGCAGTTGGTCACAATAATACCAAGGCACTTATCCAGTGATCAATTTGAGGCTATTATAACACAACTATCCAATGCTAACGCAAATCTTGAGGCGAAGAAGGAGGAAAAACAATACAGTCGTGCCAATGCCCCGAACTGCCCATTGCTGCCTCTTCAAGTGACTGTCAATAGTGTTAATATCCGAGTCTATATAAAAACTGATGTACGAAATAGATACGATATACTGTGGTGTGGTGTGAGTAATATATCGTTGTTTTTGTATGACACAATATAGCCGTGCGACGACACGCTTCATGCTTCGACGGCTCTCTGCATTGTTCTAAATACTGCACAGATGTACAATACCATTTAAATTGTAATAAAATATCCGAATTTCTTAGAACTCTTGATTCATCGACTGACAATAATTTCATGAATGAACAATTAATTTCTGACTACGCTAATTGTGTTTGTCAAGAATAAAGTAAGCTTTGCATAAAAGTATTATAGACCTGACTGACTGATTCATGAATGCAGAGCCTAAACCACTAGCCAACCACAGCTTTCTTTTAGCTAGTAACTCTACCTCTATTGTTTTTTGTAAATTCTAATTTCTAACCTTAAGGAGGTTAAATAGGGGTATGAAAGTCTGTAATAAAATTTGAGTATTCGAAAATATACAACAGGTATTTCAGGGTTTTCGAAAATTCTATCCCAAAGGGGTTAAATAGATCAAAGTTTGTATGGAAAAGTCCGAAATCTACGCAGACGAAATCTCTGGCAAGGCGCTAGTAAATCATACAAAGACACTACGTCCAGTCCTCCACCTACACGCTGAATAATAAACTTCTATGTATCACCTGTTCAAAATTACGTGTGCTAGCATCACTATGCGTCAAGAATTACAATTGAAATCAACAAGGAAAAAAGATAACATCATATTATGACTTATTGCAACTAGTACACTGTATTTAAGTCATTTGCATCTTCGGCTCAGAGTCATAGCATTGATCGACCTGTTGCCAAGGCCTCTAATGACGTGATCCGACGGTGCGCCATGTTGCGGATGGACACACACGGCACACGACCACAGACCGCCACGCACCGCGCACCGAGGAACTCCCGATGTCTGGGATACCCCTCACGTACACCTTCCCACTGTGCGTCGTGCGGGCTCGTCTGTGTCCGTCCGTAATATGGCGCACCATCGGATCACGGCATTAGACAAGGTCGTGGAAATGTCATGACATGGTAAATTTGATGGCAGCCAGAATGCTCTACTGTGACCTCCGAGTTTCTTTTGGTGTTTCTTCTCAGCGTAGTCGGATAGGAATCACCAACCTCATCTACATAGTGTTGATGTCGTTTTAGTCAGTCTGGATAAATGTATCCATGGTATAGGTATAGGTGTTCTCGATTCAGAATTTAGGTTTTGATTCACGTCGCTCTGATTTGTATGTGATTTATGTTGTTAAGAAGAAACTACTCTTCGAATCGTAGTAAGTATTCCGAACAATTAACTCGCGCAATGAGACTGATAATGTAGTAGAAAAATAGCACGCAGCTATAAATTTTGTAAATATCTGAATAATTAGGTACTAATCCTTCTTGGCGCCTGATAAAGTATGCAAAACCAACCGGGGCGCCAACCAAACCACTGCAGAAATAAACAATAATAAATTGTTCAATTTGATTGTTGAACTTATCATGGGCGATTTAACACCAAGTGTAACTTTACAGTTTATATAAGTAATAAATTATTTGAACGTTTAGAGATTGGAACACTAAGAAGATTAACTTATGAAAATAATAGGCGTAAATCCAGGATTTATTCAGCCATTTACAACTTACCCATTACAATTTACAATTATATCCAAGACATCTTCTTCTTGATTGTAAAATGTTTACCCATTTCAATCCCTAAACAGATGCAGGTAGCCAGATCGATGATCAATTCGCCAATAACTCAGGTTGTGGTCATTCGTTAATTTACAGAATCTCTCAATGGACAGTCAGAGTACATTACAGGTAACTATGACTAATATCAAAGTGTGCCAAGTCCAATTTTACGCAGTTGTGGGACGTCTTCCAGTACGCATAAACACCGGTACATACAAGATATTTTACGCGTACATTAATGAGATAGATGACTACTGAAGAGAAATTGGCGTGGTTTCAGTCTCAACTTTCCAAACAACAAATCAATAATTAAGTTGTCAATTCATGGGCAATTAAAGTTGATGGAGTACCCACTTAAAGTTAAGCCAAAATCGTTCAGCATTCTTGCCTTTATCTCTTGCCATTTGATCAAAAAGGCAATGTTCTATTCAATATCCCATAAAATAATTATCAGAACAGGGAATCATATCATAAATCAGAAGAGCAATCAATTTCGAAATCATCATGTGCTCCAATCTGACAACTCATAATTAAAACATTTAACGCTACTCAGCACATCAATATTATACTGAAATTAAAACAATGCATTACATATGTCGAAGTAACATATGATATGACTCAACAAGCGATTATTCATTGATTAATGTACCACAAACAGAGTCTGGAAACGTGTGTTTCAGCAATAAAAGCATTTTATTTTAACATTAATCTTGTGCAAATCCAAAACTGCTGTAAAATAAACATCTAATTTCTGCATAAAGATAAATAAACTTCGTATAACCCTTTTGAAATAAGTCTTTCCGCAGCACGCCAAAGGATGAACCATTCATGTTATGGAACATCTCTTATTTATTTGTTTCGGCGCTAAAGCAGTAAAAGTCGGGCAACAACTGCGGAAAGCGATCAGTATTCAGATAGCAAATGCAATTTACTTCTTATGACCAGTTTGCATGCAGACCGCGCGAATGCACTCTGTAAGTGCCCGTGGAAAGGTAAAAGCACTTCGCGTGTACCCTACGACTACAATAACTCGAAGACCGTAGTTGCCAGTGACATAATGAGTAGCCCGCGTGGCCGCCATGCTGATGCATATGCAGTTACAGATTATAGGTCAACTGTTTTACAACAACAGCTACAAAACAGAAATCGTTTCCTGCCCACAATCGGCAAATTGGGAGCACTCTTGTTAAATGCCAGCAAATTGTTTCCAAACTACCTGCTAACCAGTTTTGTAGTCCATTCAACCGAAAGCAGGTCGAATGTCGGTTACGATTCCCATAGTCATCGTAGTTTCAACTGGAAAACACGAGGGTTGACTTCAATTAAGCTGATATTAGCTAACTCAGCATTTACGATTATTCTCCAAGAAATTCAACATAACGCTAAACATTGGAGCTGAAACACTAGGGACAATGTAAATAGTTAACGATTATTTTATGTTGCTAAACGTAGAAAATAATCGTTAACTATTTTCTAGTTACCCTTTTTCATTGAAGCTAGTCATTAAAGTTACCCAAGGAAGACAGACAAATACCTGAATATATTCGGGAGACGTCGATGGTTAGGGTCGTATCAGGCCTACGACGACGCCTTGATGGATACCTCAAGTGAATGAAGACATGAAGTGAGAGACAAGCTGATGAATGAGTACTTAACCTTAAATTGTAAGTGGAACCCAACTCACGATCATCAGCAAAAAAATTAAAACTCTAAATAAGAATTAGAAGGGGACAAAGTGATGAGCAATATTTGACCATGAATTTTTGTAGATGCTCTTTTCTAAAAGTAAATATGGCGTCGCCATTAATTGAAGTCTTAAGACACGATGTACACATTGGGAAGCAGACACAATATTTGGACATCAATAAAATTCATGGACTGGTTAAATAGGTCGGGTTTACGACTTCTTGGCGTCTAAACAATTTTACGAGGCCCAACAAGTCTGTAGGCCAAATACAGAGGCCGAGATTTCAGCGTTGTTCAAACAAAGCAAGTAATAAAATATTGGCATATTGATGTATGGCTGAAGCAATGCAATACGCCTACAAAAACGCCCACTGTAGCCAAAAAAATCATGGGCACTGGCGACGACTAAGATTACTCATGTAGGAGTATTTGTGCTGAGTGTCAAAGCTCCATTGTGGGATACGGAAGTAACAAACAGTATGAAATAAAAGAATATTGGGCGAATGAGAGTTCGTATTCCGACCTTCGTTGAATTCATCTATTAAGATGCGTGTAGGAGTGTTTAACATCTACGCTACGGTTGTAAATGTGATCGAAGAAAACTCATTTTTCTTTTGAATATCACCAGCACAAGGCATAGATACCCCAAATATGGAGTAAAAATCGATCCTTAAAAATTAATACGAAGCATTTCTCCCCAGAACCGATTTCTCAACTTGCAATGCCCTATCAAAGCAAGTTTGTAGATTGTTTATCAACAATGTTGTAAGGAACATTTAACGATGAAAGAGTATGTTTGACCCAGAAAGGAAATTGGCCATCCACTTGTGTCTAACTTTTATGTTGCTTCCTCTACGATCACTTTGGAGCAATTTCCGTAGCATGTTTTGTAGCAAATGATGTAGCAAATTGGTGGTACTCAATAGGTTAAAGACCTCTGAACCACAAAGCTTTTAACAGTTTACACCCTTTTGCTGACGTGCTTGCATCATCACAGCAACCGAAACCAATGAAATACTTAGCAAGAAAGTGACGAAAACATGAATAATTGCATAACACGTGCTTTAAAACCCCACATGATATTGTTGCTAAACGCTAAGTATGCGAGCTAAACAAACAAAATGCGAGGAATTTGTATGACAGAAGCACCTCGCGGTTTATAAGAAAAACAAGACATTCAAGGTTGAGATAAGTACGAGCGCAGAATGACGCGGAATCAGTGTCTGTCGCGCTAACGAATGCAGGTAATGAGAATATTTATGATTGATGGCATGTCTGTACTCGCCACTATAGGCTCGATATACTTACAGTTCAGTTCTTTTAATTGGATGTCCCTTCTTTTATTAAATCTAAGTCATTCAATTGGAGAGATAGTCGTGCCCGATATCCGACAAAATTTGAACAGCGCCATCCAAACTGTTCTGCCACTAGACAAACCAACATTTTGTCCGACACCTGACAAGTGGGAACAAGTCGTAAGAGAAAAGGAATAGCCGAAAAATGCAACAACGATACCTGAGTCTGATAATAATTCTATTCAAATACACGAAGGACTTTGTTCGATCACTATTGCACGGATGATCCAACATCTATCATTTGTGACCAACATCCGCTTTTATGTACAAAAGCTATCATTATTGTGCCTAGGTAAATATTTAGATTAACCTGGCTGGTGCTCTAGCTAGATTTAGTTTGCTATTACTAAGCGGAATTTAATAAGCGAGGTTTTATTAAATTCCGCTTAGTAAAAGCCAACTAAATGTACGCAGTATGAAACGTCCTTGTCGAAATATGACCTTCAAGATACCTTGGCATAATGAGCCATAATCATCTTGATTGAGACAGGTATTGTTGCTCTGAGTAAGATGTCTTTAGTCAAAAACAATTTGGATTTGTCAAAATACAAGTATCAACGAAACAAAAAGGGTCCCTGTGCAGGACGTCAGAAACTAAGCGAAGGTATACCTATTGCATTCATTCCACCATTACTGAATGGACCAATTAAATTCGATTCAAGTTGCGCAGAGTTAAGTCAACCATACGAATTGCTATAATACAAACCTCTGCCCGATATTAAACAGTTTATTGCGACGTTTATTGAGTCGACGAGATTATTATGCGCATCTTATGTGCAAGATATGCATAGGAATTAGTGCATAATACATTAAGCTGGCAAAGGAATAGGTACCTACACGATGATTTATGTGATCTAATAAATCGCGGAGGATAAAACGATGCCTGAGAATTGCCGCAAGCAAACTAGTTTAAATCAGATTCAACTATGATTTGCTGTGAAAATGATTATGATAATATTGAATTGTGCCCGATCGGCCTTTGTGACTTTAAACTGCATCAAAAATCTACTTTACAGGTCACTCACTATACAGGGTGTTAGGGTGAACACCGTTATCCTTGCAACCAGTGGTTTGGTTTCATTTATAGAACGTAAAATCAATGGAAAATTACAACTTTTTTTTCTTTTTTTAAAACCTACATTTTACCACAAGAGACGCAATTTCTTTGCCCTATGCGCTAGGGCAACGAACTTGCGTCTCAACACGGGCGGGGGGTGCGGGATGTGACCTGACCGGCCGCGAGCGCGACCTCTCCCTCAGTCAGTCAGTTGTTCCGCTAGAGAGCACGGTGTCGGATAGAAACTTTTTAAAATCTTTTAATGAAAATATTTTTTTTTTTTTGTTGTATTCGGTCATTTATTTTTAAATTTAAGTCAACTACCCATGGTTTGAATGACAAGAGTGTTTACCCTTACAGCCTGTATTAATAGCCGGCAATAAATAATATTGCAAAATAAATAAAGTAACTCTGCAGGATATTACTTAAGAATTGTTCATTATGGAGATATATTAATTTCTGTAATTTATTCACGTCTCCGTAAACACGGAAACAACAGCTATTGAAAGTAGCTTAACACCTACGGACCAAGCGTTTTGGACATGATTGTCGGTTACGTAACTAAATGATGATAAATGAAATGGCTGGCCATTTATTTTGCCTCATTAACAAAACTGTACCGTAGATTTATAAATAATATGCTAGGCTCCAATATTGTAGTTTAGAAGTGTGAGGATCAGGGTGTAAAGTTCATTCATCCTCTATAGAAAAGGGAGGATCCTCCGACCAGACGGGTGTTGTGTCTGGTGGGCAACTGCCCGACGATTGATGTTGAAATCTTGTATGTTGATCGCGGGGTAAACTCTAATAGCGTGATGCAGGATTTGTGTGTGACGTTAGATCTTTGATGCGTAGTTCGCATGTGGCGATGTAGATGCCGCCACAGTAGCTTTCTATACAATTTTTGAAATCTGATCAGAACTTCCACAAGAAAGAAAAGGGAGTGTATGTTAGCGTGACGGTTGACAGGGGAAAATCGAAGAAGAAAACGTATTGCACCGACCCCAAGTAACATGGGCAGGAAGATGATGATGGATCAGTACTTAGCACCACCAGAGATTACCAAGTACAAGCATACAGACAATTGTACCTCTTTGTAATATTAGTTTAAATTTATCATTTAAACGCATCAGATGCTTAGGATGGACGTAAAGACCGCGGCTGAAAAACTGAAGACCAGACTGTCTCCAAGAGAGTCCAAATACTCTATGGACGGAGAACTTGGTAAAACACTAGAAAGTGGTAAATGGTGGGAATATGGGGACTGTTTTAAATTTTGACTTTTATAAAGTGAAGATTCCCAGCCTCTGAATAGGTGAATTTTAAAGTGCATTCACAACAGCGAAGACACTTGATCTAGCTGGATCATGCTTTAAAAACCATTTGGGGAGGGAAAAGGGATTTATCGGTTCTCTGATAAAACTTTGCAGTGCAATTATTAGCCTAAATAGCGTGATTGTCAACTTGATGACTATTATCAGATTATCACACAGGAATGTACGATATATCATAACGTTTTAGACACACTCATGCTATATCGCGTGTAAAACAATATTCATGGACGACTGCGGACGTAGTTGCGTATGTAAATATCCTAATAACAGTTAATCGAGTGTGCCCGGCACAAAAATGTTAGCCCAACCCAATTCTCGGAGTGTCAGTACCTACATGACGTCAATGTATATGTCGTGATTCTTACAATTATTACTTTCATTTATTTTGTGTATTTGGCTAGAAGTTGGTTACTGCGACAGAATATTAAAAAAGTATAAAAAATCCAAGTTTTGCTGATCAACCGTGAAATTACGATATTCGTAAGAGCTGACATCTTTTTAAGATCCATCCAAAGTTACCGACATCCTGTATAAATTTGTGTAACTTGTACAGGTCACAGTACCTACTCATGAATATGAACAATTTCTACGATATTACTTGGCCTTACGATATAAACTATTCGAAATTGACGTTATCAAAAACACAATCATATTTTCGTGGTTTCTTTACGGACCATCGACTTATAGAGCATCAATATTTTCATAGCACCCACCGTTGCAATAGGAGCAAAGAACCGATTAATTGAACGACATACATGGCTGTGGTAACGAAATTTATTATTAGTAGAGAATACTTGTGTAGGCAGCAATAAATTTCAATCAGTTTAGTCAGAGTATAAATAAAGTTGCGTGCCCAGATGCAGCGATAAATATGTTGTAACTATCAACTGGAGGACAATAGTACGACGTAGGACACACAGACTAAATAGTCTATTTAAAAATCATTAGATACGAAATTATAGGCTGTTACAGTGAGTGGTTTTATCGCTAACAGAGACTGCTTATAAGCGACGAGAAAAGAATCAACGATACAATACACGAAGACGTATCTGCTACTTAATCAATCAATCACCTCAGCCTATCGCAGTCCACCGCTGGAAATAGGCTTCTCCCAGGCTGCGCCACAACACCCTGTCCTCCGTCTTCCGCATCCAGTACGTCCCAGCCAACGTTTTAAGGTTTTCTAATACGCGGTCTCCACTCTAGGACTCGTCTACTCCACCGGCCATCAGTCCTTCGACAAACATGGCCACTTCAGCTTGCTTACTCTGCAAGCTATGTCGGTAACTCCGCTATTTAATAAAAATCTTAAATTCACTGAGATAACACACAGTCTAAACGGCTGGGTCTAGAAGCATGGAGCTAAGGAAGGATTTTTGATAATTCATCCCCAAAAGAGGTTTAAAAAGCGGATGAAAGTTCGTATACAGTTTTGTCATTTATGCCGATGGGAAATCCTTTCAGGCGTACGCTTGTCTATTAATAAAACTGGTAATATTGATTTTAATAAAACCTTTCAAAGACCCAATTTTTATGATATCACATTATCAAGTACAGACGAACATTCTTGCCATTGCTATTAGTCTCCTTTGTCGCGGTCACGAACCTACGACAAAGCCAGATAAGTGTGGCCACACTTACAGTAAACATTACAAGTACTTTGTTCATGTTACATCAGTTGGTTTTCATTACGAGTTCCTTTTATAGAAACTATGTTAAGCTAAAGGAATGGTGGTGTCCTTTATCTATTCTTGGATAGCTGTAAACCAATCATGACCATTGAGTAAACAGTAATAAACTAAGCTATTTATTACCTTTTGCATTTTATTATCCATCAGTATTTCTTTTGCTGTGCTTCCCTTTCTAAACTTAGCAATTCTTGATTTGAATGACTTTAAATGTATTTTTATTGTGTGATTAATATCAAAAACTACTGCACAGATTTTCATGCTGTTTGCACCAATGGATAGAGTGGTTCTCGAGGAAGATTTTAGTATATAATAACTGACATCCACGCGGGCGAAGCCGCGGGCATCACCTAGTTAAAGATAAAATTATTATGGGGGATGTACCAAGGTAACCCGCGAAATTCAAATTTTGAATGAAGAAAGAATCAGCATTTGTAACTCACAAGAATATATTATAATCCTATTGAATGACTATTTCATGAAATCATGACATTTGAGGATTATTCTAACAGGAGTTGTATTGTTGATTCTAATGATTATAATTCTGTAAAGCCATATTTGTTACGATCGTGAATCATATTTTAATCAACATACAACCTAACTGACTGACCTGCAAATTGCAAAAAACGTACGAAAAATTTGAATTTCGCCACCTACCCTGAAGTTTTCGCCTTATGACGAAATTCCATTACCCATTGTAAGCCTATTTCAGTTAACTTTCTTTTTTCACAAATTCTTTATTCGCAAAAAATAATATTGTGGAATAACAAGACTTTCTTCTCTATTATTCAAGTTCTCAATAAACAAAAGAATGTTTAAGAGGTTAATGATTTGGCCAGACACCAAAAGAATTTAGCCAATAACTTTTACAATGTTGTAAATAATAAAAATTCTGTTTTCTGTTGTGATAGTGTAACAGAACTTTCACATTCAAGGATACTTCGAAATTTCTACAGAAGACTTTCTAGTTGCATATTATGCTCTTACATCCTTGTTTGAAGAGTGAAGTGACAATATCAAAGGTGCAAAGAGTTTTTGCTCATTCATTGATAAATGTACTTTAAGATTTACTTTGAAACTAGCTTCAATCAATTATTAAACCTTTTTCTTTAGAATTTGTATACAGTAATATGTTTAGGACATAAAAGTTTAACAGCAGATATGCCTATAACACAGCCATTAAATACAGTATATTACACAATATAACTTCCATCATTATCATCAAACATTACACCAGTAGCAGCTGCCACCATACATAGAGCAGCGCAAACAGTTTCATACGTGTAGACACATCAATATTTGACGTTTCATGGTCCAAAAATTTGGCTTTGTAATACAGTAAAAAGTACTTACTCACACTTCACAATTTTGGCACAAAATGCAAATGCATTATTAAGCACAATTTATAGTTAGAACACCACATAAATTTTGCAAACAAATCAAATGCAAACTTCACAAATGAATGGCCCAATTCTTGTTCAAATATTGGTTTATCTACAGCAGAGAGACAACAAAATGTGTGACTAACCTCAAAAGCAGGCTGTTAGGAGGCACTCGGGAACACTTGTGTTATACCAGGCACGCATCAACCATCCTGTGGAAGACCACCATATCAGACCTCTAGCGACACCTTCAGTTTAATCCCAAAATTTAATGTTAATTAATATATTAGTTATTACACAGTCAAGGATACTACAGTTGGGTGTGTGCCAAAAATGTGCTGCAACTGTAAGCAAGCAAAACTGAAACTCATCGATGCAATCGTCACAGCACTTTACACATGATTATACCATATTATTAGGTTAGTATGTCAATAATGCAGATGAGACTGGGCAGTGTACACTACAGTCAAGGGCGTCTATAGGAACCCGGACATCGGACGGGAGCTGTGTTAGATACATGCATGAGATAGCAACGCTGCGCACGACATCGCTACAAAAATCGGAAGGAAATAAGATATCATATAACATGATCACTTACGAAACTTCTTCCTCTCAAAGGCATCTCACGCACAAATAATAAAAAAACACAACTATTATCACTTCGTATTGAATTGAGTAATAGCACTCGTTTCACACAGTCTTTACACAATTTTTCAGTTCAATTTGGTTCAATTTCAACAGCAGACAGCAAGTTGTCTTGCAGATGGCAGATTGCAGATAATAATTTGATTTGACAGAAGCGCTAACACAATTCTAGAACAATCATCACTCAACGACCATAGACTAATAAAAAACTAAAACTAAAAACGCGATGTCCATGCTGATGCATGGCTATCAAGTAAAGCCGTCACGATCACGAGCACAGAGTAAAAGCGAGTAAGCGAGTTTCCGGGTGTAGTGAGCTCGATTTTAGTACCCCGGCTCGGAAAGGTAAGGTTTTATTTTGACCATAAATACAGAAATAGGAGATACTTTGTCGTTGTTGAAAGCAGAAAGGTTTGAGGGCGAGAAGAATAAAGGATGTTAGAGTAGGCGTCGCGAACTCGAAAATGTTAGCACCCATTAGGAGTGAGGCGTATTTATCGTCACAGATAGAAATCACAGATATTAAAAAATAGCAGATAGCAATTGCTCCTAATGATAAAAAATATCTGTTACTTAAAATCACAGATCATCAAGACTGTTACTGTTAAAACTTCGGATACGATTTTTGACTTTAACGAAAAGAAATAAAGAAGATATTCAATTGAGTTAATACGTATTTATCGTCTGTACAAAAATCACAGGCTGTGATTTTATAACAGATAGATACGATTTTCGACTTTAAATAAAAAGAAATAAAGATGATATTCGATTGAGATACGTATTTATCGTCCGTACAAAAATCACAGGCTGTGATTTTATAACAGATATTTGGATCTGTTATTTTTTTGTCACAGTCACAGTGATCACAGATATCGTGTTTCACCTGTTACAACCCATCTCTAGCACCCATAGTCTGTTTTATAATGTCGTAGACGAATTTGACATTTCAATTCAGGTGATTCTTGTTTGTTTTTTCAATTTAGAGGTTGACATTTGCTCCTGTCAAATTAGTCTACGAGTTAAAAAACAGATAACAGTAAAATTTTCTTTTAAATATCTACACAGAAATAAGAGTAAAAGGTGTGATAGACGTGCGAGCAAGTCCGCGTACTTATGGCTCGGCGGGCTTACTCGCCCGTGTGTCATGCTAAGTACGCGGACTTTAAAACCGCCGCCGCGCCGAGTAACTTCGTCGGCGATCCAACATTGAAATTTTGAGCAAGCTTCACGTGTGTCACCGACGGCGAGCCGAGTAAGGTCGCAAAACTTAAAAACCGCGTACTTTAAAGTTTAAGTACTCACTTTATTTTGTCGACATATTATGCAGAAAAGTTTGAAAACGAATAAAATGGACAATGGAAGGGCAAGCGAAGCGAATTCGAATATTATAAGTTACGTTTATATTGTGCATTAGTAGGGGGCCTCCAATTACAAATTACCTGTTTGTTACTGAACATAACATATTTTAGCCTTGTTTAGGATTTGATTAAAAAGTACTGCTCGGCATTTTAGGCCCCCCACGACCGGGGGTGGGGGGGGGAAATAAATACAAATATGTGAATTCCTGCATTAAATTATTGGTTCTGTAAGCAAAGCGACATTGTTCTACATTCAAGAGTGCAGTTGACTGTACATAGAATGGGAAGTTTTACCAAACCTGTTTATATTCGATTTAGGCGATTATATCATGATTCCTCTAGGCTGTAGATAAAAAACGATGGATGATGGTCGATGGTCATCTGTCATCGTGTTCGTGTTTGTCACGAGTGTCAATGTCATTTGATTTGGTCACTCGAGAACACGGATGCACCACCTTTTGATTGAAGATGTATTTTGTTGTGTTTGAGTCTGCATTCTTGGTTAGATTATTATAGTTGCTTATTTATTTGAAGAGTATTCTACTACCGGCTGGTTCAACTGCCTGCACAGTAAAGTGTTGTGATTCATGTTAACTGCAGTGAAACAAGCACTAAGATGGAATGTGTTAAGATACAAAAGAAGATAAAGTTGTTATTTGAAAAAGTTACCGAGCCGAACTATGTGCTCGATAGCTACTACGCCGATGGGCTTATCACGAAACTATCAAACTGTGCCGATCCTGGTAAGTATTAAATCTTTCTAACATCTTTGTAAATGGGCATACCTACCCATTTACAGTTTAACAGTATAGACGTGGGACAAGGTTCCGGATAGAAATAACAGAGAAATGTAGATAAAGTAATAATATATTGTGCTAGAGACGTAGTATTTGTATTTGATAAACAAGCCAATAGTACTGTAAATGTAATGCAACCAGTTTGAGTGCTGTTTGAGAATTATTTAACAAATTTTCCTCATAAGGACATGCATGCTTTGACTTGATAATTAATTTGCCCTTACTGTTAATTTCTGAGAAAACCACAAAATTTTACAAATATTACCTAATTAATCAATGAAATCTACTTATGTAAATAATTAACCAAGCCAATTGATAAGATTTTTATAAATAGAAGTGCATACGTTTTCAGAACATGCTATGCATTCACATGGTTAATTCTTGGTCTTTTTTTGGATTTACCGGGTGATTTTAAGTACATATATTATGTTGTATATATACAACATACATATTATGTCATATGTATGTTGTATATGTGTACAGCTTTGTTTTTTTTTTTTCATTTTTATTCAGCACTTCTCTTAACCTTTAGTTAAAACATGGACAATGGTGTGGTATACATGTTTGTTAAATCTTAGTTTAATTCTCTGTATTTTGAAGCATGTAAGTAACTGTTTTTTGTCCCTAATAAATAAATAAATATGTGTACTTCCCATAAACACAATGAAGAAACAAAAAATGATACAATACCCAAGATTACTTCTAAAAAATAATATTGCTCAGTCACATTTTATTGAAACATATTTGCAGCTAAGGAACGGTTGGGTTACAAATATTAAGTTGAGGATTAATATTGACATTGTTTTCATTTCATACATCTCAAAATACCCTTGAAATGTAATTTATTGGTCTGATGTCATAATGTGCTATAATTATATCTATTCGTGTACATAAATAGGTATAGCTTTGCTTCTTTTTTAGAGTATAGCATAGTTTGTTAGCGGTGCTGGGTCAATTTCCGATTTATAGAAATACAGGATAGGGCTTATGTATTTACAAAGTTATTTTGATGATTATTCCAAAGAGAGAGATATCAATATCAGTAGATACCAGATTTTGTCTGAAACTTAAAGTCATCTTAATGTTAAATCATTTTCTATTGGAAGGAATGTCTGAAATCAATATTTCTTAGAAAATGCTTCCACAGTCGCAAATTTCTCCAATTCCTTCGGTTAATTAATGAACACAAAAAAAAATTAAGATAAGCTATGATTTGCGTCTTAGTTCCCGTTTTCACTAGCCCAAAGAGATACCTAAACGAACGCCTAAATAAAAGCGTGCTGTTGGATATTCCAATTTCGACGATACGCCGAGGGTTGAATATCTAACAGCATGGTTTTATTTAGGCATTCCATTAAGTGTCGCCAATTGTTACTGAAAACGAGCATTAGTCAGGTAATTTTGTTATCTATTGCGAAGAGGTTAAGGAACCTGCATAATAAGTAGGTACCATACCAAGAAACCAGACAAACCCTCAGATAAAAAGGCTTATCAAGGTCGAAAATCGAAAAATAAACAAGAGATAACTTTTTGAACTCCCTCGAATTAGTTGAGATAACATTACAAACCGTGCTGGGTGTACAAAAATGTTAATAAAAAAAGATCTCAAAAAGATAGACATTATGTTCTGCTAGGCTGACATTCACAACGCGACAGAATCTTCCCATCGCAACATCTCGCGTTTCAAGGGCCAACAGTACATACATACAGTTGGCCTCTTGACCTTTGAAACATTTTGGTACCACTTTAGCTTCGGATTGGGCACGCACGATAATAGCTTCGAACTAAAAGCAGCCACCTTGATAATTAAAGAATCATTTAAACATTTTAAACGTTCTTGTTGGTAATGTTGGTCATCTAATTGATCTAATTATGCGTTTGCACCAGAAAACATTCAACATGTAGATGTTTCGAAACTTGTCACATGAAACAAATCTCATAACTTGTTTTGTTGAACTTGCGTTCGCACAGTATGAAACATGAGTAAGTCTTAAGACAGATCTCAAGATTTGCTGTAAACTGCGTTCGCACTGTCTAGAAACATACACAAAAGACATGTTTTGTATAGAGATTTGTCATGTTTGCGTTCACACTGTTGTTTGTTTACGTCAATTTATGTCTCGCAACTTGTCCATTGCTGGATGTTTAGTGTTATCCGAGTATGGTGGTAACTCAGACCAACATTTGTTGGTCTGAGGGTGGTAAACATCCCGTGTTTATATCCAAATATAGAGTGGTCCAAAGTAGACACGATGAAGTTTATAGAGCTTTAGCAAGGTTTCCCATGTTTGTGGAATACAAAATGTGTGGACTATAAAAACCGACCAAAGTGTCAAAACAAATCTTACAACATGTTACTAGATTCATACAGATAATTTTTGATACGAAATTGGTTTGTAAAGACATGTGGCGGTGGCGGAACATGTCGAGTGATATGAAACGTCAAACATGTTTTCCGCCAACAAGTTTCGTGACAATGCGAACGCGACTTGACAGTTTCGTGACATTGACAGAAAACAGAGATTTCAACATGTTTTTAGGTGAATGTTTCGCCAGTGCAACCGCACGGTAATACCTACTTACATACAATGTGTTTCCATAAAAACTTGAATGCCAACAATTTCGTGTCGTGATCTGTTTTCCGATAATACCTATGTCAAGAGGTATGCAATCAGCGCCGATTGTTAATGATGCCCTAATCTCATCGTGTCGGTAAAAAAAAACTAAGAATACTATTGGCTATTGTTGTACACACGGCTATACATCAAGCTATACATTTCCAGTTTATGATGATCTCGCATTGTGTAGGATTTCCGTACTAAATGTATAGCTTGATGTGTACCCGTGTGTACAGGGCGGCCCCTAGACGATCATACGGCATGAAATTGAATTGGTACTTACGTGAATGACTAAATTCACGTAGGTACCAATACACACGCAGGTAGGCACGTAGGTTTCACTAAATTCTATGGAATTGTCAATCAACTGCCCTGTCAGGGTTGCGGGAAAGTCCGAAAGGGATACCGGGACCTTGGAAACAGGTAACTGAAGGAACACGGGTGCGTTTTAGTCAGTAAAAGCCTGCCACGCCCTTCCGCTCCGCCCAGAGCGGGAGAAGTCATTGGATGATTACCCACCGTCAAAAAAAAAAAAAAAACACGCAGTTTGCATGTCATTCGCATCAATAAATTCAACTAAACGGTCATGCATGACAGCACGAAGCTCACTCGTGTCATGCCGCATGATCGTCTAGTGCATAGGGCCCGCCTTACAATCGTATCTACTGCAGCTTTCCGAAACACCTGCACCGCCATGTATGATGTTCGTCGATTATTTATACACGGTGTAAGGGTAAACACTCTTGTCATTCAATCCACGGGTAGTTGACTTAAGTACACATCAAGCTAAACATTTCCAGTTTATGCTGATCCCGCATTGTGTAGGATTTCCGTACTATGCGAGGTCAGCTTATATTAGAAATGTATAGCTTGAGGTGTAGCCGTGTGTACAATAATAAATGACCGAACACAACAAAAAAAAACGTTATTTCATTAAAAGATTTTAAAAAGTTTCTATCCGACTCCGTGTTCGCTAGCGAAACAGCTGACTGCCTGAGGGAGGGGTCGCGCTCACGGCCGGTCAGGTCACATCCCGCACCCCCCGCCCTTGTTTAGACGCAAGTTCGTTGCTCTAGCGCATAGGGCAACGAACTTGCGTCTCTTGTGGTGAAATGAAGATTTAAAAAAAAAAAAGTTGTAATTTTCCATTGATTTTACGTTCTATGAAGGCAACCAAACCACTGGTTGCAAGGATAACGGTGTTTACCCTAACGCCCTGTAGTTTAGAAGCTAGATCAAAACAAAAATAAATCAACACAAAGGAAAAAAAAATACAGTATGCAAGGGTAAACACCGTTGTCACTCAAAACATGGGTAGTTGACTTAAATATAAAAATAAATGACCCAGTAAAAACAAAAAAAAAAACCTTATTTTCATAAGAAGATTTTAAAAAGTAAATATCCGTCACTGTCCCGATACTCATGGCTACGCGTTCGAGAGTGCTGCGAACAGCTGACGGCCGGTCATGTAAAGTCCCGCGCGCCCCGCCCGCCCCCGCCAACCGCCGGCCGGTCGTTGCCCTTGCGTGTAGGGTGAAATATTCTTGTGGAAAAAGGTAGATTTTCTTTAAAAAAAAAAAGGTGTATTTTTCCATTGATTTTACGTTCTATAAATGAAACCAAACCACTGGTTTCAAGGATAACGGTGTTTACACCCCCCTGTATACTTAAAAACTGGGGTGGGGTAAAAAAAAACGACTTAATTTTTTTGTTAAGTATGTTAGTTTCTACTTCTCTTGTACTTGTGTCAATAAATTATCCAAGTTGAGCTAGTTACATACACACCAATAATTGGCACCTTTCGATTCAGAAAGTGCTGTGTAACCTAAGCACATATGATACAGAGGTCTCCAACCAAGCTCTGTTAGAACTTGTGATAAGATACGATATCAACAACACACAAGTTGTACCTACCATAGCAAACATTGCCTCAAACGGTTCGCGTTATTGCTTACGTAATAATGTTTTTTTCGTGTATTATATAGCTGGAATAGCGACGTCTGTTTGGCAGACGGTAAATAAGAACTCGCAACTAATAGTAGATTGTTGCATCGAGCGTAAAGTGAGTTATTAATATAATTAACACGAGTGCATTAATTACTCACTTCAGCAAGGTGCGTAATTTACTTTTCTTTCAACTACCTATGTAACTACCGTGGTAAAATATACCTACTCAAGTTAATGAAAACAAAGTTATCCCGCGACTTCTGCGGCAAAAGGTTATTAGCAATTTCATTTGCAGCTGTTTTTATACGTTGTCTGTCTTTCTGAGTGAGTGAGAATGAGTCAGTCAGTGAGTCAGTCAGACGAGCCTTAGTAAAAGGGTCCCGTTTTACCCTTTGGGTACGAAACCCTAAAAACAGTAGAACAATGAAATTTCATACAACTTTTCTGCACTGTTTTGGTTCTAAGCAAAAAATACGTCCTTTGTGATCGGTTTTGTAGTGAAGTAGTGATTAATGATAACATTACTACGTAGTTGAAAGAAAAATATATACAAAATTATTTACAGGGTGTATCGTAAATAATTAAAATAATGGATAACACTGAAACTGTCGATTGGCCAGATTATCATCTATTATTTACCCCACTTATATCGCCATACTAAAGACTAGACAGGTATGAGGTACGTAGGTACTACTTTTTTAAAGAATCAAACCAAACCAGCTGTAGTGTTAGGGTCAGCTGAGACCGCGACGTAAAGCGACGCGACGACCGACGCTGCGCGCACTTTTGAACCAACATTGAACTTATTTTCTTCACGAAAAGGTATAATTTCAGTGCGAGGGTTGACACGTGTCAAAGTTCGCTGAGATTCGGGGGGCTGCGCAGCGCTTGTACCATATTGTGTAGTAAATAAATGCGATATTGTATCGGATCATAAAAAAGTGCGCGTGGCTTCGCGTTTCGGTGTGAACTGACCCTTACTTACAACCTTATAAAATCTAACTACTACTGTACTAGAAGGCGTGGTTTTTTGACAATTTTATCAGGTGTTTTATCTATGATTAATTTATAAATATTAACAATAATATCATTTTGTATCTCTAACGGGCGTAGATGTGACATCATGCAGTATACCTACTCATAATCTTCTAGACAGTAGGTATTATTTAGATAGGTAGGTAGGTAGGTAAATAGTTTTTGCCTGCCAGGTGAGGGGCGTATCTTTTTCATAATACATATGTCGCAGGGTGATTTAATAATTCGAATTTTCGCGATAATCCTAGGGATATTGAGAAAACACGGATACTTACAAAATTCTGCGAGTAACTTGGAAATAGATCTCGCCGACCGCTGCCCGGTACCGCTCGCTTCGCTCGCTCGGCTCGCGCGCAGTTGGTCTCAGTTCTAACCTAACCTAACCTATTTCACCCAGTTCCATATGACAAATCATACAATAGGTTAGAACTGTGACCTGTGCCTGACCAAGATTATGGCTGGAATTTAAAAGAGTGGCACGGTGTCAGCTAACAAACAAAAAAACATCAATCACGAGCGCTAATCATTTGGTTTGGCAAGATTTCGGCGTCGGGTCGTCGTCTGTTCGTACAGACGACGACCCGACGCCGAAATCTTGCTTGCTTGATAGTTTACTCAAAATAATGTCGTTCTAAGTTAAGGTTCTTATGAATTCTGCCCCACATACTTTCGTTAAGGAATACCTCTAGTACCTTGTCGACCGAACTCTGATCGGGTGGAAATTGATAAACATATCGTCCAGGTAAACCAACGTTGTATCACATTCCCAAGGCTGGGAAAATAGATAAAACGAATTTTCCCAGATATGAGACCTAGCTATATCGATTTTTCGCCCTCGTTAACCCCTTTATTGCAACTTTCATAGAAATCGTTAGAGCCGTTTTCAAATTAATTACATTTCAAATATTGCTCATTTAATAGGACATAAGAGGTATCATCTCAGGAGGTTCGGTTATTAATTATTTGTTTCTCATTAATTATCTTTAACTTTCTTTTCAGAGGTAGCTTTCCTTAAAAGTGCGCCCTTACTATCTGATATGATAATTGAAGCATTAGACAATGCCGACAATGCACACAATACAGTCAAGGTGTTCCTCACGAGAGTCCTCGCTATCGCGTCGCAGAAAGAGTTACATTTCGCTAAAATGTTCGCTAAGCAGGGAGATAGAATGCGCGCAGGCTTTAAAGAGATCTGTGCTCCAAACACCAACCCCAGCATAAGAGTAGCGTATATGGAAGCAGCATTAAACATTGTTAAACACAACTCAGGCATAG
The DNA here is from genome assembly GCA_947363905.1 of Lithophane semibrunnea. NCBI lineage: Eukaryota > Metazoa > Arthropoda > Insecta > Lepidoptera > Noctuidae > Lithophane > Lithophane semibrunnea. The sequence continues at coordinate 15,616,074 of OX376193.1, forward strand.
CTTGGCTGCTAGAAACAGGCGTATGGAAAGAAATACTCAGTTTATGCAATGAGAAATCAACTGTTTTTGTTGTACGCCAAATATACAAATTCATGTCAGAATTTCTTTGGAAACTCAACGATCTTGGCGATGCTGCTAATATCCGAATAATAGTCAATCACCTAATACAACCCATCAGTAAATACGATTTTATTAATATTCAAACACTAACGAGTGAAGAAGAAGAAGAAATTTGTATTGCAGTAGAACCCACGGTACAGATACTGCTCTCTACTGTAAGCAAGGAATGTCGCATTGAGAATACAACTTTGCTTATAAGTATACTAATCAAGGAATTCTCAATTATTTCCTATTTATACGTAGCGTTCGAGCGGATACGCACAGACGACTTGGCTTTGGCATTTTTGAAATTAATGTTTTGGTTGACACTCGCGAAAGTTTTTCTCGGAAAACCGATGTCGCCCGGAACTCTTTACACTGCCGAAGATTTCCTTGAAGTAGCAGCGTTCAATTTTAACATGATCCAAACGTTTGTACAGCGTCGCAGCGCAACGTTGATTCTAGACTTTTGTTCTGCTTGTAATATCATATGGAATAAGTTGTGCAAAGATAAAGAACCTGGCATGTACCAAGAAGATGACCAGAAGCGAATCAAAATGAAAAACCAAATGTTATTTGTATTTTTAGTCCCTGTTTTGGTTTTTGTTACTTATGGGAAACCTCAATCAGCTCTGACTGATGCGAGGATTCATGATTATATAGAGAGACTTTTGAACCTTTCCTGCGAGTACACAGCGAAGGCCGCTTATGCTCTGAGAGATTTGACTGGAGAACTGGACACGTTGGCAGTAATTCTTCAATGTGTTAAGAAACTTATACATTTGAAGGATCATTTAAATGATGAGCAAGCTAATCTAGTTTTTCAAGCCTTGTTTTACGTATTGCAAGAGTACAATCCGCTCGATATGAACGGGGACCCGAAATTAGAACACTTTGAAGATGGAGAAGAGAAAAACCTTGTGATGACGTATGTGATGGACAACGTGCTGTCCTTGGTGACACATCGGAACATCAACTGGCACGAGAGTGTAGAAATCATGTGTTTGTACAATATTGTTATTAACAATCTGGAGAGATCTAACTTGAGTTGCAAGGTGTGTTATGGAATAACTTTTATTTATTGCCTTTATTGAACCCTCATGAACATTTGAGTTCTGCTCGCTGTAATTTTACTCTTGTCATTCTAATACTAGAATTGTAAGTTTTCTTACCTTTTCAGTTCGTGGTAGTATCCTTAAAAGTAATAGGGTTGACAGTGAAGAAGTTCCTGCAGCCAAATCTGACCTTACTGGTTGATGGCCACCCAGGCGGCTCAATCCATGATCTAGGCAAGCTCATATACAGGAAGATGCAAGACCGACATTGGGAGATAAGGGACACTGCCTTGGAATTGTTGCACATTTGCACTGACATCGCATATATAAGTATGTGGTATTAGTATTTTTGTAGTTTTCCCTACTCAAAATTGTGTTATTGTAAATTTATTCGATCGTTTTTAATTATTACGAAATTTTGAAAATATGTGCCTCCGTGTAGTTAATTTCAAAAACTTACCATACTAGACTTAATATTTCTGAATAATGCAACACAACGCTGGTTCAAGATTGACTGTAAAAAATCGCGTTTAGGGATAAGACCGCCCATTGTGACACCCTATTAAAAATTTCTTGATTTATACATGGAATCCATATGGAGTACATAATAAAGAGCTATTCAACCCAAAATAGCCGCCCTGAAAGTAATCACTTCTATATTACCGTACACACTTACATTTGGAATAACCATATTAACTTTTTCTTTATTTACAGTACTGATAGACCCTTTCTAACTGGTTTTCAGAGTTCCCACCATTCCAGAAGCAGATTTTGGAGAACAATCTAATCAACGTTGCAGCAACGATCGCCTTTAACGACTACGAGTCTTACGTGCAGGTGTCAGCACTCAAGTGCATCGGTGCGGCCAGCCGGATCAACGTTGTGTGGGAGCAGTTGATCTTAGAATATCCTGATATACAGGTACACAGAACTGATGACTGATTTATTGAAAACTTTGTATAATCTCTTTCAAAAGTATCCGATGAAAATGTAAACAAATGATTTACAAAGCGTACCTTTGGATGCCAATTTGTAGTGCCACTTACACATAGAGTGCTTTGATTATTTAAATACTTAAATCTGAAATTCTAATTTTAAATTACCTTAAAACTGTTTTTTTTTTTAACAAATTGGTGAATGTTTTACTAAAAATTTTCGTATATGATTTTTCAATTACAATTTAATCATATTTTTATTCAAAATATTTTTTTGGAATAAATGGCAAGTGAGATATAAAGCAGGTTTCGAACCTTCTATACTCCATTTACAATAGCATTAGACAGAAGTTAAAAAAGGTTCTTTTTAATGTACACTTTGTAAAAAAAGTACAATAACTTGTTACAGTCACAATTGACGCCAAATGAATTCAAATCTCTTTGTATACCAGCTGTCACACTTCATTGTAATCATTTTAACTAATTTAAAATTAAAGTGTCAATGCTAAAAACCTAAAAGAAGCAGGAGTGAACAATACCGGGAACGTTTTTCGTTTCACTATAATTCTACCAAATCTAAAAGGTCACATATAAGCTGGGACAGCCGGGTCTTTTTAATTTTACCGGTTTATGTCGTCTGTGAAATTGACGTAAATCTTCTGTGATTGTCATGGCATTAATGTCATTCGTTTATAATTGTGAATGTTATGCCTTGTGTTTTGTTATTGTCGAATTTTCGTGATTAAGTTGTTATTTGTTAGGTACTGTTTTTCCTATGTTCGATCTTAATGTCTCCCAAGAAAAAGAGAATGAAGCAAACTCCACTTCGTGCTGTAGAAAAGCAAACTGTCATCAATATTTTTAAAAAATTTAAGGAGTCATGGCCTGCAGGAACTCCTTGTTATAAGACTGAGATGATAAAGAAAACCGTTTAAGTTGCAAGTAAGGATGATTACTAAAATTATTACTATAGAAATGTTCGAAAGTAACGTGCATTGTGATAAAACATTTATATAATAATATTTTCTTAAGGTGTTGAGGTACACCTATTTCTTAACAATTTTTTATGCACCAAGCAGTGAATGCCCCTCGTGCATTCAGTAGTATTATGATTTAGTACAGTTAAATAAAAAAGTACAACATAATTTCATTAATTTGTTTTGTGAATATTGTATTTAAATTAATAACCTTTAATCATACATACAGGTCACATAACAAGTTTAATATGGCATGACACCACAATTAAGTCCTCAAAAGAAGCACATCGGGTAGGTCTATCCACTGGTTTAAAGAATACAACGGGAAAAGGAAGGCGGCTTAACATTGTTCATATTGGTATGTACTTGATTTACTTGCTTTTGCTTTTAATACATTTTGTTGACTGTCCTCACCATTAACAAATGAACACCCATTGTCATTGACTATTAATAAGTAATATTATTGTATTAGGAAGTAACACATGCAAAGCGAAGTAAAAGTTATAAATGTTGTCGCTAAGTCGCTACTCTATTATAGTTTATATTATTATATAAACTGATATACCTAGTGAAATTATATGGGTACGGAAAAATTTACTTGTAATTATTGTATTTCACAGGATCAACTGAAGGGCTTTTAACGGATGCTGCATTAATATTTGATGCAAAGAAAGGTGATGGAGATTACCAACCACTCCGAAATGGACGCATTTATTTCCTTTATTCTTAAATCACCATGTGATCGGTTGTTACATTTATTCGTTCTGTTGTAATGTATGAAGATGCAATAAAGCATAATTTAAAAAAAAGACTTTGATTTCGTTTATCTAATTATTTAGTAGACTGTCTTAAATTTATCTAAAAAAGTTATAAATTAACTTTTTAAATAAAAGGTTTTGCATTCCTGCTTCTACAAGCCTCTTTTTTCTAATGCTATAATAAATGGAGTATAAATACAGATGGATTTATTGTGTAACTAATTCCCTTTAGTGAGCGATTGCTTTAAACACTAACAGATACTTTTGGAAGAAAACATACTTACGGCCAGTTTCTTCATCAAAAGTAACAGTCAAAGAAACGGTTAAAGTAGATTGGGCGTTTCTGCCCTGGAGCCCAATAGCGTTAAGATATACATCGTGTACCGGAATAAACGCAAGAGCTCATACACCCCAATTAGAATATTAAATTGTAAGACTAAAATAATATCTGTAATTTAATTTAATTAAACCACACCAAGTATTTTTTTATAAAATAGACTTCCTGACTAAACATGAAACGTTTGAGCACACTACTCGATCTCCACGCACACTAATAGCGCGCCGCACGCGTGCGTGTGCCTGCCAGCTGGCTAGGTAGGTAGGTACTACAAGCAAGCGTATGCATTAGGTATGTACGTTAGTTCAATGACCGAACATTACCTACTAGTAAAATTATGATTCCATCTTTCCATCACATTTTCACAGGCTTTGGACTGTAGGCTTTATTTACTTAATTCTAAGATTCTAAGGTTTAGTAAAGCGGAAGCATTTTTAAATCAAGCAACTTTTCGGCCGTCTACGATCTATCAGTATCACTTATTATCTCTGATGCGTACCTACCCAACTGTCGCGATATCATATTCAATATTTACAGTAATTAAAATTGGTAAACATGAAGGTACTTACAGAACTGTATGTATTTACACTACACTATGTCACTATTTTTTCTTCGTCTCCTTTTTAATATACTTTCGAAATGTCCACCGCCTTGCTCGATGCAAATTTAGTTTATTTAGAAAGAAAGAAAGAAGAAATTAGTGCGCACATTCGCCCCTCTATCTATGGCCGTGTTAGGATGAAAGGTACCGGAGTCCCTCAGACGCTGAGTTGCACGCACTTAACTTTGACCTAGCGCTCACTCTGGTACCATATCTTGCGTTGAGCTCTCGACACGGTAACTCGACATTATCGTAGCAACGAGCCAGTGTCCTCACCATCTCCGTGTACTGAATATTGGTGTACTGGAATGCCATCGCGCACGTAAATAAATGACATTCGGGAACACTTGTCGTTATGAAGACTTCTCTCGATCGTTAGTACGAAAGGAGCTATAGAGGTTTAAATGAGAGTGATAAAATATTATTGGAAGTCTGGTATTTCGTCAATTAAATTACTTTTAATGATTCAGTGCCCTGCAAACATTATCTTTGAAGCCTATAAGCGAACATTTTAAATCATTAGTCTCCAATAGATGCCATTTTTAACCGACTTCTTCAAAAAGGAGGAGGTTCTCAATTCCTCTGTATGTTTTTTTTTTTTTTTTTTGTGTTTATTTTACCCGATTACTCCGCCAATTATGAACCGATTTTGATGATTCTTTTTTTGTTTGGTAGATCATGCTTCAGAGGTGGTCCCATATAAATTTTATTAATTTTGCTTGCGTAGTTTTTGAGTTAGCTTCAATAATTACGTAGTTTTCCCACTTTGCGATGTTGATGACATGTTAATTGACTCCGTCACATAGCAGACAACGGTATACGAATTTGTGTGGGGTAGTTACCACAACTAAAAAGTGAAAAATAAAAACTTTTTACAAAAAAAAAACAACTGACTTCCAAAAAAAAAGTGAAAAATAACTTTAATTTCGGAAGTCGGTGGCAAAAAACGAAAATTGAAAAGCAAAGACACCGACTTCCGAAATTAAAGTTAATTTTCACTTTTTTTTTGGAAGTCGGTTGTTTTTTTTTAGGAACAATTTTTTTAAGAGTCGGTCGACCGGGCAGTTCGTTAAGCCTGACGCGTACCCCAATAGAGTTGAGATATATGCCAATGGAAAGATCTCTTCAAGGCTAATATTTTGTGATAGGACGCTTCTCTCGATTGTTAGTACGAAAGGAGCTACAGAGCTCTAAATGTGAGTAATTAAGCATTAGTGAAATTCAGGTATTTAGACAATGAAATAACTTTTATTAACTTTGAGCCTTGCAAACCTATAAACGGACATTTTAAAACGTTGGCCTCCTAGATGCCGTTTTGGGAACAATGTTTTTAAGAGTCGATCGGCCGTACAGATCGTTAAGCCTTTGTTAAGCCTGCCGCATCCCCCAATAGAGTTAAGATATATGCCAATGGAAAGATCTCTTTAAATTAAATATTTCGTGATATGACGTTTCTCTCGATTGTTAGTACGAAAGGAGCTACAGAGCTCTAAATGTGAGGAATTAAGCATTATTTAAATTCATCACCTATTTAGGTCATTAACTCTGAACTGACTAATAATAGGCAAAAGTCGTGTGTGTAGCAAAGGTTATCCCTAAAAAGCTCTTTTGAGTGGTATATATCTTATGGCTCTTGGACGCCAAGAATTTCTTAACTTCGGTGCGCAAGTTATAATCTATTCAGGTCAATAACTCCGAACTGACTAACAATTGGCAACAGTTATGTTAGAAGCAAGGGTTCTTTTCGAAAAGCTCTTTTCATTGGTGTTTATCTTATGGCTATTGGGTAAAGAAAATTCCTTAACTTCAGTGCCCCAGTAGTAAAACTTATTTAGGTCATTAACTCCAAACTGACTGACAATTAGCAAAAGTCGTGTTAGTAGCAAAGATTCTCCATGGAAAGCTCTTTCCATTAGTGTATGTCGTATGACTATTGGGCCAAGAGAATTCCTTAACTTCGGTACCGAAGTAGTCACCTATTTAGGTCATTAACTCCGAACTGATTAAAAATTTCAACAGTTATGTTAGTAGTAAAGGTTCTCCTCAAAAAGCTCTTTCCAATGGTGTATATCTTATGGCTATTGGGTCAAGAAAATTCCTTAACTTCAGTGTCTCAGTAGTAATACTTATTTAGGTCATTAACTCCAAACTGACTGACAATTAGCAAAAGTCGTGTTAGTAGCAAAGGTTTTCCATGGAAAGCTCTTTCCATTGATGTATATCTTATGGCTATTGGGTTAAGAAAATTCCTTAACTTCGGTGTCCCAGTGGTCGCATTTATTTAGGTCATTAACTCCAAACTGACTGATAATTAGCAACAGTCGTGTAAGTAGCAAAGGTTCTCCATGGAAAGCTCTTTCTGTTTGTGTATATCTTATGGCTATTAAGCCAAAAAAATTCTGAAGAAAGTGGCCGTTAGTCAATTCCATAATTATACGTTATTACATCAAATTTTTCTTTTGCCAGTGTCGATTACTCTACATTTTGCGCAACAACGAAGAAGGCATTGTAAGAAAAGAAGCCTGTAGCGTCCTCTGCAACTTGCACCAGAACATGAGGCTGTGTCCCGCCTTCATACAAGGGCTGTACGAGCACATGGCCTCCTCCGCCCTCACCGATTTCCACTGGGAAGTCCAGATCAGTGCCCTCAACTTCTGGAAACGCGTCTACTACTCCCTGCTCAACGGACAAGGTATGCTTGACGGCAACTTCCCTCCAGTTACATTCTCTAGGGAAACTCGAAAGATAGTCACGTTAAACGAAGCAGAAATACAGAAGAGACTGATCAAAATTCTAGATGAACTATCAGCCATTGGATGCCTCACCGTCTTCGTCACATTACTTCACGACCAAACTGAAGTATGCATAATGGATGCTACCCTAAACATAGCACAGGAATTGTACGATATTCTCAAAAGATATAACGTGCCAGATTTATTGACACCAAAAGAGGGAGAAATAACTAGCGTAGAAGAACTCCTAGGTCATATTAAGGAGGAAAAAGTAGAAACTGATGATAATGTGGAGATGATGGATGTACAAAACTCTAATAACGTTATCGAAGATATACTAAACGCAGACGATGTAAACTTACTGGCAAGCATATACGAAAGACACATGACATTACAAAGTACTAAGACGCCAGACACATTGGCACCTTTAAAACCAAAGATAAAACTACAGAGATTCGCATCGCCTTACTTATTTACTAATTACATAAAAAATACAGACTTCAAGCAGATTATTGAAGATAAAAGAAAATGGAACGACGGTATTAGAAGCTTTTCGTCGCTTCTGGATGATGTTCTTGGCATATATGAAGTGAATCAAGAAGCCAATTCTTTAGATTGTTACTAGTGGTAAGGTAAACTTTGTTACTTATAAATAATGTTACTGTTAGTAAGCTTGAGATTATATTTTCTTTATAATCATTGATTTTTTATTTATTTAAAAATTATCAACATAAATAATACATATCAAAATACTTAGATCATTTGAAACTTAAATATGTAGGACTCTCCGTGGAGTGAGAAGGAGGTGAAGTGGTTCCAAAGCAGATGTTTTGATGCGTTTCGACTTCACGCAAAATCAATTTTTCTCTCACAAAAACAACGTAATTTTTTTTTAGGATTACGAAAATTGAAGAGTGTCTTTAGTGAAGTATGAGGCCCGAAACACGATTGACAAAACTTTCCTCGATACAAAAAAACCGCAAAGTTTCCTTAAAATCTGCTTTTTAAAGAGAAAAACCTATTCCATTCGATTGTTATCAAAGCAATTGTAATAAAATTTTGTCTACGTGTTCACTATTAAATACTTTAAGGGATTATGGCCTTATTTTTCTACATTTAAACACAAATAAAATTTTAAAATTAAATATTTGTAAACTTAGTTGCGCGCGGGCGGGAACATACCACCCCCCTCGGCTCCCGTCAGTACCACTTCGCCTTAAACCTAAAATTTAAACGTCTAAAATTTCATCTAGCAACATGTCTAAACTATTATAAACTTCAGAATTCCATTTTTTTTTGTCTTTTATGATTGAGCGAAAATCCGTTCCTTTAAATGTTTCCAGAAACTTATTTGGATGTATCATTTCTTTTTGTGGAATGTTCAATCTGTAATCTTCTTCCATTTCATCGACTTTCGTTTGAAAATAACTGTCATGTAGATTCATGATGAGCTGACTTTGATCCATACTTAATATACTATCTATAACCTTTTCCCTGGTATCTGTATTACTCGTAAAAGTCAAATCCATTGCCATTTCTTCGTCATTCTCTTCAATCTTTGCTTCCATTGGATATGTTATAGCGTTATCTTTAAATATTCCGAATTTATATTGATCTAGTATTCCTATCAGTTCTGTGGCCATGCAGTAGGCTAGTTCCATAATTTCTATGTTGTATACTTCATTCATACATTCGTAAATTACCGTTAAGCAACCTATAGAAGATAGATCGTGCATTATTGAAGTGAGTTGTCGTAGAATTTCTTTGTCATGTAACGTTATTATTTTCCTCTTCTCTTTGGAGAACGTGACGGCGGGGAACTTACCGTCGATCATTCCCCTGTAGGACAGTTGACTACATATCTCGTGTTTCCAGAACTGTAGTGCCGCCAACTGCACCTCCCAATGCAGGTCATGCAACGCCGCGGCCATCATTACTTCATATAACGTAGTTTGGAAGTTCGGTGTGACCTTTTGGTTCGTGTAGACCTTTGTCAGGACATTAGCTGCTTCCTTTCGGACCATTCCTTCCGAATTTTTTCTTAGTAAAAAGACGAGTTGCAACTGAAATTTCAAATATTTTTTTAAAGAACATGTTTTAAAGGTACGAGGTACTTTTGTCCTTGGGTTTACTCCTGATCGAAGAATCATAGAGGGGAACAGCCTTGAGATAATAATACTGGTTCCCATATTTCTCTTTTGTTCCCATACTTTTACTGATAACTGCCGAGATGCTGTTTAAATCCTCGATATTAAGATCTTGATACTTAGTCAAGCAGCCTTCGATCGCACACAACGTAGTATGTGCTAACTTGACATTTTCATGACATGCCCTTTCATTGTACTGTGCACCAATCAGTTTTGAAAAAGTAGTACGAGAAAGCAATAAACAGAAGAATTTAAAGGTGGATCATTTACTGACAGACAACGCCCAGCCTGAACCGCTAGGTCTAGAAACATGAAGTTTTGCATATGAGCGAAAATGAGCACAAGGGAGGGATTTTTGGAATTTCACTCCCTGTAGGGGAAGAAAGTTTGGAGGAATTGTTATAAAAGATCTTATAGAAACTTACATAAATATGAGGGTTATCAACTAGCACCTCCTTCCATATGCTCTCGATCTTCGTAGCGGCTGCCAAGCACCTGAGCGCGGTGCTCTGAACGTAGTACTCGGGATCCGTCAGCGCCGCCTTCGCAGCGAAGATCATCAGGTTGTTCTCGCTGATCACCTTTTGTAGAGGTATGTATTCTGGAAAAACAATTATGTTAAATTATCCCACGGGAACAGCACCAGGATAAAAAGTATCATATGTCCCAACTCCCAGGTCATTGTTTATTATTATTGTGCCAAATCCGACAGACTAACAGTACTTTCGTATTTATAATATTAGTATAGCTATCAGCGTCGGTCTGGGACCCAAAAAACTACTGGGATTTTTTCGAAAATAAAATAATAATTATCTCACTAAACACGGCTTGCTCTAAATAAAATGAAGGGCAAATGGACTGGACCGGCCCACCGGGAAAAGTTCCGGTATGCCCTGGGGCCAGACCGACCCTGATAGCTATGAATTATAAAACTGCTGTATCTACGTATCGTGTGCTGTTTTTCATTGGGAGGAAATCTGTTTCAAATTTTTGGCTGTGTTTTAGGTTACTAGACGACCTAGACGTAACCTTCTCAATATTTTTGTTCGTAAGTAGTCGACACGCCTATAACATGTTTTTGTAAGTCTATAAGTTTTTGTTGAGTGGTTTGTGTCTACGTTGTTTGTTTTTTTGTTGGGTTGATGTTACTCGTCAAATATTTGCTCATGACATAGGTACTCATAATTTGATACTTATTTTACTTTTGCGTATCTTTCTCCCGGTTTCTAAGAGACTTATCAACATGTCGAACTCCAACTCTACTACTAGGTACTAATAATGAGAAGTGATATGATTTTCTGTAGTAATTTCCGTCAGCCAATCCCATCAGTTAAGTATCATGTTTTTGGCAATATTTTAGCAAATTTTTGTCTTGCTTTGTCTCTCAGCATTTGTCTCGTTGTGTTTGGGAAGTCATGTATAGAATATTTAACGAGTACTCACTAATAAAAGATATATCCGTACAACTCAGCAGCAGGTTCAGGGCGGAGTCCCTTACTTCCCAGTGCTCATGGTGCATGTACATCTTCATCACAGCCCCTATGACTGTCAGGGTGCTCTCCTGCCGGCTCTCCACCAGCAGCGTCATGTTCGGAGACAGGAACTTCTTCATGCACAGGTCTATCAGATCTAACACTTGGACTACTTGCTGAAATTGAAGATACAAAGTCATTATCCACTTTATTATCGTTTTCGTTGAGGTGATTATCCTTTTTACCCGACTACGGCGAAGAAAAAAGGAGGGTTATGATTTTGACCGGTATGTATGTATGTATGTATGTTCATCTGTTCCCTCCTATCTTCCAAACCACTTATCACAATTTGACAAATGAGGTATCGTTAGAAGCGTCGTGATTGTCCGCTGGTTATAGGCTATGTGAAGTCACATTAAATTAAAAATGGCGCCCTCTAGAGGACATAAAGTGAGGAACTTAAAAAAAAAATGGTTTAATCGTACCATGTTGGGTATCAAATGAAAGGGCTTAATGAGCACATTTCAAAAATATATATATATTATAACGCCAAAAGAATTTAAAAAAAAATCAAGTAACAAAAACTAAAACCCAACTACGACTTAAAAGGTATAAACAAGACACCACAGACAGACAAATTAAAAATCCAGAGTCACACGTAATCTGTTCGATTTATGCCCTAACACGTGTGACTCCGGATTTTTAATTTGTCTGTCTGTGGTGTCTTGTTTATACCTTTTAAGTCGTAGTTGGGTTTTAGTTTTTGTTACTTGATTTTTTTTGTTACAAGCTTTATATTAGCTTGCTCTGTTCGTATGTGTTTCCGGTTACTCCTTTTGTCATCAATTTTTCAAGCACTTCCTGGCATCCAATTGAGCTGAAACATGGCATACTTATATAACAACCGAGACATTTTGAAAAAATGATACCATGGAGCTGGTCTGATGATGGAGCCGGAAGTTGGCCATAGCAACTCCTCAATCAAACAAGATAGCACTATCGTGTTTGGACTCATTGGCAATGTACTAACAAGTGCTTTGACACTAGGTGGTGCTCAGGGTCAAAAGGTGGCAATGGAAAAATCCTTTTTAGTTCAATATAAGCTTGTTTTAAAAAGATTTTACTTATATTTTATTTTGTGATGAGGACTTTTGCCCAATTTCAGCAGAGCTTTGAAATGGGTCACTGTTCAGGATTTAGAGATCAAAACTAACCATACAGATTGTTCATTTTGTAATCAATAAAAATAGCCAGGCGAATATCTACATGATTTCTATACTTGCTCAAAAGATAGGATGCTAGCCCTATCAGCGCGGAACGACGCTTCCACATAAAAACCTTGGTGCACTCCGACTAGATTACCTTGAGCTATGAATGACTATTATTATGGGGGTGGATTGTTATAACTAAACATTAAAAGCAAAGTATCCTATTTACCTTTGTATTCAAGATATCCTGTTTCAGTAAATTCATCAGTCCTTCTTGAAGGCTGGCGATCTCGACGTTCTCGTACCAGAATATTTTGTGTTCCTTCAGTAAAATTCGAATCGCGTCCAGCACCAGTGACAACAGTTTCACGTCATTCGGAGTCCTTATACGGCTCTCGGTTAGAATCAGTCCCCCGGCGCCATCCGACAATATGTAAATATCCAAAATGTGGAAGAGACTCTGAAAATACAGACCTGCTTGTGCTGCGGTTAGCCGCTCCTTCAATCTAAACAGTTCTCTTATCGTTGCAATGGCGACAGCTGTTAAATCATTCCCTTCTATCAGTATCCTGTATGTATAACAACCAGTGAAGATGTGTTCTGTTAAAGTTTTTCCAATCCTCGTCAGAACTTTATCCAGAAATTCATGTTTCTCTTCCGGCGTACGCCCAGGCTTGTTCTCAAATGCATATATCAACAGAGGCTCCATCAAGTACACTATGAACTGATTGGACAGCTCTAATTTCTGTCCGTTCCTCTCAAATGTTAGCGGTAAAGGTAATTTATCTTTGTTAGCCTTCTCGAAGTTTGACCAGAATATGTTACACTTTATAGAGAAATCTGTGACAGCAGCAATCTCTCGTTTCTTGATGCAACGCATTATACTGTTGTGGTAGAAAACAGCCATTTCGTTACAAAACTCGTCTACTCTACCAGTGAACAACAAATGCCTATGAGAAGAGTAGTAAAATCTAAGGCATATGTCATTGACAAGGCCAAGCAAACAAGAGTACCTCGTTGCTTTCGCAATTAACATCAATGGGCCCTCTATTAAAAAAGACCGCAAAATAGACACTACATGGTTAACAGGTACATTTTCCATCTCGGTTACAATATTTAGTAGCGCATACATGTGCGAACCAATTTTTTCAGCAAAAGCTTTGTCCATTTCAGAATCTATAACTTTAACTGTGAGATATTCGCTCGTCCTTAAAGGTTTCACGACATACTCCAACACTTGCGTCAGTTCTGCTTCCATTTCATATTCGTTTAGCTCTCTTATTAGTTTTGATATGAATTTGTAGGCTTCTTTAGCAATTGGGATAGCTTCCCGGTGGGTGTCTGGATTAAGTATGTATTCCCACACTTTATGGTCTACAAGTAATTTCAATCCGGAAAGGTGTGTTATGTGCACCGTTGCAAACTTGATACAAGCCAAGTGAAGTCCACGGTTCTTTATCTTCGTGCTCAACGTGTTGAGAATGCAATTTTTGAAGGCTTGACCTTGTAATGCATGCATTTGCATTTTGGTGAACTGAAGCTCATTGTTGAAGAGTATCGTGATGATTTCAATAAAGAAAATTTTGACTGACGTCGTAGCATTTTTTAGGTTTGCGACCGAATCAAATATGAGATCGGAGAAGCAGGGGTTTTCCAAAAGACATTTACCAGGACCTGGAACATACAAAATACACGTTAGGAATAACGAGTTGTCTTTTTCACCTAGTGTAACTTTGTAACCCCTATAATAAGTGGCTGCCTAGTATTTTGCAGCTTGTCTCCGCATGGATAGCATAAAAATTGAGATTATTTTACTCATCATACAATCACGACGAAAAGTTCAAAACTTCGATATCACCAATCTATCAGGCGGAGATCAAACATCTCCAGTGAGATGTCTAGACCGGTAGGTTAAATTGGTATCTGACGATAGGTGAGTTTGAAAAGGTAGGTACACACGGCTACACATCAAGCTATACGTTTCCAGTATAAGCTGACCTCGCATTGTACGGAAATCTTATACCTACAATGCGAGATCAGCATAAACTGGAAATGTATAGCTTGATGTGTAGCCGTGTGTACACAACACTAATATAAAATAAGCCAATTAATGATTTTTTCCAAAAACCTGTGTAATGATGACTGGAGCAAGTTTTTACGATATGACAAAGCAAGTCGTGAGTCGTGCATTGGTGAATATTAACGTAGAGGTGATAAGATTATCGAAGAGAGAAGGCGGCTTTATCTATATAATAGATAAGGAGGGAAACATGCTGGGGGTAGCCAGATTTGGATTTGGATTCGATACGACCGATTAGGAAAAGAATCGCCTCGGTCATGGTTCAGCTCCGGCTGACCTTCTATAAAAACTTAAATTTACCGATAGGTTTTTCTCTATACATAATTGTATGTTTTCTATACTAAATTCATATTTCTAAAATACCACTGACGGCCAACCTTATCTGGAGCGTGATCTCTTGGCATGCCACGTTCAGGCGGTCCATCTGATGGCAAGTGTTCACCGCTGCATACGGACAATATTATGGGCATCTGCAATACCGCAGTCACCGCAGATTTGCTGCCTATCCCAGCTATGTTGGGGTTGGCTTCCAGTCTAACCGGATGCAGCTGAATACGATTTTAACGATTGCTGATTTTACGTTTAGCGATTGCCTATCCGACATCCACAACCCAATAGGGTTGTGGAAATCAGTCTCACCAATGGGTACCGTGTTACCCAGAGACTGGTTGTCAGACTTTCGGGCTTCTGACAAGCAGTACCTAATGACTGTCAAAGATCTATGAAGTCTTTGTGTGCGATCCAAATGGAAAAGCAACCAGCCAAGTGCGAGTTCCGTACCGGTTTCTTTAGTATATCAATGGTTTCACCGTACAATATTTAACACTAGGTTTACTTTTTTTTTTCGCCAAATAATTTAGTAAAAACCTCACGTTTCAGGACCCCATGAAATTTTTAACTTAAAAAAAACAATTGTTTTGCAAAGTAGTGGTAACGGTCGCGACTTACCGAGTGGTAGGTTCGAACTGCCCTACTCATATATAATTGTAATCTGTGGTTCGAATCGAACCTTGACAAGCGCTGGCCTACGCCTGATCTTTCCCGGTCGTGTGATTGCCGACCCATCGGACTATGAATATCCCCTCCCTTGGAGGAGAGTCAGGGAAGAGGGAAAGTACCTGTGTTAATTAGCGCACACTCTTGTGCACTATAATATTTCATGCGTACGGCTAATCTCTGTTGAGATTGGTTGCCGTGGTCCGTGCGTGACATTATTAAATTCGGTGGGAAGGATATTATTTTTGGGGGAATTGTCAATACTCAATTGCTAATTAGACGAAGAAATAATGTCCGTCGAAGTAGACGTGTTCATATACCTATGGTGACCGCAAATGGGAAAACGGAGGGTAGGAGTTTGCGGGATGGCTAGTAGAAGCTGGATGAGAGTGGTTGAATGAAGAATGTTTCCCAGCAATACTTTTCTCAAACCTTAGTTAGACCAACAAAAACCTTTGTTTGTTGGTTTGAGGCTCGAACAGTTTGATGTAGGTATAGAATGCGTAGATTTCGGTTTAGTGATGGGTGATTGGGTGGTTTAAATGTTGGTACACTCTGATGCGTGTAAGTAGGTACCTAGGTAGTCTAAAGTCTATGACAATCTGCCTAGCCTTTTCCCAACTTTGATGCAGTCGGCTTCCAGTCTAACCGGATGCAACTGAATACCAGACACGGAGCGACTGCCTATCTGACCTCCACAATCCAGTAACTGGGTAATAAGATACCACTTGGTAAGACTGGTTGTCAGACTTTCGGGCTTCTGACGACCCGTAATGACTCAAAGGTCCTCGAATGACAGCCGAGACCAACGGCTTAACGTGCTTTCCGAGACACGGAGGAGTCTCGATATGTAAAGATGGTCACCGATCTAAGGACCAACCCCGGCAAGCGTAGCTTAACCTGATGGATCGACCCGTGTGGGTGTTATTACTTAGCCACGAGCTCCTCAGTAAGACGATGATTAAGTTACGTGCAATATTATTATAAAAAACAATTATAATAAGTTGACTACCTACCGTTTGTTAAACTTACTTAATACCTACCTACCTACATAGATAACATATAACACCGTATAAAACATATTAATATACTCACTATTTTCACTACGATCATCCAGAAAATTCAACAATATCTCCGTTGCATCCTCGTTCAACACCACTTTCCCTTCAAAAATATATTCCACAAGCAATTTGAACTTTTTCAAGTAGTTGCTCACTTCCATCTTCTGAGTAATAATGATTACTGGCACTATTTTGTCCCCGCTACGATTACATTTTTATCAACATTTATAGATTTGATAACGCACACCCAAACACCGTCGCGTCGCAAATGATGAAGGATTTTTTCACACGTTTTTTAATACACAACGCTCACTATAATTATTGCAATAAGTTGAGAATTAATGTATATTCTATTTATTTTAATTTTAATATTTTACAATAACTTTGTAAATAGATAATAAAGGCATATGTGCCACTTGCAAGTCAAGGGCGAACTAGAAAACACATAACTTGTTGCCCGACTCAAGCTGAGCAAGGACAAAAAAACTAAATTCGTTTTATGTACCTAGCTTATATAATTCTGGCAATCACGTTTTTTCTCTGTCCGTCCGTCTCTACACGTGTTTAGGTATATACTAACTGGTATGGTTTATCCAACTAGTAGGTACGTACGTACCTATACATATAAGTACCTATTTAGGAGTTTATAATATACTTACCTAGTTATAAAGCTAGGTACATGTATATTCGGACATGTTTGTACAAATTTTGCATTGGTAATTGGTATCACATCACCGCAATCTTGTGTTTATATTGTCAATTTTGTCACACAGAACATTAGAGATTTTTTTCTGGTAAGTAAGTAAGTACTTAACTAGGTATAGGCACAGAAATTTATATCCCCTGTTATACAGAATCACATTAAATTACCTGGCAAAACTGCACAGATGTAATGAGTATCGTTACATAGATTTTATCGAAGAAAAAAACAAGATTTTCTAAACTCATCACTTCAAGTTATAATTATACATGGATATAATTAGATAGGTATACATAATGTAGATGTTATTTACACATTAATTTACATAGGTAAGCAAACGCAAATTCTACTTAGCCACCGAGACACATAGGTACTTCGGTTATCTAGTGTTATGAAACTGGAACTCAATCTAAGTAATTACTTAATGGGGGAGGTACCTAAACGAGTTTCTATGTAAGCCATCATTATTATCCTGTACAATTAAGATAAAAAAACCTTCCGATAAACAACAGGCAGGTTGACGGGGTAAAGTAGGTTGCGCAGGCAATAAAGACAGGCATTTTAGTATAACATCAGTTAGTCTAGATACCTACATATAAAGTGGTACATTTATTATTCAACTAATAATGTGACCACAGTCCACACATACATAATATTGAGGAAGGTCGGTCACTATAGGCGTTCTATCGAAATTAATAAAAAATTACCTTTACTTTCGAATCATGGGTCAAATAAGTTTCAAAACGAACGAAAGTAATTGAATTAAAATTCGGTGTGAACCATACAAAACTCGTTCCGTTTTCTCAACAAAACATCACGCCTGTATTTGCCGAAGGGGTAAGCATATAGTAAAAAGTACTCTATGGGGGTAAGCGGAGGTGTACCTTTCACCTTTCGCCAGTTACGTTTAGTTACAAAGCCCAAATCAAACCGGGACCTCACTGATCCTGATGATTGATCTCAATCTTCAAGTTTGAGATCAAAAACTAATAGATATTCTATTGAAAATAAAACAAAGCCTCCTTAAACTAGTGTTGAACTGTTCTACAAAGGAAAGGCCACCCATTGTATATTTTGAAGTGTTGTTTTTTTCCTTTTGTTATATATTTTTGTGGTGTACAATAAAGTATATGTAAAAGGAATAAAAGATATAATTCAAATGCAGTTTATATTTTTATTTCAGTTGTTTTCTAAATAATTTACACGCTAAATGCCTTAACCTAAACTATATTGCATCTATTCTATTTCTATGACACCTCCAACTTTGCTGAGGGCTTCCTTCAGTTTCTCCGCCTCATCTTTGGACACGTCAGCCTTCACAACGGTGGGTACGCTTTCAACAAACTTCTTTGCTTGCACAAGATTGAATCCTTCTAGAAGACTCTTTACTTCTTTAATGAGTGCCACTTTCTGTTTATCGTCAAACTTTGTTAGTTTGACCTGAAAATGAAAACAATAGGTAAAATTGCTGTGAAAGAATGTTGATGAATTTATAAGTCATCCACTGCACAGGTTTACTGCTGCACAGACAATATAAGGAGTTTTAAATACTTACAGTAAAGCTAGTCTTCACAGCTTTAGGGGTAGCATCTTCCTCATCCTGAGCAGCTGGGGCGGCCATGGCAAAGCCCCCCATTGGCATCACAGGTGCATCAGGAAGATTCAGCCTCTTCTTTAGGACTTGACTAAGTTCGGATACTTCAAGGAGGTTTAAGTTGGTGATCTCAGAGATAATCTTTTCAATTTTTGGGGAGACGGGTTTGTCTACGCCCTCTGGTACCGGAATGGACAGGGGAGAGGCTGCTTGAGCTACTTCTTGGCGAAGGATCGCACTGAAATATAACACATAGTGTTAGGTACTGAATAATCTTAATACATAACATGCACAAAATATTTAAAAATAAATAAAACAAACTGAATTCTTTCATATATTTTAGTAAAGGCCACCTAATTATGAAACGAATAGTGATGGTTATGTTTGATAACCTATTATTTTATTTATTGATGAGACTGTTATTATAGGCTCCTTACCATCGTGAAAAAGAACGCCACTGAAGGGGAAGGCTTTTAATAATTCTTATGCCATTCATTTTTGTTAGTAACTTGCTTTAGGTATTCAATAAAAAAAACTTTATTGCTTTTAGGTTAGGAATAGAGTATGACACATTTGACACTTGAATCTCTATTTGACAGTCAAACATAGACAATAAAAATAACATTTCGGTCATTAGTGTTGCAAATAAAACACTTTTCGTAAATTGCTGAAAGTTATTTCAATTTCATAAATGTCAAACATTTTATTTGAATGTCTGAAGATATTCTGTTGATCAGCAAACCGAGCAGCGTGTTAATTTTAACCGATTAAACAAAACCCAGAAATCCTATAAAATTTATATGTTTTCTGGGTTTTGTTTAATCAGTAAATGAATATTTAATATTCAATAATTCTATGCCAAAACCATCAATCGTCGCCGGGTTTTACAATCTATTGGAAAAACAGAAACTCTGTGGAGGAAACGAACTGTATTTTGTTACAAAAATGAATTGAACTGATGCCATTTTGATTTTAAATAGACGATTTTATCGCGCGACCCAGCAGGACATCCATATCTTTGACAATTGACATCACAGAGCACTGTATTGCATTATCACAGAAACAAATTGACAACTGACAACGACTTGTAAAAAGAGTTACAAGTTCTTAAAAAAAGGTTCCCTAAAAGTGCATCATAATTTTTGATGAAGAAATTATTCAAACTAAATTGCAGACACATTATTTCCCTATTTAACTTTCGGTAGACTTCAGACTATATATAGCGCTTATTATAAAAGTTTGGAGTGCCTAGGAAACACAAGCTTAAAAAAAATGTTTAAAAAGTACTTACCGGAGTGGTAAATCGAAATCCAGCAAAAATAACATTTTTTTACACAAACTATCATGGGCACTTTTTATCACATCACAATTTTTGCATCAATTCAATAAACATTTACCGATAATTGTGGAAAACACAGTACAGTACCAACTGTTGGCAATACCAGACATGCGATATCTTGCCTTGAAAATGCAGAAATTGTGTTTTTCAAGAGTTTATCTATTTTTCTGTTATGATTTTGACGTGTTAGCGATTTTTTTACATTAAAATAATATAGTGTTCTGTGGCAGTTACTGGTAATTAGATTTGAAGGCTATAATTATTGAAAAACCAGAATTAAATGGGATTTGAACGTCGATCAGCTGTTTTCTGTTTTCCGAGGTAAGTTTACAAATTCTTTAAATCTTAGCAACAAACAATCAAAGAACAGATGCTTATTTGATCATTTAGCTCTAACATCAAAACCAAATTTCAGGAAGTAACTGAAATAGGTAATTGACTCGCTTCACCATGAGTCATGAGGCTTCGAAAATTGCAATGAATATTTTTATAGTTATTTTTGCAAGAGAATGATCAACAAACAAGTACATAACCAATCTCTGGTAAGCAGCGTCAGTCTGGGATCCAAAAAACTACCGGGATTTTTTGAGGTTCGAAATAAAATAATAATTATCTAACTAATGACGGCTTGCTCTAAATAAAATGAAGGGAAAATGGACCGGACCGGCTCACGGAGGGACCGGCCCACCGGGAAAAGTCCTGGTATGCCCTGGGGCCAGACCAATCCTGCTGGTAAGTGTGATGATTATAGCAAAATCTCCTAAATTCAAGTTTCTAAGCAGTCTACGGGATTCTATAGCCAAAATCTACATAAAATTCCCCAAAGGGTCAGGCATAGGTGTACCTACCTAAAGTACACCCACATTTCACCAGTTATGTTTTTTCAAAATGTATAATATTCTACTGAGTAAGTTCAATCCACAATTTTATTATGAAAGTAAGTAAAATAATGTCTCAATTATATTCTTTCAAATAAATTGGGACAAAATAAATGAAGGACAAGAGAACAATGATTTTCTTTAAAATCAGAACACTGCAGTAATACTGTGGCGGTATCTATATCGCCACATGTGAACTACGCATCAAAGACGTCACACAAAAATCCTGATGTCACACAAAAATCCTGACGTCACACAAAAATCCTGACGTCACATAAATCCTGCATCGTGCAATTCAAGTTTACCGTGCAATGGACATATATACAAGAACCCAACATCAATCGTTGGGCAGTTGCCCGCCAGACACAACAGCCGTCTGGTCAGAGGATCCTCCCCATAGAGTAAAGTAATATATATGGTAATCCTCCCTTTTCTATGGTGGACGAGTGAACTTTACACCCTGTTCGTCATACCCCTTAAATACAAATATGTTGTATAATACCTATTGTATTTTCAAATGACACTTTATAATTATGTTTTTTACTGCAGGTATTGCGAGATAAACTCTGAACCTTGTGTAACAGCAATTATGAATTACTATCACAAAATACAGGAAAAACAAAAAAAACACGTGTCGATTTCTTACAGGGTTTTTATGACTCTTGAAGAATAGTCAAGCGGAATAGGTTACTAAATATATCAGCGTCTATTGTATTTTATAATGGATTTCCGCAAAGTCACGCCTGAATCAATTAACTATTTGTCTAGTACTATAATAGTCATTCTGAAATCAACTTATTTAACACTGGTATATTACTGTAAAATACTAATATTCAGCTGCGTCCGGTTTGACTGGAGGCCGACCCCAACATAGTTGGGAAAAGGCTAGGCAGATCTATGATGTGTACCTACACTAATATAAAATTGTTATTTGTTTAAGTGAAAATAACCATAATTTGGAAACACGGATTTGATTATGTCTGTATATTTTAGGTTTCCGTACCAAAATGGTGTGGTTTTCTTATTTAATATTCACACTAATATACATAGACTCATCATCGCATTCCAAAAGATAAGTTAAAGTTACATAACAAAATGCTAAGTACCTAATCTATCCTGCATAGTAGTCTATATTGAACAAGTGGATTAAATGAAGTAAGTAAAACCTTCAATAAACGGTTCATCACGCGAAAATCAGCTTAATACAGTTGCAATAAAAGCGAATTAACTGCAAAACAATGTTGTTTAAAACAGGCACTGGGTTTATGTAACGGGTCGGATCTAGGTCATTCGTAGCTTTGGTACCACCATGCGATAGGAATTATCTGACTAGTCGAAATGGAAACAATATACTTAATTAAATAAAAAAGTAGAGTGGTAGTCTAGTGTTTCCCCTGAACCCTGAACAAGGCGCCCGAAAACCCTTTTCAATTTTCTTGAAATTCTCCCGAAAAGCTTTTCAATTTTGTTGAAACTCTCTTGAAACCTTTTTCGATTAGTTACGCAAACTAATTTAGATCGTGATTGTAGGCTGTTTATTACTCAAGCAACTTTGCCAAGTCTCAAGTTTTTAAAAGTCTTCCTTTTCAATTCGAAATAAATGGTACGGACTTGCTCTCACACAATGAACCTTTAGAAAAGTTTTTGAAACCATATTGTACTTACTTACTTGTTTTTTTTTCCGTAAATACTTGAACATTTTTCTTTTTTTTACCCAACTACAGCAAATCCAAATATTTTATTACTTTCTTAACTTAGGTAACTATTTTGTTTTTATGTATTCCCCCTCAAAATCTTTCCTAATTTTTTAGGACTGTTCACACCAAAATTAACTGGGGCGGGATAAAGGTCTTTTAAACACATACCTTCCTCACCCTGTTAGCAAATGTTATAATTTTCTTGAGAAATCTCAGACCAACAAATTTTTTGTTGGTCTGAGTGAGAAATAAAGAAATCATTATCGGCCGATATAACTTGGCAGTTCCGAACATCGCGCAGAGGGCTGCGTAGTAACATTTTTTAGGCACCAAAATGGTGACAATAAGGCGAGTGTGAGTGAGAACATCCGCGAAAGTTCGCAGAACCTATGTTCAGACCAGGGATGTTGCGGATATCCGCAACCGCGGAGCTTCCCCGTCGATTTGGACATTATCCGCATCCGCAATAATTAATGCGAATGTTCATGCGGATGCAGATATAGCACAGGTCGCAACAAGAAAGAAAATAGGCGGGGCCCGCGACTGGCGCGTGCCATACGCACATGCTCATTGACCAATAACAGCGACGATTTCTTTCGCAGACAAGATCCGACGCGTTTGTTATTGTTCATTTGTTTCTCGTAAATCAGCCATAGTTGCGCTGAATATGCATGTATTTTTTAAATATTTTTATTCGATAATTTACGTCGTCAAATAATAGTAAAAAAAAAATCGACGGCAAAAAAACAATTTAAAGTACTTAAAAAAAAGTTTAAAAATATCCAACCGATCCGGGCTATTTAAACGCCCTCCATTTGGCGCGCTTGGTGTGGTGACGTCACAGACCGTGAAAACAAACAAGCAACTGTCAAGTCAACGTCAAACACTCCTTTTTGTATGAGCGTTTGACATTGACTTGACACTTGTTGATTGACTTGACATTGACAATTTTGATTGTTATCCCGGATTGTTACGTCACATCCGCTCTTAGCTTTTCAAGTATTTGAATTATCCACGGTTTTTTGGGACTTTTAAAAAATTAATTTCTCGCTCAAAAAGAAATTTTATTCAAAAATATTGATGGAGGCATAATTCTAAAGTAATATAGTTTATAAAAAAAAAAAATTGACCCATATTTGAATCACATGCATATTCCCTATTGTATGAACATTTCAATTTTCGAGTGTGAGATTTCTGCAGCTGATAGATTGTGCCTGGCACGGGCGCGGCGCAAAGTGATATTTGGAAAATATCTAAAGATCCGCATCCGCGGATGTGAGCCTGCAAAAATCCGCATCCCGATGTGAAAAAAATGTGCATCAGCAACATCGCTGGTTAAGACCTGCCAAGTTATATCGGCCGTATTGTACTTAGTGCTTAAATAGCTTAACAAAGAACCAGACTCTTATACAATGGCTCACTAAACACAACTAGAGGCTTACACAATCTAAATGTCAATCTGTCTGTTCCATAACATATTCAATAGAAACATAGAATTAAACTGGCAATAATAACAAATACAGAACCTCGTTTCCAGCACCTAGGGAGGCATTCTGTAAGTGACAATGACGGGCCATTGATTTTCTATTCATAACAATGTATTTCCAATGTTGAATACTTATAGGATTATACAGGGTGGCAGAGATATCGACGCACAAACCGATAACATAAATTTTTCGTCGGATATTTAAAAAAAAAAATGTTGACCCGTACATTTTGACCGCGTAGGTTTTTTTTTAACAACCGACGATTAATTTCAACGCAGGGAGTCCACAATCGTGTAAGTACTAAATCTATGGTAAGGAAGCTACAGTATAGAATTGCCGAGTGTCATAGGATATTATATTTTATGTCATGTTGTACAAATTGTATCTCTTACTTATGGAGATCAAAATCCAACAAAAAGGAAGTTTCCTTGGCATTAAAGCCATGGAAGCTTCTAGTTGTTCAATGTTCAATAATGTTAATGTGTTTATAAATTCGCGAATGCATGGATAAATTGAAGTGTAGGTCAAATATACACGGTGTAATTTTGGTTTTGGAACGAACTTCCACTTTATACTCTGCACACTTGACGAACGAGAGCTAGATCGAAAAAAGTGTAACATTTTGACAGACACGACACTTTTTTTACGTAACAAAAGTGTCGTGGGTCTAAAATGCAAGAGCGAAAGGAAGTTCATCCTGTCGAGTTTTGTTTTCGCTTGTATTCTTCATTTTCTCCCATCTGCTTCTCGATTGTGCATTCATTGTCAAGGGCATTATTCGCGTCATCAGTGATCGTAACATTGCTAGCGTTTATAAATGGTATCGCATAAAACTCTTTCCCATCCGAAGTAACGATCGATTGCAGAGTATTATGCCCATTCCAACTGAAGAGTCGTCCCGAACAGTAAATCATCGACTTGAATTGATAAACAAACAAACCATATTTGCTCTGTTCAATTGGAAATGATTGGAACTGGCTGCTGGAATAAATAAGTCATGAAAGTTACATGCATGTTTAATAAAACGGTTGCTGAAGTAGCATAACTGTATAACTTATTTGTTATAATTATTATACCCCAGTGCTTTCACGGCCTGGATAAACTTTCTGTTACCCATCTTCCCTTGACCCGTCCAGCCCTTTGTTCATCCCAATTTTAAATGAGGCGATAGGTTTCCTGCAGCTCGACAAACGCTGGTCGGTTGACTTCCAAAGGCTGCTTAGTGTTCCATATTCGAATCGTAGAATATTCTAGATTTCTATAAGGTACGATTTTATTTGCAGCTGAGTATTGCGGAGTGTCGCCCTCTCGCCCTCAGTACGCATTCGTCTCTCAAACCAGTGGCACGTGTTTCGTTCTATGGGAATCTCGATTTGAAATTGAACGAGTTTGTTGTGAGTATGAGTGAAAAAGGGGTTGCTTATTTTGTTTTAGTATTCCTTCATGACGTAGATGGGTTGTGAGGATTGAATGGTCAGTTTTACTGAGTCGTCGGTCTTTAGTTTAATCAATTGTTTAGTTTTTAACCGGTGCATCGTTGCATAAAGTTGTGTGTTCGCCTCGCACACGCAGCGTCAACTCTAAAGCTATGCTAGGTTTGCGATAGTGTTTACGGAACTAACTATAATAGGATTGTGAATGTTGTAACAATCTTGAATAATACCTTGTTTGTTATGAACTTATGACTTTATGAGTCAACAAGATAAAGTTGTTTTCTGGAAGCAGGTTTAAAAAACTGCATTCAGTATTTATGAAGTTTTGATTGTAGAGCAGTCATGTTAATTGATTTGATGCAACAGTTTTATTACATAATACTTAATAAAACTTTTTTAAACATTATTTGTGCGTTGAGTAATGAATTTGAATAAATTTTGGTTTGGTCTCAAATTGGATCAGTTTTTTTCTTACTTTCGATAGGTTTCTTCCCTAATATTACAAAACTTTTTACAAAAAAAAAAAACCTACTTCCAACAAAATCACAAAAAACGTGAAAAATAACTTTAATTTCGGAAGTCGGTGTCTTTGCTTTTCAATTTTCGTTTTTTGGTCACCGACGAATTAAAGTTATTTTTCACATTTTTAGTGTTTTTGTTGGAAGTCGGTTTTTATTTTTTTTGTAAAAAGTTTTTATTTTTTACTTTTTACTTTTAAGTTGTGGTACCTACTCCACACAAATTCGAATACCACTACCTGCTATGTAAATAACAGTGAAGGAAAATTAAGATATCGTCTACGTACGCAAAGTGGGAAAAATACGTAATTATTGAAGCTCACTCAAAAACTACGCAAGCAAAATTAATAAAATTTATATGGGACCACCTCTGAAGCATGACCT
This sequence comes from Lithophane semibrunnea, assembly GCA_947363905.1. Classification (NCBI taxonomy): domain Eukaryota; kingdom Metazoa; phylum Arthropoda; class Insecta; order Lepidoptera; family Noctuidae; genus Lithophane; species Lithophane semibrunnea. Next base: position 15,642,562 of record OX376193.1, read on the forward strand.
ACCAAACAAAAAAGAATCATCAAAATCGATTCATAATTGGCGGAGAAAAAAACATACAGACGAATTGAGAACCTCCTCCTTTTTGAAGAAGTCGGTTAAAAATTCTACTAACTACTTAAGCGATTGCACCAGAAAACATTCAAAGTGTAGATACCTAGATGTTTCGAAACTTGACAGATGAAACAAATCTCATAACTTGTTTTGTTGAATTTGCGTTCGCACTGTAAGCAACATGAGTAAGTTTTAAGACAGATCTCAAGTTAGTATTTTCCAAGCATTGAAACATGTAGTGGACAACATGTGCAAGGTTCATAAAGAAACATTTTGGGAATTTCTCTGTCAAACTTGTCAAGTGATATGAAACGTCAAACATGTTTCACATCGCATTCGCAATCTGTCAAAAAAAACACCAATTTACCAACATTTTTGACAGATTGCGACTTGAATGTGAACGTTTTCTAATTAAGATAATTGGCCTTCAGGTCAGGTCATGGTCCCATCTTTCATTCCCCTATCAAAAGTGCACTTCTTTCGATTTCGACTTCGTTCGACTTTTTTGTGTTGACTCAAGGTTGCTTCAGCAACAGATTCGTTTTTTGGGTAGAATATTTGAATTTGTTATTTTTGCACAGAAATTATTTACATAGCCGGTCTATGACTCCGTATGAATAATGAGTCTGATTATATCATAATGATATTGACGATTATGTAAGGTTTGTTTTGAATATTTATGATCATCAAATGCCAGAATATAGGAATAGACGAAAATAAAGAGTTCTTGCTGCATTAATAATTTAATAGACCTTTATCATTTATGGAAGAGTATACATTTGGCAAACTCCTTTCATTTGCCTACTTCATCTCCGGTTGTCTCTTTCTTATAAATGTGCGATGACAAAGGTTCTTCACCAATCTACGTGAGCGACCGAGCTTTCCTCGAGTTAAAATAGAGAAAACGAATTTTCTCAGATATGAGCTTAGCTAGATAAATTTTTCGCCCCCGTAAACGCCTATATTGCAACTTTCATCGAAATCATTAATAGATCCGTTTTCGAGAACGTGATTACAAATATAATATATACTTATAATTATAAAAATAGTATAGGATTTGAAATTCCATAAGTCAACTCAACCTTATGCAGTCCTCGACTTAGCTCTCTCCCAATTTTCATCTCAACCCGCGACCGCAACCTGCTAATTTGCGTCTCCGCATTCCGCATTTAGCCTTCCGTTCCTTCAAGCCATCGGTATACATCGCATTATGAGATCATTGAAATGTCTTTAATCAGTTCAAAGCTGTATTACCTCATTATAGGACTGAGGAAATACGTTAACAAAACATTACTCATATCAAGTTTCCTCGTTTTCCACCGCTTATGATTTTATAGTTTATACTTACATAATAATAATATTGACTTACAGGAGTTGCATAACGTTATCGCCTATCAGCATTATGTCATGCAAGTACGATGCAGTTTTCAGGGCATTCTGTTACTGATTACTGACTTGGCCCTCTACACGGTTATCGCGATTCAATTTTCCATTACTTCCTTCCCAGTACATTCTTTTGGCTTCAATATATATAACCGTTTTAAAACAGTAAGTGAAATGAGTGTTGCGCAAACGTCTTGGTTGTTCAAGGACTGCCAAAGGGCGATCTTGTAAGGTTTTTCAATGTTAATTGTTACGTCTGGTATTATTTCTCTAGACTTAACATTTTGCGGGCTTCTAATTTAATTTTAATATTTCGTTATTCTCCAGCTCTCGGCCTCGTCCCAGTTTTAAACAAGTTTATGATACAAAACTTTTTACAAAAAAAAAACAACCGACTTCACAAAAAAACACTAAAATAGTGAAAAATTACTTTAATTTCGGAAGTCGGGGTCTTTGCTTTTCAATTTTCGTTTTTTGCCACCGACTTTCGAAATTAAAGTTACCTATTTTTCACTTTTTTGTGTTTTATTGTAAAGTCGGTTGTTTTTTTTTTTGTAAAAAGTTTTTATTTTTCACTTTTTAGTTGTGGTACCTACCCCACACATATTCGTGTACCGTTATCTGCTATGTAAATAAAGACTAAGATATCGTCTACATACGCAAAGTGGGAAATATACGTAATTATTGAAGCTAACTCAAAAAAATACCTCTGTGCATGAACTACCAAACAAAAAAAGAATCATCAAAATCGATTCATAATTGGCGAAGTAATCGCGTAACATAAAACATACAGACGAATAGGGAATATGCATGTATTTTTTTAATATGTTTATTCGATAGTTTACATCGTCAAATAATAGTTAAAAAAAATTCGACTGCAAAAAAGCAACTTAAAGTAGGTACCTACATATTTTTTTTTTTAATATCCATCCCATCCGGGCTATTTAACCGCCCTCCATTTGGCGCGCTTGGTGTGGTGACGTCACAGACCGTGAAAACAGACAAGCAACTGTCAGGTCAACGTCAAACGCTCCATTTTGTAGGAGCGCTTGACGTTAACTTGACACTTGTTGATTGACTTGACATTGACATTTTGATTGTTGTCCCGGATTGTTACGTCACATCCGCTCTTAGCTTTTCAAGTATTTGAATTACCCACAGTTTTTTGGGACTTTAAAAAAATTAATTTCTCGCTTAAAAAGAAATTTTATTCAAAAATATTGATGGATGCATAATTCTGAAGTAATATAGTTTATAAAAAAAAATATTTGACCCATATTTGAATCACATGCATATTCCCTATTGAGAACCTCCTCCTTTTTGAAGAAGTCGGTTAAAAATATTATGGCTATGGGTAGAGTTTCAGTTGAAAAAGCATTTTCAGATAAAGAAGTCATGAATAATTGCGTGGTCTTTTAAATCTATATTTGCTTGTACACAGGTTTAACCCTCAATCGCCACAATGCTTGGTGGAAGCGTCCTTTGGTTCCGGCACGGCTTGCGCTTGCATGACAACCCGTCTTTACATTCTGCGCTAGAAGAAAAAAAGTTTCCCTTCTTCCCTATATTTGTCTTCGATGGAGAAACTGCCGGTAAGTCTATTTTGATTTTGTTCACTTTTTAGCGATTCGCTGAAGATAGTTTTCACTGAAGAAACTATATGAAAAGCAGACATTGGTAGAAATCTGGTGCTATGGGAGAGAAGATAGAGCAGAAGAAAGCAAAATGTTTTCTATCTATAGCCGTCAGTTAGTACAAAATTTGGCAGCGATTATTGCTTTTAGGAAAGGGTATTATAGCCTGGCTTCATAGCCTGGCTCATCGGCGTAATGTTGCTCGCCTGTCGGTCTTCTACAGACTGTACTTCGGAGAGTGTGCGCAAGAGCTCCACGACCTGATCCCACCAGCTCCCTTTCACTATCGGACCACCAGACGTACAGCGGGATACCATCCGCACTTGGTCGATATACGGTCTAGTCGTACTAAGCGCTTCTCTTCCACATTTATTATGCGCAGGGCCAAAGTGTGGAACTCTCTGCCAGCATCTGTGTTGATTCCACGTATAACCCGTCAGCCTTCAAAACAAGAGTGAACAGGCATCTTCTGGGCTTACTCGTTCCATCATAGACCTCATCTATCGCTTTCCATCAGGCGAGATCGAGGTCAAGAGCAGTCCCATAGAAGAATAAAAAAAAAGAACTTATTTTTTAATTTTCATCTATTCACGAAAAAGTTCGTGCATGCGTCCAATTTTAACTCTATTATGGTTTTATATAAAGGTACAAAAGTAGTTGGCTACAATCGTATGCGGTATCTCCTGGAAGCTCTTGAGGACCTGGACAGTCAGCTGAAGAAGTATGGTGGCAGACTCATTATGTTGAAGGGAAAGCCCAACGTCGTGTTCAGGAGACTTTGGGAAGAATTCGGTACGTGATCTTTGACAACTCTTCAGGGTTTCGTAACACGGTAAAAAATATAACCCTGGCATTGGTGGCCCAGTGGTAACGACCGCGACTTACGAGTTGTAGGTCGTGGGTTCGAACACTTTTATTTTTTTGATGGTGGGTAATCATCCAATGACTTCCGCTCTGGGCGGAGCGGAAGGGCGTGTCAGACTTTTACTGACTAAAACCCACCCGTGTTACTTCAGTTGCCTGTTGCCAAGGTCCCGGTATCCCTTTCGGACTAGCCCGCAACCCTGGCAGGGTGGGTTTGAACCCTGACAGGTGCTTTACTTTGTGTACGTTTTGAGAGCATAATATGTGACGGTGACGAAATATCATCACCGTCACATATCGCTCTCAAAAAGGTTAAAGAAACATCGCAAGGAAACCGGCATGTCCTAGCACCAAAAACTCGAGGACATGTAACATTCTATTGAGCGAGCCGCACTGGGCCCGCGTGCTGGATTACGGCCCACTCCCTTTCACCGAGAGGAGGTCTGTGTGTTTATTTTTGACTAAATTATTGATTTTGACATTTGTCTGTTTCTATTTCAAAACGAAATACCCAATGAATAATGAATACTATCCAATATCGACTTTTAGGAAATCAGTACCTTCCCATTATTAATTCATTTCATCTAACCTTCCAATGTGTCGCTTTTAGCGATAAGACTGCCCATTGTGACACCCTGTGTAAAATTTCTACAGTAAATTTAGTATGGTTTTTTATTTTATTCTATTCCAACTGAGGTTTTTACTATAAAAAAACATTACAGGCATCAATAGGCTCTGCTTCGAGCAAGACTGCGAGCCAATATGGCGCGCTAGAGACGACAGCGTCAAGACTGCGTGCAAGGAGATCGGCGTAGTATGCAAGGAGCACGTGTCCCATACACTATGGGAGCCGGACAGCGTCATCAAAGCTAACGGCGGCATACCACCTCTCACTTACCAGATGTTTTTGGTAAGTAAGCTTTTCAGGCAAAGGAAAAATAGACCCAAAGTTTTCGTTTTCCCAACAAAGGAAGTCATTATCTGACTGATACCAGCATTAAAAAAACCTTTTTGTATAAAATCTTTTTAGTTCTGTAACCTTTAATTAGAATAGGAACTCTACAGTCTACGTAGTAAATTACTTAGATATATTTCATTTTTTTCTTCTGTAGCACACAGTAGCGACCATCGGCGACCCGCCGCGGCCTGTCGGCGATATCGATTTCACTGGAGTCAAGTTCGGTAGTCTGCCGGAGTGCTTCTACCAAGAGTTTACAGTCTTCGATAAGGTAAGATATATTTTTTGGGATATATTTTTATTTGGTTTTTTAGAGACATGAGGAACAGTATTTACTCATCCTCTATAGAAAAGGGAGGATCCTCCGACCTGGCGGGTGTTGTGTCTGGCGGGCAAATGCCCAAGGATTGATGTTGGAATCTTGTATATATTTCCATCGCGCGGTAAACTCTAATTGCGCGATGCAGGATTTTATGTGAGGTCAGGATTTTTGTGAGATGACAGGTCTTTGGGGTGTAGTTCCCATGTGGCGATGTAGATGCCGCCACAGTTTAAGGGTATCGTATTACACAGTTACTGGGTTGTGGAGGTCAGATAGGTAGTCGCTCCATGTAAAATACTGGTATTCAGTTGCATCCGGTTAGACTGGAAGCCGACCTCAACATAGTTGGGAAATGGCTAGATGAAACAGTAACATGACTTGGTCCCTCCAGACCCCAAAACCCGAAGACCTGGGCGTATTCCTTGAGAACGAAGACATCCGAATGATCCGCTGGGTGGGCGGCGAGATCACCGCGCTCAAACAGATGCAGCAACGACTAGCTGTCGAGTATGAGACCTTCCTTAGGTAAGAACATTACATTATCCCCCTAGGGAAAACACAAATGACTGTCAAAATCCTTCCGTATAAATTTGGCGAAAAATTGGTCATGCAAAAGCGAGGGTAAAAAATTTTAAACAAAAAAAAAAACGACCGGCTCTCTCTCTCTCGAAAATCGTTCGAATTATCTGCTAAAATAAAATGCGTAATATGAATCATCGTAAAATGTCACAAACTGACAATTCACATCTGTGCGTACTGATTCATATTACGCAATAATTCATCTGTTCGACAGTTTTCTATGGAGATTCGTAAAATGGTCCACAAATTATGAACTGCTTTTGTGTCAAATAAGAGGAATTGCTAATGAAACCTTGGAATTCATGAATTGCTTTTAAAGGAATTGCTAATGTGACCGTTTTAGGCCCCGCTCTGTGTGCGAGTCGTTCAAAGATGGCATAAATTAATAATAGACCTGTCATTTTATATCGTTTATAATTTCTGATTCATTATTATGTCTGTCTTCAGGGGTTCGTACTTGCCGACACACGGTAACCCAGACTTATTGGGACCGCCCATATCATTGAGTCCAGCACTACGTTTTGGATGTCTCTCCGTAAGGAGGTAAGGAAACAAACATTGACTTACTGAACATTCATTGATTTGGTTCTATCTATTGAGCAAATATTTTGATGTATAATTACTAAGTTTTATTTACAAATGCTTGACTTACTGAACATTCATTGATTTGGTTCTATCTATTGAGCAAATATTTTGATGTATAATTACTAAGTTTTATTTACAAATGCTTGATATGCAGAGCCTAATATGTAATAAAAAATATTTTCAGCTTTTACTGGTCAGTTCAAGATCTTTTCCGTCAAGTACACCAGGGACGTCTCGCTACCCAATCCGCATCCCATTTTATTACCGGTAAGATATTTTCTTCTTTTTCTTAATCATTAGTTGGGCAGTTTAGTCTTATAGCCAACCCCCGCCTGTCAAAAGACGATTTCATTATGACAATTTAAACCCGAGTTCACCAAACTATTCTTAGCCATTAAGAAATGTTCTGTTAAAATTGATGTGGACGTCAAAAAGGTTTACGTTCTATTGTAGTGATTTTTGCGCCTTGTTATCAGATTTAACCATTCGTTAGAACACACGGCTACACATCAAGCTATACATTTCCAGTTTATGCTGATCTCGCATTGTATAGGATTTCCGTACAATGCGAGGTCAGCTTATACTAGATATAGCTTGATGACTTGCTTGAACACTCACTACGCCTAACGGGCCGTTATCTATGTTATTGGACGTTAAAACTAACAGAGTATGGTGAAACTATTTGTTAATCTTATATCTCAAATGGTATGTCGACAGGCCAGTTAATTTGGCGCGAATACTTTTACACGATGAGCGTGAACAACCCTAATTACGGCCAGATGGCTAGCAACCCTATCTGTTTGGACATCCCGTGGAAGAATCCTGAAGGAGATGAGTTGCAGAGGTATGTGTTAAATGTTAATACGCTAAATGTTGTCTTTTATTATGTGAGGCTTTTATAAAACGTGTTTTTTTTTTAAATCCCATTACTAGAGTACTATTGAGACCTAAGAATCAACTGGCATGTTTTTTTTTTCGTTTTTCATGCAAAAATAATTCGACGAAAGTCACGATTATTTACGTAAAACACTCTCTGACGTGAAAAGAGTAAAATATAAAAATTTAATTCTGAATATTTTTTCCACAAAATTCTTTGACATGGTCTCATTAATATCCTAGAGTTATAGGAAATATATTAAAAAAAACTTTAATACGTAAATTGCGTATATAGAGACGGTTCTGAAAACTTGACTTGACCGTGTGATGGTATTACTTGGCTCTGATCTCAGAAACAAAATATAAACCTCCATTCATGAAACTCTTGAACGCTAGAACACGGTATTTCTATTAACATGTTTTAATTTCAAGCTTCTTTCTGACATTTTTCAAATATTAAAATTCCAGATGGGTCGAAGGGCGCACTGGCTTCCCATTCGTAGACGCAGCGATGCGCCAGCTTCGGACAGAGGGCTGGCTGCACCACGCGGCGCGCAACACTGTGGCATCCTTCCTCACGCGCGGGACACTCTGGCTGTCCTGGGAACATGGCCTGAACCACTTCCTCAAGTATCTGCTGGACGCTGACTGGTGAGTAGTGCCTTTATCTGAGTGGTGGCTTCACCACGCAAGACTGATGCATCTTTGCGAAACATTGTATACATATTCGCCTTTTTTAGGGTTCCTTACCCAAAGGGTAAAACGGGATCCTATTACTAAGACTCTGCTGTCCGTCCGTCTGTCAGCAGGCTGTATCTCATGAACCGTGATAGTTAGACAGTTGAAATTTTCACAGATGATGTATTTCTGTTGCTGCTATAACAACAAATACTCAAAAAAACAGAATAAAATAAATATATAAGGATCCCATACAACAGACATGTTTTTTTTTGCCGTTTTTATAGATAATGTTCCGTACCCATCGTTCGCGCACGAAGGGTACGGAACATTATTCCGTTAGTCCGACTCGCACTTGGCCGGTTTTTACGTTTTATTTTTGAAGTTTTTGTTTTTATTTTGAAAATTATTCTAGGTATTTCTTTCTAAAGTGTTGTCTTCTTCAATTCCCCAGGTCAGTGTGCGCCGGCAACTGGATGTGGGTGTCCTCGTCAGCGTTCGAGGCGCTCCTGGACTCGGGCGAGTGCGCCTGCCCCGTGCGGCTGGGCCAGCGCCTGGACCCCAGCGGCGAGTACGTGCGGCGCTACGTGCCCGAGCTGGCGCGCATGCCTGTGGACTACATGTGGGTACATAATGTGTGAGGCACTTCTGGACTCGTCTGTGTATGGCAAATAACTTGAGCATGCGCGAAAAACGTTAATAAAAAGAAAAATCACAGAAACACATGTATATAAAAAGAGTTTAGAGGCCCTAGTGAGAGTTTCTTTTATCCATCTCGACTTTACGCATCGACCGCGTTCGACGCTCCGATTGGCCCTTCGCCAGTGAAGGCCAGTGAAGGGCCAATCGGAGCGCCGAACGCGGTCGATACGTACAGTCGAAATAGTGTAAAGAAACTCACACTAGGGCCTCAGGTCGCACAGCGCTAATTACCTACAGTTATATTCACCTAGAAGTTGCTTTTTTTTCTATCACGTAACTGTTTTATCTTCTGACTAAAGTCTGTTTTCTAATCTCGTAGAATAATTTGACATATCAAGTGATTGTTGTTTGTGTTTTTAATTTAGATTTTGACATTTGCACCTGTCAAATTAGTCTAGGGGTACGTAGTATTATAATATCTGTGCTAGGGGATTAGAAAACAGAGTTTACTTTACGCTCACTGAATTGGCCCTACAAAACGAGCCCGCCGCGAAGTTGTAGCTTTATTCCTAAAATGCGGTGTGAACCATCTGTGGCTTAACCTCATATCCTTAACTTCTACCAAACCTCAGCCGTTCCTTCTTTCAGTTACGAACCATGGAAGGCCCCAATCGATGTACAAGAGCGCGCGACTTGCATAATAGGCAAAGATTACCCCGCCCCGGTGGTGAACCATCTAGTCGCCGCACAGAGGAACAAGAATGCTATGAACGTATGTTGTGTTTTACGGTTTTTGAAAACTTACAGCCAAAATAATTACGTTCATCACCTTAAGGGCTATTTTTGTCTGCTCATTGCAAGATAGAATCTGCTTTACCGACTCAGCATTATATATTTCGCAGTAATGCCAATACCAACATTTTATACCGCAGAATGACATTCGGCCATTTTCTTTACATGTCAATCCGACTTAAAAATGTGACACTGACGGACTGTGCAATTAAGATATAAAAACGGTAATTCTTATTTCGAGGTTTTAGGTTGATGTCAATTCGACTTATTGGTTCGTTTTTATAACATTGTTACCAACGGTAACCAAGTATAGGTAATTGAATATTCTTCTATGTGCCCTGAATTGATAAAGGACATATTTTGAACACTGACGAAATTATATAAGACATACTGTTGTCTGTGGGTGAACATTTTTTTTTACATTTAATCCTTTTGCACAGCTACTCAAAATGACAATGGCCAAAGGATACCAGAGATAACAAAAAAAGTGATGATCCATACATTTTTACATAAAAATGTATTTCGTAAGTACAAAAATAGATTCCGTAATTTCAAAATCGAATAACAGGGTTTCAATAAAACGCACCGCAAAGATTTAAACTGGGTTCTATATTTTTTATTTTCTACAAAGTTGTGGTTTGAAACGTATGCAATTGTTGTGTATTATTATTATATTTAAATCCGCAATTTGTGTACCGATCATGTTCATTTTATAAGTCATCCATCATATTATCATATATCTACCACGTGTTGATTGTTCTATGATATACTATGTATTCAATCCCCTTGCTTTGTACAAACTATTCGTAAATAAGTTAATCGTTTAATCAAAACTGTTTACTCATTTATAAAGGGATGTATTTTGCTATTTTGACAAATTGTATTCCCAATATCTATATATACGAGTATACTAACTAGCTTCCGCGCGGCTTCGTCCGCGTGGTATGTGGATAAAAAGTAGCCTATGTCCTTTCTCAGGCTTTAGACTATCTGTGCACCAAATTTCTTTTAAATCGGTTCAGTAGTTATGGCGTGAAAGCGCGACAGACAGACAGACAGAGTTACTTTCGCATTTATAATATTATATTAGTAAGGTTATTAAAGCTGAAGAGTTTGTATTTTTTTGTTTGAACGCTGGTTTAATCTCTGGTACTATCAGTCGGATTGGAAAATTGTTTTTTGAATTTGATAGCCTAATTCTTGAGAAAGTTTATAGGCTATTTAACATCACGCTAGGACCGTGAGAAGCCGAGCAAAAAGAAAAAAAATCAGAAAGACTTTCACTGGCTGATAGCTGATGTTATTAGGAGTTACTAAGGCAATTTTTATTATAGAAAAATAATTAGGGACCACGCGGTTTATATATTTTTCACGCGGTAGGTTTATATATTTTTCATTTTCTTACATTAAAATTTATCTATTTATGTCTTCAGTATCAGTCTTAATAAAATAATACCTGGGTTTTAACTACACTAAAGGTTCATACGACATTTGAGAAGTAATAATAATAATGCTTTGTGTACTAATATTTTAGTTCGTTGCTTCAAAAGCCGTTATGGAATTGCATATAAATATTATGGTTTCAACTTTTCCTGGCTTTTTTCTGGTTTCATTTTTAACAATGCGCCTTAGTCTCACGCGATATGTCCATCTCACAGTACTCTCACCGTTTTGTCGACGGAAGAGTAGACAAAAATGTCGTTTCCTGTAGACAGTACGAGACGGCAGCAAAGTAGAAAGAGTCAACTGCACTTTTTACGAAATGAATTTCGTAAAAAGTGCAGTTGACTCTTTTACATAATTCGACTCAGAATTCTTTGTTTTATCATAGGATTTATCGGTTGTCAGTGTGATTTTGACAGTAAGGATAGAAAACTTTCTTCCGAAATAGTCTACATATAAAAAGACCTAGACAAGGATCGTTAGAAATGAAAGACAGAATGACAGATTGTAGAAAGATTTCTACGGTGGATGTCAAAAATGAAGAAACGAACTGTCACTTTGTATAGAAAAAGCTATGTCTATTCTTCGTAGAGATAGAAAGCGCCATGCTACGCCTGCTGTTATGCGGAATAGAAATTATGAAGCCAGTTATTACTTTTAGTAGTTAAAGCAGTAGCTGTAATGGTGTATTCAATAGACATTCCCTCAATTTGTCACAACAACAATATACACTAAAGGTTTGTGCAAGGCAATGCGAGCTCTCGTCCATGTTCCCTTGTCTTTCGCAGTACTTGGGCCGCTCAGTAGCCGGCCACCTGCACAAAGAAAAATGGTTCGAAATAGTCGGGGTTCGTACACAGTTACATACAAGGTGTAATGGAAATAACTGAACGCCTCTTAAGGGGTCATTTTATTTGTAGTCACAATTATGAACAAAGTTTACTACATAAGGGACCAATAAATTAATCGCGAAAAACAATCTGCTGCTCCATACATATAAATTCGCATAATTTGACAAATCGCTCAACTGATTTTTGAATTGAAAACTTCTTTAGGCGCGTTGAGCACTTTTTGGGTGAACAAAAATCATGGAACTCGCGTCATCGTCACGCTTGTTTTTTTAGCGCCATCTACCGTCTACCGCTAGAATTACGTTGAGGTTACGCATTGCTGCTTAGTTTTCACTTCTATCGGTGGTTCCCAAAGACTGCCCCGCATTTTTTTTTTGTGATTTCAGTGTTGTCCCATAGCAAAAATTGTTCATAATAATGAGTACAATGGTACTCATTATTATGAACAACTTTTCATGGGGGTCATTACCCCTTAAGAGGGTTTCAATTATTTCAATAACACCTTGTATAACCCACTGACGATACATATTCGTAAGCTTTACCGCAACTAATATTTTTTCCACATTTTTTTTTATTTTTTTCTTCATTTACTTTGTATTCCTATGTCATTCTATTAATACACATAGTACATAAATATTTATTCATAATTATTACTTATTTATCATCATTATTTTAAGTGCTTGATACTCGTTCGATAAGTTTTAAAATCGTAATTTGTAAATGTCGTGAACGTTTTCAGTTCATGAAACTCATAATCAAAACAATATTTTTTTATGTCATGTCTGAGATTTTGTCTGTAAGGGGTGCTGCACACATGTTCGGGTCAGCATGATTCGGCACAGTCGGACGCCTAACGCTATACAGGGTTATTCGTAAAACACCAACAACCTCTTAAGGAGTCATCTTTTTGAACAACTTTTTCTATGGGACCAAACTTGAAATCGCGAAAAAAATATTAGCTGTTCCATACATTTTGTCGATTTAAGTGAACACAAATGTATGGAACAGCCGATTTTTTTTTTGCGATTTTAAGGTTGGTCCCATAGTAAAAGTTGTTCATAATGATGAGTACTATGACCCCTTTTCGGGTTTAGCATAAACAAAAAATAATGTCAAAAATCAAAATCAAAAGTCATTTATTCAAACTAGGCTGAGAATCAGCAGTTTTCGAACGTCAAAATCACATAAGACAGTCCCCCAAAAACGCCCACCCTTCACCACTTCCTAGTGCTTTAGCTGGGAAGAAGAAGTGGCGCAACAAACTCCCCAGCAGCACAGCTGTCTGTTCAGTTAGAAAAAATTGATTCTATACAAAAATATGCAAAATCATTTACATTACGTAACACAAAACATAAATCTATTATTAGCCATATGTCGGCTAGCACACGCTAATATACCAACCAAAAAAAAAACGAGAACTATATGTACAGTCACGGACTTTAATTGATGAGCCACCTGGTATTGTTCGCATTTTAGCCGTGTAATGCAAATCGGGTTTATTCGGTTCCCGACACGCAAAGTCATATGTCTTCGTATTAGAAGAAGAAAATTATATTTCATATCTTTACCGGTTGGCTAAACTGAGAGCAGAACTACAAACTTGACAGCAGTGACTACTCAAAGTCAACCAATTGCAGGTCTAGCAACGATAAACAATTGTTGCTAGGTTACTGCTGCATAGTAACGTTAGCGTACGGAGAAATTCTCTGACATCGATATTTCAACTGTCACTGTCTTCAGTTAAGTTTTCAGAATTATTGAGTTAATGAGCTATGATTCAAAGGAGGTCAGTATCAAATAGATTGGATAAACTTAATGCAACATTGTATTTATTTTTATCATTAAGAACTTATTAGTCAACCTCTATGGATAAGACTATATTCGATTAAAAGTAATTTATTTGTCATCTTGATATTTCAACTGTCACTGTCTTCAGTTATGTTTTCATAATTATCGAGTTAATGAGCTATGATTCAAAGGAGGTCGGTATCAAATAGATTGGATAAACTTAACGCAACATTGTATTTATTTTTATCATTGAGAACTTATTAGTCAACCTCTATGGATATTTCCGATTAAAAGTAATTTATTTGTCATCTTGATATTTCAATTACTGTCACTGTCTTCAGTTATGTTTTCATAATTATCGAGTTAATGAGCTATGATTCAAAGGAGGTCGGTATCAAATAGATTGGATATACTTAATGCAACATTGTATTTATTTTTATCATTGAAAACTTATTAGTCAACCGCTATGGATATTTCCGATTAAAAGTAATTTATTTGTCATCTTGTTTACGAGCGTGCGATTTGAGTTCGTGTTTAATCGTGTAATCTCGTGAATGTATGAAACTGCAAAATTGAAAAGTTTGAAGGTGGCTCATCAATTAAAGTCCGTGACTGTACTCAAGCAGAAATAAAAAGTAAATATAAACATAAATTAACTAAATAAAAGCCTCCAGGCACAAAGGGCGTGCCCGCCTACATATAGCTATTTTTAGATGTAACTGGAAGTTATAAATGATAAACAAGGACCTTTGAAGTAAAATAAATAATATTTATCAACTTTCGAGGTCGCTAGCTAACCACATATTGCAATACAACTCATATAGTAAACATTGTAATGAGTAGATTATGTCAATAACATTGTAATGAGTAGATTATGTCAATAAAAATGTTGTATACATGTATATTAATTTTACCGCCCTGGTATGCCGATTTGTGCCGAATCATGCCGACCCGAGCAGGTGTGTAGCACGCCTAAAGCACCAGAAAATCCTAGTAGGTAATGTATACTCACAAATGTTTAATTTTCTCCAGGAACTGCGTCGTGTTTTGCAAAAGGCTCCCCCTCATTGCTGCCCCTCCTCAGAAGACGAAATCAGGCAATTTATGTGGCTCAACGAGTAAACAGTGTACGGAATTAGACTCTATTTGTATAACCGTACAGTATAAGTATAAGTAGATGAATGTCATATCAAAGTAAAAAGAAAATACGAAACAAGATGTTTTCAAACCAAAAATCTATGTCAGTGCATTGCTTTTTTTCAAACCTTTGCTTCGTATTTTCGCAAAAATGCTTTCCATTTATGTTTAGGATAAGTTAACAACTAAGGGCCAATTTTTCAGCACCTACACATATAGCTTTTGGCTGACGAATAAATATGGCGGTTTGACAGAATTTCTATACAAAATTTTCAAACTGTCATATTCATTCCTCAGGCACCTGTACCAAAATAACTCAAATTACTCGATTCGATTAGCGAGTGTTCTGCCTCCAAGCAAGGGTCGCTGAGTGAGTACTCTCTGTGATAGCTCTTGTCGCTGCGACGAAGGAGGCCTCGCCGGCGATGTGAACAGTCAGTGATCAACTATTAATATACCTATGTATCTCTTTCGCTTACACGGGATCTAAAATCTTCCATCTTTTTTACGTTTCTTGAGCGAGTAACTCGTTGATAGTCGCTTTCTCGTCGGCGGTGGGACAGGTGCCTCAAGACAGTAGTTATCAGACGTTAGAAAAATCAGCCCTAAATATATTGATAGATCTGGTTTACGTTTTCTTTAAGTACAAGATAAATAGTTCGGGTCGAGTCAACCCAAAGTCATTGTATCGCCAGTGTTTTAGTAAGAAAAGTATACATGTTATTATTATATGTAAAATATTCGTATTAAGACGGAGACTGACTTACAACGTTTGTTTGTAATGTATCGAGTTTTTGTAACGCGTTGCAATAGTCAGTGCAGTGAGCCGAGCCGCTAAGTGCGAGCGCCGGATCCTCCACTCGACTGTCGAGCTTTTTCGTGAATTCCTTTGAAACGGAAATATGAGAAACGAAAACATCTGCTCGAAGCGAGCGTTCGCCGCGTCTTGTGTATCGCCGTTTTGTAATCAAGCTCGCCTCGAATGATACATTACAAACAGACGTTGCAAGTCAGTCTCCGCTTTTACTGTACTTGTTAGTATTAAAATATTAGGTTTTATGGACATTATCAAGAAATTGGTAAAGTGATAGAACGATATGTGATGTTTTTTTTTTATTTTAGAAAAAATATTGAAATTGTGTCTCATTATTGTGTTTTAGGGTTAAATATGAGTAAGAAATGCTTTTGGTGCATATTTGTTTACCAATTTATTTATATTCGTGCTACACGGGACGTCGCAGTACAATTTTGTTTTAAGAAAATGTATTTGAAGTCTTTGGACTCTAAAATGTTGTATTTTTTGCTTTGATTTTATTGTGAGCTCGCGTTAAGTTTTATGATATCTTTTAGTAAAGCATTGAAATGTGAACTTTATATCGCGTGTCGTAAAGTAACATTTCGGGTGGTCTGAAGTGCGACGAATTAATTATTACTATTTAATTTTCGAAATTTCACCATATGAGACTAGATATAAAGTCCAAATTCCAATGGTTAACTTTGTGTTGAGTTGGTGTTGTATCCGTGTGCTACGGTCATTAACCGTACTTTTGTATGTTAGAAGGGTATTATTGGGCATACTATACCAGTGTCGCCCAGTAGCTCGGCGATAGAATGCCCAATAATATCCAACTTATATTCTATTCAGTCTAGTCTAAGCGGAAATTCTAGAATTCATGAAATTAATTTATATTTACTTATTTAAAATTTAAGAAAAGTTGAATACTTTTTAAAAACTAAGATTATTATGATAATTTTCTATGTTTTATTTTAATTATTTTATATGGATGTCTGAAGAGGCAAATGTTAAAAATCAGAAGTATCCAAAAATATGTTTCGACTGATTGACATGTTTAGACTAGAAGTAATTATCACACAGGATGATAGGGACATCGACGCGCGACTTGTTACCATGGATTCCGTACATGATTCAGGACCCCCTTTAAATATTGCTATTCCATACATTTTGACTGCATAGGTAATGTAATACATTTATGTAATACACTTTTGTAGGTAACAGCAGCGGGTTCTAGAATCATAATATTATATACTGAATCCATGGTAACAGGAGGCCAAGTCTACTAATTTACAAATGTGTCAGTGGTCTCACAATTATCAGTTTTGACCAATATGCGATATAAAATCTGTCAAAAACTCATCATTGTGAGACCACTGACACATTTGTACATTAGTAGAATAGTAGACTTTTCCCCCAGGTTGTGCGTCGATGTCCCTGTCACCCTGTATATTAGAATGATTGTATAATATTATCTAAATTGTATTATATGTATGAATATCAGAACCAGGGTGTCTCAAACCAAAAGATTTTAACATTTTTTATACTGTAGTACAAAGAACTAGTGTTTATACAATAAGAATATATAAAATCCAGAAATCAATGTATTTTTAGATCGTGTTTTATGTATTTGATAGAGATATAAAATAAATAGACTCGTAAATAACGGGACGCATTTTTATTTACACCATAATTAATCAACGGAATGATATTTTACATTTTTGCTTAAAACTAAATTGCACAGTGAGCAATATTGAAGCAGATATAGCTATAGGCAGTCGGGATGTAAGCAGATGTGAATGGGAAAAAAAATGTACGCGTCGATTTAATTTAAGAGCCCCTATCAATTTCGCGGTCTAAAAACAGAAAATTCAAGTTTTTTCGGAGCCAATGTCTCAATATCCTTAAGATATCTGTTTTGCTTTTAAATGCAAAATCATTCATCACCTATTTAACTAGTAAGTCGACTAATAAAATTAAAACTAACTACTCAATATAAATTACGAAAAATAAAAGTCTATCACACGTTTTTACGTAAGCGTGAAACACTTGGTTTTTCAATTGCTTTCATAGCTTACTGGTAGCAAATATCAATCTGAGAAAAATCCTAAATACTGGGCATATAGTATATTAGTAAGGCGACTGATCATTTTTACAAAGTTTATTGAATTAGTACTTGAAAAAAAATGTGATCCACGCTGAAAAAACGCAATAATACCATGTGCAAAATCGTCGTCTACGCGTAAGAATTTGTTACATATTAACAATAAGTCCTAAATATTTTAAAATTTTAGTTATTTATCTACCAAATTCAGTTTTTATATTTTATTTTTGACTACTAATTTAATTATAATAAAAGATCTAAATAATGCCTTATAAACCGATGCGCTCGCTCGAGGCAATCAGTCGCGCCCGAGGGCTTCTCGACGTCGGACCTGTGTCGCCTGTGACGTTCGCCGCTGCCGCCGCTCCCGACGTAATTCGCGGAACCAGGCGTACTTTTGTACTAGAGCTAACCAGTTTTGAGACTGAGTACCTATATAATGTATGGTGTAATCCTTTTTGATTTGCTAATGATATTTATACATATTAATGTTTTGTATTATACTTACAGTAAAATAGTGTTTAATTTTTAGAAAATGAGTCGAATAAGTGAACTTTATTATCACGGAAGAATGAAAGGTAATAAAAAGAAAAAAGTTAAAAGAACACGGAAGGCACGTGCAGTTTTTAGGTAAATAATAATTTTTGCCATCATCTTACTAATTAAGAAAATTGTTGTAGTTTACTATTATTTCTTTAATCTAATAATGTGTTAATTATACAGGATGTAAGGGTAAACACTCTTGTCATTCAAACCATGAGTAATTTAGTACCCCCCACCCGTGTTGAGACGCAAGTTCGTTCGTCTTGTGGTAAAATTTAGATCTAAAAAAATTAAAAAAAAGTTGTAATTTTCCATTGATTTTACGTTCTATAAATGAAACCAAACCACTGTTTGCAAGGATAACAGTGTTTACCCTAACACCTTGTATTTGTAGAGAATTAAATAGGCAGAAATCTGCCGAAAATCAAATATTACCTGGAACATCATCGATGAGCGAAAAGGGTCGGGACACACGGTAATTCTTTTTTACCCGACTACGGCGAAGAAAAAAGGAGGGTTATGATTTTGACCGGTATGTATGTATGTATGTATGTATGTTCATCTGTTCCCTCCTATCTTCTAAACAACTCGAGCGCTGAAACCAAAGTGACTTTAACTTAAGTTTTCACTTTACGTCCAGCGCTCGGTGTGGTAACACGTCGCGTTCTGGTTTGCAATTGGTCAATCGTCATCCTGAGGATGCCTCGTTGAGAGGTGAAACACGTTTCGATTTCTTACGGTAAATCGGTTTTCTTTCGGGGTTTTTATGACTCTTGGAGAATAGTCAAGCGGAATAGGTAACTAAATATATCTACGTCTATTTTAATTTACTTTAATTTTTTACATAGTAATAATTATAGTTACATATATATAAATAATAAATAAATAAACATAAATGTAAATAATAAAGGACTAATTAATCTCAATAATAAAGGAGTACAATAACACGTGTAATTAGTTTCAGACTTAACTTATATACGCTGGTCACATTTTATAGTTTGCTTTTACTACAGTGAATGCCATACTAGGTAACCATATTTTTATAGGGTACCTAAACATAGCACGTCATAATCACAAAATAAAATCCATCCAGTATTACGGAACCTAGTAAGTAAAAACTCCTAATAATAGCAGTTACGGACCAAGATATTAGTTCGCGCTGCACCGTGCACAGCGCACACTACGACTGTCAGCGATACGTCGACCGCACACAGACACACTGCGCTCCGATAGTTACCTAAACTCGTAGCGCGCCGAAATTGATAGGGACTCTTAAGAATCTCCTCATTTTTTTTCTCGTTAAAAATGGCTAAAGCCTTTTGCCCTGGATATTATCCAGGCTCCAGTTTTGTAGTCTGCCTGCCTATTTCAATATCTGCCTAACTAACATTATATTTTATAGTAAACCATCAGACTTTCTTTAATATCAATGACAAAACAAGGAAGGAAGCAGAAATAACACTAACATACCACATGTATCACAAAACAATTTCGTTTCAATTGAACTTTTTACCTAACTATGGCAAAACCAAAGGAGGGTTATGATTATAACTGCCATGACTCATGGCAAATAGGGTACTCGTCCTACATGCCTACGGCCCATTTAGGACGTTCTTTTCATTTTCTGCAAGTCATCTTAGATGGGCCGTAGGTATGTAGGACGAGTTGACGAATTACTCAGCAAATAGGTCTGACAATGCATAAATATGTGTGATATAAAAAATATGCCATTTTCACCATGATTAAATTACATACATACTTTATTATACAACCTCACAGTCCATTCGGAGCATCAGCCAGTTGATCTACCAATTCACTGAAGACTTTACTAGTTGTTGAGCCTGGCAATTCTTTGACAGCTGACAAACCTTGACCAGCCAGTTTGCCAACTCTTGGGTCAATTGGCACACTCCCCATGAACGGTATTTTGGCAATTTCTGCTAGTGACTTGCCACCACCACTTGAGAAGATATTGGTGCATTCACTGCAGTTTGGACACTCATATCTGGAAAAGAAGTACATCAGAATGATTAAAGAAAAAAGTTTTTAGTAAAAAAAACTCCTTCATCTGCATGCCTTTCTTAGCCCATAATCAGATAATCTGGTACCATTAAATAATTTTATGAGAGGTATTCCACTGAATACTCTTTTTTTTGTTATTAAGTAGTATTGTTGGGAAACAAAAAAAATAAACATGATACTGCAGAAAATCTTGTTGCCAGTAATCTACATGGTGTTTATCCTTTTCACCGCCCACGTACACAGAACGCGATGTGCTCGCCAGCGCCAAGCTATAAATGTATAATGAAATATATAGTAAACAGTAGTGATGAGGGTATGTTCCTATCGATAAATGAAATTTATACGCCTACGTCAGGCTTTATTTTATAAATTTACGAATATAAATAAAACTTGATTCAATATTTCCATATTTATTTTATTTTACACTACCGTGAGTAAGAAAAACCAGTATAAATTATAAATAAAATATAAGTAAAAATCTTTTTAAAAACAAGCTTTAATGAACTAAAAAGTACTAAATAAAACTAACGTAAACAATAGAACTATAATATTTTCTTAAAAGCTCATCTTCAAGTTTAGTGTAAGAAAGACATTTACGCCTCAAGCTTTTAAGAAAATATTATAGTTCTATTGTTTACGTTAGTTTTATTTAGTACTTTTTAGTTCATTAAAGCTTGTTTTTAAAAAGATTTTTACTTATATTTTATTTTCTACTTTTTAGCATTAGGATTTGTTTAAATATCTGGTCTATCACCTTCACAAATCCAACGAATTAGGTTTTCCCATGGCCACCTTCCGGCTCCATCATCAGGCCCTGAACACCACCTAGTTTCAAAGCACTTGTCAATACATAACCATCGAGTCCAAACACGATGGTGCCATCTGGTTTGATTGAGGAGTTCCAATGGCCACCTTGCGGCTCCATCATCAGGCCCAGAACACCACCTAGTGTCAAAGCGCTTGTTAATACATGACCAATGAGTCCAAACACGATGGTGCTGTCTTGTTTGATTGAGGAGTTCTCATGGCCACCTTCCGGCTCCATCATCAGGCCCTGAACACCACATAGTTTCAAAGCACTTGTCAATACATAACCATCGAGTCCAAACACGATGGTGCCATCTGGTTTGATTGAGGAGTTCCCATGGCCACCTTGCGGCTCCATCATCAGGCCCAGAACACCATCTAGTGTCAAAGCGCTTGTTAATATATGACCAATGAGTCCAAACACGATGGTGCTGTCTTGCTTGATTGAGGAGTTCCCATGGCCAACTTCCGGCTCCATCATCAGACCAGCTCCATGGTAGCATTTTTTCAAAATGTCTCGGTAGTTGTTTACGTATGCCAAGTTTCAGCTCAATCAGATACCAGCAAGTGCTTGAAAAATTGATGACAAAAGGAGTAACCGGAAAGACATACGAACAGAGCAAGCTAATATAAAGCTTGTAAAAAAAATAAGAGAAAAATGCATAACTCAATTAGAGCTATAAGAAATGTGGTACATCTCTAATTGTTTCATTACGTCATCTGTTGACTTCATTTCAAGTCCTTGGCGCTCAGAGCACGTTAAATTCAATTCTGATTAAGGATGTCTATGATCTTTCTTTCTTTGATTTTTGTCTATCCTGTGTATTTACTTACTTATTAATGAATAACGTTATTAAAAGCACACTCTTGTCCTATTCGAAGTCAATGTCAATGTCCTGACCTGACTGTAGTGGAAAAAATTAAATATCTTGGCATTATTTTAGACAGAAACCTAAATTTTAAAACACATATTTCGACTCTTACCAGCCGGATACGCAAACTGATTTATATATTTAAGACCTTGCGGCACGTAGCCAACCCTGCAATCATTCGTAACGTATATTTTGCCCTATGCCAATCAGTCCTCAATTATTGTATCTCTTGCTGGGGTGGAGCCGCAAAAACCACACTAAAACCTCTAGAGATCGCCCACAGATCTATACTTAAAGTTGCAACCTTTAGGCCTATACGTTTCCCTACTACCGAATTGTACAAAACCTGCAACCTACTCAATGTAAGACAGCAGTTTATCCTACACACAATTTTATTGCAACACTCAAAAACACCCTATATAAAAATAAATAGACGCCGCAAAAATAATATCTGCCATACTCCGCCGGTCCGAAAAAAGTTTATAAAAAGATTCTTCCCCTACCTTGGTCCGTCACTTTATAATAAAATCAATGAAAAACAAACAATTTACGGATCTACTATATTTAAATGCAAGAAGACCGTCCGCTTGTTCCTATCTACTCTAAATTATGAAGAAACCGAAGACTTCCTGAGGTAACCACCCTCACTAATAAAACACCCTCACACACACACCCTCACACACACACACACACACACACCCTCCCATACACACACACACACACACACACGCACGCACGCACGCACTCACACACACACTCACATACCTACACACTAAATCTACCTATTTACAATGGCTTTCATTTACCTTTATTTTTGCATGCATGTTATTGTTACCTGGATAATTATACCTAATTATAAAATGTACTACGTCATGAGACCCCTATATGCATATTCTTTAAACGGGATCAGTCCTGTCTCTCCTAAACACAGGCTACTCAGTAGCCTATATAGGAGTACAGCGCTTCACCCGCTTACCAGACTGTGTATTATTCTCATGTCCCAATGTATCTGTACTATAATCTGGTCCTTGTAAACAATAAATAAATTTTATCTTATCTTTTATCTTTTATTATTTTTACGTCTCTTGACAATTCTCGGGACCCTGGGGTCCTGGACCTTTGGAAGGCGTACGAGGGGCCGAAACCAAATCCGGAAGTACGGGCCTCTGCAATTTGGCGTCGGCCCCTCGTACGACTTGGCAGGATATGGAAACAAAGATATTGGATTAAGTGGCTAAAGTAAACTGGATATCTAGAACGATTGAAAGACTATGATTATTATTTAGTTGGAATTACATCAGAATCATCGTCTTTTGTGTCAATATCCTCCACTTCCGACTCCAATTCCACTCCGTCACAGATAATAAAATACTACGTATACCGTGCATAATTTTTAGGAACTCATCAGTCCAATGTTTTATTAATTTTATCTTATCAAAAGCAAAGCGGGAAAGAAGGATGCGTGCGCGCTTTCCCGTTTATTTTCTACACTATGCCATAGTGACCTTGATACTAGAGATGAGAATATTGGTTGAAATTGTTTATTGGTTAATGGTTAAATAAAAATATCGATATTTTTATTGGTTGAAAATATTAGTTAATATTTTTATTCAAGTATCTGCAACATGTTGAAAAGATGAATATTCTATTAACTAATGCATGTTGAAATTGTTAAGTCAAACTTCCCTTAATGAAAGGTCTTTTTTACAATATTTACAAGTTGCGACTTCTTCCACCCCCACGACCCTATCGAAATGGTTCCACGTATCATTATTTCGTCTCGGCATTTTGTAAAACAAAAAAAACAACCACAACGCAACGACGCGACTTTGATATTTGAGTAAAATATCAAAACTAACTAATAAAATAAACTTATATCAAAAATCAACCATTAACCGACCGAAATATTGGTTAAAAATATCAACAACTTCCTTTAGAATAAAATATCCCCAACAGTAAATGTGTTTTAACGTAACAAAGATAGAACATACAATTGAATGCACGTAACGGAATAAATATTTCTACGACACTGACGACACTGCGTTGCCGCTCCGAAGGTCAACCCGAGCGAGCGAGAGACAGCGCGTTGTTCGAGCGAGACAGAGAAATATTCGTCCTTGCCAATTTTGCGCCGAAGAAGTTGATATGATATTTTTATTCGTTAATGTTAATTTTATTTATTGAATATCATGGTTAATTTTAAATATTAGTTAAATTTAATGGTTGATGGTTATATTCATCATCTCTACTTGATACTCGTAGGCTTATGACGTCACAGAACGACTTCTATAGTAGTCCGTGGCGCTCGGGGCAGTTACAAATAACTTATTTGTAGAGATGGGAATATAATTATCGACAAGGATTGGTAAACAATAACTACAACTATTTAATTCCGGCTTGGCACCCATCTGAAGGTCGAAATTGGTGCCGATTCTGTTGTTCACAAACTAAACTAAATTTAAGTTCAGTGCATCTTTGTCTTTCTATTTCATTAAGAAAAGGACAGAAGATAAATTTTAGTTTAGTCCTGTCAAATTAATCAGCGCCTGACGTAAATTGACGTAATTTTAGTACGCAACTTTTTAATCACGTCTAAACTTGTTTGGAGTAGTGACAGGCACTGATTAATTTGAGAGGACTAAACTAAAATTTATCTTCTGTCCTTTTCTTAATGAAATAGAAAGAAAAAGATGCACTGAACTAAAATTTAGTTTAGTTTGTGAACAACAGAATCGGCACCATTGGTAAATTTTCCCTTTGTTATAAAGTAGTTTATAAGTTCATATTTTATTGACCTCAAATTGATTTCGATATAAGTACATTTATATATTTTTCCACGGAAGAAATCAAACAGTGTTAACTTTCGCGTCCCATCACTGGCCGACTTTGTATAAAGTCCTTGGCGTTCAGGGAACATTAAAAATGTTACGAGTTTTTGTTTTTGCCGATTTTAAGACAATTAAGGGCTTCTTTTGTGTGGAAAACTACAAAACAGGGTTTTAGACAGTGCTATATTTAATAATAACAGGAATCAAAGTGAAAAAAAGCTTTTAAATAAAGTAAATTTATTTGTATAAGATAGTTAAAATGAAGTTGTGGCGCTGGTGGCACGAAAATCCGGAACTTCTATTGAAGTCCGTGGCGGTGAAAAGGTTAATATAATTAATGATGGTGTATCAGTAGCTACCCAAATGAGTACCTACAATTCTGACCCCCCACTTGACCTCCAGTGGTGGCCATCATACCCATAGTGATAACAGCCACAGGATGTAGCTAATGGCAATGTCATTGTGAATAGATAAAATTCGCCCACATACTCAAACAATATAATCAAGCCACAAAATATTGATATATTATTATAGGTATGTGTGAGCTAGTGACAAAGCATTTTCATCTATGTCAGAAATAATATTCTTATCTAAGAGTGCCAGGTCGGGTGATGTAACTGAGCACCCTCCTACTTCAATCTGGTGGTGATTGTGCATTATATTAACCAGTGCCCATAATATGATGTTGAGATAAATAAAGATTTCCTTATTACCACAAAACTGTGTGTATCAGTTGTTTAACCTAAACACCTTTTAAACATGACATTTCTGTATGGAGTTTGACATAAAACTGACATTAAACACGTGTTGAACAAGTACCTAAGTTTTTGTGGTAAGGCCCTTAAGATTTATTTATTTCATTGTTCATCCGTACCCGCTCATATTTTCAATAATGCCCAGTATAGGGATGCCAGTCTTTCTGCAGAAGGTGATCTCTTTGCGGACATCCTCTATGGCCACTTCTTGTGGTGTGGTCACTATGATTGCACCGCATTGTGGCACTTGACGGAGGTTCTCCATCACTGTGATGTGCTCATCAGAGGTTCCTGAAACACAACACAATATTTTTATAATAATGACCTGATAATTATACAATATTTTTATAATAATGATGAGAAGTATGCTTTGGAATAGACAGCAACAAGCTTCATCTTTCTGACTGACTGACTGACCCCCTTGACCATTCAAAAGTGCCTGTACTTAATTGGTTTATTTGAAGTAAATACTTTGAGTTTGAGTTATTAAATGAGACATAAAAATTCAAATTGTTTTTTAGGGTTGCTCTTATCAGGTTTTCTTTTCATAATAAGGACAATAATTAATAAGGGGTTTAAAGATATTATGACAATATTTTACCTGGTGGAGTATCAATAACAAGAAAATCAAGTTCCTGCCAGCAAACATCTTCTAGAAATTGCTTGATCATTGATGTTTTCTTTGGCCCTCTCCACACTACTGCATCATTACGAGAGCCAAGTAGGAAGCCTATTGACATGACGCCCAGCCTCTGTTCATTGTCAAGGTACACTGGGATCCAGCCATCAGGGCCTTGGTGGACACTCTGATTCTCCAAGTTGAGCAAATATGGAACACTGGGTCCACATAAATCTATGTCCAGTAATCCAACCTGGATACAATACAATTTAGATAATACGGTGAATATAGGTACAAAACGGGTTCAAATATACATTTATCTAAGTAAATATGTATCTAAACAAATAACAATTCAGATTCCAGTTGATTAAATACCTTATAACCTCTTTCTTTCAAAGTTAGCGCCAACTGGGTGCTAACTGTGGATTTTCCAACTCCTCCTTTCCCAGAAAGAACTAATATTACACGTTTTACTGTGTCAAGCATTTTACTTAATAACTATCTTGTAATATATTAATATAAACGAAAATGAAAAAGTACAAAGTAAATAAAAAAGAACTTTGACAGTGTCACTGTGACATGAAAAAATGTGACAGCAGCACAGATTAGATAGGACAGCAGTTAGTGCTAGACAGATACGAGTATCAATTTCAATTTTGAAACAAATCGATCAATATTATTAATTATTTACTGAAAAACACTCTTTAAAATCAATTCGTGTTTTAATTGAGGTGTTTAATTCTTTTTATATTTAATTTCTTCTTTCAGTTTTGTTTCGTGTAGAGGGGTCATTTATACATTTTGACAGCGCTTGCGCTAATCGTCGATCGCAGCGCCACCATCCATCGTTTATATTTTTCAGTTTTGTAAAGATTTTTGTAGCGGTGGTTGTGTTGATCGTTTGCCGGTGCATATAAAATAGGAAATGCAACATTTTTCACATTTTATATATGTTTGTTGGACGTTTTATGACACAATCAGTTCGTGTAATAGTTTACTGTGTTGATTTGCTTTAACATAAGTAGTGAACGTCTTGTGTTGGTGTGTTTTATTTTCGTATAATTTCAGTTTAGTGGTTGTGCAAGGATTTGTCCCATCGACAGTTGATTTGCTGCCTTGATCTGCATTCTCTGGGGTTTATGAGGTATTTATGAGATTTTTTGGTGTGGAAACTATAGAATTAATTAATAAATGAAGGTTTTATGTCACGAAGTTCGAACATGACGAGTGGTATTCTCATAAATTCTTACGATGCGGGCATTTATCATTAGACCCACCCTTGGGTTAAGCCGACGGGGATCGGTGAACGGATAATACTGTGCGTGTGCTAAATGTCATTATTTATTGTTACAGGGGTCTGTAGTCGTTTCATTTTAATCCTATCGATTTTTTAACAAGTGAATTCTTAGTTTCATTATTTTGTAAGACTTGCAAGTTGGTGTTATCCGTCTTCGTATGTTTATTACCTTGAAATTAAATTTCTTTTCAGCCAGTATTATGTAAACAACACTTAATTATTTCATCATTTTAATGAAAATTCCTCACTTTACAGACAACAAACTGATTCAATGGCAAATTATTTCTCATTTGGAACATGCCCATGAATTGAAATTATAAAATGCAAACTGTAGTTTGCTAAACAAAACCTTTTTTTACAAAAGTATTAACACATTCTGGTATTCTATTAGTAGGGACTCCAATAGGTAGAGTTAGAATATTAATTCCAATTAACATAATTATTTATGTAAATACGTGTAATAAATAAAGGTAAGTAAACATGTAAATGGGTACAACACTTTTATTTTTACTATGTTATGGTTAGTAAATTAGATGACCCAATTGAAACACATGTTCTTGTTATTGGAAGTTAAATAATACAGCTGCCTCATTAATTAAAATAATAAACATAGTTATGTAAGTAGGTAGTTATAGGATTGTTTTAGTTGGGGGTTTAGAACAGCAAGACACAGTAAAAAACATGTCGTCGCGATGTTTATTCGGTTTTGAAAATACCATACTGAATAATTTACTTTTATGTAATTGTTAACATTATAATGTTGGTTATAGAACAGCATTGTAGAGACAGACATAATATTTGTAATGGCATTAGATTTTGATATACCTACTTCATTGTTTTGTGACAGTACCAAAATACCGGCCAAGTGTGACTCGGACTCGCGCACGAAGTGTTCCGTACCATTATCACGTTCCAAAAAAAAAAACACGTTTGTTGTATGCGAGCCCCCTTAAATATTTATTTTATTCTCTTTTTTAGTATTTGCTGTTATAGCGGCAACAGAAATACATCATCTGTGAAAATTTCAACTGTCTAACTATCACGGTTCATGAGACACACCCTGGTGACAGACAGACGGACAACGGAGCCTTAGTAATAGGGTCCCGTTTTACCCTTTGGGTACAGAACCCAAAAAACCAACCAACCAATATGCAGCAATTTCTTGTTCCAAAATGCAGGTGTAATATAGGTCTAACCCTTCGCCTAACCCTAACCCTCTGTCTAACCCTTCAGGGATTTACTGGTATGATGAAGTTATGTTGTATTGTTAATGCATAAGTACTTAATTGAATTG
This sequence comes from Lithophane semibrunnea, assembly GCA_947363905.1. Classification (NCBI taxonomy): domain Eukaryota; kingdom Metazoa; phylum Arthropoda; class Insecta; order Lepidoptera; family Noctuidae; genus Lithophane; species Lithophane semibrunnea. The sequence continues at coordinate 15,671,079 of OX376193.1, forward strand.
AATATATAGTTGTTTCTCTGATTGAGTTTGTGTAAGTACCTATCATATTTTCTGATAAAACTGAAAATCTTCAACCCCAGCAAGCGTAGCTTAACCTGATGGATCGACCCATGCGGCTGTTTTTACTTAGCCACAAGCTCCTAATACAAGTCCGCAATGTCATGGCTATAATAACTACCGTCCTTTGATATAAAATAACTGAAGAACCTGTGTTGGATAACACATGGCCACTGAATTAAGAAATAGTTCCATGGTTCCATGACACACCATGCAATGTCATGAAACTTGATTTTTATTTATATTTAGCTACATTAAAGATAGCCATCTAATGGTAGTTAGGCCCACGCATGCAAACAAATTCAAATCACTTAGTATGCTAAATGTGTGTGTTTTGCATTTTACAAGCTCTGCATAATGATTAGAGAAACATTGTGAGCCGTCCTTCAACTTGATATTGTGTAAATAATATCAATCTTGCGGTTTTTTTTATTTTTTGCACAAATTATGTCGGTAAACATTTGCTTATTAAATGTCCGATATCATATGGTTATGACATCGGTAAAGTAAAACATCGTGTAGAAACATGGACTTACAGTAATTATATAAGTCCGAAATCGCCAACCCGTCGTGAGCAATGCTCGAGCCTTCTCTGTACAAGAAGAGACCTTTTCCCTGCAGAGGACAGTAACAGGCTGGTATTATTATAAACTAGCTTCCGCCCGCGGCTTCGCCCGCAAGGTATGTCGATAAAAAGCCTATGTCGTTCCCCGGGATGCCATCTATCTCCATGCCAAATCTGTTCAGTGGTTTAGGCGTGAAAAGATTTCGAATTTATAATATTAGTATGAATTTTTAAATAATAGAATAAAAATAAAAATAAACTATTTATAAATATGAAACAGTAAGTATAGCCCACTGGTATCAGGAACAGGGTCCAAGCTACCGGTCAGGGCTCCAGAGAGAAGAACTTCATTTATAATGGTCCCTGTTATAGAGCATTAATTTGTTTGCCACTAACTCATCATTCATCATTAGGTATCATCAATCAGCCGAAAGACGAATAACGAACTGCTGGACGTCACTATTACCTGAAGATTCCTTTTTATCTAGAAACTAGATATAGATAGTCAAATTCTGGACGACAACTATAGAATACGTTTCGAATTACATTTCGAACCATTTCGTCTCTAAACCAAAGATCGTAAAACTGGCTAATCGTGCCTTCTAACCATAAATTTCAGAATTTCATATAAGACATCAAAACATTACAACATAAACCTCACTTAGCCAAATATCATTAAATAACTTTCGGTACTCAAACGTAATGTAAAACCGAATAGAGTTGAAATAAAAGGAACAATGCCGTGTCTACTAAGGCCACAGCGGTGACCTCAATACGGGTCGACCGCCGGGGGTGAGTCACCCTGCGCGTGGCTTACACTTCACTGTTCTAGTGAATGGACTCCTCGATTCTCAAGCAGATGCCTAGGCCTACAATGTTCCTAAACGGGGCCTCATTCTTTCCTTCAGATATAAAAAATGCAAATAAAATTGCGAATTTGACGTCCTCCTACCGATACGATCCGATATCTTACCAAACCTGCACGTGCCTTTACGAGAATCAGTATCTTCCAAGAATTTCGTGAGCTTAAAAAAATAAATCGCTGATCGCAGGTAATCGGATCTGTCAAACTCGCAGAGGGGACTTTCTGCCAGTGCTGAGTCATTTGTATCGCAAAGGTTAGCATACAGAATGTATAGTTCATAATTGCAAACATTGACAGAGTACCTATCTAAGAATATTGGTTCTTAATACCCATCGGCTTCGATTTGCATACACTACTAAAAGTAACTAAGATAGAGTTTAATAGGACTAACAGTCTATGTCCTGGTACTGTACTATGTTACAAATGTGCCACCCATCCAATCAAGTCCAAAAACAGCTCTAGAGTCGCTCCTTGCGATACCAACGAGAAGAAATAGAATAGCTACCTATTCTAAGAATAGAACTACGCGCCTGCAAAACAAACCATACACTTTCACCATCACGGTTGCGCGACGAATCGTAAAATAACTTCTACGGTATACCCAGATATCCTTAATTGGGAACAACCCCAAGGCCGCTCCGACTATAAATAAGGGTGATGTTATTACTTCTGGTCACCCCCCGTGAGTTCAACCGGGGGAGGCTTATGTCGCGTCATATTTTATGCACAAACCTCCCCCCGAAATCTGATTCGGCGACATCGGTTATTTTTATGATTCATTTAGACACCTTCGTTGTAAAGTGAACACGGAATAGATCTGAAGACATTCCCGTAATACAAAAACGTGGCCTAGTGCCTTCAGTTTTATTTATCAGTATAAATAATACATCGCGGTCTCTTGGGTCCCTGTGATCTTTGAATACAGTACATGCTAAAGATATGCACGACTTAAGCAAGTGTGTCGAGGGAAACTTGATGTTGGCACCGTACCGCGATCTCATTAACCTTTATTGGAAGCTCAAACAATAAATACCGAACGCAATGGCAATCTCGAACAGTATCAGCAAAGGGGTTTTTCTAATTGACATGCACGATAGCTGCACCCAGGAACAAAGCGGAGAGAAACTTGTGTAATGGACCCTAATACTTAGAAAGTTAGATTTTCCACAAACAGTTCAATAAACCCATTTTACTCGCGAGCATGCGATATCAATTCGGAACCGCGTTAACCGACTTCTCAAGTAATAAATCAAAAGATTAATTCCGTAACCACCATGATTCGATGGCGTTTAACACCGTTTATATCTCCGGAGTGAACCAGCTGTTCCGCTCAACCTCGGGGCACTTCAGTGCGGTTGCGTAAAAACTAAATGCCGACACGTTATGAAACTGCAGCCGTAATCCGTAATGGCACGGAAAAAGTCTTTTGCATAATTGCAGGCCAAAGTTGTTGGGATAATGAAGTCGACCGCAGATCCCGCCTTAATGCTACCTGGACTTCTATTGCTCCCCTTTCATTGTATTTTTGTAAAAGCTTTCTTCTTGACACCGTTCTTCAAAAAGTATTGTTGAATTATGAGGATCATTAAAACTTTTGTTTTTCTCACCACGATCATTAGGACAACTTTGGGGATACTTATTCGAGTCGAGTTACTTTAACAGATTGCAGCTGGTGGCACCGTAACAAATTATCCTGTTTTTGTACGACACCAGCCAGTAGCCTTCAAATGACTCCCTTTTCTTCGAGGTTTGATGCAATTTTGTATCAAGAAGTATGAGATTTCATCCATCTAGTTTTAAACGAACTTTAATTTCGGAAGTCTCCCAAAACGTTGCCTGTAATAAAATCCATTCAAATAGTTATATTACTGGCTACTAAAGCATAGCAGTGGACATTCCGTGCACGTGGCCGGATGCTATGAAACTTCAATCGTTACTGGACATAATATGGCGAGCTGACGACACTGATAAATGACAAGGCTGCGGGGGCAAAGCACTCATTTTTCATCCTACTTGGTAACAACATTCAGAGCTATCATTTTGATAGACACACTAGGAGCTTGACACTTTTCTTTTAAACTGTCGCGCATGTCTGAGTTTCGCAACAATGGATCACTTATTTCTTTTATGGGTCCGGCAAGTTCTTAAGAGGAAGTATATAATGTCATGTTTTGCCGTTTGCAGAACTGCGGACAGTCGCCACAAGATTGCATTCTTCCGCCGCGCCGGTAACCTTATATTTTCTGAATTTTCGGCGTTGTCGCCACGGCGTACGAAAATGGATTGCCAGACCCAATGCGGTTTACGAATAATTTATTAGTACTTCACCAGTAACTATGCAATAAAAATTGCAAACGCACCTAAGTCCAGGAACCTCTTAACCAAGAAGAGTATCCAGGAAGCCACCAAGAATAGTTTAGCGGAACTCGTCATTTAGCGTCATTCGGCAGGCTGGAACGCGCGCGCCAACTCGTGTGCCATAAATCATAATGATTACGTTGCGAGAGGGGCTTCCACTCCACCAGATGCACACGGCTATTGCTCTCCTTCCTCTATTACTAAACAAGATTAGGCAGATTAGTCTTCTAACTAAATTAAGCTCCTTGTACAGATTTTGGATTATAAATGACGTGTGATTATAATTCAATTACTGTTTAAAAGAACTGCGTTTTAATGATCATGTTCGAAACGGTATCCAAGGATCATGTGATCATGTCATGGGGCTACAGTTTATCGGAGACTATAAGTCTATAAATGCCTTATTACCACTTCAATTCTTCCCTCATTATTATTTTCTTATTTCGTTAAAGCTTTTAGAAATGGGGGATATTAAAGGAAACATCATTAATTTCGCTCCCTCTTTCCGACTTAAACGAAAGGAGGACAGGATGACAATCCCTAGGCTCTCTTTCCGTCCTCATTATGGTTTTTCGCAGTGTTATAATAATGTTGGCTAAAAATATAAAGGCTCTGCTCGACGATACAGCGGCTCGGTGACCGCAGAGATGGCACTCGAGATAACCGACTCGCAGACTGTGACACTAACGACCCGCTGTGAATTGGGTTAATGTCTCTTTTTGCAAAACTACATCTGTCACGGGTAAAACACTGTTTCACTTTACACAGTTTTAGAATTATTGTATAGTTTGTTATGTCGTCAGGAGCTAAAAATACAGATGTTTGAGCGATTTACTTGCCAAATGAATGTTCCACATAAAAGGATTTTAATGGTATTGGCCACAGAGTACATTTTATTTACTGGGATCTTTCAAATCAGGAAAATACATTTAAATATAATATTAAATCTCTTTGAAATCAGGCAACACATTGCGTTTGTAAAATCATATGTATCAATCATAAGTATCGTAAAAGTATCAAGATTTATACATGTCAAGATGAGTGTAATACGGACAACAGAATTTAATTGCTAACAAGAAACCGATAAAGCAGACTAAATTAAATAAGCAATTACAGAATATAATTTGCGTGCAGTGCAGTGAGAATAAAGAGCATGCACCATGCAGTTGGGGTGCTGTGAGTCCAGCTATGTCGTTATAGCCCTGTGATGGCGTTAGGGTGGGAATCCAATCAAGTCTCCATTCCCTTGAGCCATTGACTCGCCGGAATGCGTCATCAAATTTATTACTATTGCCTTTCATGACACTTTTAAAGCCTGGTGGCTTTAAAAACTTGTTTAATGTTTTGAAAAATCGACGAAATAGGTACGATCCTGACCAAAATATATGAACCACTGAAGTCCACAGATGTATACATAATTATAATGTACCTTTCTTTTTCGGTTAAAATTTTCCAAGAAACAGCTTTTAGTATAAATATAATATTATAAATATAAGATTCACTGTATACTCATAACAGTAGTAGCTGCTAATTCTGTCACATTATCACCATTAAATATTTATCGGAATCTTAAACTAAAGTTGACATCGACTAAAGTTTAAACAGTTTAATGTAAGTACCTAATAAAAATATTGGGACGATCGGAACTGATTTGACCTTAACGTTTAAAGGTCACTTGTCATCGAAACGTTACACCAGCTAAAGAATTACAAAACCACGAGTGATTTAGTTAAATGCTTGACGGTTGACTAATTAACCTGCCACCGCAACTTGTGGAACTTTGAAAGCGCGGCTTTTTCTTTCTCATTGCGCTGGCTGCTTTCCATCTCCTCCTTTTAAGTGCTTGCTAATTTATTGGATTCGGTTACCTTTAGCGTTTTGCGCCTGGAATTTGGCCCGTTTATTACGATTTATGAAACGAATTCTTTGCTTCTGATATTTTTCGACTTATTACTTCAACAAAGTCCTCCGTAGCGACTGCAGGTCCTTTTGGGAAAACCTTTTTTTTTTTTTTTGAGTTTTGGAAATCATCCAATGACTTCTGCCGCTCTTGGCGGAGCGGAAGGGCGTGTCAGACTTTTACTGACTATAACCCACCCGTGTTCCTTCAGTTGCCTATTGCCAAGGTCCCGGTATCCCTTTCGGACAGTAAAAATCGAATTACAAAATGGCTTCAAGGGCTAACCTACCAAGAGACGGAAAACCTCTTATGTACAATGGTGTAGTATAAATAATTATACTAAAATATACATCTACATATCACACACACCCACGAAACACACACACACACACACACATATACACACACACTCACACACACTCATACACATATCTAAACGCAATTACACCCACACTTACACGCACCCCTTTTAACACTCGCGCACGCATAAAAGAAAATTTTCCATTAGTTTTTAATTATTTTTGTTTTTATTTTACTTTTGTTTTTCTGACATTGTTAAGTAATTCTAGACGTATAAATGCTTGGAATCTGGTGTGAAATTATTAGTTTTTATAGGGGAATGGGACTGGTATCTTTAACACAGGTTACTCTGTAATCTAGCTAAGATGCCAGTTGCGATACGTTCTGTGACTATAAAATCACGATCACTGTTAATCTGTAACACTCTAGTCGTAAGGTTTTATACTGTGAGCACCAATAAAGCTATTACTATTACTATCCCTTTCGGACTAACCCGCAATCCTGGTAGGTTTGGGAAACCCTAAAATCTGCAAGATCGACTATGTTACGGTAGTCTTCATTAAATATTTTAATGCTCTAGTACTAAATAAAATCATAAGGGTGTTGTTTAGTAGCAAGGCCGAGCAGGGTTCAAACTACTTGGTTAAGGTGTGATGAAGCCCTCCTTGTGAACGGCTTAGTAATAGGTTATTGGTATTATAAGTAACCTATGTGTCTCTTAATTTTTTCTTTGTATGCTGCGGGAAATAACAAACAAACTTAAGTAACACGATATAATGTTCTCTTTGGAATCTCGCGTAAAACTAAAATGCTTTAGGCCTGGTTGTGCAATAGGTTTTTGCACTTCGCATTCAGTCTACTTCACAGCCTTTTATCGACAGTCTCCCGTTTCACATGATCACTTTATTTTTTTACTAGCTGTTCCCCGCGACTGAGTCTGCGATCCGGTTTTGTTGATGAAAGAATAGACAAAATAAAACAATCACAATCTGTCATTTTGTCTATTCTTCCGTCGACAAAACTCGTTTTTACGGTGGTCATTCTACGCGTGCTGAATGAAAAGTAGCCTATGTCCTTTTTCAGGTCATGGTCTATCCACGTGCCTTTCGCATTTAGTTAGGATAATAGTTAAGATAGCCCTCTGGTACCTTCACCTAAGTGATACATTTAAACGTCCCTTCCCTTAAACACAATCCTGGGAACATAGTTGCAATCAGCTGCAAATTGCAGTTGTTATCATAAATTCTCAGTTATCGTGCCGCGTTGGCGGCTGCATCGCTGCCCCGCTCCGATAACCGGGGTGATAAATTAATAACCCATATTGCATTGTTTGATGCCTAATATATAAATATATCATTTGGACGCAGGAAGGATGAGTCGTTCATTAATGAGTCAAACTTTGGACCGGATTGGATGCATCTAATGCCGCGATCCGACCGGTGCGCCATATTGCGGACGGACACAGACGAGCCCCTACGACGCACCGAGGGCAGGTGTACGTGCGGGGTATCGCAGACATCGGAAGTTCCTCGCTGCACGGTTTGTGGCGGTCCGTGGTCGTCTGCCGTGCGTGTCCGTCCGCAAAATCGCGGATCGTGGGATTTCGGTATAATGGTGGAATCCGACGATCGGCAATATTGCAGACGGACACGCACGGCAGACGACCACAGACCGCCACGCACCGCGCACCGAGGAACTTCCGATGTCTGCGATACCCCGCACGTACACCTTCCCACGGTCCGTCGTCCGGGCTCGTCGGTGTCCGTCCGCAAAATCGCGGATCGTCGGATTTCGGTATAAGGAAACTCGCGCACCAGCCGGCCACTACCACGACCAGTGATCGCTTATTGATTCAAACCGATTCCAAGTCTGATCGATCGTGCA